>WOFQ01000018.1:0-669367 GCA_012184525.1 Xenoacremonium recifei | reverse complement strand
CCCTCGGATCCAAATACCCCGCCCCCCCCCCCGCCCCCCCCCTCCCCCCCCCCCCCCCCCCCCCCCCCCCCGCAGCAATTGCGAGAGAGTCCTTTTTGTGATTTAGTTTATATGGGACATAAAGTAGATCGTAGTTTCTGAATCCATTTTTCTTATTATACAGTATGAACTTTCAAGCATTCCTTTGAGGTTGGCTATCAAGGACACCTGAGTTGTTCTCTTTCAAGGTCTGGATCAATGCATGTTCAGTATACTGGATTACAGAGCCAAAACTAGTCACAGATCCCGGGTAGGAAAAATTGTTGCTTTATTTCGTTCTGTTGCCCCGAGTATTACTCAGCTCAAACAACTGAAATGTGACTGTCTCGGAAAAGTAGGAATAGGGGGCTGCAGATCTTTACTTATCCCGGGGCAGACGCGTAAAGCCGACATATACAGCCCGCACTTACTATTTTAACCTCTAATAGCTTACTTAATAATCTCAACCTGTAATTTTCATCTCAATTAACCAGTCTTACTATTTTGCTTCCCGCAGAAGACCGTATTGCAACTTTGAACTACTTAAAATCTATGGTCTTAAGATACCGTCGCTGATTATCACTGCCATGCTTCAGGCTGCAGTTCTCTCTATAGCTTCAAATATCCTGGCCTAATTTATTAAGGCGCACTAGGAAAAGGTATAATATTTTATCACCAGCGGATCCCGAGAAACTTTCTTAATTACTCTTCCGTGGTAATAACTTCAGGCACGATAATTTCTGTTAGTTGAGATGAATCTAGACGCCTGCCCCCCGGTTTCATCCATGTGACTGCTCGCTGCTTTTACTTAGGCTTACTCGGGCTCTGCTCACTTTTGCTCACCCTGACTATTGTTTTAGGTAAGGTCTGTCTAGCAGCAGGTAGAATTGCTTTAAATCTAGCTGATGGGACTTAAAATCGGTCTTCTTAAATGTCCTAAAATGAGTTCAGTCAATTCAGTCAATTCAGTCAAGCCAGTTATTAATACTATATATATAGTTAGTTACTGTATTTTAGCTTTATCTATAGTTATACCTTTTTTAATCAGCTCGATAAGGTATCTACAAATCAACTCTGGGGTCGCTCCAGTTGAAAATGGGATTTGGCTTATGGGGTTTGGCTTAGGGGGTTTGGTTTGGATGGATTTGGCTTGGATTTGGCTTGGATTTGGCTTGGATTTGGCTTGGATGGACTGGGCTTGGATGGACTGGGCTTAGATAGACTGGGTAGGTAGATATAATCTCTACTGTGCGCTACTTTTAATATTGCCCCTCGGGTATACCTAGGAGTGGTTTTTTGTTTTGGCACAGTCGGCCATTCAGTCGCCCGTAAGTGCCGGCAATGGAGGATGACATCTGCAGGGAGCTGAAGGGTGGCCATGTTGTGTTCGGCGCGTAGACAGGGCAGGCCTCAGCACACCTCGCTCAGCTGGCCCGGCATAAAATTGTGATTCTTTCAGCTCCTGTCATGTTATAATTATAGCACCAATTGCTTGACAATAAGAGATGATCTTCCCTGTCCCGTTCCCTCCTCCTCTCCCCTCCCTCCCCCGACTTCCTCTCAAGGACCACTTCATGATCGCCGCACCGGCGACCCGGACATGGCCCTCAACACGACCTGCCAGATCCAGGGCAACGGCGACATCTACGGGCTCGGCGTCCGCATAGGCATTTACCTGCAGTGGATGACGTCGATCCTGACAGAGAATGTCCACCAAGCCGAGATCCCTGCCACACGCGCTGCGGGAGACTGCTACCAGGTCGCCATGCTCGCCGGCCTCATCCGCGTGAGCCAGTACCCACAAGACCACGTCCTCGCCCTTGAAGGCTATATCGTGCTGATCCTCTGCTTCGCCGGCGTCTGGGCCACCTCGTTCGGCCTCCAGGGTCTCGGCTCGAAGAAGAAGACACCACAGAACCAGCGTGGCGGGGACGGCGAGGAGGCAAACGGGGAAACCAGCCGCACGACGCCCACGCCCACGCCCAGCACGCTTCTCAGCATCGTCCTCAGCGCAACCATCTGCGGCTACGGCACCTGGTTCCTCTTCACAGGCATGTCCGGCATGAAACGCACCCGCCCCGACTGCAGCGAAGTCGTCTTCTTCTTCGCCCCCGTCAAGCTCTTCGGCTGGGTCCTCATCATCCTCAAGGTCTTCTTCATCGCCAGTCTCGCCGGCTCAACCCTCCTCCTCGTCTACCGGGGCTACGACGCCGCGCAGAACCTGGGCACCCTGGCTGGCGAATGGAAGCTGGCGCCGACAACGGGCGGGCGGCGACGGGCTTCGGAGGCCACGCAGGAGGAGCGCGGGCATGTCGAGGTCAGGGTGGTCATGACGGTGGGGAGTGTGCTTTCGTTGGTGCTGTTTGTTGTGTCGATTGAGTTGACGCTGAGGTGGAATCATGTTGTTGGGGTTTATAGCTGTGCGAATTTTAGTCAGGTGTTTCCGTTTGCTGTTGGAGCGTCCAATATTGTCAAGGTTGGGTGGGGGTTGGCGAAGAGGTTGGCGAAGAGGGATTTAGAGGTTTCGGTGGGATGGTAGGGGTTTGTTTATATGGTGTATTTGGACTTGTAGATGGGTGACGAGGGTTTATATATTCTTGAAAAGCCGGTGAGCGGCGTGATTTAGCGAGCGATTGTGATGGCCATGGCCATCTATAATTCATCATCATCGCCCCAACCGAGAAATTGCACGAAATCCTCCACAATCCTCGCTTCAATCTTCACCTCGCTCTCCGCAGCCGCTACATTATCCTCCATGTGCGCCTCCACCGTCGTCCCACTCAAGATACACATCTCCAACCCAACCCCCCTCGCAGCCTCCAACAGCACCCGAATCAACGCCTGGTAGACCGTAAGACCCTGCATCCTAGACAGCCGCATTACAGGCCCGTACTCCAGCAAGTCTGCATTCCGGGACGAGAAGAGCCCAAAGACCTCATACACAATGCCCTTCCGACGACAGAACCTCACAACATCGACATCGCACCCATTTTCGCGCATGGCGAAACAGCTCTGCACAAACGCAGGCTTAACACTTGCCTCGTCCCAGAGCCTCTCAAGTTCAACAGCATCAACATTGCAAATGCCCAGATATCGAATGCCTCCCCGACGAACAACCTCCTCCAGCGTCTGCCACGCCTCAAGTGTCTCAGCAGGCGACCCCAGCGGCGCATGGAGGAAGTAAACGTCTATGCTTTCCACGTTAAGCTCTTCAACGCTGCGCGCAACAGATTTTAGTACTCGCAGGGAGTTAGTATCCTCGATGTTGAATGGCCATAGCGTTTCGTCGTCGGGGTGGCCATAGGGCGAGGTACACTTCGTCTGCACGAGCATCTCCCCGCGCGTCACAACACCGGAGGCGATGGCCTCGGATAAAGCCTTGCCGTCGCTGGATTCATCGTGGAGGCGGAGGGAGGAGGCCGTGTCGATGGCGCGAAAGCCGTGGCGGAGGGCGCAGGTGATGTTGGGTTGGGGATGGGGGGGATCGTGGAGGGTTGTGCCGTAGATGAGAGGGGGGAGAGGGGTGTTGTTTTGGAGGGTTGGCGGTGGCATTTTTGTGGTTTGGGAGGAGAGTGGGAGGGGGAGGACGAGAAGTCGGAGGATGGGATATATATAAGGTTGGTTGTGAAAGTGCAGTTTTTGGGGTGGGTGTAGGGTAGGCTGGTATGGTACACGGAGTTACGTCTATTTGGAGTGTTCTCAAAGCCATTTGCTTCCGGCTGTAGAAGAGGGACAAGTAGTAGATAGCACCAGGCAGGAAGACAGCTTCAACGAATCCGAGAAAGAAACGGCGCACAACTAGGCCGGAGAAGTTCTGCACCGCTACAGTGCAGGCAGATATGGCTCCCCAAGTTGCCATGGCAGTACAGATATAAGGGGCAGGATAAGACGTCTTTCCAGCGAACATGTTGGAAGGAATCTGCATCAAGATGTAACCAACAAACAAAAGACTGACACATGTCTGATATTGAACGCCGGTGAGATTCAGATCCTCGACGATATTTGCGAGCTTTGCTGAAGCAATATTCTGCCGGTCGAGATAGTTCAAGAAGAACATCATGAAAGCAGCAGGCATGATTCGCAAGTCGAGTTACATAATAGCTCGGCGTTTTACAGCTGCGAGATCTGTTTCGCCGAGTGCAGCAAGCTCAGAAGGAAGCGCGAGTTCTTCGTTTGTAAATGAGGCATCGTCTTTGGTTACGACATGCATTTCTAAGGGTGCGTTGGGATTCGGCATGGCAGATGGTAGAATATAGAGAGAGGGCAAGCGGTGAAACGTTGGTGGGTTGAGAAGCGTCACAAGGAAACGAGATTTCAGTTCAGGGCAAGCTGATTCCTTCGGAGGCATGCCGATATATAGCTCCAGGACTACCCCCTCAAACCCCAGGTTCCTCAAACTCTGTTGAGACCACCCCGCATCTGCTGTGTCTCATGATCAGCATTACCTACCATCCATCCCTGGACACTCCACTAGTGAGGTTGTCGATCCGTTGTCCCAAAGAACGCGGAAGCGGGCTTCCGATGCCAACTTGGCAGACTTAAGTGGTTATTTCTAGTGGGAGGGGATGAGGTCGAATCAGCTAAACAAGATACCTAGTTAATCGCTGTTAGATGAATTCTCCCTGTCATACATCTAGCTAGTGTATTATCGTTCAGGGAAAACATGTGACTATTCTTTTGATGATTGAAGGACTTAAAGGTGATTATGATGCTGCCTAAGATATTTGTAATGAAAATAGATAGATATGGCTAGCGTAACAGCTTTATAGAGCAATGGAATAAACAAATACCGTTGAATATAGGAGATCAGAGCCTTCACGCAATTCGAATTTATACATTACAAGGCAAGGTTGGGGTTTGTTTAGGCTTCTTACTCTAAAAGTTTACATCCTCCAGATTATCTTGTCGAAGGCTGCCAATTCCACTTGGCTGCTTCGGTGTTGATGGCTCCCTTCGCTTAGCCTTCTACATGATTTAGCTTAATCCTTCCAAAATCAGTTTTGCGGGAGCATCGAGGTCGCAGGATCAGAGTTGGCGGGCAAAGGTGCAGCTAGCTTGAACGACAGACGGGCATTATACGGCTTTAAATTCCATGCCGACTTTAGTCGAGCACTTCGGATTCTCCTCCAACTTTGTCTCCAACCGTCGATCGCTCCTACAAAAGCGATAAAATGACTCATTTATTATAAATCGGGGGTTCATGGAAAACGAGGAACATAAAACCCCGGGTTGTTCCGCATGGTTATCGAAAGCAACAACCGACATAGGTACGGAATTTGATGGCTCTAAAAGCCGTCATATCTGTTGCTCTTTTCTATCGAATTACTCTAACTCAGTTGACAGAACAGCCATGACGTCAACGCCGATACCGAGTCTTTGCGACGGAGAGCGGTTAGAAGAGATTGCAGGGTATCAGACGTTATTCGCTTACTTCCCTGTACCTCTTTGCCAACAACCAGAGAAACCTCGGCCCCTAGTTATCTTCGTCCCTGGCGCAGCGCACTTTGCTCGCATTGCCTACGGAGGACACGCTGGATCACGGCCTGAGGATTTCTTAGCACATTGGCTGAACGGGCTTGGCTATGACTTCCTCGCTGTCTCATATCCCCTGGAAAGCTACAATCCAGAAGTAGAGCTAATGGTGCCAAACTCGCCCGACTTTACCATTACATCCTGGGGCAAGATGGTCGCAAGAACTGCTCGAAAGATGATCGACGAATACTCTCGCAATAATGAAGTTCTACTTCTCTCATGGAGCATGGGCGGTAGAATCCTTAAATCGTTCGTAACAGCAGCGCAGGCTTACCAACTGGACGTTCGACTCTTTGTATCCTTGGCTGCTTCCCCAGGCGGCATCACAGGGTTACGGCCAGGAACTCGTACCATGCGGCGCACCCTGAAGGGCTACGCTACTGGAACACACTTCGTAGGATCATTTACGCAGCAGATCAAGGAAATGACTGAACTGGAAAGAGGCAGAGCACGGCCCGCTATCCCAGAAGAGATTTACCTACGGGAATACTTTGGACATACACCGGCTCAGCTGGGAATGTGGGGTTTAAACTACTGCAAAGTCGATGATCCCATGATTGAAGATTCCGGCTTCATCACAAATGAATGGCCGGGCTTACAGGAAGCTGGTCCGTCAGGCGACGACTACAAGTTCTACCCTTTGATAGGCTCTATTCGACCCACGTTGATATCGGATCTACGACACGTGCTCGTTGACAGTGCTACATGGGGTATGATCCTAACGTACAAATTGACTGCGGATGTCACCACTGCGGTTGGTCCGAGGACACCACGGAATGAAACGTGGCAAGAGTTGATGAATCTCGTGTATTCGGCCCCCGGAGAGATGACCTCTGAAACAGTCAAAGGGAATCACTTCTTCTTTCTAGGTGAAAGGGGGGCCAAGGAGACGGCTGAGGCTATTGATAGGACACTGGCCAAGTCGTACAAGCTCCAGGATCGCATGCACTCGTTACTAGAAAGTATCAGACAAGAGACCTCAGATTAGATAGGTCATATCAATTAAATCTAAATCAAGAAATTAAAATATCGGAAGTCTTGTTCCATAGTTTAAATGCTACAGCGTGTTCAAAATCGGCTAGAACACACTTGTGGTGGTATCGGTTTCGGTAATTACCACTCCGAACCACCTTGGACAATGCCGAATAAATTTGGTTAGGTTTCTTGACTTGTGGGATAATCTCACCAATCAAAGATTTGGGAATGTAGTGAGGAGCGGGACTATCTACTACCTAACATGGCAAAAGACATTTGCTGTTGAAATAAGACAGGCCTCTAAAAGCAGTACCATTTCACGCTCCATGTGATCTTAGGTGTTCGAATCTTGCTCACATTATAACAATATCCTACCTCAGCAATGTCGTCCGATAACAATCTAAGACCCATCAAACGTTTCATATCCACGGTTGATTCTGAAGGTCGCTCTGTATTCATTCAGACAGCTGGAGATGAGCCACCTGGGATGGCCGCAGCCCATCCGATGAATCTTTCATTTTGCTACGCCACCCAACATTTTCCAGTTGACATCCGCGATGGGAAAGACATTGAGAAGTACCAGGAATTTGTTCGGAACCCACCTGGTATAACTATACCAGATGGCACAACGGCACGCGTCGTCGACTTTCCACCAGGATTCTCATCGTCAATGCATCGCACCATCAGCGTCAACTATAATTTCGTCATTGAGGGAGAAATTGAGATCGTTCTTGATTCTGGGGAAACTAGATTGATGAAGCAGGGGGATGTGTTGGTGCAGCGATCCATCAATCATGCGTGGAAGAATCCAAGTGAGACAAAGTGGGTTCGAATTGCTGCTGTCACTCTTCCAGCTATCGATATTGGATTGAAGGAGGGTGGGCTAGAAGGTTTAGGGAAGTAGTTAACTTCCATTAATGAGAGACTATGATTCTTCATTTGTTCCTTGCTGTCCGATATCCACATTGACCCTCGTAAAAGTCCTAATCCCTAAGTCTGACCCATGTTGCTGACTTGTGACTTGTCTCTTGTTCTCAACTGCTCAACCAAGCAACACTGAGCTTACAGTGTAAAAAGACGCCGGCTATTTGGAGAGATGTTTGTTGTATAAGCCCAAGTTTTTCTTTACTTCTTTCTCCTGTTCGGTGTATCAAATGACATAGAGCTGAACTAGGATCTTCAATATCTCATTCGCTACTCTCGTTGGCACTAATGACGAGATTGTACAATCATACTTCATTATAGAAGCGGGTTAAGTCAGCCGCAAGTTTCATTTCCATCTAAGCCAGTCAGTAGGCATTCGAAACGTGCACTGAATGAGATCCTCATACCTCGAAGAGCTTCCCGTATAGGCCTGGGTCTTTCTCAGCAGCGTCTAGAAGAGCAAAGAAGGGGTCTTTGCCATCAAGAAGCGAATCTACCTCGCTCCGAACCCGTTTGAGATTGGCAGTTGAGTTGACATCCGTAACTGTAGAGAAAATATTACGCCGAAATTTGTCGAACTTGTCGAGAATATCCAGACTTGCTCGATTATCGTGTATACCATAGAAACAGTCGACCAGACTCCCAATATCGGCCACCCCAGTCGTAAGACCAAGACCTCCCCTGGGACGTGTTAACCGAGTTATGTGCTCAATACTGCCCTATAAGGAAGGTAGTTGAAACTTACATCGGATTACAGAGATGAGCCGCATCTCCGGCGAGCAGAATGCGACCGACACGCATGTGCTCGGCGCATCTCTGATGCATTGCATATGGACTAAAGCGAACCACCTGATACTGATCTGGCTCTGGGTTTCCTGGGAGAAGAATCTTCATCTTCTCTCGTAAGCGCTCCTTCAGCTCTTCTTGTGAGAGCCCGGCTTCTTCTCCATAAGAGACCCTCCAAATACCGTCTTGAGTGATCTGGCAAAGAACAGCGAAATGATTCGGATCAATAACCCAGGACATATCCTTCCAGCCATACTTCTGAAAGTCGTACTTGACCTGCAACATGTACAATGAGGTCTGTTCCAACGAACCCGAGGTTACAGATAAGGACGTACATTTGTTCCCACAATGATCTTATCCCACGTCTTTCCGGGAAAGCTACTTCCGAATAAAGTCTTACGAACAACACTTGAGGCTCCGTCACAACCAACGACGAAGTTGGCCTCCAGCTTGCCACCATTCTCGAGATTCACCCAGGCTTTGTCCACCGTTTGCCCGACAGAGGAGGCCTTGTGTTTGAATAGGACACTCACACTTTGCTCTTCAATGACCTCTTCATACAGAATTCGCGTGAGATCCTCAACTGGAAGAATCACGGAGCTCTTTTCGCCAAGACTGCTCAAACCAGGCAAAATCTTGATAGGGGTGCCGTCTAACTTCCTCCATGTCATTGAGTCAGGGGTTAGGCCCTTTTCTCGGACTTTTCCGAGTACCCGAGCTCGATGAAGCACTCTGTCATCTATAGATTAGCCGTGCAGAAGTATATGGCCAAAAAAAAAAAGGAAGTTAAACGAACGCTACTGCTGCTGGCCCATAGCCAACACCTCGTGGTCTCTGGTCCAGATCATCCAAAGCCTCCAATACCTGGACTTTGATGCCGCGCTGAGCAAGCATTAGAGCTAAGAGGAGACCGCATGGTCCGGCTCCGACGATAATAATGTTTTCGATCATCGTATCTTTCTCCAAGAATCCCTATTGCATAATAGTATTTGAGCATGGGATGCACCAAATGTACGATTCTTTATGACACGAATAACTGGTTATATATTCTATTGGAAATAATGATGAATTTCATGTACTTACTATTTAGGCCCTCCCACAAAGCGTTGCGGCCATCTACACGGGCATTATCTAGTAGACGGGATCAGTTGCGGGCTAGCCCGATTTGTTCGGTATTCGACAGCCGAACAGAACAGGTTTAGTTCGCACCGAGTCCGACTCACTCAACTCCTCCGAGCAACCAATTCGAAAGACTGGGAAATGTTATTTGTGAAATCAAGGCCCCCGCAACTTCTTTTTGGCTCTGAATTGATCCAGCGTTGTTTGAGACTCAGAGCTTTTCGTTACATCAGATGATTGGAAGTGTCTTACCCATAATTGTCGCTCCGATGCCGCCGAAGAGCAGAAGAGCACTGGCCTGCAAAGCGTGCCGAGCCAAGAAGATACGCTGTGCGTCACCCCTCATCTCTCCGTGCCGTCGGTAATTGTCCTTGAATACTAAAGGGTTCGGCAGGCAATGGGGGTATTCCATGTGCCAATTGCCAGGATCGGGCCGAGGAATGCATCGTCATCGCAAGACGTCGTCCCCGCCAGGCGACTACCGGTAATGAGGGCCCGGGTGATTTGGTCCGTCGACTTCGCCAAGTCGAAGACATGCTCCAGTCGACGGTTGATGGGGCTGAGTCGCCAGCAGCGCTCAGCGGGCGCGAACTGCAGGTCGTTGGCCATCAGAAAGTCCCTGTAAGTAGTGTTTGGCTTAGTTGCTCTTGTGAACTATGCCCAACGAACTCTACAGAAGTCATAATGTCCATACTGACCTTGTTCAGGACATTGTTCCATATCAGAGCCGAGAGTCTCCAGCATCAACTGGGCCATTACAACCTCGCATGCCGCAATTGCAACCACTAACCTTTCTTCATTATGAACCCCATCAGCAACCTCCAGTGGATCATGACGTCCATCGAGATGTTAGCACATCTCCAATCAATACTGATAGACAAGAGAAAGATCAAGAAGATGGTAGTGTGTATGCCACAGAGACAGTAAGTCGAACTTTTCTTTACCAGTAGGTAAGTTCACTGACTGACTTATTAGCCAAATCTTGAATACTATGGTACTCTCAGACTCGAACTCTTGCCTAAGGTAGCAGTGGGACTAATTATCGTTTTACGTTTAGGCCCTCGAAGTTTCATGTCTTTTTGCTCCCGACCAGCCGTGGACTGGATCTGTTCGAGGTTGAAATCGTCAGACTTTAGACGCGTAGCTACACTCATTGTCACTGATGTGGCAAAGATGCTCAAATTGAGTTCTAGCTCGCCGACTTCTCGCATCCCAGATCCCAAGGCGGAGGATGCATGGAAATATAGTAATGGTACGTGCCCAGAGAGACACTCCGAAGATTCCTGTTCTGTCGCTGATAATGTCTTCAGCCTTCTTTGAAGAAGCACTTGAACAAGCTTTCTGTATTGTGGAGAGGCCTCGATTCGAATCACGTCTCCGAGCACACTTGAGTGGAACTATGCCGGACGATAAAGCCTGGTATGCTTTGCGGAACATTGTTCTCGCTACAGGCTGTAAAATGGCACTTGCAAAGACAGTCAGCTTCAGCGAGGCTTCTAGACCTGCGTGGGGATTTTTTGAGAACTCGCTGTCTGTATACACAGAGGCAATCTTTTTGAGAGGATCTTTTATGTCAGTGCAGGCTCTCATACTACTGGTAAGCAAGCTACAGGTGATAGAGGTTTGTTATCGACGCTTAATATACAGTCTAGGCGTACTTTAGTGAAGGGCTGGGTAATACGTCCTTGCAGTACATGCTGTGCTCTGTTGCCGTACGGTTTGCTTGCTCGAAAGGCCTGCACAGACGGCCTGCGCGGTCTTGGGACATCTCTCCCCAGGATATAACCCACCGCAATTGGCTGTTTTGGTCTATTTACTGTTTGGAGAAACAGAATTGCTCACGCTCAGGCCGCCCTTCGGTAACCTATACTCCTACTAAATTCGAGAATCGTGATACTAACCTTTGCTCAGGTCATGGACGACGATGAAATCAGCTGCCAAGTGCCCCCGACTGCGCTGAGCGGAAAGCTTGGCGATACAATATACTGCCACATCTTAGTTGACTTGACGCGGCTCACTTCTTCTGCCAGAAAACGCCTTTCCAGTGCTCGCGCCTTGCGACAGACGCCTGCTGAACTGTTGGAAGCCGTGAGAAGTCTGCGACGAGAGCTCGATAAAGTAAAGCGTTGCGCAGAACGAAGGGGCTTCTCCCTAGATATGTCACTTGAGACTGATAAGCTTCCAAACAACCTCACCTTAGGCCAAGCTCAATCGCTACAAGGTCACTACATCTCGCTGGTCATGGATATCAACATGCCTTTAGCTTATCCTTGGTCAAGTATAAGCTCATTTGCAAAGGGAGATGCTGCAGCCCTTGCTCAAGTTGAGGCTTCGGCAGAGTCGGTTGCCAGTGTGTCTCGGTCGGCGATTCTGGCTACAAGACAGATACATATTGACGCTAGTTGTTCATCACTGTAAGTTCATCTTGCGGTTCCCTGTCAAATCTCTACTTGCGGAGATACAAGATATTAAGATGAATACTCCCAGAATCGCACTCTATATACCAATCTACAGCTTCATCAACCTTTTCATATGCATGCTACGGGGCTCAGCAGATGCGAAATCAGATCTCGTAATTCTAGGTACGTACTTATATGTTAACAGAACCATGAAAAGCTGACATCCATTTAGACATTGCACAGGGATACTTCTCTAGCCTCGCCTACAAGACCGACTTCCAACTCTCCATGTCATTCACGAAGGATCTCTGCCAATTTGCCCATCTTGCTGTGAATCAAGAGTCACCAGGCCAGGAGAAGGCCAGCTCTTTAAACAATACTGAGAGAACGCCAACTTCAAATACCCTCGTAACGCATACACCATCTTATTACGATGCTTACAGCTACCCGTATGAGGTAAGGCCTTCAAGTCGAACAAGTGACCCAAGATTCTGACCAAATTCTGACAGGAATATGACTCGTTTGGATGGTTCTTGGATGAAACGGAAGAGCAATGGAGTACACTGCTTCCGTGCACCGCATTGAGTATTATCAATGATATGATATAGATTGAGAAAAGGGCTACAGCACCGCAGAGACAGAAGAATCCAGGAACTCCCGGTTGGGGGGGCACGTCAATTGCCAGTAACGACAGCAATTCGGCATGCTTTCAGGCATGTGACAACGGGGCTGTGGTTTTCTTACTGCGCGTGATCCAAGCCGCGATCCAGAGTCCGGCCCTTTGAGTGCACAAAATCCTGATTTTCTGGTCATTGTATGAGGCATTTCATTAAGATATTTCGGCGGGATGGCGAAGACCAAACTATGTATAATGACAATTGAGCGATTGGATTTTTTGGCCCGGGGGTGGAGTCTCGTGTTCCAGGGTTGGGAGTCTTCGGTCCCAGGGTCCAAGTCTCTGATCTTCAAGGGTTGACCAATGATGGAGCTGGAGCATGTCGAGCACTGCCACTGCCGAGTTTGGCATCTTTGTTACGCGCTATTACGATGCCAAGCCGGCTACATCCACGTCAATGGGTTTAACTTGAATACTAACGAGGTCTCAAATTCGACCCCCTTGGTACCTTGATTTTGTTCTGCGATGCGCCATGAAATTATTGTATTAAATTAAGGAGACGAGCAATTTCTTTTCTTTTCCTCCCGCTCTTTCATTCTATCACGGTGTTCGATGTTGCCGTGTCTGCTGCCATCACACGTTCAAAAGTTCCCCCTTAACCCTCCCCACCTCCCGAGAGGCGCGCCAACGGACGAGCTTGTCCAACTTCGTCTGAGGCGTGAACCCTCACCGTGGAAGCGAGAGCAAGTCAGGAAAATCTCTCAGCACAATGGTGCTGCCGCGGCTTACGAGATAATTATTCCTTAGCCGATGCCAACCTCTACAAATAGCAGGGGGAAAGTCCCTCGAGTCTCTAGTACCTCCTCCAGGTTTGGCATCACGAGCGAACATCCAAGTACTCGGCACAAAGGGGCGGAGCCAGTCACATCATTTCCCCTCTACCGCGATCGCAGGTATTTGAGGCAGAGGCCTCCTGAACAGTGAAAATTTTGTAGAAGCGATTGTAGTAGACCTTTCGCCTCCATCTCGCTGCTAATCCAGACTGAAACTTTCTCTTCCGCAACTGTTTCCGTAACGCCACTGCGCACTTGATTGCTCACTCCTATACTTGTCTCTGAGTCCCTTGTGTCACAATCCCGCACGCGACAAATACAGTCTGACTATCGCGCACCCAACGCGTTTACCCAGTGTCAGAACGGTATGACTTTTAACAATTACTATAAACAAAACACCTAACCCAAACATCTCACCTTAACCTTAACCCGAAGCCCTAAGAGCAAATACCCAACCCAAACCTTCACCTGAATCCCTAATTCAAAGCCCTCATCCGAATCCTTGACCAAGACTTATCATCTACATCCCTAACCTTCAAAAAGTCAAGACAAAGAAAAATGGCAGACCCGGACATTCAAGGAAACAAGGAGGAGGCCGATCTGGAAGCCGCCCAGAATCTCCGCATTACCTTTCAAGATGGTCGATACGATAGGAATGCTATTTCCAATGACCAGGACGCCCGTCTCGGTCGAGCCCGCACTCGGTCTTTATCTCGTCGTCGCTCACGCTCGCAATCACGCGCAAGCTCCCGCAGCCGCATCCATCCCGCCTCGCCCTATTCAGGCGTTCAGATTGAATACCGTACCCTTTCTATTCAGGTCACCGAAGCGAAACAACACGAAACCGAAGAGGTCAAGGACCTTAAGACTCTCAAGAACAAGGAAGATGAAGACTACTTTTCCAACCTCCAATACCACGAGCTTCAGGTCGAGCAGCTGTGCCAGCAACTCAACGTCAGTCCAGACGAGGGGTTGTCTGGGAACGCTGCTGCGGTCCGTTTGGAGCGCGATGGTAGCAATACGCTTCCACATCCCAAGACAAACTACATCAAAAGGGTCTTGAAGTACATCTTTGGTGGCTTCTGCTCAGTCCTCTGGATTGGCGCCATCATTTTTTTCATCTGCTGGCAGCCCCTGAGTAACCCGCCTTCTGTCCAGAACCTGTCCCTTGCCGTCCTCATCCTCATCGTCATCTTCCTTCAAGCCGGCTTCTCCGCCTTCCAAGATTGGTCCACGGCAAAGACCATGAACGCAATCCTCGACTTGCTTCCTTCCTTTGCCATGGTCAAGAGGGATGGAGACCTCAAGCGTCTGCCCACAATCGGTCTTGTTGCCGGCGACATCATCCATCTTCAAATGGGCGACAAGGTTCCCGCTGACCTCCGACTTATTAGCCATTCTGGCGACATTCGCTTCGATCGCTCCGTCCTCACTGGCGAGTCAGACGAGATTGAAGGTACCGTCGAAGCAACTGATCGCAACTTTCTCGAGAGTCGCAATATTGCTTTGATGGGAACGACAGTCATGAACGGTAACGGTGTTGGTGTGGTCATCCTCACCGGCGCACGAACCGTCATGGGTCGCATCGCAAGTTCGACTGCTAGCGTCAAGGACTCTGCCGCTCTGATCCAGCAAGAAATTACTCGCTTTGTCAAGATCATTGTCTGCATGACCATATTACTCGCTCTTCTCATTCTCTTGACGTGGGCTGGCTGGTTGCGAGTTGATCACGCACATTTCTTGAGTGTACCGGCGATGCTTGTCAATGTTATGGCATGTGTCGTGGCCTTCATCCCCGAGGGAATGCCTGTGGCTGTTGCTTTGACACTCATGATGGTCGCCCGTCGCATGAAGACCGTCGATGTCTTGCCCAAAGGCCTATCGACCGTTGAGACTCTCGGTTGCGTGAATGTCATCTGTTCCGACAAGACGGGAACCCTGACACAGAATCAGATGTTTGTCAACTCAGTCGCCTTCGTCGACGAAAAGCTTGAATCTGTAGATGACTTCCAGCGGTTCTTCAAGGGCACTGAGTCTAGCCAGGCTGCTATGGCTATGCAACGCGCTGCTCTTCTTTGCAACGACGCATCATTCGAGCCGACTACAATTCATCTTCCCATTCATGAGCGAACTATTCAAGGGAATGCCACCGATAGCGCCGTGTTTCGGTTCGCAGCCTCTAGTGCCGGAGGAGATGATTTAAAAAAAACACATCCCCGAGTTTTTGAAGTTCCTTTCAACTCCAAAAACAAATGGATGCTGGCGCTCTTCGAGTCTAATGACAGTAGGGGAACATACCGTGCAATCATCAAGGGAGCGCCAGATATCCTGCTCTCTGGCTGCATCAATTACTGGTCTTCCGAGACTAACTCCGTGGAGCCACTCAATGAGGAAGCAAGACGCAAATTTCAGCAGATCCAAGACGATGCTTCTCGCCGAGCCGAGCGAGTCATTGTCTTGTGTGAGAAATTCATCACTCCCCGCGCCATTTCTGGGACCAATGCCTTCAGTGATGAGGTTACCCATTCTGCCATCCATGACCTCACTATCATCGGTATGTTGGGTATCATCGACCCTCACCGACCTGAGATCCCTAAGACCGTCGAGCAATGCCGCCGAGCGGGAACTCGATTCTTCATGGTTACTGGCGATTATGCCCTGACTGCAGCGGCGATTGCCCGAAATACTGGCATTTTCACCCACAGCGGCGACCCTGACACCATTGACACCATTTCGACATGCCCTGAGAGACATGGGGCTGAGGAGGAGTCCAAGTCAAAGAAAAAAAAGAAAGAGCGTGCTCCCCTCATCAACCGAAGCCTGCTCCTCGAGGGCTCGAATCTTGGTCGACTAAATCAAGGCGACTGGGACATCGTTTGTGCCTATGATGAAATTGTCTTTGCTCGAACCACTCCAGAGCAGAAGCTTCGCATCGTAACTGAGCTGCGTGCCCGCGACAACGTTGTTGCTGTTACCGGCGATGGTGTCAATGATGCTCCTGCTCTTCGAGCTGCTGACGTCGGTGTCGCGATTGTTACGGGCAGCGACGTTGCCATTGAGGCGGCAGACCTCGTCCTTCTCAACCGTTTCGACTCCATCGTTGATGCTATACGTCTGGGTCGTCTTGTCTTTCAGAACCTCCAGAAAGTCATCTCGTACCTATTACCGGCTGGCAGTTGGTCTGAAATCTGGCCTGTCATTATCAACGTCTTCTTCGGTGTGCCTCTACCGTTAAGCGCATTCCTGATGATTATCATTTGCGTTTTTACCGATCTCTTCCTGAGCTTATCTCTCATCATGGAGAAAGAGGAATTCGATCTTTTATCCCTGCCTCCTCGCAACCACTTACACGACCATCTCATAAACACCAAGATCTACGCGCAGGCGTATCTCTTCACCGGGTTTATGGAAACAATTACTGCTCACTCCATGTTCTTCCTCTACATGTACAAGTACGCGAAGATGCCTGTCTCGGACCTCTTCTTCCTTTACGAGGGCTACACTGAGGGGTACCATGGTTACACACAAGACGAGCTGGTCAAGTTCAACAACACCGGCCAATGTGTTTACTTTGTGACGCTTGTCTTCCTTCAGTGGGGAAATATCCTCGCCGTACGAAACCGTCGCTTGAGCATCTTCCAGGCTGACCCCATCACCAAACCAAAGCGCAACCCGTGGCTACTTCTCAGCATGCTAATTAGTCTCCTCATTGCTATCTTCGTGACAGAGGTGCCAGGCATTCAACATTTGTTCGACACTGCGTCAGTGCCAATAGAGTTTTGGCTTATTCCCGTTCCCCTTGGCCTCGGAATTCTCTTTGTCGATGAAACTAGAAAGCTCGTTGTGAGGAAATTCCCGGGTTCGATTGTTGCCAAAATTGCATGGTAACTCAGGGCGGTTCAAAGGTTAGGGTCTCAGAACTCTAGGGGTCCAGATGAGACATTCAGATGAGGGCTTCAGATAGGGGACTCAGACCAGGGATGAGATCAGGGACTTAGGTTAAATACCTGTATTTGACTCAGAATAACTTTTTACAGCCAGACTGTCTTGTGGGGATTTTATCCTTGCCGAGACTGAAGAGCTGAAAGAGAAAGAAAATACATAGGTATGCTGAAAATGAAGCATTAATGGCTCATTGTTTTCATCTCCTACCTGCGAGCTCAACTAAATGTCTTGCCTAGGTGTTAAGAATCCTAAGAACCTACTAATCCGCCAATACATATAAAAAATCTCAGTAATCTCGAACATCCTCTCCTTGAAAAAACCGATGCTCTCTTCGTAATCACAGGCATTTACGTGTTCATCTTTTTCGTTGGTCAAGATGTACTCCCTGTCATAATCGCGGAATACCTTCCTGCTTCTTAATCTTCGCGATTGCGGTGCTGAAACCCTTCTATCGATGAGCCAGATGAAGCCACATTTGTCTTCCCGCGCAATACGTTCGATCAAAGAGGCTATAAATCCCCGTGTACTTCTCTCGATACATAAGTCTGCGAAATCAGTAGGAAAATTCTTGTTCCAACTGGGGTCGAAGTCGAAGGCGAAATTGTTGTCTAGATTGGAGAAAGACAAGGACCAACGGGGGTGGGTTCTGGCGAATGAAGCGTCCAAAGCCTCCTTACTAAACCACTTGATGTCTCGAAGAGGCAGGATTTTGATAGGCCATACCTGGCTCTGACATGGTGCTGGGGGCTTGCTTGGTCCAACCCATGAGTAGTCATAACCCGAATCTTGGCGCATGCGCTTCAATATGATCTGCCGTGACTCCCTACAGGCTGCCCAAAGTCCATCATCCCAAGCATAGAAAGAACGTCCGGGAAATGTGGGTTTGTAGACAGGCAGGTTTGGCGTGGGAGGCGTAACCTGGATGCAAGGATACGCATCATCCCACTCCAGATCCATGTAATGTATGCCGCCCGAGTAATGCAGTGGGCGGATTGAAAACTCCCAGATGAGGTTTCTAATCTCGATGGGTAGTCGGGGGAATGAGTGAAAGGTTTGAAGAGTCATGTTCAGAATGGCTGAAGCAGTGGTGACTTTTCGTTAAGTTTGTATTGATTCTTCTGGATCGTGAATACCGCAGAATAAATGAGTGAAAATAAGAAAAGGAAAGAAGTGGGCTGGGAGACGTGATTAAACCCGAGTTAAAGGAAAGGTTCGACTTTTGAGCCACAGAGACCCTAACAGCTTCATCAAAAGTTTATTGCAACTGGAACCTTGATGGCTTCGAGGAATAACATTCTAGGATTTTTCTGAATGTAATGGAAGAAGTTTATGATTAAGGAAATCGGGGCAGCCAAGAGACCTTACTCGATATCTAAATTTGTGCTCGACTTTATCACTTCTTCTAAGGTCCGTCGGGTAATAGGAATAGCTTAGCAGACATAGCGCCTCGTAATGATACAGTGTTGATAATAGGGGTACCCAAACTGTATTTCCTTATATAGGGCTCATGATTATCACAGGCAAACGAAAGTCCTCATAGATTTTTTATGGAAAAATGACGTCCAGATTACTACAGAATATTTGCAAACTTCACAATAAGCTCTCCGACATCTAAGAGAAGCTTTTAACCAAAGCATGGCTGGTGCTACCGTGCAGAAAAGAGACTATAATCAGAAGTCCGGTGTTCAAAAAGGCCGTCATTGAAGTATAATCTTAAAAATCTAATCCCCTCTAGCAATTGCTTGGCGCTTCTTCTCTTCATAGGCTTGAGCCACAATCATGACTCCTTTCTTCCTGTCGAAAGTACCACCTTCTCCGGCCGGCTTCGTCATGGGATAATGCCAGATCAGTTCGTCACCATTTCCCTCTACAGTTTCCCCTGTACGGCCTTGCTCTACCCAGTCTTCGTTTGCCACATTTTCCAGATCGCCTACAGCATCGAAGCATCGCATGATCGTGCTCATGGGAGTGAATTGATCTGCGGGCAACTTCTCCACAAGGCTCAATGGCAGGCCAGTTGTCTTCACGATGGCGGGACAGACTGCGTTGATGCGCACATTTTCAGTGGCGGCTGCCCTGCCTCCTGCGAGAGCCCGCGTAAGACCGACTAGAGCATGCTTGGAGGCTGTGTACTGTGGAAGAGGTGGTATGGGAAACAAACCACCTCCCGAGGCTGTGAGCACGATCTTGCCTCCCGTCTTGGGCTTGCCCGCTTCCTGACTGGGAAGTGTCATATAGTGTGCAGCAAGCTTGATGCCGTAGTACCTGCATACACGTAAGAATGTGAGAAGAATAATCCATTGTTTACTCACGTTCCAAACACGTTCACGGAAAACACCTTGGTGTTGGGCTCCTTGGGTGGCTTCGTTATGTCGTGTGAGAGTGAGCTGAAAATGTCATCTCGATCGTCGATAGCAGCATTCAGCGCGACAAAGTCCAGGCGTTTTCCCCATGCATAGGACTTCTCAAACAAATCGGCTTGCTGGTCCCATGACGATATATCCGTTTTGATAAATAGAGTGTCTGCGATGGATTCTAGTGGTGGATTCAGGTCGGCGATGACTACCCTCCATTTTAACGTGACGAGGTGCTGGACGAGAGCCAGGCCAATTCCCGAGGATCCTCCAGTGACAATTCCGACGGGCGCAGACATGTTGGGGCTGAGATGAGGGATCACTGTTTTTCGAATCTGTAGCTTAGACTCATTATGTCTTCTACCAGGGCCCAGGAACAAGCGGCACATTTTATCCTCAATTCTCCTTGAACACCTCCGACTTATCCGCGATAGTCTCGGTGTATTGCGTATGAGTGGCACTGATTGCCGGCCACCTTTGATCTCGTTTGCGGAGGCAGGTCAGGGGCTATGGATTTTCGTTGTGTACGATGCCCGTAAAACATGAATTGCCGAACGCATTAGGAAATAGTTTCGCCGGGCGCCATTGTAATCCCCACAAAGGATCAGGATTCCTAGTCCTAACGGGCAAAACGAAACTCCGAGACGGAGAAATGTTTTCTCTGCTATTATTGTTCGGACAATCGTTTATAAAACGCCCACTGGGGTTGAGGACTGGAAGCGTGCTCCTGGTCTTGCCGTAGGAGTTGTACCCATTGTGCTTGACATTTTTCTGAACAAAACATTGTATATTCCCAATCTTCAAAGATGACGCCTCCACTTATCGCGCTCGAGGAACATTGGTATTCCAAGGCTGTCTTCGACGCCTTCGAGAATTCGATGAAGGCTGGCATTGTAGAATGGCCTGGAGCAATTGAGCGGCTCATGGACGCTGGCGACTTACGCCTCAGTGATATGAACAAGGGAAAAGTCTCACTCCAAGTTATTTCACATTGCGCATCGGATGATCTGTCACCTGAAGTCTGCATTGCCGGCAATGATCAACTATCCGTCGAAATAAAGAAATCTGATGAAACAATCAAGCGCTTCGCTGGATTCGCCGTCCTCCCGATGGCGTATCCCAAGGCTGCAGCTGCCGAGCTTGAACGATCCGTCAAAAGCTTGGGCTTTGTTGGAGCGCTTGTCGAACAAAAGACCCAGACAGGATATTGTGACGGCGATGAGTACGACGTCCTCTGGAGTAAGGCGCAGGAATTGGATGTTCCCATCTATCTGCATCCCTCGTGGCCTAGCGAAGCGATGTCCCGGCAGTCTTATCAGGGCAATTACTCTACGCGTGCCACATATGTTATCGGAGGTGCAGGATGGGGATGGCACAGCGAAGTTGGCCTTCACGTCCTTCGACTTCATGCAGCGGGTGTATTTGATCGGTTCCCAAAGCTGAAGATCATCATCGGACACTTTGGCGAAATGATGCCCTTTATGCTCCAACGAATCTGCAACCAGGAGTTTGTCATGGGCAGAAGGGAACGCCCCTTTCAGCAAGTCTGGGATGAGAATATATGGATCACTACTTCTGGAGCCTGGAGTCTCGATCCAATGCGTTGCATCTTAAGCAACACCAAAATCGAGCGGATCATGTACAGCATCGACTATCCCTTCACGACAAATGAGGAGGGGCTCAAGTGGTTTGAAGACTTGGAGAAGAGCGGACTTGTCAACGAGGAGGAGCTTGAAATGATCGCTCATAAGAATGCAGAAAACCTCCTGGGTATTAAGGCTTCGGCGAATTCGCTTGAACCACAATTTTTGCTTGCGTCAAGAAGTCACAACAACGCCCGGTAGAAGTTAGTTGCACGAGAGTATTATCCAAAATAGAATGCTATTGCTGGCTTGCACAGCCTACGTTTGCCCTGGTTCGCTTCTCATCTCGCGCGAGTCCGCTTCGAAAGCCGTCAACATGACAGAAATTCCATAAACCCAGTAGACGACTTTTCAACTAGAGACACATCCTGTTCTGCCGAGCATCTCGGCTTTCCCACCTTCCCCGGACCCCAGATCGACCAATCCACGGGATCAAACAAGGCACGACCCGCGGCTTGTTACGGCTGAATCTTTTTCCTCTTGTCCGGGGAAAAATAGCCAACCATTCCATGCGTATATACTAGCAAGTTCTGTGCCAGAATGCCAGAATGGCTCCATACAGTTATGTAATAGATCTCACCGTCTCCATCATCTCCACCAAGTCTGAGATGTCGTTCAATCGTGCGGCGATTATTCTAGGATCTGAGGGGAAGCGAACGGCTTCTAGAAGGGTAGCTAGGGAGGTTTCCATGCCTTAGCTCCGTCTCCCCCCTTTTTCTCCAGCCAAGTACTGGTACTTCGTATTTAATGCCGCGCACGACATCCTCGTCGGCTTCATTCGCGATGGGTCTCGTCCGGTGGAGTTGAGGGCTATTATCCGAGCTGGGAATAGCTTCGCTTTTTTGCATCTTTGAACTCGAAAGAGACTAAGACAGGGAATGAGACCTTGCGTCTACAGGGAGTTGAAATGGGGCAGGGAAATGTCCCAAATATCTCCTCTATTATTACGGGGTGGCGCTGTAGCTTCACCAACATCCAACCACAAGAGAAATGACTGTCATCAGCGTGCTCGAGGCTAAACAAATGAACTCTCAAAAATCCTTGGTAGAAATAGAACAAACAAATGCAGCTTTCCTACTGCATGTATTGTCCGAGATCTCATACTGAACTCTCCTTGGCCTTCTCCGCATCCCCAACTTCCCCGCATTGAAGCAATATCTCTTACCTAAACTCCCTTGATCCCCGCACTTGGCTCCAATTCCTGTGAGGTAAGAAATACGTACAATTAATGTGATTACGCTTTCGCCAAGAAAGCAATGGCCAGTTTCCTTTTCATGTCAGATCAAGAATAGATCGAATGATTCAAAAGATGTTATCCAATCTCCAGAGGCCCGGCGTCTTTGCCCGCAGCAATTCAGAGTGTTTCAAGCGTTTTCTGCTCCAACTTTCTCGAGCCAGGTTGGAGACAGCTACCACTCTCGTGTTCTTCTCTGCTCTCTGGCCTATGCTCGCTCCGCCGATTAAAGCGATCTTATCTACCTAGTTTTGATTTAAACTTACTCCAGAATCTATTTCCAGCTGCCTACTTGGGTATCCCTTCCGTAGCCGATCCTAAGTCTATCTCCTTATTTCTCTGCCTTTCCCGCTCGTCTCCGCGGTCAGCATTCCCCGCGGTCATCACCCCAGATATGCTGGTCTCCTCCACATTTCCTGCCATACTGGTAGACTGATTATGGGGACATGGGGAGCCATTCTCCCATACTACGTAGACGGAGGAGTAAATACCAAATTTGCGTTCAGCAGCTTCTCATCAGTCTCTCGTTCAGCGTAAGCAAGAGACATTCCAAGCGGGAATGGTGCGAAACAGTTCACGGGCCAGCAGGATATAGAATCAAGGCACTCGAGTGTAGACAACTTCGGTTTCATTTCTTCGTAAAGCAAACTAGAGAACTTGGTATCTTGTAGATAGAACGTAATACATGAAACTATGGCGACAACAGTTTCAACAAGTTCTTCCACTGTTCGTCTTGCACCGATTTACCACCCAGAGAAAATTGCATCACATTTCAAATGTCCAGTTAGAATGTTCAAGTCCATCATCGAAGAGTCAGGGGCTCCATGATGTAGAACTTCTACATGATCTTGTGGAGCATGCGACGCCAAGTCGGCCAGCTTGCGATCTTCTCGCGATAGGCGTTGATCTCGTCCCAGTCATGCTCGCGACGACCAGTATCGACATCCATTTGGGAGACCTTGAGCCAGCCCGTACCCTTCCAGAAGTATCCGATGAACCAGAACAAGAGAACGACAGGCAGGGCGAGGTATTGCTTGAAGAAGCCTTCAGCTGTTCCCATGCCGGATTCTCCGGGAGGAGCAACGATAGCAGTGTAAAACTAGAGAGCTGTTAGCACCAGTGAGTAAAAGCCTCCGAGACAAAATCACTTACTTGTGCCAGGAGAACAATGACATTCAGGAAGAGGCCGAGGTACGAGCCGTAAACGCCTCCAACAGCATGGAAAGGGATCTCATCCAGACTGTGTCCATGATAAGCCCAGGCCTGACGGAATCGGATATGCGCGAGACAAATCGATCCCCAAGTGAAGAGTGCGGCAAGACCAGACAATGCCAGGAGCCAGTCGAAGACGGTCGGGCCATCGGCGTTCAGGTTGACATAGGCCAAGAAGCCGAAGGCAATGATAGTAATGACGGAGACAAGGGGTCGACCACTGCGGTCTACATAGCTGAAGATCTTAGGGGCGTAGCCTTGTTGAGACAGCGCAGTCAACGTTCGAGAGCCGCCGTAAACGGCTGACACACCGATTGATAGGACCGATACCAGAATAACAACATTCATGAAATCGTCGAAGCCCGTAAGGCCAGCATACTTGCCGACGAGGACGAAGGGAGACGCCTTAGCATCAGCATATGCGTTGTCTGAAAGCAGGCGTTCATCGTTGGCATTAATGAGGAGACCAACGAAGAAGAGACCCAGGATATAGAAGACGGTAATTCGCCAGAAGACTTGCTTGATTGCACCAGGCAGGGACTTGGCAGGGTTGCGCGACTCAGCAGCGGCCAAACCGACCAGCTCAGTGCCGGAAAAGGAGAATGCAGCTGTGACAAACACAGAGCAGAATCCCTTGAAACCATTCTTGAACGCACCAGGGTCGCCATACCAGTATCTGGCACCCCAATAATGATCATATCGGCCGCTGGAAGGACCACCACCGCAGACGAGAACGAGTGCAATAATCATGAAGATGATTGTAGCCGCCAGCTTAAAAACAGAGGACCAAAACTCTTCCTCGGCGTATCCCAGAGCGCCGAACACATTGACGATGATGATGGCAACGAGGAAGACAGTGATCCAGACACCTGGTGATATGCTATCGTTCCAATATCCGATGGTGATGGCGCAAACAGTAAGCTCGAGAGGCAGGACAGCAGCCCATTGGAAGACATAGTTCCAGCCCATGGCGAAACCCCAAGAGGGATCAATGAAGCGAGTCGAATAGGTATAGAAACCACCAGAGACGGGAAACATGACGGCGAGTTCACCAAGAGCGAAGACTGCGTAGGTATCATTGTCAGCTTTCTAATATCAAGACTCGGCGCATTTCCAGGCTCAGGACTTATTGCTTACCAACGTTGAACATCATAATACCGATAATCAGAAAGTCGATGAAGAGCGAGCCAGGTCCCTGTTGAGTTTACGATCAGCCACAATTCCACAGCAGACGGCTTCTGCACATGGCGAGCACACGGGAACGGGCCACCGCCAAGGCGACGCCTCCCCAACGGCTGCCGCCAAAGTTCTAGTGATGCACAGGAACACAAGCCTTGTGAAAGCTTGGTCAAGAGGTTTCAAAGAGACACTTACACCTTTGCTGAGGGCAGAACCGGAGCCGACGAAGAAACCAGCGCCAATGGAACCGCCAATGGCAATCATGTGCAGATGGCGAGGCTTCATCTTGCGGTCGAGCTCCACGAGACCTTCGCCATAGTCTCGCGGCTTGAAGGACTCCCAGTTGAGACCGTTGCGGGTCATGAAGCTTTCCTTCTTGTAGGACAAGCCGCCCTCGACAGTGCCAAGCTCGTGGTGAGCACCATGGTCGGAGTCGACAGCTTGAACGCCCTTTTCCGCACCGACATTGGTTGGGCTATCGAGCCCAGAATCTTCCTTGGCGGCCATGGTGGGCTACCTTATGCCGGAGTGGTTGTCGTGTTTGATGGGTGGCTAGGTATGTTGAGATGGAACGAGGTGCAAAGGAGACGCCGAAGGAAGAGCGTGTCTTGGCAGATGGAAGAGTGACTTCAGTAGAAAGAAAGGAAGTGCAGAAGACGCCAAGGCCTTCTTGAGGAGAAGACGTTGAACAATGAGGGGATGAAGGGGTGACGAGGAGGGAGAGGACGAGGGACAAGGACCTTCTTTTAAGCACTGAGGGGGTCCGAGGCAGGTTGGCCAACAACGATAGGAATAGAGGGCGATCTCCAGTGAATTGTCGTGTGGAGGCTCGTGAGGTCGCACTGCGGGTTATCGTCGAGTGACGGAGAGATGCTCGGACGCTTCGCAAGCACCCTTCTAGAACCCAAGAAGCAAGGAAAGACTGGTCCTTGCAAGGAGGGGAGGGTGGGGACGGCAACCAACGAGGGTGTCCAGCTAGGGAGATATGGGGAGAAGGTGATCCGACGGGGAGAGCGACGAGGAACGGGCCAAGACTTCGAGGAGGCGAACGAAGAGGGGACGATGGCGGGCAGACTTGGATGGATGGGGGAGGTCGATTTTGCGCCAAGAACCGAGCCTCTGATGCTCCGCGAGCCAAGGGAGGTGGTTGTGGTTCTGGACGGTCTGTTGTTGTTGGTGAGAAATCCGCCTGGACAGGACGAGGTTGAGGAGGTCAGGTTGCAGGTGAAGGCGGCAGGAGCCAGTCCCGCGGTGCCCGTGCCTGCCATTTCCTCCTCCTCTGAGTCGCTGTTGCCTCAGCCAGTCGGGTTGATTCAGACATGGCAGGAGCGCACCGTGACTTGGGGGCAAGGAAAACATCGGCAACAGTTTCAGGGACCTCTCATAATCCTGACATGGCAGCGTCTCGAAGCTCGCACGAACGACGCTTCGATGCATTGCAGTTGGGGAAAGCCACTTGCGTCTGGCACAGGTACCGGTACTTCAGGTCGCTCTGCCGACAGGGGAAGCGGGATGGAGCTTTACAGGGGGCATTAGGCGGACATTAGCGGCTTCTCCCCAGGCGGGGCGCCGTCATACCGCTGCAGCCACCTGGCGATCCCATTTTAAGGTGTGCCGTTGAAAGTGGTGGGCTCGAGAGGCGGAAGCTGCCCTGTCCTTGCTTCCTTCCTCCTTCCTGAACTCCGTTTTCCCGCTCCAATTCCTCTTCCGCTTGTTGCCTCCCGTCTCCTCATCCCGTTCACCTAATCTCCTCTCGTCTCATGTACTTGCTACTTGGCCAGCCTCCTCGCCATGACTCCGAAGTTGGGGCACAAGCGAGGAACCTTGCACGTCAATCCTTGCACGTCAATCCTTGCAAACAGCAGGCCGCCGGCCAGACAAGTGACTCGTGAGCACACATCTGTCGAGCGGGAGTGCAGCAAACAAAGAGCCATGGATGAGATGGGACGGTAAGGCCTCGCTCCTGGCCACTGATTCCCTGTCTCAATCGATCAATTATCTAATATCATTGCGGCAGCGCAGATCCTACCGCCAGGATGCAACGGCAACCCAAGCCCATCTACACGCGGACGCGAGACAATAAACCCGGTCCAGCTCGGCGTCTTTTCGACACTTTGCTTTTCTGTCCGTCGCCGACTAGCTAGTCTTCACGGATGGCCAGTTGTGGCTTGCAGCGCATTGACGCAGAAAGACGAAGCAATCACAAACGGCGAGGTTTGAATGGATGCAGGATGCCTTTCCTTCACACATGCCGCTGCCGCATCCCGTCTGACGATTCCCGCGGGCACGAGGCGCTCCGGGACCTACCCCAAGAATCCCGCGCAAAACACGGCTGACTCCGTGCACAATAAGCCACACAGGTCAACCTGCCCCGACTCATATTCTGTCTTACCCAAACTGGAAGCATGGCTTCCCGCGCGTCACAATTTCCTAGACTTGCCATGTTCTGACAATTCCAGTCACCGTACCGTTTCGATTCGTACCCCAAGAGTCTGCTGTTCGGTTCTCTCGTGATTCTGTATCAGTACCAACACCAAGGAATGCCCCTCTTGACTTGGCACCTTGGCAAACGCACCTTGGCAAAGATACGCACAACCAAAAAGTCGCCGTTACTCGAATCATTTGTTCATCCTGTCAACTTCGGTTCCCCTTCGATCGCCTCTTATGACATCCCCTCCCCACTCGCAACGATAGCAGTGCCTCGCCTGGTTGGCCCCCAACGACGCCATCTTCATCATCACCCTCGTTTCGCCTCCCCCAAAAGAGTGCTGACTCCGGCTCGGCAAAGGCCAAGCCTGACAGGTCCCGCGTTACTCTCGTCCTTGTGCTTGGCGAGCGATGCGTTTCTAGACAACGCATCACCTCGGTCGGGCACCTGCCTCTTCCGGCTTTACTTCTTCATGTTCGCCCAGTTGATGGTTGATTAAAGTCTTAGCCCGAAAAGAAAACCTTATTGGATAAGCTTGTTATAACGTGCGTGTTGCAAGAGGCTTTACTCATGTCGACTCACAAATTAGCAAAGTTTACGCGTACTTCCTTGGGTCCGTCAGATTACATGCCTTCCTAAGGGAGGATCCTCGTCTTGGCCATGACACCATTCGTCGTACACTCCGATCATTACCCATGAGGACTCCTACGAAGCTTGTGATGAAAAATGTGACAATGGAAATGGCGATTGGATGCACGTACGAAGAAGCTCACCTACAGTAAGCAAATGTCCCCAAGCAAGGGTTAGAAGGATCTTCGGCAGGTCACGCGCTAGAATGCGAGATGATCTTCTAGAAGCCAGCAACGCTTGCACGACGTATTTGTCGCGGTACCTTAATGTTGTTTTGTCATTGCAATCGTGGAAATGCGCAAATGCAATGCTCAATTGAGAGTCAAAATATCGACGGCATCATACTTCAGAGGTCGGCCGTCTCTCTCATACGCATTACTGTCTCTAGTTCATGAGAAGCATGAGCGCTCGGGATTGATAAGGCTTCAAAGAATGATGCCAAGTTTCACGTGTCCCGGAAGCTCCGACGTCTCACTTAGCAGATTCGTACCTCCACATGAAGCCTTCCCTTCAGTATCGCTGCCAAGAATTGCCCAAGCTTCGCTCTATAGCGGGTCAGATTCTCCAGCTGTGCGCTCGTCTAAGCTCGAATCGCAGGCATCGTAACAGATTTACCTTTCGCTTTTCCACGATTTTATGCCAATGCGTGTTTTACCTACCAGAACTTGCTGGGCACAATAACTCAACGCTTCACCACGATCAAGCCGGCAACTTAATACGAGCATCCACTCTCAAGGTATAGTCTCTTTAATTTATGGGTTATTCTTAATGTTGCTTTTGCTCTTGATCTGACGACGTCTTGAGGTATCTGCGATCCCGCCCTGGGACATAGCTACCCTATACTGGTACTTAATTTTTTTTTTCTTCTTTGGGGATATAATTGACCTAACGCCATTGGATTTTGGGTGTTTATCGCGGCATACGATTCATCTCTACAGTCTCGATTTGCTGAAGTCTAGGCCGTTCTACTTCACACGTTGTCAATACGCGTCTGGTAGTGATGCTTAGCATTGCGTTGCCATTATCATGAAAATTATTAAATGGAATGGATTCAAGGTCCCAACGCTGACTGACTTTTCTAGCCTTACCAAAACCATTGAAGCGCAATTTACCGACCGGGAAATTGAAGTAAGATGGGCGAAAGACCCTCCATTGTGCTCATCCACAGACCGTAGGTGATGGTGACTTAGTCAGGCACAGGAATTGAAACACATGGGAAAGTCGCGTCGAGTTGCATCTTTAGAAAGGGAGGTGCCGTGATTTCCGGTTGAAGCAAGCTAGCTAGGCCTTAGCGAAACCGTTGACAGCTGCCGGCATCCCTTGTGGCACTTCATATCGAACGATAACGGCGAGTCATGGGAAGGCAGAATTGAGAATTAAGTGCGAACACATTAAACTACCGGATAAGGAGGTTAAGCTTATGTACTGTGCCCCATATGGAGTAAAGTCTTAGGCCCTTCTCCTACTTGGGGCCATGCTTTCATTCCTAACCCTTGGGCTAATGCCGTTAGGATCTCCAGCATTGGGTCGTGGAGTCCCATGATCAACCAATGTCTCAGAAATGTGCCGAACATCCTTGAGACAAAGCTCTCCTGGGTCTAGATTTCAACCTCCTCTCCTTTGACTTCCATAATCCCTGGCGCAGTAGCGTGATATGAAGCCATCTAAGTTAGTCTTGCGCCATCGTTCTGCTCGTGTTTGCCGCTTTGAATTTCGCGTGTGTCGCGCGTCTTATTCATGGCTAGAGCGAGAAAACATTCACAAGATCACGTCAACGTAGAATACTACGACAGAGTTTTGAAACGAAGTTTGGAGTGCATTTTAGACGCACATCATTGATCAGAATATAAACCAAACGCGCATCTAAAGTTATAGCTGAAAGAACTGTGACAACCCAAGAGATGTAAAGAAGCTCAAAATGACGAAGAATATAGTCTTGAGCACTATTGATCTCGTGGCAGAACTTGTGATATGATGGATTGAAGGTGCTTGACCTGAATTAGCATTGCTCTTGCATCAAAGTTCTAAGCGCACTTACAAGCGGGTGGCGATCCCGAAGAGTTCAGCCCAGGGGTGCTGTCTGTTTCGACATTGCCTACCCCGATGCCAGTGGTTGTTGGTAATGGCTTGGGAATTCCATTAATGTACGGGCAGCCTGTGATAGGACGCGTGATCGTTGCTGTGATAGGCTCTGGACCACAAGTCGTGCAAGTTTGGACCTCTCGAGTAAAGCCCATTGGCAAAGACGTAGAGGCTACAATGGGCTTTTCACTCATGCCACGATACGTTTCTGTGACGGCATAGGCCTGCGGAAAGAGGCCAGAGTCGCAGAATGCATCGTAGGTTGTCATGTACTCGACAGTGTGGACGCAAGTATGACAACCACAGCCGCAACTTGGCGCCTCCAATTGAATTGTTATCACACCGCCTGTGATTTCAGGCAGAATGATTGTTGGTGTTGGGTCACTGATTTCGAGTGTTGGAGAAGGACCCGCGAAGCATTGCGTGATGGTGGCTGTTCGGTAGGTAAAGATGCGGCCATCTTGGGACGTTGATGCTGCCAAAGCTACTGAAAGCATGAGAAAGAGAGCTGCCATAATGCAAGAATCACTTCGTGTACTTTGATTCATTTTCGCGAGTTGAATTTTGGAGGTTTCAAAAAGATTTTGACACTGAAGTCCTGACGCGCTCTCTAATACGGGGGTTCTACGAGTCAAGACAAAATTGCCACCTGGCTGATTCGCATTCCATGTAGTAGGACTAAACGCGGTGTCAGTTTATTATTCCATCACTTTGAGTGTCAATTCAGCCTTCGGAAATTCAAAACGGCAATACCACTGCAAAGACGCGACGGCACATTCCGAGCCCGCCATGCCCAAACAATGTCACCAAGAGACAGTGACTTATCCTTAGGCAAGTCTCGAGTCAACTACCGCCAACCGTCGTGCCAAAATGTCTCACGCCAGCCTGGCTAGGGCACGAGCGTGGTGTGTGTCTTCCCACGTGCTTCGAACACCATATTACTACTTACTTGACCGTGTCATTCGCGTTCGCAATTCTTCATCAAGCAGACCTGACGTACACGTTTGATCAAGTCACAGTCATGAAGTATCATTTTGCTATTCTTGCACTGCTGGGGGGTGTTGTCCGATCGGATGAAATTGTTGCTTCGGTTGACGGCGAGCAGCTGTTTAAGGCTGGATCATGGTGCTTTACTTACCTGTCAACTTACCTCGCACCTGTTGAGCGAGAAACCACCAGTCCCACCGCTATGTGAGTATCTTCAAGTAATAGTAGCTCGTTTAGCAATGCTCTTCCTAACATGACAAGTTCTTCCAATGTCATCACTTCTTCCAGTGTACTAAGCACCTTCAAAGCGGTCAGCTCTTCAAGCGTGGCACCTAGTTTGGAAGTGACGAGTTCCTCTAGCACGGCAGACTCATCTTCAGTCGCTTCGAGTTCAAGCACGGTACCCGCAACCAGCGCGACAAGCTTCCCTACGGGAGAGAAAATCATTATTCTCATCCAGCCCAGGATCGGCGCTACGGCACGAGCTGCAGTAAAGAGGTCTCTAGGAGGCTTCGTTGGTGACAGTATTACCAACCCAAATAACCCCAGCAGTTGTTCGGTGGCAAGCCATTTCAACCTGGAATCGGGCCATCTTCTGTACGACGATGTGCCTGTATTCTTCTCCCCTGGAGAGACTTACAAGCCTCTTCGTGGCCAGGGGCCGCCGCCAAAAGGTGCCTTAACCAAAGGCTTTACTGTCGTCGACGGCGAGCTTCAGTTTAAGAGCCCGGACCTGCCAAATGGAAAAGCAGGCTTTTGCCAGAACCCAGCTGATGGAAAAGTGTACATGTCGTTCACGTCGGAGCCATCCGATTGCACCCCAGTCAAACTTTCTATTTACGGAGGTAAGTGACTTACTATCTGTGCGAATTAGAAACACATGCTGAGATCTACGAATAGTCCAGCAGTGCGTAGATGGTCACCTAATGACTGGAAGCGCCTCGAGCGCTTCCAGTACTCCATTTTCGACTTCTACTAGCAAACTTGTGCCCACCACGACTAAATCGACGATAAAAATAACCTCGAATACAGCTGTCAATTCAACAATCGTTCCAGATTCTTCCACGTCGGAATCATCTGCAGAATCTACGACTGCTGAGTCCACGATTGCGAAATCTACATCGAAAGCAACATCATCTACTACTACGACGACAAAAACGGAGTCACCTACAACCACAGAGACAGAGCCAACCTCTATTTCGACAACTGAATCCACAACTGAATCCTCAACTGAAGTGCCGACAACTACCGAAGCGGACCCAACTACAGAATCGTCTACAGAAGCTCCCACAACAACAAAAGAGGCGACTACATCAACAGTACCTGAAACAACTACAGAAACCACCACAGAAGCGCCCACAACCACAGATGAATCAACTTCCCTCAGCAGCACCGAGGAAACCACTACGTCAACGATACCCTCAACGACTGAAGAAACCACTTCAACCGTACCATCGACAACCGAGGAAACTACCTCAACAGTGCCATCAACGACAGAGGAAACTACCACAGCGGTTTCGACGACTGAGGCCACGACCACTGCAGAGCCCACCACAACTACCGAGCCTCCAACAACCACCAGCGCCTGCGTTACCACTGGAGTTCCAACAAATGTCATTCCTACCCCTACGACGATCTTTGATGACAGCGGCTGGGACGATAACTATGACTCCGTCTCCTTGCCCTTCGCTGTTGGCATCTATGGCGTTTACGAGACAACGGTGTACGTCTCTACAAATGGGATCATATCACTCGACAGCGGGACAGATGCGTTTGAGTGCAACGCCCTGCCTTGCAGTTACATCCCTAGTATATCAATCTGTCCATTCTGGATGGATCTGATGATTGTATCGGGCTCCGGGGAGGGCATATACTACGGCATCGAAGGCACAGCGCCTAGCCGACAGGCCATCTTCGAGTATATCGTCACTTCGTACGAAGACACCTCTCAGTACTTCCACTTCACCGTGGCATTTTATGAGGCAGATCCCGGTGCCGTCAATTGCTCGTACTACACAACCACCACCCAGGGAGATGGTGCGAGTGTCGGTGTCCAGTACTACGATAATTCGCTGTACATCGATTACGAGTATGATGAGCCGAATTCTATTCCAGACGAGACATACGTGTATTTTGACACCACGTCTGGGGGAGACGGCAGTACCAGCACGGGTAACTTGATTGTTCCAGCACAATGCTAGTGCGCGTGGTGTGGTGAGTACCAAGGCTGCAAGTCATCGGAGTATTGGCTAGGAAACTGGAGAGCGAATTTGATATAACCTGGTGTTTCCTGAATTTTGCTGGGAATTGTTGAATATTATTTGGTGTTTTTTTGTGTAGCTGCAACATTGATATCGTTCTGGGCTGAAGCCTCTAAGAATCGTAGCGAACAACGCTCTGAGGGTCGTTAGTGGCGGTGAAACAGGGCCTCATAATTCGAGGACTTATTTCGTGAAATGCCAAGCAGATAAGGGGATTATGAGAGTGTAGTAACGGTGCGCCCTGCCGTCGAGCCGATAACAAATCGCTGGCTGGCTTGCAACGGTTCCAGCGGTTATGGCGGATGGCAGTGTGATGGAAAGCTCTCTGACATGAAGAGCTGGGGCAATGGGATGGGGCCAGCTTGTTGCTGATCTCCGGGGGATGGATTCAACTTTAAAATAAAGAGGGGGCAGCTATAACCAACGGGTAAAGCACCGTTACGTACCATCTCGCCGTGTCCATGCATTAGCGAATGCGAATCTGAACCTCGGTCCCAAGCAACCCAAGGAATCCTCTGCAACCCTGAATACCCAATCAGACCGTCGAAGACACGATTGAAGAATTGAAACCCCTCGAAGAACCCTCTCTTGCTACTACTCCAGATGAGCGGACATGACCGAAGATCAGCGTCTCGAATCAGATTGCCCAGAACAGCAAGGCTTCTCGTAGGGCTGAAAGCCGGCCTTTCGTGCGTAAGGTGAGGAGGGCTCGTAATTCGTATTGGCCGGTCTGAGCACTGCGGCTAGCCTGTGACGACGCTGCTGACGAGGCCCCTCGGCCATCGTTCAACGTGTGCCGCACTAGCGAATCTGGTGATTCTCGGGCTCCCTCTCGATGCGACGAGGGATAAAGGTGTTGGGGGTTGATGCGACATTGTCTTTTGGTGGTCGATAAGCGCTCTCCTGCGTCTGCTCCGTCTTGCCTCTCGTACAAGACAGGCACGACTCTCTGCTAGTAATCATCTCGCCATCTCACGAGACTTCAATCAATACGAAATACGATACCGTCTACTTCTCCGCCCTCACTTCAGCCCTATCGACGGGTCTATCCACTCGCCCATCCTCGGAACCTCAACCGAGAAGCCTCTAAACATCGCCATCATGTCCTCCCCTTCTCACTCCAAGGTGCCCGACCTGCCCAACCGCATCTCGCACCGCCAAACCGTGCCCATTGCCGGCGAGGACGAGCACGGCCACGACCTCATCGACATCTCGCCCCCTCCGCCCTCCTACGAAGCTTCCACCTCAAGTCCTCCACCACAACAAGCTCAAGCACCAGTACAACAATCCCAAGCCTCAGCACCAGAATCTCGGCACCGCGGCGCCAGCGCCCGCTCCTCCGTCTCCTCCATCGCCGACCCAGCCTCAAACCTCCTCGCCGAGGCGCAGGCCCACGCCGCGCGCACCGAAGCCGTCAACAACAAGGGCTATCAGAAGACCCATCCCATGGCCTGGGAGGGCCGCGACAACGACTGGGATAAGCTGCGGTCGGCGCCTGGGTGCTGCGGGTCGTCGAGCGGTGGGTGCTGCTTCTCATCGCGCGGAGGCTGTTGTTTCTCAGATCGCGGCGGATGCTGCTTTTCGGATCGCGAGGGGTGCTGTTTCTCGGACAGAGCTGGCTGTTGCTTCTCTGACATGGCGGGTTGCTGCTTTGGGAAGAGAGGAGGGTGTTGTTGTAGTGAAGGCCCGGATGTGGACGATTTGCAGGATTCATGAGGAGGAATTACGGGTGTTGCGCTTTACGCCGGATGATATCCCTGGGTTGAGGTCGTGCATTAAGCCATGACCTCTTATTTATGTGTCATGATATGGTTTTCTCTTTACACAATACACATAATTTCATATGAATCTTCCTCCGTTCTACATACTGAGTATTATGCGCTCCGATAGCAGGGACGGTAACGTGACGGGAGCATGGTCAATTGTAGTTTCACAGTCGTGAAACATCATCGGCTACCTGCCGAAGATTAAGGGCCTTTTCCGTGTGTGAAGCCAGTACCCGTGCGTGCCGGGGCCGATACTTCGTTGCGATGCCCGAGATAGCAATCCTTGAATGATGGTAGACTGGTAAGCGAAAGAATCCGTGATGAGCTCGCTATGCCTCCAGCTTTTGACAATTTAAATGACAATAATTTTCATCTCTACTCGACCATGACCCTGACATCCGCCACCGTTGCCCTCGCCATCCTTTTCAACAACATCCGCTCGTCGGCCTCACGATACCGCTCCCACGTATCCAGCCCCTCTTTCGCCTGGATGCTCAGCGTCTCATAGCCCTGCTTGATCACCTCAGTGACCTGCTGGCTTGTCAAACTACTCGGCTTGCGTCCGCCGCTATCTGTCAGCAGCGTCTTGTAGTGCGTGCTCACGTTGATGAGGGTGTCGATGGAGTTGCTCTTGCTATTTGCCAGCCGATAGTTCTCCTTGAACTTGGTCAGCACCTCGCCGGACTCGACCACCTTATAAAAGAGGTCGTCGTAGGCAGCGGGCGTGGGCAGGAAGGCCTCGCCGGCGGACAGGGAGAGCGCGACGAGGTTAACGACGTGGTCGAGAAGAGTGTCGATGTGCGGGAGGTCCTTCAAGTCGGAGGTGTATGTGGCGAGGAAGCGAATGATGGAGAGTAGCGATCGGAAGAACTCGTCCCAATGGTATACAAGGCGTGTTCGGGAACGCGATAGGTAAGAGATGATCCGTAGCATGATGCCCAGGCATAGCGTGTAGAGACCGACATCAAGTCGTCTTCGCAGGTTATGGTTGATGCCGTCCACCATGGCATCCAGGACAGAGGTCGCAAGAACCCTCTCACCCTTTACTAGCGGGAGGTACGGTTGCCGTTGTCGACAAAGTCGAACCGGAACTTTGGACTCGTCGCTACATATCCGTTTGCAGATGACGGGGTCCTCTATCAGTAGGCGGAACACCATCAGATTGAGGTGAGCGTAGTAGGTAGCGCGATGGGAAAGATGCGCGTGTTGTAAGAGATATGAGGTCAAGGATAGGTAGCTTGCGATAGGTTGCTCTTCACCCTTCTCTGTACCTAGAGTAACCAAGTTGAAGCAGAAGAGCTTGTTAGCATGCGAAAAGTCATACGTCGCCAGGAGAACAGCTGCTTGTTCGCCAGGCCTATAATCGTCAGCTTTGTCATGACCACGTTTTATAGCGCAAACTCACAGTTGTACGAATAGTTGCTTCGCGGTCTCTGGATCATAGACAGGCTTCTTCTCGGGCTTCGGTCCTGGCACAAAAGCACCGAGGCCAATCATGTTCAGGGTGTTGCTGAACGTCCAGCCCTCCGGGAGGTCCTCTTGAATGTCAATATACCTCGTCCGCACCTCCTGGCATGCAGTTCCAACGCTTCGGATGATTTTTTGAATGGTACCCTCGTTGACAAAATCGTTCAGCCGCAGCTGATAGGGGTTCTGGAACTCGAACTTGTTGTAGTTGGCCAACAAACCCAACAAGGTGAAGGGTTCCAAGACTTGTTCCGAAGACTCGGAATCTTGTATAAACTGAACAAGTCAATAAATCTTCAGCAGTAGGACCAGTAGTGCATACCTTCATGACCGAAGGGAAGAGGTCTCTTTGGATCAGGTATGTCAGCAAGGTCGTTTGGTATGCACCAGCCGTGACGGCCAGCACCACCTCGACCGCCTTGAACCTGATTTCCACTGCTCCCTGTCAGCATCTTCACGCCACACGCTGGTCATGAACCATACATGTCTTCCCATTGCGTATGATTCCATCCAAAGCACCCACGAACTCGGTAAACACGTTGTCGATGTGGTCGATGCCGGCCAGGACGATCATGATGTCGGAACTCGGGTGGGGATATTTCTTCGACAGGAGGCACGATAAGAAGACGCTCAAGGTCTATACAGCATTAGCAGCTGCGCCAACAGCTCCAAGAGCGAACTCACATCGAGAGCATGCTGTGGTGCAGCTCCCTGTCCATTCTTGATCGACGCTATAGCTCTCGCAAAGAGCTCTCTCGTCCGGCCCTCCAGCGCCAGGACATCCGCCGGGCTCAGCTCGCTCAGTATCTTCCGCAGCACGTTTCGGTCCGGTCGCAGTAGAAAGAACTCGGCCCAGAAGCCCTCTGTCTGCTCCTCTTCGTCGTCATCCTGCTCGGCGAGGCTCGTTCAGCTACGGCGCATCGGGGGACATTCAGGAGGGAGCTCGTACCTTTTAGCAAGGTGGGATTAGCGGGGAGACAGCTGCCGTGGCGGTGGATGCAAACCTTGAAGAGAGAGTCGTAGAGTTGGATGATCTTCGGTTGGAAGACCTCCGGCGGAAGTTGGCGGGTGAGCGGTGACGCCTCCATGGGCAGTTGGGATCTTGGTCGAGGAGGCTGACTTGTCGACTGAGCTCCTGGTCGCGATAAAGAAAGTCGCTAGCAGCTGTGCGGTCGCGGGGCGGATACAGTGCGTAACTGCGCCTATTTCGAACTGTAACACTTCCAGACGCGTGGCCTCTATATTTTCCTGCTATGCGCACTGTGCGGGAGCTCCTATTGAACCCCTATTTGAGCCATTATCATTCGCTACCTATTCAATTACACTTTTCTCATCACATGAGTTTAAAGCCTTTTGAAAGGGAGTACAAGACAAATCCTCAATTTTGAGCGTCATTGAGACTCAACCACTCTTCTGGCACTGTTGCTTTGGAAGTGAGGCTGACGTGTCTCAGCCGCCTCCCCCTTCAAGCTGAGGCCTCCGATGCGATAATGCTGGCCTTGGAACCAGAGCGAAGTAACCCATGAGTTCACTTGCCGTGCTTCATAGTGTAGGTGTCGCAGAGAACAAGCACTTCTCAGCTTCCGTGATAGTATGGCGCCCTCCTCAGCTCTTCCATCATTTCCGCCCACAGGGCGCCCTCTCTCCCTGGACGTTCGCCAAGTCGCCTCCCTTCAAGCCACAGCAGTGTTTCCCTGAAGTCCTTCTTTACACGCTTTTTACACCACCATAAATCGTCAAAACGGCACATGATACCAAGCCAGTACCCGAACATCCATAACGCTCGGTCGTCTCGGTCAGCCAGTAAAGCGCGGAACCTGGGCTGAACTTTTGCGAGAAACTGGAGCGCTTTGATGGCGTTGGTTCGACGATTGGGAAGCTCTCGAAGGTAAGCAAGAGACATGAGTGGGTATGTGAACACGTCGTCGGGGTCGAGGCCGGATACAATGTCATGTGCCCATTCGTCGTATTGAGCCACGGTAGTCTCGTCCGACACTTCGAGGCCCAATGCTTCAATCCAATTGTCCGGTACTGTTTGCAGGCCCCTGGTTTTCTCGACGTATTCCCACATGTCGTCTGCATTTCCGATGAAAGTAGTGCCCATGAACTTGATCGAAGCCTCGAAGAATACTGGCAGCGAAAGGAGAAGCGGCACCAAGCCAGCCTGTAACGAAAGGCAGTATACATTGCTCTTGTCCTCATACTCCGGACAAACCAACGGCCAGCGCTTCATTGAGTGGCTTTCGTCGAGAGGGGTCTGGCCAATCTCGAAGCCAGAGAGTGTGAAAACGGGGATATTGAGTATGACAGCGCTGAGGATAAGTGCATCTGCACCACTCTGTCCTAATCGATCGCGGGGTAAGGCCATCGTATCTTGGTAACGTCGAAGGGCTAGATCAAGGTGGAAATGTTGGGATAGTCTGTGCTGTGCAACACCATCGGCTGAGAGGTGACGAAGATGACAAGCTGCGGATGCTAGTATGCTGTGAAGGATGAGAGGTTGGGATTTGGAAAGTTCGGCGACGGTGTCGAAACCTGGCATATGCAGGATTTCGTCATGATTGTTGATAAAGTGGTGAAGAAGCTGGGCGTTTGGTGTTCCCCTAGCATAATTGGGGGCGGAGGGAGTGATGGCAGCGAGTGACCTTGGGATGGCAGCTCTGGCAAGCTTCCTAGCCTGGCCCGGGGAGGAGTAGATGCACATCTTGTTCTGCCTTTGACAGCGAGAACATTCTGGCTTGGCTTCATCGCACTTCAAAGCGACTGTCAGTATTGGCTAGATGGATAGGAGCTGTCCGCCAGTCCACGAATTAGAACTTACCTTGACCCTCTTAGTCTTGCATGCGACACACCCAAGCCTTGTCTTGCTATGGCGCTGGCGTGGCTTATAATCACGCACTCTGTGATCAAAAGGACTCAGGGATAGCACCTGGATCCTTGGCTGGGCTTCCATGATGATTGATGCAGAATGCGAGCTTGAGAAATGTAGAGTTTCTGGTCTTTCGTTCGTTCCGGACGCTGGCAGACCCGGACTTGGACGGAGAGCCCGTGACCGGCCGAGGTGGCAAGCCAATCAGGGCTCTGCTCGTTTACCTATTTCGGTCTAGTCGGCGCAAGTCATGGCAAGATAGATTAGACTAGGCAACACCTTGGTGCTGAAAGAAAGTGGTTCTTGCTTATGAAACATAGGAGCTCAAAGTCCTAATTTAATCCAGTATAATGGCTCTTACAGAAGCTTTCTATTGGTCTAGGATTTCAGTCAGCCCGAATGTGCGGTACGTATATGGGAGAGCCGGGAACAATGCAAGCCTCGAACGCCATACGGAGCACTATCCTTCAGAGGTAATGGATACAAATTGGACTGGATTTGGAAGAATAAGCGAATTTTAAACAATAAATGGCGGCGATGGCTTCAAATCACAATAAGTAACCCGTCTAGACTACAGTGAGTCTGAGCAATGAGAGGTGTGGCAAGAGCGCCCACTATATAGCCTACACTATTCCACCACCCGACATCGAAGCGTAATTGGTTTAGTGGTAAAATTCATCGTTGCCATCTGGCAACCTCGATGAGCCCTGGGTTCGATTCCCAGATTACGCATTGAAATATATCTTTTGCCTTCACAATTAATTTTTTTTTTTTTTACCACAGTGAGAGGTGATCTCGTTGCGTTTCAACAATTCATGGTTTCGTAAGGTCAGTAAACGCACAAAAGTGGGAATATGAGCTCGCTAGCAAGTTGAGGTTTGGGGCGACCTCTACATTTTAGCCTTATGTGAGTCTATACTGACGGACAGAGAGGACACCCTGCAACGCTGGACATGACAAATTCTTTTGCCTATGCATGGCCTCCATGATCACATGAATGTAGTTCCCAGATCTATCCTACAGAGCGTCATACTCCTAAGTCCTGTCCGCCCAAAAAATTAGAGATCTTTTGTTCTTGCTTCAGCTTCAACTATCCACTGTCGCAGCGCGGCCTCGTTTCGAGCCCGTAACCCAATCTTAAATGGCTTGGGATCGGTCGTCAGCGACGTCGGATTAGCATTGCACTCGATGGCATCCATGATAGGAGCATCGGCAGGATCACGAGCAGGAAGGATCTCAAACGCCGTGATGAGGCGAATGTATGCCGTGAACAGCTCGCGGTTTGCAAGATGGGAGCCGGCACACATTCGTGATCCTGCGCCATACCCATAGTGAGGTGTGCCAATCTCCTTGTCGTCAAGAAAGCGCTCTGGGATAAACTGATACGGGTCTTTGAATCGCGATTCATCGTAGTCTGCAGCGTACGCATTCTGAACAACAGTCAGCATAAAATTCCAGGAGCGTCCTTGAGTAGTACTTGCCATGAAAAAGGTTGTTCCAGCTGGAATGACCGCATCTTCATACGGGATATCCTTGATATTGGTCCGGGGCAAACAAATCGGAATGACAGTCCAGTATCGAAGCGTCTCTTTCACGAGAGCAGTGACATATGGGACTTTTTCTTCCACAAGGCACCTCTCCCAAGCTTCGCCATTGGGGTAGACCTCCTCGATGGCCTGAAGAGCTTTGACCTGGACAGCTTGCCCTTGTTTCGTAGAGAGGAATGCCATTCCCATGACTAAATTTCCAGGGACAGTATCCAATCCGGCAGACACCATTGTCAAGCAAATTGACTTTACTTCAGCTTCATTCAAGTCATGTTAGGTCCCGGTGACTGTCTAGACAGGTAGGAGATGTCACTTACCGAGGTTCAATTTGGCCTCAGGATCCTTGAGAATGTTACCACAGATGCAAGGTTTGTCAGTGCCATTGGCGATGCGCCTCTTCAAGTCATCCAGCAAGTTAGTCAAATATCTATCTCTTCGTAGACGGAACTCATCAGCCGAGGAGTTTTGACTGCTCCATAAACGAAGCAAGGGGACGTAGTCCTGCCAATTGTTGCTGGTGGACCTGAAATTGGAGATCTCCCGTTCGACGAGCGTGATTTCCTTCAAGAGCTCGTTCTCAACGTTTCCATCAATTCGAAACCCATAGTTCAACGTGAGAGAGGTGTTTAGAGCGTAACGAGCCATGTGAGGGCTCGGGTCAATATCCACGCTGCCACCTTTGCAATCCTCGAGAAGCTCCTTGATACTGACTGTTGATTCTAGGTCTATGATCGGCATATAAGATTGGACTGCTGGGCGATTGAGAGCTGTAGCCGCAGCTTTCCGTCGATTTTTGCAGGAAGTATCCCAGGGCGACGTTCCGATGGTGAATCCTTGAGATGAAGATACTACTGAGTGGAATGTATGAAACATCGGGCGGGAGATGAGAGAAGACTGGTGGGTGATCCAGAAATACTTGACTGTCTCGTAAGAGTTGACAAAAACAACTCGCTAGGTTCCATCATCAGACGCAAGAAGATCTCAGCATAGTGCAAAGTGTCGACTTACTTTATTGCCCAGACGAGTCTGAAAAACTGGCCCATACTTGGCCGCCCATTTCTGAGCGACACGAGCATGGTCAGTGCCCAATTGAGTCAGATTGCCAAAGATAGGTAACCCGGGGATTTGGGGGAGGTTTTTTATTTTTGGTGTATCCGTGGCATAGAGGAATTTGACGAATACGTAGATGGCAATGACGCAGACAGCTTGAATGATGTAGTAGGACATGGTCAAAAAGTTGATATTCTCGTTGATTTTGGAAATGTTTGAGAATTTGGATGCAGTTCCTAATTCTCGGCTCAATGGACGTATAAAACCGTACAAATTACTAATAAGAGGGGAAACATCCCCGGATTTCCTAGCAGGATGATCTTCTTCCTTTTGTATTCGCTCAGCCATGTGACGTCGCATTCCATGCAGCCATGCAACTCCATCAACCCCTCACGGCTTCGGCGTCAACCGCGGCTAACCGAATACGAAGAACTGCACAGGACATTTGGCTGCTTACATTAGGAGTACGACGGTGGATTGTGGCTGGCTTGCTAGGCGCATCCGAATGAACGACGTGGTAGTGTGGCGTTTATGTTCAAAGAGAGGCTGTAGCACAAGTGACTTGGAGGACAGCCTCATGGGACGCTGTGCTGACGGGAGAAAGTAAAAATATAGTAAACACATGCGCCGGCGCCTGGTCAATTCTAGAGCTAATGCAAAGACATCATTTTCCATGCAACCTCATCTGCGTGATACTACGTCATGGAGACTTGGAAAAGTCCCACTGATACGAAACTGGACGACTGCAGAGAGTGCAATTCTTTGCGAACATCCGTCGTCATGATATCTTCATCGCGAGCTCCGGCTTCCGAAAGCCACCCCAAGGCTTCAGCCGGCTTTGGGCTGTTCTTGGCAGCTGTTACGACTTCCATAGTAATCACACCGTGATCACTCGTTATCCGCTGTCTAGTCCTGTCCACAGAGCTCCGCCGTGCGTCGAGAACATCCCTTAATATCCCGGGATCCTGTACTGCCTCTTCGAGAACGGACGTGGTGACTGCCGCGAAAACGGGGAATTTGGGGCATGCATGGAAGAGAAACCTTAGGTCTTCTAGCCGATAGTTCTTTGGACTCTCCCAGACGCCCCCCGAGAGCCCCGTACTTCCTCTGTTAACGTCTTCCATCAAGGCTCTTCGCATAAGTGTTCTATCACGCATCGTGAATATGTCATGACGTGAAACATTCTTGCGTAAAGCATCCTTGCTTGGAGATTTCTTGCCCAAATTATCCTTATTCGCTTGTACGGCATCTTTGATTATCATTCTCAACACCTTTTCGGGATCACGAATCTCATTTCCTCGTTCTTGAAAGAGAAGCCGGCACGTCGGGAATTTGTCCCTCAACATCATGTAGTCTTCAATGGCTTCTGTGACGTGTATCTCACTGCCACGCTTATTGAATAGTATTTCGAGTATTTCCGAGCTTTGTTGGGCTATTGCTTCTTTAATGATTTCCTCGGTGATTTGCAAGTTTCGACCGGGTGTGTTGAGAAGATCTCGAAGTTCTCTGAGCCCACCGCGACGTGGCCAATCTTGCATCAGCTGCAAAGCCTCATCACCTGGCACATTTTCTTCCTCATTCTGGCGTTTCATCAAGAGCCTATGTATAGCGGCATTCTGAATACCTGCTTTCTGTAAAACAGCTTCAGTAATCTGTACTTTGCTCTTTGTAGCCTCCAGGAGAACACGCATCTGATCTTCTCCGGCATCAATGGCTGCCATGGTGATGACCTCTGTGATTTCAACATGATCGATCAAAACTTTAAGTCGCCTACTTGACCTCGCCTTGATAGCCTCGATGATAAGATCAGTGTTTGGAGTAGGAAGCGGCTCGTACTTTGCGAAAAGCAGTTGAAGTGTTTGCAATGAGTGGCGAAAAGCATTGCGAATAGTGTTTGATGTAATTCCATATCCGCTGGATTCAATAGTGCCCTGGCGACGTAGAAACGACTCAACGATCATTGTTTCAACTTCAGTCGAATCTTCTCCCATCACTGACTGTAAGAATTTACTTGACAGGGTTGGGAGCTCGGTTTGGAAACTTTTCACGTCTTGAAGGTGTTTGTCGACTTTTGCCGGGTCTTCGCCAAAAATGTAACAAACAGTCTGCTGTACGACTGCTCTCTCGCTCTGAGAATAGTCCGCCGAGATTTCTGCCCCGGTCATGTCTGATGCAATTCCTAGTAAAGCATAGACCCGGTCCCGAGGATCAGTAGCTTCGCAACCCCGGAATTTCCAGAGAAGAGTACAAAGGTTTCTTTCTTGACTCCACCACGATGAGCGTTTCGAAGGACCCGGCATGATGTCAAGCACAGCTTGACACTGAGAACTGGGTCTAACATCGAGGAGGCGCGGTAGTAGGGCGAAGAACTTGGCCGGTATGCTGCCTCTGCTGTGCTGCACTTCAGCGTGCCTCGCTTTCGCCACTTCTTGCAGAACCCATACCCGGGAAAACCAGTCCTTCTTCAAGAGGCCCTCGAGTCCAACACAAAGACTTTGCTTGGTGGAAGTGGTTAGTGTGTTCTCAACTTCCTTCCATGCCCTCTTCCAGCGAGGATCGTCATAAGACCATGAACGGAAAGCCGATGTAGGAAGTTCCGGTCGAAGCTTCGTAATGGCCATCGACAAGAGCTCCGCTTCCATATCAACAAAGCCCAGCCAAAAGATGACCATTTCAGCTTTGCCGTAGATCTCTCCCATGTGAACGACTTGATGACCTCGCTCCTTGACATTGCTTTGGTCAATGCAAAGTTGGTCAACCCAGAGAATCCTATCCTGGTCTGGGTGCCTTAGATGCAGCAGCGCATCGTGTAAACTCGTCGTGATGGCGATAATCCGACCATCCATCGTCACCGTCTCTGGGAAGTCTTGCCCTCCCCACGCGTAGGAAATTGCATGATAAGGAATAAGCTGGTCGTCGTCTAGGTACGCTTGGAAAACGCTGCATTCGATCATCGGCCCGGTCCCTTTTAGCAGCTGTAGAAGCCGAAACCCAGGAAGCTCCAAGTCGAAAGGCGCATACTCGAAGAAGGTTGTGAAGGAGTGCTCGGCTGCGATAGCTGCAGGGTTGAGTTTGCTGATGAAGAACATTGAGTACACAGCAGCGAGGTGGCCAGCTTGAAGAGGGTTGGTGATATCGGCGATGCCGCAGATCACCATGAACGGAAGATGTGATTTCAAGGAACCTGCAGATCTCTCGAAGGATGATATGTTGTTTCTGTCCCCGAGATCGTTGAGAAGGTCGGAATCTGTCAAAGAGTCTCTAGAAGACGCCACTTTGCCTCTGTACACTTTTGGACAACGACCGGGTATGCCCAATTTGTGGAAAGTCTGGTTCCATTCAAGGCGACCTGTCGAAGCAGATAGCTCGTGAACGGCAGAGAGGACAGCGCGAGGTGGCGGGCTCGGCTGACCAACAGTCGCGAGCTGTTTCTTCTTGTTTGTTTCTTCAGCATCAAACTGCACAATAGCAGCTTGTCCAGCTCGCGGAACTCCTAAAACGATATCGCCGGGCCCTGCGTGCCCGCCTTCGGGGGCTACTGCGTCGGCCCCAACCAGGATACCAGCCCGGATTTCAGGATAGTCCCGTAGTAAATCATCGATGCAACTTCGAACCTGGAATGAGATGTCTGCTGTTGAATCGGGAATACATGTCAAAATGACGTTGTGAGGCCCAACCCGCCCCAAGGTACGCTCCGAAGCTGCACCTGGGATAGTGGGCTCGTATTGCAGGTATGTTTCGTCAAGTAATGTCGCGGCTGTCTCGTAGCCCTGTTTAGATGGCAGTACCAGTGCGATATGGACGTCGGGCGAGTCCATACTGTCGCCAGCGGTCAAAAATATGTCGAAAATCGCTGAGGATAGCTGAGGCGGGAAGCTTGGTGATCGATCTCACGTCAAGCGTGAGGCCATCTCCAGTCAAAAGTGCAAGCAAATGTGCATGATTGAATTGTTGAGAGGGAACCCGGTATTCATTCAGCTGGTTTCATCAAGCGCTAAGCCCCAGGAACGCCTTGCTGCGCCTCAGAGATGCAATTGGCTGTTTTCTTAGGGCTGAAAGATCCCTGCAGTTGATATCTCCAGCCAGTTTCGGTCAAGTTTAGGCGCCAAGCTACAGCCAGCATATTGCTCAAAAATCGAGAAGGAGTGAACTCATGAGATTCACAGGTCGCGTATGGGAGAAAACTGGCGAAAAAGTTGGTATAAACATATTGCGATATCTCCAGATAGGCTCTTCTAACATATAGTTATTTCCACCTCCTGCGACTTTAACGGCGGCTTAATCTTCCACTGGAGTTGGTGCTTCTCCCAAGACCACAACCTCCATATGTCCCTGTGGAATGTCCTTCTCTAACCGATCAATATCATCTTCCGACTCGCCCTCACCCTTGAATGCCGACGCAATATGATATTCCTGATGAACAAGACAGAGCCGAAAGCCGTTTTGCGGACCAAACCTGCCGGTCTGGTAGACGAAGAACAGCATAGAGCTTTGAAGCCTATTAGTGGTCTTGTTGCGGTGGCCATGCCAGAAGATGTGGTGGCGCACGGCGCCAGGGTGGTTGGAGATCTCATCCAAAGGGCCAGCCGTTGCGATTTGTCGTAGGATGTAGGCTGGCAGGGGAGTCTCTGCGGAAACTATGTTGGAGCTCATGGTGAACTCAATCGAGACTCGGAATATCGAAGCAGCCAGCTGTCACAAGAATAATGATGAAGCTGTAAGACTTCAACTGGATGACTGTTTCGCGCTGGATGCCTGGACTTGATCCGGTAAGCACAGCCTTTCTGCCTGTCCGAAGCATCCCTGTTCAAACCAGCACCTGAAGGACACGAAATGGAACAAGATCAAAGCATCACAAGAAATTGTACAATATAATATAATACTCTACAGTACACTAAACGTCGAATATCCCAACGTATACATCATGAGACACCGCATCTCGTCAATCCTTCTTCCAGAAATCCCTCCACCACTCCTTCAACCCATAAGCCTTCTCACCCGCCTCCAAATGAATCCTCACACTCCCCCCTCCCGCCAACCCCTCCAAAATCCCCGGCCGCCTTTCTCCCCCAGCTCCTCCCAGACCGGAACTCCGCGGCCCCAGCGCCCGCTCCCGGATCTCAGCAGCCAAGCCCGGCGCCACATCCGCAAAACACGCTCGTAGTTCCCGCTCCAGCGCAAAATATGGCTTTTTGGCGAGGTCGGGCGCCATGAGGTTGTAGCTCCGCGTGATGCGGTTTAGGTTCTCGATCGCTAGGGTCAGATATTTCTCCTCTGTCGCTTCCCATTGTGCATCGCGGAATGGCCGGCCGACTACCGGTGCCTCCGTCTTGGGTTCCTCTCCGGCGGGAGGGGCATTCGGGTTCGGTGCCCGGGCGGCTTCAATCTGCTGCCGCATCTTCACCATGACCGGATCATCCGTCGAACTCGACGGCACAGGAATCTGATCCACGCTCCGAAATCGAGGATTGTGCACCAGCTCCGCGGCCGCATAGCCCTCCGCCCTCTTCACCTGCTCCTCCAACGTGCCCCCAGCAGCCGCAATCATCCGCGCCGCATGTCTTCGCCAATCACTCCGTAACCGCTGCCGGAACACATTCGCCGCCTGAACTAGTTCCTGCTGCTTCTCGATCCACGGCGGCACTATGTCCTGACGCTGGATCATCTTATTCAGGATATACTCCGTCGTATCAATAAACGGATTATCCGCTCGCGCGTCACGCTCCACCGACGGACCTCGCGGGATGTTCTTGAACTGTCCGCGAGCAATGGCATCTTCAATGCGCTCGTTAGCCAGTGCTGCCAGCCCAGTGACAGTGTTTGGCATGGCGTGCGCTCCCGGCTGGAACCGCTCGCGGAACTCCCGCCGCAGCTCTTCGCGCTCTTCAGGCGTCAATCCCTTCTGCTCTTTCACGCCCGCCATGCCCACGTAGGCCGCCGCTCGATCCCGTGCCGCTGCGACCTTGTGTCCAGCTGACCGAGCTGGTTCTCGTGAAATCCGCATGTCAACCGGTGGCGGCTGAAACTTTCCGCGAAGACCTGGCTTCAGAGGCTTCTTCGCATCGTCAAGCATCCGCAGCACCGAGTCGGCCGTGCTCTCCTCGCCGGTCCAGGGTTGGGCCGTCGCCATGTGTCGTGTTCCCTCTCCCGCGCTGGAAGACAGCCCCGATTCAGCGAAAGCCCCGGAGTACTGTTTCCTGAACTTGGCGTCTGCGATCTTGTCCAGGAGCTTCTCCTTCAGCTCCTCCGAGAACCCGGCATCCTCCACGGCGCGCCGGCCAGCTCGGCCTCCAGTCAGAAGGGCTTCTTCTGTGGCCTCTTCCAGTCTCCGAGCCATGGGCCCGAGCTCCTTCTCCGCTGGTTCAGAAGCTTCATCCTTTACTCTTGACTCCTTCGACTCAGTGAAAGCTTCCCCTGACTTTCCGGGCTGGGATGTCGATGAGCATCGTGAAAGATAGAGAGGTCCCGACCGGCGAGACGCCTGAAGACATCGACGGCAAACAAACGACGACCTGACAAGGGAGGAAGCCATTAAGCCAACAACAGCTAGCGAAGCAATGAAGGGGGAAGCATCTGTAAGTTGAGAACCCTTTTATGTTGAAGAAGCTGAGATTCGGCGATAGATGAGGTCAATATCCGCGGGTTGGTGGCGAGTTGAAATGGCTGAGTCAGCTCTCGACGGCTTCAACACAGGACACACAGCGGGTCCCTGAACTTCATCCTCATCTTCAACACCTACAAGGTAGGCTTGTCAATCGCAGCATTGTCGTCAAGTGACTTCATCTCCTCATAAAACGGGATTGCACACACATCGCATTTAAAAGGTGCTATGATATTCCATCAGGTCTCGGATTATCTCAGGTAAACGCAATCTCCATACCAAGTGCCTTCGCCTTGCCTCCTCGCCCCAACCTCACCTCAATAGACAAGCAGCCAAAAAATGACCAAAACAAATCCCGACCAGACGCTATACTGACCCGCATAGCTCTTCTTATTCGTCTTCGTGTTCTTGATGAACTCATTGAGGTCCGAGCCACCAGGTCCGGTCCCATTATCCGACACGTTCCAAATGCTACTACTCTCTCCGAAGAGCTTGCCTGTCAGGATGTCGATGGCCTTAGTGAGGCCCTGAACGTTGCCGTCTTTGGTCAATGCAACGGCTTTTGCATACCGGGGCACCTGGGTTCCGTTGAGGCGGATGGCCGTCTCGAACCCGTCACGGGAAGATTGACCAACGAGTTTCCGCTGAATGATGATGTTGTCCTTGTCGTCGCTCGCATACTGTGCGTTCAGTTAACAGGGCTCCTTACCGTTGATCGAAATCTCAACTCACTACTTCCCACCTATCAATCTCAGTGTTCCCATTCTAGGAGACAAAGATGGTCGAGTTGGCAGTTGAGTTCTTATCCGCCTCAGCAGCGATCGCAGGACCCCAGCGCGGCCTGCCCACCCAGTCCATCTGCCACGCCCGATACACAGTCAGATCGATCTTCGCCTCTGCGCCTTCAACCTTGGGAAGCGCGCCTCTCTGGACATCCATGACGACGCTTCCGTCAGGCGTGTGCTCGGTGATAGCTGGGTTGTACCCCCAACCGATAAGGAAGTTGCCATTCTCCAAAGCCTGAACGCTCCCCTCGGCGTGGGATGCAACATGCTGTGGGTGATAGAACTCGTTCAGCAACTTGACAGTCATGGCCTCATAGTCGATTTCGATGACGACCCCACGAGAGCAATCATTCCTCCCGTCCTGGCCACATGGTCCGTCTTTTGTGCCGTGGTTGTCGAAGAAGCTGATCTGGCTCATGTTGCCGTTGACGTAACGCGGGTCGTGCTGGGATCTGAAGTTCGTGGCGTTGCCGCCGCTCAGGTCCTTGAACTGATTGTGCTTTCCCCCAAGGACCCAGATCGGTCTACCTGATTGACCTTCAAGGAGGGCGATGATGCTCAATGCCCGGGACGAGATGAGATAGTTTCCATCCGTGTTCTAGGGGCCAACCGTCAACGCCATCTTATCAGGTTTGCAAGCGCGGCTCACCTTGTATATGCTATTGATGTGAAACCAGTCGAATCCCTGTCCGCCGTTGAACATATTATCCGGATCATAGGGTGCATACGACTCGGTCAGTTTGAACCAGTCTGAGGCTCGCCATACGAAAAGCACGGTGTTCGTTTCCAGCTCGACCTCTTGGAAAATACCATCGGTCAACATTCCGTCCGGTGGCCCGCCCAACGGCGTCATATTGAACTTGATGTCCTGATACACCGACATAATCGCTGTGTTATCATTCGTAAGTTGGAACTCATGCAAGTCCGCATAAGTATGCCCCAGCCCCTTCGCCGTAACCGTCCACCTGAGCTGGTACGCATCATCAAAAACATGACACCTCCCATTCTCAAAGAACGTTAAATACTTCTCCCGGCGATACACCTGCGCACGCGCATTAAAGCTGCGCTGCCACCGAAAGTCGGCATACACAAGGCTCAAATCAGCCGCATCGAAAACAGCCGGCCCGCCGCGGCCGCCGTACACGCACGTCAGGAACAGATACCCATCCGTGTCGAGGCGTGCGGCATCGAAGGCGTTGACCTGGAAGAGCGGCGCGATGATAGGCGACGAACGGAAGGTCTGGTTGGGGAAGTGGCCGAAGGCTTCAGCATTGTAGGCGGTGAGGTTGTGCGCGAAGGGCGCGTCGGCGAGGACGGCGGCGCTGAAGAGGAGGGGGAGGAGGAGGGAGGGACGCATTGTTGCGCTTGGTTAGGAGGGCCACTTTGGGGTGCGGGAAAACGAGTGTTCGGGGGAGTTGACGAAAGGCTGTAGGTTGGGGACGTCAAGTACGGGTAGGGGAATATGGTAGTTGATGGGAGCATTCTGAGAGGACTGCATCTGCCGGGATACCCGAGATCTATATACAATGTGCTTCGCAACTGCATTGTGACTAGATAGTCTCGTCTTGAAGGAGAGAACGAAGGAGCGTATTTGGCTCGGGTGATAGGAACACCTGACGTGGTGTATATGGAGCCGTCGCAGCGTTGGTTGCACCTTTCAAAGAATCGATTTACAACTGCGTTCATAAAGTAAGCTCAGCAGGGGCTCGCCTATCAAGAGTTAGGTGTTGTGGTGGCAGGAACAAAGCTGTCCTGGCCAAACAGACATCCGTGAACATTGTGAGGCGCATAAGCAGGGAAGTGTCACACTAGATGTCATGATTGACTCCTCAAACTCCGTATTAGTGAGATGTGAAGCCTCGTAATGGAGTAATTTTCTTGTTCTTCATTTATAGTTCTTCAAACATAGCGCTTTGTATATAGTCCTAGCCCAGATCACGGGCTAACCCGCTCCTTTTCTCATAAAGCGTCACCCAATTAACGACTCCAACCTCCACAAACTTTTCCGTTCCCGTTTCCTCGGTATCAAGCGATTGACCCGAGAAGAGTTGCAGCTCCACGCCGCGATAATGCCCCGTATATATGATGGTAGTATCCAGCCCCAAACTCCTGACACCTGATTATGTACTGCAAAGGTTTAAATGCGTCCGCCCTCGACAATCTCCCGCTCGAGGATCTCTACCTCGCCTGTCTCGCCAGTGCGCCGTCTTTCCATTACCCAGCGCGTTGCGCCGCTGTCTTCCTCTTTGGTGTATGAGATGCTGTCTGCTGAGCCCTTGTGGCGGTGACCTCGGCGGGAAGACATGCGTGAAAGGCCGCTGTCGGGACTCTTGGTTGATTCAAGAGGACTCACGCCAGTGGCTGAGAGTGGCATGTCACCGGGCTCTGAGATGGGTGATAGTGTGGTCTCTATTTGTTGCTGTGTCGGAGGTGCCACCAAAGGGGGAAGTTTGATGTCCTCTTGCGAGTCGGACGCAAAGCCATGTTCGGGCAATGGCGGCGGTGGTGTGAAAGCCTGCATCCCCATGGTCAAAGTCGGGCTTCCTGAAATACTGCCGGGCTCCGAATCCGCCGTAAAGGTCGAGAACAGGGAGTTCTTCCTCGCGTGCATGGCCGTTGGACTAAAGAAATTGGGCCCCCAAGGCGAGCTAGGGGCATCTCCCCTTTCAGATCGAGGGGATCCCTCTCGACTCGACACCAGACTGACTTGCGAACCGCCCCAAGCCCTGTTTCGAAGTCGCATCAGCGCAGAGAGACTCATCTCATCACCACGATCTCCCAGGAGGGCCAGTTGCGCAAGCCCTGGGCTCTGGATAGGCGTTCCTGGACCAAATCCAGACATGCTCAAGCTCATGATTGAGTTGCGGTTAGAGTACTCGGACCGTTCCGTGATCGGGGTCAAGTTAGGCTCCCGTGACACCATGCGGCCGCTGATACTGCGATCAAGGCCACCCTTAGGTCCAAAGAACCCGCCATTAGCGTACTCGTACTCGGTCGTCGGGGCTGCTGAGCCATGCTGTTGGTGAATGGGCGCTGAGTAGAATCCAAATTCCTGTCCGTACCACCCGTCAGAGTCGTTGGCCAGAGCACTAGCGTTGGCTTCCGCAATGATTGCATCGTCATCCAGATCAAAATCGGCCATGTCCTCATACCCAAGCTCGTAGTCGTCCAGGTCGTTGTCCTGGAAGCTGCCTCCCCGATCAGGCGTAGTCGGAGAACAACCCGTTGGCGCAACGGTCTCGTCCATTGGCGGCGAAGAGCTGCGCTGGAATTTGCCCGACGCCGCAGCCTTATGAGCCGCCGCCGCGAGAGCCGCCTGGTACGCCGCCACCGTGTCCTCACCGGGCGACGTTAACTTGGACGTCTCCGAAGTCTCGTCCTGGGAAGACTCAAGGGCAAGGTCTTTGAGTCCGTTGATGGGGGCCAGTTTGTGGTTATCAACGTCCAGCGAGGTATGCGCGGTTGATTGGGAAACGGCTGAGTGGGCAGACAGGCGAGAGGTCATATCCGACTCCCTTCGCACGGCCTCCTGGTTAGCCGCGCGCCGTTGAGACTGGGCCTGGGCAAAGGCGCCCGCGATGGGCCGTCCAAACTGATCCGTGTCGTTGTTGTCGAAGATAGATTCGTCGAACGGAGCTTCATCCCACTCCGGTGGAGCTGCAAGGTCCTCGGCAAACTCATTCTCAAATCCAATCATTCCATCGTCAAAGTACAAGTCGTCGTCCTTGGTCTTGCGTGGCATGTTGGCCGGAGGGAGCTGCTGGTTTTGCTGGAATGCAGTCTCGTTCTCCGTCATCGATCTGGTGGATCCGACCAAGTCCAGCCCCTGAATCCCAAGACCTGCGGCTTGAACCTCGAGAAGCGCTTGCAAGTTCGGCGGCGGTACCATCTCTGGCGATAGAAGCCCTGGAGTATCTTTGCTCATCGCAAACCCGATCGCGTTACCTTCTCCGTCTCTCGGGGTCGGCTGCGGCCCGGCGCTACGTGGACTGGTCAGCGCCGAGGCCGGGTCTGATCTTTGGAAAACAAAGCCAGAGAAGTTTTCCTGGTCGTTGTCTGGGTCGTCAAACCCCTCTTCGTCCAACATGTCGTCTTCGCCCACCATGGGGATCTCTTCTTCGAAACCATCATCCTCCATCATCGCGTCATAGTCGATATCCTCGTCATAATCATCATATACTGAGTCCCTGGGGGCAGGTGGCTCGCTTTTCTTTTCCAGCTCTCGTTGTCGATGTCTCTCTTCCAAAAGTTTCTCCTGCTTGGCTGCTCCAATCATGTCGAAACTGAATCTTGACGAGGTACTCTTCATGTGTCTTGGTATCGCCGACGGTATATCCTTGCCCGACATGCCGGATAGTGAGGCGTTTCTTGAGCGACCACTTCGTATAGATGATGCTGAGTTCAATAATGCTGCGTCTGCGTTCTCTATCAGACGCGAGACCTGTGATGGCCGCGGTTGAACTGGAATAGGAGCGTTGTCCTTTGGAGGTACTGGAGGCGCATCTTCGTTTTCGGGAGAGGGTCTCTCTGCGGAGAACTTGGTTTGATCGGAGGTCGAACTCAAGGTATGTCTAACGGCTCGAGATGAGGAAGACTCGAGTGAATCGGAGGCGTTGCTGCGGTGCCGTTGTTGCAAATCTGGAATGTTGGCGTTGGGATGTTGTGTAGTGAAGCTATTTGTGAATGTGTCCTGATCGGGCAGCCGAGTCGATGACGGAACATACGCGGGCTCCCTATTCACAACCTTCTTCACCCTTGGAGCGCTGAAGTCATGTACTCGGGTACCTCTGATGCGAGGATCGTAGGTTGGCTCGTCATTTTGAGCTCTCAGAGGAAGGGGCAACAAGTCAGGAACGTTCTGACTGTTCTTCCTCCGCATCAACAACGTCGACATGGGGTTCTTGAGGAAGGGCAGGCCCTTCTTCGCCTTGTGCACCTCGGGGTTGCTGGTGGTTTGCACGAGCATGGGCGGTTCGGTGGTGAGCCGGGTGCCAGCGGGTCGACGGCCCGTAGGTCCTTGGGGGGAATTGTTCTGCAGCTCAGTTGGAGGAATGAATGACGACACCGCCTTGGTGCTCTTCAGGGGCTGAACAGGAGGCCGTGACGGGCCGCTGGTGTTGATGGGAGCTAGGTTCGGTCGCGACTTGGGGTGTGGCTCGTCAACTCCAAGGCCGCGCAGGTGGTCGACGGACTCGGCGGCTTGTGCCTGGATATCTCGCTGGTACTTCCTCAGGGCCATGCCGCCGATGAAGCCCGAGTCGCCGCCGTTATAGGGTGACCGCGGCAGCTGTTGCGGCGGCTGCTGCTGCTGCTGCTGAGGCCTCGAGTCCGGTAGAGGGGCCATCTCGCCATCGCGTCTCGGATCTAGCAACGACGGCGGCGGCTCGGTCTCAGCTGACGTAACGCGAGGGATGGGAGGGAGAGTCGGCGGCAGGGCGGACGAGCTGGAGGGAGGGCGCGCGGCACCGGCGCTGTTTTGAAAGCTGAACGATGAGGCGCTATCGGGCGACAGGGCGGCGTCGAGGGGGAACGGCGAGGGTTGCTGGCTGCCGGAGCTCGCAGGCGGCGACGTGGGCGTGTGCTGGTCGGGACATGGCGATGTAGGATTCGAAGGCCCTCGCCGGTGGAACCGCAGGTGGGAGAGCATTGCCGACTGCAAAGGTCAGCCGCCTCTACCTCCAGGCAGATAACCCTAAGGAGCAGCTTCGTATCGATGGAGCAGCAGTAGTCGCAATGACGCGCGGGTGGTGGTGTGGGGGAACGAGGCCAGGTACAGACGTCGTTCGTCGGGGATCGGGAGAGAGGAGAGAGCCTGCTGCCGGCCAGACGCGATCATGACTCGGGATGCGCAGACACGCCCATTGTTGGTAATGAGGTTCTCTGCGGCTGGGCTGTGCTGGCGGCGCGATTGAAGGCGTTGGAGGTGACGGATGACAGAAGTTCGGATGGAGTGAGATTGCGGCTTATCGACGGCAGATCAAGATATTTTCGGCTCGCCCACGTTTTGAGCGCCTCAGGTAAGCAGCGATCGGCTGGGCCAAAGGAAGGCCTTTTTCACAGCACCGACGACAATAAAAGAGTTTGTTTCGGGCGTGCGATGGCGGACGCATTCGATGTTGACGGTTTCAGCCAGCGCTTACATCACCTATTGCAGTTTGCGTGATCCAGCCAGGCAGGCCAGGCTTGGCTCGCGACTCGTCCACGCACGTGCGCCAGGCTTGTGATTGGTGTTGCCCGGATCCTGCTCAACAGCCTTATGGCCGACCTATTCTGCTGACCCAGTATCATATTGATTGCAGTTTCTTCTCATTATTCGTCATAAACAGACCGTCGGCATCCAAATCTGCCTCATCACACTCAATCATCTTCTCGGCCCAGGCCCAATTGCATGTCGCGATGCCAACCTCCTAAAAGCCGGAAACGGTCACGAACGATGGATGTCAGCATCGCAAGTCTTACAGGGTTAACAGGCACCATGAACTATAATTCTTCTAGAGATGCAGACTATCGAAACTTGTTTCTCTCAACCTTCCCTCAACTGGATGTCCCTGATTCTCTCATCAGCCTCCCTGGTTGTCGATTCTTAGTGCCATCCCTTCCCCAGGGTCTCAGACATATCTTGCTCCCATCCCGCAAGCAGTCTAGCCGCATCGTCAGTGGCGTCATTGGAGATGCCGATTGATTTACAGTCGACAACTCAAGGAGTGGTTATCAAGGGGGCCATCGATAGGGCAAAAATAATAAGATCCCTGAAGGGACCTATACCTCCTCTACAAGGGGCCATCAATGACAGTCTTAAATTACCAGAAAGGGCATTACCATGACTGCCGTGACCAATACCGTTCTTACCGTTGAAGGTTCCAGGGCAAGGTTTGCCCTTCCTTGACACCGAGGTGCGCCCATGAAAGGCAATCCTCGAGTGCCTGGTTTCGGGGCTGCTTCAGGCAAATACGTTCCCAGAGCTGAGCCGCTGTTGAAGTGAGACTCTGCGCGTCGAAGGGCTATACACGTATACAGGGAGCGAGTCTCGGATCCTTTTCTTCGGATTTGACAGATGCAATCGATGCAACCATAAAACAGGCTTCCGCGAGCAAGGCCATTTCGGCCTGCCAAGTCGAGACCAATCAAGATCCTCAATGGCCTCGAATTGAAGTCTCCTGACTCGACCTACCTGCCATCAATACTTCCTTTCCGCATTTGGGCGTCTACGTCTCTTCTCTGAGCCATGAATTGCGCTTGATACCTTTCAGTAACGAATGGCCGCCGACCGTGCCGCATATCCGTCAGCGGGCGGTCTGTCAATTCCAGGCCAGACTCGAGATGCGCCACAGCGGCTGTTCGGATCGCAGGTGAGTTTATGGCGTCGCCGGGAAGCGCGCCGTCCGCGTGGCTGGATCAAAGCTTGCTCATAAGCGTATTTCTCACATTCTTGAACCCACACTCTTCAGAGTAGTTGTTGTGCTGTTGGTTATTGTTGGGTCGAGGAAATGGCGCCCGCCTGTCAGACGGGATTTCCTTGGCACCAACAGTTTCCAAACGCGCCGCAACGATCTGCAAGCCCTGTGCCTATAATTAGCAGGTGAAATGCGGCGCAATGAGCGCCTACATGCAACGGGATCCTTTAGCGACGGCCATCGAAGCATTGTGATGAAATGCTGACAGCCATGCCCATGTCAACAAAGAATGCCTGAGCGACCCGTATTTGCTCTAATTCTCATTCTTGCTGAACGCGCGATTCAAACTTTGACAAGCAATGTCGGCTAACAAGTCGTAAACTGACTTGCCCAGAGTCGGTCTAGCGAGGCTGAATTGCGTTGTTACAACTGCGTCGAGTCTTTCAAACGGACAAGGGTCTGCGGGTTTAAGGGGCAGCCACTGCAGTCTGACGGTTGAGATTGGGATTGTGTCGAGTCGCGAAGATGAGAGATCTATGGTCCAGGTGTGACGGAGTATTCCGATCTATTGCGACAGCGTCCCTGAATCTTGCGAGCCTAATTCTGTCGAGTTGACAGTACTCTGTAGTATCATGTCAACCCGGAAATAAGACGTTTCAGAGTGGTACGCGTCCAGGCTGATGGTGCAATTCGAGGCCATCCCGACTAATAAGATGCGGGAGAGATTGCCAAGCAACTGCCAAGCAGTGGGGGACGGGAGGCGGCTCAGCGCCATGACGTACGGGAGATTTCACCGGCGCAGCCACCCGGATGATGGTGAAAGAAGAGAAGATGGGCTATTACTGTCAAGATGAAAGAAAGGCAGAACAGCCTGTGAATGCATCAGGGGGTTAGTGAGCATGTTGCAGAGTCTGGACACATCTCACCCGCAACCACAGACTGTCTCACGTCGTCTCCTCCCAGCGCCGATCCTTGATACGACATACGGCGTAGCTCGCCCGCCCGGGACCAGGAAACTGAGAAAGGGGGATGGATGATCGTGTGCTTGGTTGCCACTTGCGGAGATGAGGCCGGGGGCTCGAGAAGGGTTCGTGCTGCCCCAGGTTCGCGTACCGACAGAGGATTGTGATACCTCGCGAGAATTGCATGCGCGTGGCTGGTGATGAGGCGCCGTGAGACTTGAGCTGGGCTTGCCATCTGGGTGCGTTCTGGCGCTCGTCTCGCCGCCGCGAATTCGCATTTTCCGCCGCTCCACCGCTGACGACGCTGACGACCGGCCCCCCGATGGATGGTCTGGTCGCGTGCCCCCGACCGGGATTGTTGCGTGCTGCCGCCGCAAGAATGCAATTAACTGGCCGTGCCCAACCAGCGGCCAGGGAGGGCAGCCAGCGAGCCGCTCAGCGAGGTTGTTGTGTTGCGTAGCGTTGCGTTGCGTTGCGTTAGGCTGCGTTACGCTGCCCTGGGCTGTGCTGTGCCTTGCTCCGTAGTTAGCTGAGGCGGCCCTCCATCTCCCATTCTCCCTCTCCTCCACTCCTGATTTCAGATTCCAGATCAATCACCTCCTCCCTCTTCCACCTTCTCAGTTCTTGGATGAAGTCTGCTGGTTGTCGCTTTGTTGGACAGCTCGTCGCTCTTTATTCCCCTTTCCCTTCGTGCCCTTAGCGACAAAGAATCTCGCCTAGAGCTGACTGATTCAGCACCGCCGCCTAACGTCATCGCGTTTCACACCCGACCACTTGTCTTTTTTTTGGCCCTCCGACGACTGTCCTCGAGGCTCTCTTCCACCACGCCCAATGTTCCAGCGTGATTGATTTCTCCTCAGAAACACCACACGCAGCCGGCACCATGATCAGCTCGCTGTGGAAATCAAACGACTCGCTCGACCACCAACTGCCCAGCAACAATGACGATTCGCTGATGGGTCGACTTGGCCTCAGGGCCGTCTTGGTCTTCTGCTCCGGTCGCGCCCTGAGAGGCGGCCCGCGCCTGGTGGTGCAAATCAGCATCTTCCTGCTTACCATCCTCCTCCTTTTCCACCTGCTTCCCGATCGCCTCGCTGGTAGCGGCTTCGCCAGCAGTTACAAGAATTACCTGCCATGGGGCTCGACGAACCTCGATGTGTCTGGCAACCTGCGCATCGTCGTCTTTGGCTCGCCTGATCTGGTTGGCAGCGCCACCGATGGTAGTGCGAGGCGATCGACCTGGACTGAACAACTGTGCAATGAGGTACGAGATTCCCTTCTTCAGACTGCTCGTCGCGTATGTCTAACATCAATCAGCTCAACTGCTCTTCGCACATTTCCTTTGTCCCTACCGAGTCCGACCGCGGGCTCCTCTCCAACTCCATCTACGACACCGAGTTCCAGTCTCTCCTGAACATCACCGAGCATACCGACATCACCAAGAAGCCTGCCTCCGACTACAACTTCATTGCTGAGCAATACCCCGTTCCTGCTGATACTCCGGATCTCGCAGCGCAGATTCAGAAGTTCTTGGCCATGCCCGCGCCCAAGGTTCCCCCTCGCGAAACCCTCTGGATCTTCTCCTTTGGTACTTGGGATATTTGGAACCTGGCTGCGATGCCCAAGGATTCTGGAAATTCGCTTGTGGACGCAATGGTCAAGAATATGTTTGAGCAGATCGAGCTGCTATACACCAATGCTCTAGACCCCAAATCCGTGGCGTTCTCTGACTTCTGGTCAAACATCACTGATGCACAGATTGAGGCGCTCACCGCCGTGGATGCTGCCGAAAAGATCGATGAGCGAAGACTTGAGAGTTTCCGTGTTTTGATCCCCAAGCTGTTCGATATCTCGCTCGCCCCCGGCTGGCAGAACCGACCTCTCCCCACGATTCCGAACTCGATGGCTGAGCAGACGCGCAAGGCCTCCGCACTTACGGCTCGATGGAATTCCGAGGTTCGCTCGCAGATGGATGGTTGGAAGAAGAAGGCAAGCACCAAGCCTGAGGATTTGATGGGTCAGCCCGATCATCTGGTCGAGGTCGTCGAGAGCAACACCCTTCTCAAGTATATGCCTGCTGCTCTTCGACCTTCAATGCACAAGGACGAGGATACCAAGGACGACCCCGTCATCTATGCACCATACCCTCGACGAACCGGCTTGCAAGCCGACCAAGCCGGCCGGATCCTGGATGCTATGACAGAGGAGGAGATGCAGCGCGCTGGAGTCAGAGATTCCAAGGGACGCGGAACCCTATCCGTCAATGACACCATGCGATTCCTCGATGTCTGGACACCCTGCCTCAAGGTGGTCACTCCTGAAGCCACCGCTGATGCGAACGACACTATTCAAGAGTGTGACAATATCGACAATCATCTCTTCCTCGACTCGTTTACTGTCGGTCAGCGAGCTATCAAGGGTATCGCCAAGTCAACTGCGAAGGAGGTGCTGGAACACCTTTTCATACGCAAGGAGGAAAAGGCCAGTTGGCTGTCCAGAAGAGGGAGCGAAAAGTCATTTATTCGCAAGCTGCGTCTCTGAGCGGCGGCCAGTTAGATCAGAGGCCATCCTCCTTGTATACTGCATTTCCTAGAGGTAGATCTAGGCCTGGGTTCGGCGAACGGCGTTGGGGAAGACTGTTTCAAGCCATGGTAGCGCACTCATTGGTGCCTCGAAGAGCCGCTCAAGCAGGTTGATGTGATTCCATGGAGCGGCGTTTTGTCCGTGAGCTTTCTGTCTCATTAGTATCAAAGATTTCGGCCTGGCTGGCCACAAACAAATTATGAATATACGGCATTCGTTAGAACTGAAGCCTTATTTCCAAACAACATTGGCGAGATTGTGTGAGAGAAACCGTGAGGCTCTCGTGCCTGTTTTTCGGTTTCGAGAATGGATATATAACCCTAAGCTTCCTGAGCCCTAAAGCTTCAATTGGCAGGAGGCTTGAATACGACTTGCCGATTTTTGTCCATACGAGGTGCAATTACCGGTACACGAGGCAGACGCCTCGATATTACCTAAAAAGTGTGTTACTCGAACGCAACGTTCGGGGCAGTGCAAATTCAACTTCACGATTCAACCACCAGGGAACCACCTTCGTCAAGATGGCATACTATATCTCCATCTCTCTCCGCAAAACTTGCTTGTCGGGCTCTTTGCAAAGTATTCTTCCGAACCTGTTCAAATCATTGGTTCTGTGTATGTTCGCCCGCTTCGTCGTCTTGGCATTTCAGAATCACGATCCGTCCCGTCCTTCGAGGCATCATCGCCCGCTGACGGCAGCGCCCGCTAGGCTCTAGACCGGCCGCCAACGAGTTGACGGCAAGCCTCTCCCGAAGACAAGCTTTTGTGGACCCCGTCGCCCACGATTGTGGCGGACTGGCCGTTGCAGGGAGGCCTGAGGGCGGGAATCTCAGTGTGTCTGGGCCATTGGGCTCTGGAGCAAGCGCCTCAGAGCACTCAATGCCATTCGAGGTTGCCAAGGCCAAGCACCCGAGGGGGCGGATGAGGAGGAGATCCCCGATGACACCCCCGGGCCCCCCTGCTGGCGCTTCGTTAGAATCCCAGGCCTCGTCCATTTATGTCGCTTCAGCTGACCTCCGTCAAAGCCACCAAGACAATCCCCCCAATCCCATCATCGATCCGTCGATGACTTCCACTTTCATGACCACCCACCAGTTCTACTGCCACTGTTAGTGTTGACTAAGACCTTCCAGGGCTGAATTTAGGGCTGGCGATCACCTATCAGCAAGCGGCATGCATCATCTAATGATGCTAGCCTGGGATTCCCGAGGCCGTCATCATGCAGTCACGTCACGCCCAGCTCAGCTTCGGGGGCTGCAACTCCAGCATAGTGGTCACAAGCGCCAATAGGCCAAGCCCGGACCGTCCCTCATTCGCTTCGAGAACATGCGCCAACGGCTCAGGGTCTGGCTTAGCTTCCAATGTCGAAGTCAAGTTCAGGGCTGCAGCTCTTCAAATATCTGTCTTAGTCCGCCCCAAGGCCACACTTCCTCTCCACGAGGACACACACCCACACCCGGACTGAGCCTCAGCTGATATTACTGCCTTCGCCTCACTACAGCACGGGACCGTAATATTCTGGTCCTGAGGTTTGTCGCAGACATCACTGCCGAAGAGATAAGATAAAGATCACGACCACCGACATTCAAGATGGCAGACTCAGATTTCAGTCCGTCTTCTTTCGCAAACGCGATGCAATTGCGAACAAGGAAGGAGCATAACTTCGACGGCGTTGAGGCAAATTTGGCTGACCCCAAGCCCTCTGGTCTCCAACTGCCAGCCATCAACGTCGATGGCTGGGTCACTTGGCTTGCGAACCTGAATCCCTTCGGAAAGGCCGTCACGGGCAAGGACGTAGTATGGCTCTTCGACAACACGGCCTACAGGTCTGTCGAAACGGGACGATGGGAGGCTGAGTTTGTTGCCGCAGTATTCGAACAAGACCCCAAGTGCAAAGTCGGCGACATTGTGGCAAGCATCGCGACTACACTCAAGTTGGCCGAAGACGCAGAGGAGCGCAAGACGATTGAGAAACGCCTCTATCCATTCCTTTGGGATTTGCGGAACGCAAGAATTCTGAACTTGGAGCACCGTGGCCGAGACTTGAGGCTAGGTCCTACGAGCATCAATGGCATTGCCAGCAACGCTCTGGAAGTAGCTCACGATGTCGGGGGTGCCCTCATCAAAGCTAGAGCTCTGGTTCCTCATGGCGCCAAGGGACTGCTGCATATGCAAACCGCATATGCTGAACCTGATGGCTGGGGCATCGTTTCAGGTCTGTCGCGCCTTTCTGCGAAGCATACCAAGACTAACTTCGATAGACATTGACGATACAATCAAGAGGACGATGACCAGTGATCCCATCGGCATTCTCAAAGAGACCTTTGTCGAGGAGCCAGTGCCTATCCCAGGCATGCCCGAGTTCTATGCCACCATTCAGTCGTTGGTCTCCAAAGACACCCCTTGGTTCTATCTGTCCGCGTCTCCATACAACCTGTACCCCTTCCTTCGCGAGTTCCGTGACAGGCACTACCCTGCTGGGACGATGATTCTACGTGACTCCAGTTGGCGAACCGTGTCCGGTCTGCTGTCTTCCCTCACTATGGGAACCGAGGCATACAAGGTTGACCGAATGAAGAAGATCAACTCGTGGCTCCCGAAGAGAAAGATGATCATGGTCGGAGACTCGACGCAATCTGACCCTGAGGCTTACGGAGAAATGTATGTGATATCCCCAATAACCATATCCTACTATCTTCTGACAATGTGTTTAGTTATCGAACTTTCAACGGCTGGGTCAAGATGATCTTCATTCGCAGGGCCACGAACGTTGCTGAGATCGGCATCGATGAGAAGAACAAGCCCGAGCGTTTCGAGAAGGCGTTTCAGGGTGTTCCGGGAGAGTGCTGGCATGTCTTTGAGGATCCAAATGAGTGTGCTGAGATCATCAAGAACGTCATCGCCAAGAACAGAGCATGATGGGGCGCTGAAGACGAGAGTACTCTTCTGAGGTATTGTCCTCGTGCCTGTCTATTCTGAGTGGTGGCCATTCGCTATGGGCTTCTCTTTCAAGCATTAACGATGAGATGCTTTCGCGAAATTTTGGGATACAATGTTTGGGTATAACATCTGGATGGAAGACTGTTATTCTGGAAGGACCTAGGAATTGGATTTACGTATAGGAATTATGTATAGTATAGGATAGCTAAATTGTCACCAACTCATTTGAAAAGGATCAAGTCTACATAGTTACACTATGAGCTTGGAAATTGCCCTCTACTGCACCTCGTGTTGTGTTACGGCGACGAATCCGAAAGGTCTCAGACAAGTTCAAGTTATGAGCAATTCGTGGGAGGTTTATTTATATGGCCAAAAAGGGGCAGCAAAGTTCAATCCTCGGCAAGCTTCAGAGCTCGATCACAAAATTAGTTGTGTAGCATCTACACCAGTCCAAACGTCTAAAGAGCTTGAAATAGCCCCTTTCCGTCTTTTTTCCTCCATGAAATCCGTGCTTCCCATCTACACAGAGACTACGAGCCCTTGATATTTCCCAAAACGCCGAATCCCGTCCTGCATCCTGGCTCATGGCTCAAGCTGTCGGCGTTCTTCTTCTGAGGCATAGGTGAGCTTCCTGTTGAGGAGGCCGTCAGCAAGGCTGATGAAACCAAACTCGGCGGTGGAGTTAGAGGGTGAGGTCCTCAGCCTATTTAGAGACGTGCTACATGAACATACTACCCCATTGTAGGGTCTCGGTGACGAAGTCTCAGTCGGTAAACGGCATCCATGGAGTTCCAAAGGAGACCTTCAAAGCCCAAGTCCTTAACCATCGTGTCTCGGTCGATATAAAAGCGTTTCCAGCAAGCGCCCCGCAGCCGAGTGGACTTCAATTGACATACTTGATGACTTCCCGCAGTCACTCCAGGTCGCTGGCAAACTCCAGTCCATGGGAGAGCATCCAATGGATCCATCAGACAGGCTGAGCGCGCTGAAATGCCGATGATCTCGCCGGGTCGACGCTCGTTAGCGGTGTGGATGACCGCGTCGATGCCCAGGATATTGGTGAAGATGCCCGTCTCCCATTCCCTCTGCACCTGGAGCAGACCCTCCCCGAGCTTCTCAAACTCGTCTTAGGTGATGATTTCCAACATGGCATTAGCGCTGGCGAAGGCAACGCTGCCCAGGATGTCCCGCTTGTACAGCACTCTATCGAAGATACTCTCGTTGTATTTGGCCATGAGAGGGTCTAGACCGCTTATATAAAGGTTATTCAAAGTTCCCAACAATTAGAGAGGCTCCAACTAGTGGCGTCAGCATCAAGCAGTACCGGTGAATCGGCCTCCCCGGAGCATTTTGCTCTCAAGCTTGGAGCCAGGAGCCATGATGCGTGTAAAAAAGCTATCAAGCTATCGTTTGATGAGTGGTATAGACGCTTGATGGAATCGGGCTGGGCGCAGACAATCAAATTTCGACCGGATTTATGGGACCAATAAATTCACAGGGCGTGAAGATGAAAATAGAGCTGACTTATGACAGGCGCCGTGTCGAAGATGCGATGATGGAGTCATAGATACTCGATTTACAGGAGTTGCTCAAGTCACAACCCACCCAGGCAGTCCCTCTGTCTAAGCAGAGTAGTGCCAGTGTGTTAGCGGACTGAGATTATGGAACAGCATACTTATAGTCCAGGTCAGATAGGCATGTCAGACTCCTTGGAAGTCAGTATGCTCTTTGAACCGTAATGCTATCAAGAATTCACTGCTAGCACTCTGCTGCAGGTCCAGGACAGTTGTGCTGCTAATAGTTGAAACTTCATTTTATCCTAATGAGGCATGACACGCTAGCCAAGAACAGCTCCCCCGGCCAGGTATTCGAGTCAGAGGAGTTGTTCGAATCACAAGTCAAAGAGAGCGCCAGGGGCTGAAGCATCGTCAAAGTTTTTGTGGGACAACTTCAGCCTTGCCCCACGAAAGAGCAGCCCATGGAAAAGCTCTTAGTCATAGATTCGCATTGCCAGCCAGCCAGCGCACAGAACAGCAAGACACCACGAATATAGTCGTTTTGCAGAGAAGGCGGCTGGTCATGGGCTTCACGATCAAGACCTGGAGATGATCAATTTTTGTTCATTTCTCCACCCGAGAATTTCGCATTTTGACCATGGTTCGGGACCTCCCGCGCTCGCCTGACGGAGAACGTTGGTCTCCTTTGGTGCTATCTCCATCGCGTGTTAGGGCAGCAGAGATTTTTCGTGGTGGCGAGACCTGCAGGGTGAGGACGGGAGATGGTGATGCATTTCTTCATGACTGCAATCACCGGGCGCCGATGCCGGGTTTCACAGCTGACGACTGCTGCGGTTTCCGGAGCGCAGATGGATGGATCTCAGGGCCGGATGCAAACGCATCTCCCGCTCCCACACGAGTCCCTGCTGCTGTTGCTGCATGCTGCAGGACGGGACAGGGAAGACTCTTGGATGCCGGCGACGTTTGCTGGACTGGGACGTGCCATCCATGTCTCGCTACATGACTTGTTTTGCTTGGGGCCAGCCCGCCCACTTTCACCCACTCGCCAACCGCCGCAACGGGAGACGGGTGGCATGTGAAGGATAAATCCCATCTGTCATATCTTACAGCAGCTCCTGGATTGGTCGATTGGTTCGTCCTGGTATCTTGCAGCAAAGTCGTAGCACATGTCTGCAGCAGGGAGTGAGGAGAACGGAGTAGGGTGGCCCGAATTGCCTGAATCAGCTACTCTACGGAGTACTGGCGGTTGGGTTGGGCTGCTGACACGCACGTGCTTCGGCGGTCTCTTGAGCTGAATGTAGTATCGAGACGCGACGGCTGGAAGGGTTCCAAGCGACGGATGGAAGGATTGCTGCCGTGGGGACTCGAGGCCCTCGAGGTCACATAGCTGCTGCTTGTCACCATGAGTTGCTCCGCAAACAGATGGCCTCCGCTGAATGGCTTGCCAGGAGGAGAGGACTGACAAATTATCCTCAGAGTCTCCGTGGATGCCGAGCTCAGCTACCGCTCGCTGGCTTCTTCCATTGGGAAAACCATCCGGAGTATTTTACGGAGTATTGCCCCGGACTTCCGGTTACTAAGACGCCCAAGTCATGTCAATGTCAATCAATCTCTCTCGGACCTATTTGATCGTCACCCCGCAGATGGCGTTTTGGGGGACAGCCGTCTGCGAGAGAGTCAAACAGAAGTAGATGATTAGTCGAGTAGGAAAGCAGGTGCCCGATATTTTTAGACAGGTTCTGCTGTCTTCTTGTCTCCATCTAGAAAAGCCGATGAGTAGCAATGACCACGAATTCAGGGTGTCCACACTGCCGTTTTGAGGATTCATGAGGTGCTTTGGTTGGAGGTCGCAAAGTCGCAACGTCGCGAGTGTCATCTCTCCGGCGAAATGGGCACTATGGGACGGGATTGTCTGGCGGAGAGACAATCCAGGGATCAGAGAGTCCAGCGCTAGCGACGCGCGAGGGTCCATCCAGCCCAGCGAGAGTTCGCGCTGAGTTCGCGGAATGGCATCATGTCGGACCAGACGGTATCCCGCCCAGCGGCTAGCACACAGTAGCCTGGCTCCGAGGTTCGGCTCTGGGCTGCTGGCGCCATTCCCCCAGACGGTCGTGCCTTGTCGCAGCGCGAGTCCTTGCCCCAACGGGTTACGGGAGAGACGCTGGTGGTGTGGAAGGCCTGGGTCTTGCAGCGGCTGGACTCACGGGGGTTCAGGTTAGGCTCAGGCAATGAAAATTTTCGAGAAAACGTGTCAGGCCGGCGGGCGGGCGCTGCTTTACACGCGATTCGTCCGTCGCAAGGGATGGATGGTCAAGTCAAACGGCCGGCAGCGACCACGGAGGGCGGGCGAGATGGTCGACATGGCCGCACGACGAACAGACAGACAGGCCCTGTAACTCCGTCATGCTGTCATGTAAAGTCCGTCCGTGCTCGGCCGCGGGGAGGGCTCATTGGATCGTCCGAAGGGGTGGGATGGCTGGCTGGATGGATGGATGGCAGCATGGATGGCGGGACATGGGAAGCGTCGTGCGTGGGCGTCGCCGATGCTTGCTTCTGTGACTCCCACAGACATATGCATGCAACTCTGCAGGTGTCCTGGTCAGAGAGTCGGCACTTAGCGGCCGGATCCTGGCGCAGTGGTGTTGTCTGTGTGGGTGGTTTGGTTGTGTTGCGTTGCGTTGCAGAGCGTGGGTTGACCTGTGCTAGGCTAGGCCAGCCAGGCCTTAAGTTTTAGCTCGACCGAGTCCTGGCGGAGAGCTCCTCCCATGGAGCCAGCCAGCCCAAGCTTTCTCCTTCCCTAGGTTCCTAGAAAATTCCTCATCCCGTACAAAACACGCCCAATTCCCATCCTCCGCTGGCGCCTCGCTTCCTCTCCTCTCCTCAATAGCGCTCTCTCGCACCATCTCGCTTGCTTTCCATAGTTTCTTCGTCGCTGATACCCCGTTGTGCACTGCAACAAAGCCAACCCTCCAAAGCCCTCGACTTGCTCCCTCGACTCCATCGCCGATTTACTCACTGCCAATTTCCCACAAAAGCCGAACATCCCGACCCAAACCGCCAACCTCCAGCAACCTCAGTATTCACCATGTTCCGCACCACTCGAGTCCTGCGACAGGCTGCTGTCCACGCCGAGCGAACCCCCCTGATCAAGTTTGTTGGTCCTCGCTCCATCCCTGGTACGCAATGCCTCCATCATGACTCGTCTCCCCATGCTGGGGTGACTTGCACCGCAAATATACTGACCCGAATGCCCTCTCCAGCCCACGTCGACCACACCCCCAAGGTCCATCCCGCTTCTCCCAGCGGAAAGCTGCCCGAGGAGTTCAGCCACTACGGCAGCGGCTCCGCCTCGTCGCGGCACTCCAGCTTCAGCTCGTACCGCGACCACGCCCAGCAGCACGGTCCCCTTCAGAAGACCATTCGCAGCGAGGACGGTATTGGTGGCTCAGCCGGCTCCCGTCTCGGCTCAGTCAACCCTCCCCAGGGCGTCTTCTTTGATGTGTCTGAGCTTCCTGCCCGATTCCATCGTTCTCGCCTGACCGCCGCCGAAATCGAGGCCATCGAGTCTGGCGGCGCTGCCTTTGCGTAAGCGTGCTCTGAGAGAAGAGGCACGCAGGGGAGGAGGAGACGGATTAACGACATGGATCGACCACATTACAAACGACGAACCACAAAAAGGGAGGGAAACGTGAAGGAATGCCTGGAGCAGTACGACCACAACCCCCGGCGACGTGTACGATGACGAGCCCGCATTGAGCGGCAAAAAACGGCGGCATACATTGCGGAGGCGTATTTCTTTATTCTGGAGTACGCAGGACCTATTCCACGGATCAGTTAACAGACCAGGGCGGGCTTTCTCCGAGTACCCCTGCGACTGAAATCTTCTTTCGTCCATCACCAGCACGCCTGGGACGCCACGGCACCAGACTGGAGGAGTCAAAAAGAAGTAGCCTCGGAGAGCCCGTAGAAGGGCACTCCCGAGGCAATTGTTACAGGCGTCTGGGACCTTCACATGTTCACATTTTCCCCCTTTTTAGCACGGAGACGATTTGACCTCCTGCTTTTTCAGATTGGCATCAACGCCTTTCCCTATATACCTACACAGCTTTAACAGCTCGTGAAGGAGCTGTACGGCGTTGGGAAGTAGACTCTTTTCACACAGATAGCACCTCAAACATCAATCAATGAAACAAATTTCAAAACCACTCTAAACTTAAAGAACAATTCTTCCAGAAGCTCAAGGTGACACCTGATGTCCAGTCGCGTCTTGGAGCTCCTCCTCTGGCTCCCATCAAATCCTCCATCCTTACGTAAAGACTTACTGTAATAGAGCGGCACGTCCTCCGAATTGTCGGGCGGTCAGGTACAGACTCACGGCAGCCGTCCCGGTACCGGCATCGTGTCCCGATCCCTGCTGTCAGCGGCGCGCCGTGTAAGTCGGCGAGAGTCTGGGGTAGACGACCGCTCTACGCGCTGAGCCTTCAGAAACCGGACCGGCCCGGCTCCGGCGCTGCCTCCGACTTACAACAATCTCTGTGAAGACTCGCATAACTCATCGCTGTGGATTCTTGATGAGTTTTTCCTCCTTCGGTGAGTCCTTGCTCTCCACCTACGTCTCGTTCTGGCGAAGGTGTCTCGCGGCCGGTCCCACCCGAGAGTGCAACGCTGTCCGGTTTCTTCCGCCGTGGACTCACTTGGCCTTCTGTTTTGTGTGAGTGATGGAGTACGAAAATTCGGGAGGAGGGCATGAACATGGGGGGTTGGCTTGGGGGACATCGTCAGATGCGTGCATGTGGAAGGGGAGGGGGGACGTCAGAGGCGTAGCAAGTGCCGAATGGTGCATGAGTTTAGGACAGGGGTGGGATGTAGAGGGCGGAGTGCTGTTGCCAATGCCTACCTACCTAAACTACCTACCTATAGCATATGGAGCGGTGTTAGAGTGGTTATGCTGGTGTTTGTATGGGGGACTTGGGGAGAGGTGAGAGAGTCGGCCCAAGGGAAGGGAACAATGAGAGACCTCCATGGGGTCTGCTGGCGTGCGGGGAGTGGAGGCACGGGGTAATACAACTACCTTCAGTTGGATGCGGAGAGACGGAAGTTTAGAGGCTTTGGAGAGTGTTGTTGCTGGTATGCATGTGACCGGGTAGATGGAGGTGAGGCTGCTCTGTGGCCATTGGGGGGCTAGTTGCACGCCTCCTCCTGGCGCCCACATCTACCACGGAGCGACGGAGTGACATCTAAAGATCGAGAGCTGAGCCTCCGAAATACTATGCATCATGACTTTGAAGTGCAGAAAATTCAGGGCCATCGTGCCATCGGCGTGGGATGTTTCTCGAGTTCGGTGCGGCACCGAGATGAAGCCCAGGGGCAGACTGCATACATAAAATCACATGGAGGCCCGTTCTGCCCACGGACAGGTTCCGTTGCCGTTCGACCTGATGGATCGCCAGGCGCTGCAAGGCGTCTGCAGGTCTCAGTATCCTTGTTGACTCGCATGTCATGTTTCACTATTCGGAGTCACATGCTCTTCGTTCATCCAGTGGCCAACTCTCGGCTCGTTCACGATATGTAGGCATTCTAGTGCGTGTGGTCATCGGAGTCTGGGAACCCCAGATCACGTCGCCAGGGTTTATTTGGACTCACCTTCTTTTCAGTACATGTCGGGGCCTAATATTGCGATGTCATGCATGAAGCTTATGATAGTGTATGAGCTGTATTCATACTACTACCTCACGAGTATTTGCACCTTTGCTTTAGGGTAGGAAATCACCACTACAGAGAAGTGATGTAAGCACCTTTGGTGACACTCATGTGTCTTTGCAAAGGACCGTAGGACTTAAGCTTCATCGAAAGAACTAAGGTCTTGAAAGTCCAACTATACATATACATGTGTTGCTAGAATCCTGCAGGCCAGTCTTCGTTTCATTAAGCACTCATTCTAAATTGCACCGCTTGCGTACTCTGGACTTCCTCCGTAGACAGTCAGTCAATCACACTTTCGCATTAGCCCAAAGCAAACTATTGAATAGAACCTTTTTATTTTCCGTAAGCGTTGCGTATGACTTATTTCCTAGGTATTCAAACCAGGCCATACTGAATTGTTTTTTGCATGACTGAAGGCGATCGATCCACTTCTCAAACACTTTATAAGATCTAAATTTATGACTAATATTAAAGCAGCGCGTTTGGTCTAATGGTTAGGATCCAAGCCTTCCAAGCTTGGGGTCAGGGTTATTTATTAACAATGGGAATAATTATGCCAAAGAATATATATATATATAATACGTACTTTCTCATCACGTCTTCTCCTGAATCATGCCCGATGCAAAACTAACAACTACGTTTGATACGCTCACTTCAAAGCAACAATAAAGAGACCCGAACCAGGCCCCAAGATGTCCTACCGATTTCTTCGCAAGGGCCATGACACAACATTGGGAGGCGCCATCGCCAAAACCTGATTTTCCGAATCCATCACAGGGTTTCCATCAGGCAGATGCAAAGCGCCATACTTCACAGGCCGGCTCCCAACCTGATCCAGCAGCTCATCTGCCGAAGCGTTTGAGTCGACACCGGTCATCATCGGCGCCTGGAACGCCGTGGCAATCTCCAAAGGACTCATTGATACATCTCGTCCGACCAGCCAGTACCCATTGAACAGGAATGCCACCACGAGCGTGCTGAGAGCAACAATAGCCAGCGTTCCGGCCAGAAACCCGGCATGCAGGGTGTATCTGGTCACGGTGTGGGTGTATGTTCCCTGGACAGTCTGAGAGGCGCTGCTGTTGGAGAAGGCGATGGCGGTTCGGAACGTGAGCTCGCGGACGGCTTCAAGCACCGACGGCGTCGGGTCTTCCCAGGTCATGGCCGAGGTCCCGAGCGCTGACTCGTTGGACGTCATGTAAGTGTACTGCATCGGCGAGTCGCCCATGAAAGCGAGTGTGCCGGACTGGTATACAACTACGTCGCCGCCGTAGATGATGTTGAGCGCAAAGGCTATTCCGCCTAGCAGAGAGTCTGTGATGCCTAGGCCGGGTCTTTCCATTGGCGGATAGTATAGGGAAATCGTATCATTGATGTCCATGTTTAGAGACGAGAGTGTCACCGTGCCGTTGACGACATGCACGGGGTATTTGACCTGCCCGATATGCGCGATACAGTCGTTGTTGATCAGGTTCCCCTTTTCAGTTGTCGCCGCCTTGTAAGACGTCTGAAATTCTACTATTCCCGCGTCGTATCCGCTTGCGTATAAAGCAATGGAACCAATGGTGGTATTGGCGCCGGCCTTCAAGTCGAGGTTGTATGGAGAAGTGCTCTTCGTGCAGTTGAAGTCAAATCCAGCGGCGATGAGGGTTCCGGAGCAAGTACCGTCGCAGCCCTCCAAGTCGAGCGTGATGGCGTTCCGATTCGTGAAGTCCTGAACGACGCGCGAGAAGTTTAAAGATAGAGTGTTAACCGAGGCGGCATGTGTCATGTAGAAGCCCGTTGGCTGGCTGAGCTCGCCTGTCGATAGGGGAGCTTTAAAGGTCGCAGACTCCGTCAAATCGACTTGCTCCGTCCCAGCAGCTCTCTGTAGAAGCGGACCGTCGGCAATGAGGAGCAGCAACACGATAGAAGCGACGGATACTTTGTTCAGATGTGTGATGCCCAGGATTGATGACATTGCGCTGGACCCGTATTCCCAGTATCGGTGACTGTCGGCCAGGTCACCTCCCCTGAGCATCTTCACCCACCACGATCGGGTTACACCCTCGCCGTAGGAGTAGGTCAACGTTGCGTTTCCGACGGCAATAAGAGCAGCGAGCACGACGGTCAGCTGGACTGGGTACTTCTCGGTTGGCCAAGTCTCCTTGTCCTTGCCGTTGGCTGAGACTAAACAGGCGATGGTAGCGAAGGCACTTAAGACGGCGATAATGAGACTTCCGATGCCCATCCATGGCATGTTGTGGAAGACGCCAGCCTTCCAAGGTCGTGAAGCTTGGTTACCTGCTCTGCTAGAGTTGAAAGTGCCTCGAACTGTTGTCTGGGGTGCATAATCTGTCTTGGTCTGATCGAAAGACGCATCGCCGTAGTTTTGAGGGCCTCCTTTGTAGTCTGGAGGAAAGCTCTGTCTGCTGGAGTCATATCCTGACGGGCCATTTCCAATGTCTGAGTAATAGGCATTCGAGCCGTTATTGACTTGCTCGTACGCCATGGTCGAGTTGTTGGTGTCTGAGTTGAAATGTGTTATCAGGAAGAGTAGGAGAGGTGTAAGGGTCTATCTTGGGAGAAAACTCCTGTGAGAAAACGAAATCCGGATCAAATGATCCGAGATGAGTAGGGTGATGTCTTCACACCTGTTTTCACTGATAGAAAACACTGGAATATCGTGACTGTGCATATAGTTGTGTGACTGTATCAGAGACTCGAGGCAAATGGCATTTTCACGTAGTATCAAAGGACGAACGAGAAAAGGAGAGTGAGACAGGCCGACTCAACTTTTGTGACCAGCAAGAAAGACAGCAAACTGCGTCTTTATCTTGAAGCTATCCACATTTGGGGCCGATATTTCGGACCAGGGTCAGTTGCATTGGGGGCCGAAATTCGAAGACACATGGAGCAGTCACGGCGGCAATCTTTCAGCTTTGTCGTAGGATTTGGGTCATTCGCCCTCCTAAAGCGGATGCGTGTATTTCTGATATGATAGAAAAGCCGGCACGGGAGTGTAGGAGTTTAGTGATGTTACATCACAGCTGTAGCGCCCCAACTGAGTCGGCCGCTCCATGATCGCGAGATCTGGGCATGGAGTCTCAGCCACCTCAGCTACGTAAAACCCCGCGGAAGTCTTGGACACGTTGGTGATAACTCGCAAAACCCCAAGCCTGATTCTTAGGGCAATTTCATCCATGTTGATTATCTCAAGTTATGAACCTCTTGAAACAGTGGCTTTAGGCAACCTCCTCTTCTAGATTGAGGCTCCTTCGCTTAGAACTTTAGCTCGCCCGGTTTCTCGGCGGATTTAAGATATCAGGGATGATCTGTGGCGTAGGGCTGCATGTGTACTGGCCATGTCAGAATAGTCTGGGCCGCGTGCGCGCGCGCGTATATCCCGCATGGGTTAGACTGCCCGAGCAAAGGATGAGAACGAAATGCGGTCAATGAGGGCGGCAGCTTGTCAAGTGATTGTTATTTTAAGTATGTGAGAGCGCTGGCGCCACAAGAGCTGTCTCGGTACCCTGACGGTTACCATTTGACTGGGAGTGGTGGAACAACCCTACACCAGTAGGAGGTCATTCAACAGCATCTTACAATGACTTGTTTTTCTATATTCGGTAGGCTTTTAAACCATTTAGGCTCATAGAGATGTGAGTAGGGAAAAGTACCGGGGGAATACAAGACAGCTTATATGGGGAGAAAGCGTGCAGGCGTAATATCATCATGATTGGCAATTCGCGGAAGACCCTATGTTGAAACATGGAATCCTTTATGAAGATAGACCCAAAAATATCTTAGCTGCGAGAGAAACCCAATAGTTCCCATCATCTCAAACGCCCACGATACGGCCTGACCAGACACTTCATCATGAGAAAGAGGGGCACCCATGTAGCATATAGCTAAATATTTCTCTATATGCAGATATGCACGTTCTTACCACTTACTCGAAGCCTATGCTCGAAGATTGCATATAGACGGGAAGGGGTTTTTCCGTTCAACGAACCCCAATTCATCTTGCCATCGCAAGCAGGATGGCACAAGCGCCCACCAATCAGTCCAGCCAACCTTTAAGACAGAACGGTGACCAAGGATTTTAATTTGAGAATATAAATGCAATCTGCAATTCTCATGCTTCCCATGGTCTGCTTAACTTAGAAGTCTGTTGCTCATTTGTGACCAAATTTGTTTTTGTGTCTATGCGAAGAAGAAGTGAATCCTGCCGCAGAACGAGCAATCTGCCAAGGCAACTGGATGGACTATTGGGATTCATATCCGGACAGTTCTTTGAAGAATCATACAACCAACGTATGAACGCGGTCGGGTGGGTGGAACTCAAATCTCTTGACCCATTTCATGCGGTAAAAGTCCAGCGTTCTGGGTATCCGTCCTCCTATGCTTTGCGAGATGGAGCTGTGGTGTTCCTGATCCTTATTTGAGTAAATGGGAACTCTTATGAATGAGACATATAAGTAACTTCATTAACTCGTGAGATAATTGTTTGGTGAGGTCCGTAGCTCGTTGTTTTACAAACTACTAGCAGTTGAAGCTGAGCTCTACATCGCTAGAAGACTGAGCTGCTAAAGCATAGGATGAAGCCCAGGGCCCAAAAGTTCGCAGCTGTTTTAAGTCTTATCGATGTGGAAACCGCCTCTAGAGGTTGGTACGGCTCAAGAAAACTCTCGATCTTGCTCTCCTCACATCTATCTACGAGCCCTTCAGCGTCATTCATAACAAGCGAGGATAACTTCGTCTACCAGTTTTGTTTAATGCCTGTTTCAATAGTAATAACAAGTGGTTCGCAGAAATCCGTACGAGCGGCGCTTGACAATGCAATCTAACGTCTTTACCGTTGGACATCAAACTTTGATGAACACAAATCAAGTATTGCGGTGAGCTTTCCGACGGCCGGCCCTTGCGCCGAGGGCTCCCAGGTATTTCACTGACTCGTGACTGTATATTCAGGGCGTTTTAGAGATGGCTTCTGTCGCAAGGACGAGCCCAGACCGTCAGCGTGGGGCACTGTCTCTGTTATCCGGAGTCTCCTCTATTGGGCAGAGAAGGCCATACCATTTCCCCACGGGGCCGGAGAGTCGACCATCTGGGGTGACGATAACTAAAAGATGAGTTAATTCGGACGAGAGGGCGAAAAGGGTGAGATAACAATGCGGCCATTCGTCATGGCTGCGTCGGCTCCGCGTTCGCCTTTCTCTCCGACCCATTAACGCCCGTCCTCGACAGTTAGGATGCCGCCAATAGCTCGTTGGTTAACAGCATCATCTGCCGTGATGTCGCGGTGAACCAGCCTTGTTTGGATATGAGATGGTGCGTGTTGGCCCCTGCCATGATACCACGACCTTCCCGTTGGAGTAAAGGCTTGTGTGAGGAGAACGGGAAACCCCTCACTTTGGGTTACCCCATCATACGAATGGAAGATGATCTCGGGCGTGCTTCGGGTTGGTGGTGGAGGAGGGAGAATTACCCCATGTTTCCTGTTGTCGCTTGGGCGAATGTACCCCGCGTTCCGGATGCGCGTTCTCGACGGGATGAGTGACAGAAGAGATCAGGGAGAGAGATATGAGAAGTGATACAATACAAGAGTTGAGAAGAGGATTTGCGGCGACATTATCGAATATTGATGGATTTGTTCGAGGACATCTTCATGGAAGCTTCCATGGTGCGGCTTGACCCTGGAAGCGGTATATGTTAGCCCGCCAAGCTGCGGGGGCTATCCCTTCATCAGGTCGTTTTTGCCCTGTAGACCGCCTCCAATTTGAGGTGCTGACACCTGGAGGAAGCTCCTCGGCCATCTTCCAGAATCTTCAGTGGCTCAGGCTGGCCCCGTTGGAGAAACAGCAGGGCGGGGATGGTTCCTGCAGAACTCGTGCCTGACTCAGCAGCGCGCACCGCAAGCCACGTCCCTCGAGGAAGCAAGAGCGATTCTTCTCCAACGCCAACTTCAAACTTCAGCAACATCGAACAACAACCATCACGAGCACAGCAATAAGCATCCGCACCCACCTCCAGGTTTTCCCTTGCCCTTCCCCGCGAACCAGCTCCTGGCCCGAGTCAGTTGACCCTCTGCAGTGGGTTGCAGTCGCATTCTGTCAGGGAACATTCCCCACATGGCCGAGGCAAAACATGCAAACATGGCATGGCCACCAAGAGGAGACGATCGAAGGCTAAAAATTTCCCTGGCCCTGCGCGCTTCCAATGAGATACAAAGCCCGCGATGGGCCCGCCGCTTGAGCTCCGTTAGTCAAGCCCGTTTGATGGGGCCTCGCCGATAGACATCGAAATTCTGCGACTGTCTCCTTTCAAGATCCCTCCTTGCGCCCTGTCTCTCGGTATATCCTCCGAAGTGGCCGTCCGTGTGTGTTGCGTTGCCTTGTCCAGTCAGACCGTGTCACAGCTCTATGTGGTTGTGTATATAAGAGGTCCTTGCGGTCGTGACCAGGTTACCTGCTCTGTCCCGCAACTCCAAGAGACACGCGACAAAAATTCTGCAAAACTCTCTCCCGTCATGGCCGAGGACGAAGTTACCCAGACCACCGAGGCGCCTCAGCAGCACCCAATTCAACCCGTCGATTCGGCGAGTGCTGTTGATGGTTCTGATCCTAGCAAGACGCACACTCATACCATTGAGCATGCGCGCTCTGCTGCCCACAAGGAACAGAAGATGACCCTATTGCAGGGCGTCAAGCTGTATCCCAAGGCCATTGCATGGAGTTTCCTCATCTCAACTTGCATTGCTATGGAGGGTTATGATGTTAGTTTGGTGAACAACTTCTGTAAGACCCTATGAGCCTTTCTAACGTGCGTTCCCCTCACAACGAAACTAACGCATTGTCTCCCAAGACGCTTTCGATCAATTCAACAAGAAATACGGTGTCCAAGGATCGGACGGGACCTGGCAAGTCCCTGCACCGTGGCAAGCCGGTCTCAGTAATGTACGCTCACGGACCTGTCACCGTTCAATTTTGAGTTATCTTACCCTAACACTCAATGATAGGGAGCCAACTGTGGCGAGATCATTGGTCTCTTCATCAACGGTTTCGTGTCGGAGCGGTTTGGCTACCGTTATACCGTCATGGCCTGCCTGGTCCTTGTCGCAGCTTTCACGGCCATCTTCTTCACAGCCCAGAACGTCCAGACGTTGCTTGTTGCCGAGATCCTGTGCGGCATCCCTTGGGGTATCTTCCAGACCTTGACCATCACCTACGCCTCTGAGGTCTGCCCCGTGGCCCTCCGCGGTTACCTCACCACCTACGTCAACTTCTGCTGGGGCCTCGGACAAGAGATTGGTATCGGTGTAATCAAGTCCATGCTCCATCGCGATGACGCTTGGGCTTACCGCATCCCATACGCGCTGCAGTGGATGTGGCCGGTGCCGCTTTGCGTGGGCATCTTCTTCGCTCCCGAGTCACCATGGTGGCTCGTACGTAAGGGACGCATTCAGGAGGCCAAGAAGTCGCTGCTGCGATTGACCAGCCTGGACCGAGAGACGGACTTTGACGCTGACGAGACGATTGCCATGATGGTGCACACGACGGCGCTGGAGGAGAAACTGACTAAGGGTGCGACGTACTGGGACTGCTTCAAGGGCGTTGACTTGCGCAGGACCGAGATTGTGTGCATGGTCTGGGCGATGCAAAACCTAAGCGGGAACTCGTTCTCCAACTACTCGACATACTTTTTGGAACAGGCTGGGCTCTCTGAGGATAAGGCGTACTCTTTCGCTCTCGGCCAGTATGCCATCAACATGGTTGGCGTGTTTGGAGCTTGGGGCCTGCAAATGTTGGGCATTGGGCGTCGGTCTCTGTATCTGTACGGTCTATGCGGCCTCTGCACGATGCTGTTCATCCTTGGATTCCTTGGCCTCGTTCCGGAGCAACATAAGGACACGGCGTCGATGGCGACGGGTAGCATCATGATTGTGTGGGCGCTGTTCTACCAGCTGACTGTCGGCACGGTGTGCTACTCGCTGGTGGGTGAGCTGTCTTCTCGACGGTTGCAAATCAAGACGGTTGTGCTTGGACGAAACCTCTAGTAAGTACTCCCTCTCTGGCAATCCTGATGTGAACGCCCAGGGCCTGCATGTAATGTAAGATTGCTCACTGCAGACGCCGATGCGTGGCTGCGGCCCTGGGAAAAGCAATGAAGACGGGGATTTGAGGAAAGTTTGGAGAGATTGCTGACCGATCATCTACTTGCAGCAACATCGTGGGCATCATCAACAGCGTGCTGTCGCCTTACATGCTGAACCCCACTGCTTGGGACTGGAGCAACTACACCGGATTCTTCTGGGTGAGTACACGGACTTTCTGTGTTTTGCATTTTAGGAGGATTTCTCTCGACAAAAGAAATCAATGGCTGACAAGCATTGCTCCCCTTGTCTAGGGTGGAATCTGCTTCCTCTGCATCATCTACACGTACTTCCGGCTGCCCGAGCCGCGCGGACGGACGTTTGCGGAGCTGGACGTGCTCTTCGAGAAACGGATCAGTGCCCGGAAATTTGCGACGACCGAAGTGGACGTCTTCCACGAGACGGTGGAGGAGAAGGTGATGAACCAGTACGAGGAGATGGTTGAGTCGCCGCGGGAGAGGATCAAGGTGTAGGACTGTTGACCTTGCGCGTTGGAGTAAGCTGGAGCTCTGCTGAGGGACATTTTTTCTCCGCTGCAATTCGGGCGCGTGTCCAGTGCCAGCGAGCGGCAGAGCTCCCGATAGCTCGAGGTGGAGCAGCTGTTTCTTCCGCCAGACCAGACTCAGACTGAGCGGTTGGACTTCCGATGCACTCCAACTGCACGACGCCGAGATCTGACACACCGCAGTTGCAGTCGGAGATGGATCGGAGTGTGCCTTGTTGGGAGGGCTTTAACGTAATGACCAAGGGGTAGGATGCCTGGAGTTTATGACAACTTTTGATAATGCTTTCATCAGATAGTATGGTATATATGTATATAATTATGGATAATTTCTTAACTCATCGCAAGCACATCCATCCCACGCTGAAATGTGCACGAGCATCGGGAAATGGCCCAAAACTGGGGGAGGGGAAGCACCTGACCGGCCCGGTCCAGACACGATGCTGTCTCCAGCGCTTCCAACTTCTTCGTCCAGCCAGCCCCAGCCCACACCGGGACTCCGACGGCGGTGGATCAACGGGCGTGGGATGAGGCTTATAGCTTCAGGGTGGACGTCCGCCGGACCGGAAGATGTAGGAAGGAGACATGAGCTTGACTGGAAAGGTAGCTGAGCTTTGTTTATAACCGTGTGTTTTCTATTTAAAACTGTAGAATTGCAGTTCTAAAGACTGAAGTGGAGGACGGGGAAACAGAGGTCAGTACAACACGGTGATCCTGAGATACAGAGTAGGTAATTGAAGGTGAGCGTGAAGGTGAGAGTCGTCCGGGTGGGGGGCTGTCGTCCAGACTACGGAGTACAGGCGAAGAGGAATTCCCGCCAGGCTCTGGTCTCCAGCGCCAAAACAGGCGCACCATTCAGCGGATGGCTGCCCCGATTCAGGACCTGACCTGACCTGGCCTGGGAGCTCGAGTCGGGGCATCTCTCAGCGGCACAGACGCCGATGTCCGGGGTAGCCCCACGCGCTGCGTTTCTCGCTGAGGCCGCTGAAGACGCCCCTGTAACGGTGGCCGTGTCCAGGTCCCTCGAGCCACGCCCTGGCCGCTGATTGGCCCCAGCTCCACCTGGCCCCCTGTGGCTCCGTCCGGCTCCGAGTTTTGGAGCTCGAGGGCAGGATCCTTGCTGGATCTGGGAGGGAGGGTCCTTCCGCCAAAAACTTCCAGCGCGGTGTGTCAGTGAATGTGACTCCCGCCCGTCCAGCGCCAGCCTCCACTGACTGACTGCCTGACTCCCCCATAGTCACCTCATCCTCCTCTCTTTTTTTCTTGGCCTCCGATCTCTCTCTCTCCTCTCCTCCCCCCATCCATCCTCCCATTGCATTCTTTACTCCCGTGATACCCTCCTATCGCCGTCAAGATGCTCTCTGCCGTCCGCGTCGCCAGCCGCCGAGTTGCTCTGCGCCCCGCGCAGTTCAACGTGGTCGCCCTCCGCGCTGCCTCGACCTGGGCCAACGTCCAGCAGGGCCCTCCTGTAAGTTGACAAACCCGTGCCATTGACGCTCTTTGCTGCCAGCTCGTGCTAATTGAATGCAGGATGTAAGCTTCTTTGCCCGTCTGCGATGTCTCTGCCAGCTTCGAAACTGACCAATGCTTCTTTGCGCAACTCCAGGCCATTCTTGGTGAGTGCTCCCCCAGAGAGCTCATGATCCGCTCCCCCGGCCAAGGGGCCAAAACACCTCACGTTTGACCGCGCATTGTGCTGACCGCCCTGCTTCAGGTATCACCGAAGCCTTCAAGGCCGACTCCTTCGACAAGAAGATCAACTTGGGTATGCTCATCCGCCCCCGATGCCGTCGTTGGCGAATCCCGAAGCGCTCCGGACTGACTCCCCGCAGGTGTCGGTGCTTACCGTGATGACGCCGGCAAGCCCTACGTCCTGCCCTCTGTCCGCGAGGCCGAGCGCAAGGTTGTCGACTCCAAGCTGAACAAGGAATACGCTGGCATCACTGGTGTCCCCGAGTTCGCTCCCGCTGCCGCCAAGCTGGCCTACGGCGCCGACTCGCCCGCCCTCGACCGCATCGCCATCACCCAGTCCATCTCCGGCACCGGTGCCCTCCGAATCGGCGCTGCCTTCCTCGAGAAGTTCTACCCCGGAGCCAAGAAGATCTACATCCCTACCCCCTCGTGGGCCAACCACAAGGCCGTCTTCTCGCACGCCGGCCTGGAGGTCGAGCAGTACCGCTACTACGACAAGAAGACCATCGGCCTCGACTTCGAGGGCATGGTCGCCGACCTCAAGGCTGCTCCCAAGGGCAGCGTCTTCCTGTTCCACGCCTGCGCCCACAACCCTACCGGTGTCGACCCCTCCCAGGAGCAGTGGAAGCAGCTCTCTGACGTCGTCAAGGAGCAGGGCCACTTCGCCTTCTTCGACATGGCCTACCAGGGCTTCGCCAGCGGCAACACCGACAAGGACGCCTTTGCTGTCCGCCACTTCGTCAAGGAGGGCCACAACATTGCCCTTTGCCAGTCTTTCGCCAAGAACATGGTGAGTTTTGTCCTTCTCTGCACGGGCTGTTGCGAGTTCCGGGCGCATGTCGAGGATCTTGGGATTTCTCCAAATGCCGAGATCCCGATGCAAGATCCCGGCGTTCAGATGCAACGTTTACCCCAACTGCCGAACATGACCAGATTTCTAGACAAAAATCACCCGATGCTAACGAACTGTGACTAGGGTCTCTACGGTGAGCGAGTTGGTGCCTTCTCTCTCGTCTGCGCCGATGCCGCCGAGAAGAAGCGCGTGGACTCGCAGCTCAAGATTCTCATCCGTCCCATGTACTCCAACCCTCCCATCCACGGTGCCCGCATCGCTTCGGAGATCCTCACCAACCCCGTCCTGTACAAGCAGTGGCTCGGTGAGGTCAAGGAGATGGCTGACCGTATCATCACCATGCGCGCCCTTCTCAAGGATAACCTCGAGAAGCTCGGCTCCAAGCACGACTGGTCGCACATCACCAGCCAGATCGGCATGTTTGCCTACACCGGCCTGAGCCCCGAGGAGATGGACCGCCTGGCCAAGGAGTTCTCCGTCTACGCCACCCGTGACGGCCGTATCTCCGTCGCTGGTATTACTTCCGAGAACGTCGGCCGCCTGGCTGAGAGCATCTACGCCGTCAAGGGTTAAATTTCCTCTTCTTCTCTTTCCTAAACAATCTAACGAGATAGAATGGATGTCATAGAGGACAATTGGGCGGAAACACGGGGGTTTCTCTTCGCTTGAGATCGAACATGGGAAACGAGGTCTCTCGGAGTGGTCCCAGCAATGAACCTATAATTAGGGGGGCTTTTTGGTTTGAGATGATTTCCAAATACCCCTGGCCTTGAGTCTGGATCCGACTCTTGGCTGAACGCATAAAACTTGAATGTACGATTACCTGGATAATAGACTGACAAGTCTGTCTACCTGTGTCTGAACGATGTCTCGTGAAATGAATGTCTATTGAGAGGGTATCAAATGTAAAGTAGTGTATGCCAGTCTCGAGAAATATCATCCGTATGGTATGCCTCTCAAGTTCGTAAGTCGCCTTCGACTCATCTGCAATCATGCCTTTTTCAGCCGATCCAGATCCCGCTTCACGTCTTCCATCTGCCTCCCCATTTCACGATACACCCTTGCCATCTCCCGCATCACCCTCTCCTTGCTCTCCCCTCCCTCAACACCCACGCCATACTCGCCCAACTCCGCCTCCAGCTGCCGCACGCGCTCCTCCGTCCTCACACGCGCATCCCGCAGATGCGCCGCATAGTTCCGCAGCGCCGCCACCGTCTCCGGCGTGTACACCTCGGCGCGGACCTCCCTCGCCGCAAGCGCCGCATCCGCAGCCTGGCGCTGAGCCGTCGCAGCAGCATCAGCGGCGCGAAGCTCCAGGCTGCGCGCCACGACGGTGTGCTTGGCCTCCACCGCGCGGGTGAGCTGCGCCAGGGCGGCGGCGTGGGTGCCGAGCAGCGGCGGGAGCGACGAGAGCGTGGTGAGGCGCGCGGCCGTGAGTTGGGCCTCGGCGGTGGCGAGGGCTTCGCGCAGAGAGGTTGCGGCGTGGGGGAGCGAGGCGATGTGTCGGTGGAGGTAGGACGGGTTGGTGCTTGGGTGGGTGAGGCGCGTGAGGCTGAGAGCTGAGGAGCGGATGGTGGATGATAGGAGGGGCGTGAGTGAGGGGAGCAGGGTTTCGAGGGAGGAGAGGGGTGGGTGGGAGAAGAGGAGGGTTAGGTCGTCTTGCGAGAGGGTGGTGGAGGGGGAGAGGAGAGAGGGGAGGATGAGGAGTAGGTCGATGAGCGGGTCGGGAAGGGGTGGTTGTTGTTGGGCGCGAGGCCGTGATGAGGGTTTGGTGGAGGGTGAGTCGGGGACGGTGGTGGAGATGGCGTGTGTGAGAAGGTGATGTTTCGCAGCTTTTAGACGCCTCTTCTCAAGTTCCTAGATTTGAATTAGTAAGAAATCCTCATGAAAAGTGAATGTTGTGAAATAGGAGGCTCACTTCGCGAACTGCAGCGCGCTCTTTCGCCTCGGGGTCCTCCTTGGTCGAGCCATCGGGATTCAGGATCACGTTGGTGAGTTTTCCGTAGAGCTTCGCGAACTCGGGGTTCTGCTGCAACACGGCGTCCTCGACGGGCGGAAACATTTCCTTATCAGCTCTCCTCAAAATTTATTTTTGTTTTTGAGATTGATCTGGGATTTTCATGAGTTAAGTTGAGTGAAGTTGTTGATCATGTCGGTCGGGCTGTAAGTCGCGACCCGTCACCTGATTGGCCTCGGCGGCGGAACATCTCCCCTCCCGCTCAACGTCGTCCCGTCCAAAATTCTCTACAGCTCTTGGACTTCAACCAAGCAGCCATCAGCGCATCTCTCCGCGGCGCACGACGCACCCAATTCCCCCCCGACAACACCAATTGGGTACCAGACCGACCGCCCGGATTCATGTCTCGATCATCATAACACCCACAGCCGTCCACCACAATGCCGCCCTTCTCCTGCATACGGCCCCTCGCGGCCTTCCGAGCCTCGACGACAGCGCCGCCTTCAATATCTTCAACACCACTACGCTGCTTCAGCACCTCCTACCCGCAGCTCACCAAGACCATCAAGCCGCACCTCCTCCCCGACCGCCTCATCCCGCCCTACCCCTACGGCGAGCGCCGCCTATACAAGCAATCCAACCGCGGGCTCTACGCCGGCGCCCGCATCCGCTTCGGCAACAACGTCGCGCCCAAGCACCACGGCAAGACCCGCCGCTTCTGGCGCCCCAACGTCCACGTCAAGCGCTTTTACTTACCAGCCGTCGACGCCCACGTCAAGACCCGACTCACCCTGCGCGTGCTCAAGACCATCCTGCGCGAGGGCGGCCTGCAGGAGTACCTCCTCAAGAGCAAGCCGGCGCGGATTCGCGATCTGGGGCCTGGCGGGTGGAATGTGCGCTGGTTGCTGATGCAGAGCCGGGCCGTGCAGGAGCGGTTCAACGAGGAGCGCAAGGCGTTGGGGCTGCCGACGAGGGAGATTGAGGATCGCGATGATGTGATCAAGTATGCGTTGGATTTCGCGACGCCGGGCCCGTTGAGCGTGAAGAGCAAGGCTACGCTGCAGGAGCTGAAGACTGCGGCGGCCGAGGAGGAGTTTGTGCTCGGGGACGAGGATCTGGCGGATGTGGAGGGTGTGAGGGAACTGACGGACGAGGAGGAGGCGGCGTTGCTGAAGCAGCTGGAAGAGGAGGACGCTAAGCTCAAGGCGTGAGACTCGATATATGACCTGCATCTACGGGGTTTTGTGTGATAGATAAGAGGGAACCAAGAGCGGGAGACCTGGACATGTCTTGTATTTTTGTATTGTATCATATGTACCAAAAGCCACCTCACATGAACGCCAACCCTATACATCACCGTCACCAAAACACGCCCTTCTAAAAATTGTGGTATTCATCTTTATCCATTTTGATCATCTCATCATATCCCAGCCCCCATCTAGAATCGCAAATCCCAGCCAATTTGAGGCCCCAGCTTGGGCAGCTCATCCGCCACACTCTGCACGTCCTTGTCACCCCGGCCGCTCAAGCAGATGACGATGTTCTCGTCCTTCTTCATCGTCTTGGCCAGCTCGAGGGCGCCGTAGATGCCGTGGGCGGACTCGAGGGCGGGGATGATGCCCTCGAGCTGGGACATGAGTTTGAAGCCGAGGAAGGCCTGGGCGTCGGTGGCGGCGATGAACTTGGCGCGCTCGTTGTCCTTCCAGGAGGAGAGTTCAGGGCCGACGCCGGGGTAGTCGAGGCCGGCGGACACGGAGTGCGTCTCGGCGATCTGGCCGTGCTTGTCCTGGAGGACGTACGTTCGCACGCCGTGCAGCACGCCCTTGGAGCCGCCGGTGAGCGTGGCGCTGTGGCGGTCTGTGTCGACACCATCACCGCCAGCTTCAACGCCCAGCAGCTTGACGCTGGGGTCCGAGGAGAAGGGGTAGAACATGCCCACGGCGTTGCTGCCGCCACCAACACAGGCGACTACGGCATCGGGCAGACGGCCCGTCTTCTCGAGCATCTGCTGCTTGGTCTCGTTGCCAATAACCGACTGGAAGGTTCGCACAATAGTTGGGAAGGGGTGCGGGCCGATGGCAGAACCAATGATGTAGTGGGTGGTGTCGAGCTCAACGACCCAGGCGCGGAGGGCTTCGTTGACGGCATCTCGGAGCGTCTTGCTACCGGCCTCGACCGCAATGACCTTGGCACCGAGGAGGCGCATTCGGAAGACGTTGAGAGCTTGGCGGCGGACGTCCTCAGCTCCCATGTAGACGGTGCACTCCATGCCGAACTTGGCGCAGACAGTAGCAGTGGCCACACCGTGCTGTCCGGCACCAGTCTCAGCAATGATGCGCGTCTTGCCCAGTCTCCGCGCCAGAAGCAGCTGTCCGAGAGCGTTGTTGATCTTGTGGCTACCAGTGTGGTTCAGATCCTCACGCTTCAACCAGATGTTGGCACCACCAGCATGCTCCGTCAAGCGCTCGGCCAGGTGCAGATGGCCTGGTCGTCCCATGTATTCGTAATATGATCGGTACTCCTCCCAGAACGCGGGATCGTCCTTGATCTGGTTGAAACCCTCCTCCAGCTGTGACAAGCAGTCCATCAAACTCTCGGGCACATACTGTCCACCGAATTCGCCAAATCGTTCGGGAATCTTGCCGTGGAGAGCAGCCAGCTGAGCAACGAGGTCATTATCTTGCTCAGCAGTAAGTCGGTCCTCGTCGGTAACAGTGCCGCTAACAGTCACGTCCTCGCCACTGGGCTCCTTGGCCACATCAACTGCCTCAACAAGACCAATCTCATGGGTGATCTGCGTGGGGTCTCGGCCGGAGAGGTAAGCACAGAACTTCTCGACATCGCCGTAAGCGGCACCCGGAGCCGCGTTCTTCAGCGTGGTGACAATCTGGCTTCCGACGACAACACCATCGGCGATGGACGCCACGCTCTGGAAGTGCTCTCGAGTGCTGACACCGAACCCCACGGCGGCGGGCTTGTTGCCGCTGTACTTCTTGACTCGGGCGAGGAGATCGGGGAGGTTGGCGCTGAGGGTACCGGTGGCGCCAGTGACGCCCATGCGGGAGACGACGTAGATGAAGGAGTCAGCGAGCTGGCAGAGGATCTTCATTCGGATATCGGAGGTAGCGGGAGCAATGAGGGGGACATAGGAGAGGCTAGGGAGTGTTATGTCAGTATTTTACGTATATGTCTTCTCGCAGACTGAAAAACTCACCGGCCCTTGTTGCACAGCTTGCGGAAGGAAACGGCCTCCTCGGGGGGGAGATCGACAACAATGAAGCCATTCACACCAGCAGTCTGACAGTCCTGAAGCAGACGCTCTTCGCCGTAGCTCAACAGGGGGTTATAGTAGCCCATCAGCATAACAGGAGCCTTGAGGCCTCGACTCCGCGCCTCCTTGACCATGCCGAGAGTGGACTCGATCGTGACGCCGTTCTCAAGGGCAACCTGAAGCACCAATCGTTAAAACCAGTCCACAACATCGTCGTGAAGAGAATACGCACCGTGTTGGAGGTCTGGATGGTAGGGCCGTCGGCAATTGGGTCGGTGAAGGGGGCGCCCAGCTCGATCACATCTGCAGGCGGGGTTGAGTCAGAGAGGGGATATCTCGAGAGGACCAGCATCGCAACTCACCAGCACCGCCCTTCTCCATGGCGAGGAGCACATCTGGGGTATCTTCCGGTCGAGGGTATCCGGCCGTAACATAGGTAACAAGGGCGGGCTACCAAAGCACACCCGTTAGCACAATCGCAGCCATTGGAACATTGCTGTTGCTGCTCTGCTACCTCGCGATGACGGACCAGCAGCCAGAGGCACAGCCACTCACCCTGCCCTGCGCCTTGCAAGTCGCAAAAGTCTTCTTGATGGCCTCCATGGTGTTCTGTGAAGCGAATTGGAAGTGTCTATGCAGCAGCCAAGAGAGGTGGAGGGAGGAGTTCCTTTTATGAAGGTTGAGATGCCCGAGGCGCTGGCTGTATCTATTGTGGGCGAATTTTCCCACGGCTGGCGCCACCCGGCCCCGACTCCGGAAGAATGCTCTCCGCCACATGCTCCTGCAGGCCGTCCCGCCTTGCAGCCCGCGGCGCGCCACGACAAGCCCCGGACTTGCCCAAAGTGGTAATCGGCTCATGCACGCCTGCATTAGCGCGCCGCATGTACTTTGTACCTTTCCATTCCGCTGCATCATGGTTTGCATGGGCACTTCAAGGACAATCCAAAAATGACTACTCCTGGAGTCTGTTCTCCAACATCTCATTCTCCATCTTGGAGATCACTTCCACGTCTGCTCACTCTCGAGTCATCTTCGTCCATGCTGGGCAGCCGACATGCGTCATGCCGTCTCTAATGCAGCTCCGCCATGATGCATCTCCGCAGCTGCATGCCGCTCTCCGACTTACACGAGGATCCGCAAACCTCAACTCAAATAACAGTCACAATATCACTAGTATCAAGCTTGCATCTTTTTGAAGCCACTGATTTGTTATTGTCGACTCATGCTAGGACTATAGACAATCTAAAAAGCCGATCAGGGCAACAAAAAAAGGGCCGTCTCTGTCAGCTTTCCCAGTCTCAGCCAGAGATTTCGATCCCTAAACCGTAAATTCAAACAAAGAGAAGATGCGAGTTGCCTCTGTGTTCAAAACCACTAAACGCCATTCTATACCTCCTATCCTTCATACCATCTCCCTAGGCATTACGCCGGTCTGCGTCTCGTCGTGTAAGAAGAAAATATCATCCGGCACGGTCCAGCCAGGCCGGCATGGGTCAGCATGTTCCGCTCCCTCACCGCTGCGGCTCGACAAGTGTGACTTAGTCGTCACCTAGAACTTCTGGTCATACTCGAAGTGTCCGTATTCGCTGCTCATTGCATGCGGCTGCATGTCCGGCGGAAGCACCCCACGGCCCCCTGACATGACCTTTTCGTGCTGCACGTCTGCTGCCCCATCTGACGATACCGATGAGACAATCTCCGCTGATGAGGATTCATGGTGAGGGAACGGCGGCGGCGGACCGTCGTGTTCGAATTGGGCATGTCCGACGCGAGGTGTCAGGGGCGGGCGATCGTCACCAGTGTATCGGTTGCCGCCCTCTCCGCGGCTGCGTTCGGGCTGTGCCATGCCGGCCAATGTCCGAGCAACACCAAAGAGGATGACAATGATGTAGACGAGCATTAGGGCCATGGATGTGAGGGCGTCCTGGATCAGGTTCTTGTGGAGCCAGCTGACGACGTGTTGGACTGCACCGGTGACTTCGTCCGTCGTCACGTCCGAAGGTGACGAGAGGAACGAGGTTAGGCTCGAGTCGCCCGTGATCGAATCATTGGCACCCACGCTAAAGGTGTCATTGTTGAACAGGGGCAGGTTGATCTCTGCATGGTCGTGTACCCAAGTCAACCCTTTTTGCACTTCTTCAATCTTGATGCCGATGACGCAGTGCACGACAGTTCTGATAGGGTCCAGAAGGATCGTGCCGTTGAATGCATCTTCCAATCCTTCTTCCATAAGGTCGAGGAACGTGTTCAGAGTATCGTTGACCGCTCCGGTGGCGTTGGCAACGTAGCCAAGGAGGTCGTCGTTGATCTCATTGTTCAGATCGGTGACGACTCCGTTAGCATCGTTGGCCCAGTTGACAGAGACGTTCTTGAGGGTGTCAACGACCTCGTCAGCAAAGTTTCCGACTTGATCCGCAAGAGCAGGGACTTCCTTCTCAACTGCCTTGATCAAGAAGAACTGGCACAAGCAAGAGAAGAAGCCTGCAAGAGCTAGAGATAGGACCAGAACTGCAGGGGGCGACGTAGCGTAGGCAATGCACCAGCGAACGAGGATCTGTTTCTGGCCCTTGAAGCGAGAGGCAATCTTAATCCCCCAAGTGGCCGTCATCGGTCGCGAAGCAATGTACACGACGTCCATTGGGTCGAACTGGTTCTGAGCAATGAGCTTAGCGTGTCGCTGCTGGCGGTGCCACCTGCGGATCTCCAGCCAGGCCATGGGAGCCATAGCAATGATAGCTGCGAGCGACAGGAGCACGATGAAAATGATCTTGGCCTTGTGCACGAGCTCATACAGGTGAGTGAAGAAGTCGTTGATGGTCTGGTTGTCGGAGCAGAACGTGAGGCTCTGCTTCTCGGCCACGGGGAAGGCAGATTTGTTGAAGGTGTACCCGCCATACGTCTCATTGAGTGCGTCGCGGACCAGATTGAATGGGAACGCGATTACCTGCGCGGTTAAGTTCTCAACCTGCGAGAAAGTTGGAAGATTCTCGTTCAGCGCTTGGACATCCTTGACGAAGTCGTCGGCGCTGAGATTGAATCCTTGCAGCGATTCGATGGGCTCGGTGAAGTTGATGGTCGGCAAGTCGGGCACGATGGTACCGAGGACAGAATTCTCGATATCCTTCGCAACCTTGTTAAGCTCATCTGTGAGATCGCTGGAGATAGATTCGATCTCTCCAACAGTCTTGTTAACGACTTCGTTGAACAGGTCTGTGGCGCTCTCTGTGACATTGGCGACCACATCCAAGCTGCTGTGGATCAGACCAGTGATGAGACAGACGTAGGTGCCCACCAGGAAGTTGATGTAGAAGAGGATGATCTGCTGTACACCCACAAGGACGAGGTCAAACATCTCGACCATGGCTTCAACTGCCTTTTCAATGCCTGTTGCTGCCATATCGTTGACACCGACGGAGAGGTAGTGCGGCATTGAGGCCATCGCACTGCCAATATCTTCGACCTTGGTGCACGCCGAGAGCGCCTGCGTCTTGGCATCGCCGATGTTGTCATCCAGGTCGATGATGAGGATAATTACTCGAACGAGCACGAGAAGGAGGAGGATCGTCCAGCGGTTCAACCAAATTTGTGAAAGTCGAGCACGTAGACCCAAATAGGGCGTCAGGACAGGCGCCGTGTCGGGTCGAGGAGCGCTGGCTTTCAGTGCATCGTTCATCTCGTAAGAGTTCGGTTGGAGGGAGTCGGGGACGGCCGGGTAGGCCGCCGGGTTGTTGTCATTCCGCGAGAAAAACATTTTGAATCTATTCGTGTTGGTAAATCTTTCCAGAAGATATGTTGTAAAAGTTGTATGTGAAGAAGGGGGCAAAAGGTTCGACGGGAGGTTGCGTCGAAGAAATTATGCAGAATGGAATCAAGAATGAGAAAACAAAGAAATTACGACAAAGGAAACAAATCGTGACTATGTCTATTATGATTTCATTTTTTCTGATGTTTGGTCCGAGCAGACGCTGAATAGGTGAAGACAATAGAAAGAAGTGAGAGAGGATGTGAGGTGGGCACCAAAGACAATAAGAACAAGTGATTGTATGAAAGGACGACCACCACTCACCTGGGTCACCCGACAAAGAACACGGCCAATAAAGAAGGCCTCCCAGTCAGCGCCACGTCAGGGCAAAACGACGTGAGGTCCGTGTTGTCCTCGACTGAGGCGCTTAGGGAATATGGTGAGTATAAGCGCGGACCCAGCCACAGTGGCCAGTCACGATGCTTGCTGAGGTTCAACCAAGAATAACCTCAAACCCGACCAAGAGAGAGACAGGCCTGTTTCCTGGCCAGCAGCTGATTCGGCTCGGCAGTGCTGGAGTTGCTTTCCGGAAAATCAGGGAGTCTGAGTTAAAGTTGCCGCTCAAGGTCCAGCCTCAAGCATGGATCGCTCCGAATATCGAGAACTCGCACAGCGGGCGGGAGAGAGATCAAAATATCAACCACCAAGGCCGCCAAGTGAATGGGGCCCGATTGCGAGGTAGATATAATGCTCACGCACCGGATGGCAAGGGGAACACCTCAGAGCGACTGAGTACGTGGTGCCCGCGGAGCCAAATCTCCCCATCGCGACGGCAGCCCGGGGGCATAACCTTTATTCGATAGGAGCAGAGAGAAGCGTTGCGGTTTGGCAGACGCCGACTGACGCCATCACGGACGTGCCCCTGCAAGCCTGGCTTTGTTTGACCGTCAACTGGGCTGAACGGGGGTTTGCCGACTGGTGATCGCTGGCACATGGGGGAAACAAAACCTCCAGATCGCCTTCAGTCCTCCCAATCCGGGGATGTGGCCGTGGGCGTCGTTCCTCCACACCCAATCAAGCGGCCCCAGCCGTTCGACCCCTGGCTCCAAGGGTCCAGGTCGCGGACGGTGATCTCCATCGCCACCCGACAAGCTTCAAACATGATGCTGTCGAAACCGGTTTCTGGAACACGATAAGGTGGTTTTGAAGGTGCTGCAAATTCGCCAATCCCACTCTCAGCTTGATAACGGCCTCGCCATGCCTTGGCTAGAGCATCGTGCCTGCGACCAGCTGACTCTGGACTCTCGCGATCAGGGCCGTCGCCGTTGCCAAGTACGTCATTTCGGGACCGCTGAAGAAAAGCCAATGACCTGAGTTTCGGCTCGTTCCAGAACCGCTGACAGGTCCGTTAGGCGGTGGTCCAAGTGCGCGTCTGGAAAGAAGCGACGTCGGAGGGTTGATTGGCTGACAGCGCCGGGTTTGTTGGTTGGCGCTTCTCGAAACTGGCTGGGGGGCGCCATAGCGACGTCCGTCCACCACCGGGCTGCCTCAGGGCGAAATTCAGGACGACAGGTTCCCGGCGCGCGCGTATTCAGTGGCTATTCTCGTCTTTCGGTCTCGTGTTTGACAGCAGAGCAACCAGCCGTTGAAAACTTGACCCCTGCTCGAAGGCGTATCGTGAGTCGAAAGCCTGTCTTTGATAGCTTATTAGTGGTCAGACGCAGTTGAAGGTCACTGAAGGATCACGTCTGTCTCCTCCAGAGTACGTGGATACTGAAGTCCGCTTACAGACCAAAAGAGCAGCTGGTAGTCGTTTGTATGAGGAAAAGAAAACGTCTTCGTGCTTCCCGAGACGAATTTGTCCTCTTGAGTAGAAAATACGAATCTCGGGAAGGGGCGGACTCCCATCCATTGCGCCTTCCTCTCCATAAGCTCGCTCCGTGAAACGTCGACAGCTTATCGAATCACCGCTTTCACGGGCAGCATTTCTCATTGACAAAGTCATTTAGTCTCTTATATGTCATGTCCTGAGATACCTAACACCAACATTAAAAACATCCATGCCTGACCAAGTCATCCTTGTGCACATACAGAACAGCAGCAAACGCCAAAACTCCGTCTTAGCCCAATGATACAACCCGCCACAACCTGTGTGATCCCACCCTTCAGCGTCAACCACCTTCACTCCCATCCTCAAACAAACCCCCCGAAAGGCGTCCCAATAACCTTCCCCTTCCCATCAATCTTCACCCCCTCCCCCCTCAACAACTTCCTCTTCTCATCCAACGTGATCCCCTCCCCATCCCTCGGCCACTTGCCCTTGAACCCGCCCAAGTTGCCCCCCGTCGCCACAACACGATGGCACGGCACCGCCGGCGCAAAGGGGTTGCGCCGCAGCGCGTTGCCCACGGCCCGCGGCGATGAGTTCAGATGTGCGGCCAGTAGGCCGTATGTGCTGAACGACCCACGTGGGATCTGGAGTAGTAGCGTCCAGACGCGCTTCTCGAAGGATGTGCGCTGGGAGGCGGTGATGAGAGAGAGCTGCGGCTGCATGGAGGCGGGGATGGCGGAGGATGCAGGTTTGGTGGTTTTGGCTTTGGGGGCTGGTGAGGGTTTGTGCGGCGTGACGATGGCCATCGTGAAGGTAGGTATTCGTGATTCGTCGCGTGTGTGAAGAAGGGGTTCAAATGTAATGTTAATCACGGCAATTGTTGTCAGCCAAGAGTCCTGAAAGTTGCTTGCATTATGTATCTTCGGAAAGATTCATTTATTTATCAAGCTGGAGAGGGAATCATGGATGAGTCAGATATTCGATATCGAAAGCAACACATGAATTCACGTTCACGGAGCACATCCGGAGCAACGCCCATCGCGAAGTCATGTGACACCCCGCAGATTGCAAGCCACTCCCGATTGCTAATCCAACAACGCCTGATGACGCATATTCCAGCTTGATTCCAAAGACGTTCCTCGTCAATACACGGCTTAGAATTACAAGTCACAAATATACACATAGCCCAAAGCCAGTAGGAACAGCCATGGAACGTTCGCGCGCAATGAGGAGCAGGTAATTCATCTTCGTTGTATTGAAGTCTGTATGTACAAAGTGGTATTCACCGCCGTATCCCAATCTTGAGGATAGGCTTCCTTCTAACCCGAAACGCCGTTTAAATGCCGAGCCGTGACCCTCTGCCTCGCGAATCTGGTCGCTATCCGATTTTCATGTTACAAAAGGCACCAGATCCAAAATGCCGCTCTCGGTTCCTTTTCCTCGTCCCCATGGTCCGCCTTGGTCGTCCTTCTTGATATGAAACCAAGGGAATATGTAGCCATGACAGGTTCGCTGTGTGTCATGTATCATGCCTCGGTCTCTTTCTCTGAGCATGAGCTCCATCTGTCGTTCGTATCGTCTCGTCGAAAAAGTCCTCATCCCGAGGTCCTAGGTCTATAGCCGCCACTGCCCGTCAGGATGCGCCGTCGCTTGCTTAAACCATGAATGACTCTCCGCAACCGCATTGTTCCTCTGAAATCAAGTAGTCAGCATCATGAATATCACAATTGATGGGAGATTTGACTCACTGATGTTCGGGTTTCGAAAAACGAAGCGCTGGTTGAGCTTATCCTCGGCCCAGTCCATCTCGCTCCCAATGATGCTGAATAGCGCCTTGCTGTCAATCAAGACCTTCACACCGTCCTGTTCCACCGTCTCGTCGAACGCCCCCGGCTTGTCAACGTATTCCAGGTGGTACGCCAGCCCGCTGCAGCCCCGATTCCGCACACCGACCTTGATCAGCTTCGGCTCCGGCTGGTCCAGCAGCGTCCTCAATTGCTCCACGGCAGCAGGCGTCAGCTTCATTGCCGCCTTGCGCGCACGCAGCTTCGGTCGTGGTCGCGCGGCCTTGGGCTTCTGAGCCTCCTTCTCGGAGAGCTTGGGCGCTGACGTCGTCGTCGTCGTCGGCTCTGGGGCGGCCTTTTGAGCGGGCGCAGGCCGGGCGGGCAGAGGATCGAGCCGCTGTTGTTGCTGGCCAGGCGGCGGCCGGGTCTCGTGCACTCTAGGTAGGGCGTCGGGCTGGGTTATCGACGTCTCGGGCACATCGTCGTTCCTCGGTGGCGGCCCGGTTCTGGTGGGCAGCGGGTAGCTGTGGTAGGCGATTGCCGCAGGCCTTGACGAGGAGAAGCAGCGCGCCGCACGGTAACCGTGCCGCAGGGCGATGCTGGTCACGGAGCGAGGAGCGAACATTATCGTGGTCTCGCCAATGTCATGGAGGGGCGGTGGGAGGTGTGGTGTTGAGAGTTGTGATGTAAGGGTCCATCCGTCGCAAGCAAGCTGGATTTGAAAGCCGGGGCGGGCCAGCGCTCGGTGGTAGAAGGCGTTTGGCCCGGAGAACCGAAGGAAGGCCCAGCAGCCAATGAGCCGTCGGCAGTCAGGACCCGACACAGGCCGGGCCAATCAGCAGCGCAGAATTACTCAGTTATCCGGTCACTGTGGCGTGCTCTTTAGGGGGGCAAAACAGGGCTTGTGGGAAAACACGGGACCTGCTCACATGGGATTGCTCAGTTCACCATTGCAATTGTTCACGAGGAAGGTGCTGGGCTTTGTCATCACCTCCCAACAATATTGGTGAAATGCAGCCCAAGGAGAAGATTGAACGTCCCGATCGCAACCCCAATTCCATTCCTGTGCCCTAAAGTTACTGGTACTTCTGTCGCCGGCACATACTAGGTTGTTAGTCACAAGGCAATCCAAATTTAACACCGCTTTGGCCCAGGGTCACAACATCTGTTTTATTCGGAGACATCACAGGGACCAATCAAGAGCATAGAGGACAGAATCCTATTTGTTCATTCATTCGATTCGACTAAGCCACACACACCACTCTCCCATACCAGTCCAATAGGATCCGCAGGTCACGGCACGACAGTGTCTTTCATCTTACAGGAAATCCCCCCATTACTTCTCACACACAAGGTCGTTTCCAGGCTCAAACGCCCGCAGAAGAAACATGCACGCCCTTTTCCGGGTGTCATGTCACAGTCGTCCCAGTGTGCATCCAAGAAACAATCCCCCCTTTTCCGTCCAAACCGTAGCACGCCGTCCGGACCTGACCTAATACAGCAAAGAGCAAAATCAAGGAACCCGTTCCTGTACCCAGCCTTTGCGGACACCCCGCCGTTTCCTGCGAGTGTCCGAAGAGAGAGCCAGGTAGCCATGGTGAAATGATAACAAATGTAACGTGTGTCTTGTACCCAGAACAAGAAGCAAGCCAATGCATTGACAGCGATTCCAATGAGGATGGGTGCCAGAGGGGTCATTTGATTCCAACTGATTTCCCTCGTTTTCCAGACCCCCTCCTCCACAGCATCACTTTTGCGAAAGGATTGTAGAAACGCCCGCGTACCCCGCGAGGACAAGCCTCGTAAATAAACACGACAAGTTTGAATGATAAAGGGCGCTCGCGCTGTATGTTCCGTTCTCGACCTTATAGCAAGTGATACAAATAAAGAAGAAATCCAAATGATGAAGAACGCCGGTTTTGTTGATGGATATAGTGGTCATTAAGGGCATGACAATGTTTCCGATCTGAAAGAAAGACCAAAAAATTGGGTATCAAAGACGAAGGTAGTTACTAACGCGTAATATGTGCGAAAAGGTGTGATTGGTATTTCTGTGACCGGAGGTGGCTCGCGGCTCGACAAAGTACCAAGAGTAAGCGAGTGTGTGTATGTTTTGTTTGAGTGCGTGAAAGGGAGAAACGAGAGAGATGTTTGGGTAGGTAGTAAAGTGATGTGAAACTACACCTGTGTGGGTGTAGGTGTAGGTGTTTGACCGCCTCGATCTCGAGACATCCAGCCAAAGATGTCGTTGCGGGTTGCTCCAGCACCCAGGTTCGAGTTCGTCTGCTCAACAGGGAGGCGGCTAGTGGTTTCGCGGGGCTCCAGGAGCAAGCTCTTTCGATAATAGGTGACTTGGACATTGCCGCCGTCGCTTTGCCCAACCCGTCTGATTTGAGCAGTCATCCAGTCTTGCATGTCAGGGAGCTCTGTCAATCGGTAAGGAATCTGGAAGCGCTGGAGCTCCCCAATAATCTTGGCGGTGCGAGTATGCTTGTCAAAGTTGACAACAGTGATGCCGTTGTTGCCGTCATCATCCGAGTCCGTACCAAGCGACATTTGCTTCGTTGCAGGGTTCCCGATGTCGACAAAGGTCAAATCTGTCAGATACATGCCAAGGAATGGCAGGCAGGGTGGAACATGGTCGTGAAGCCGGGTTCGGAGAACTTTGTTGTTCTGTGAGGGCTCGACAATGGCCTGGAGGGTTCGCAGCATCTCCTTGCGCTTGGCCGAGATCAGGTCCCACGTCTTGCGGAGGCGGCTGATAGTGCTGCTGTTCAAGCTGCAGATGATGGCCATCAGCCCGTCATAGTTATGAAGTTCCAGACACTGGTGAGCGATCTTGATCCACTGCTTGATGACGGCGGCTCGCTTCTTGATTTCCGAGTACTGAAGAATAGTCTCTGCAACCAAGTTCGACAGATCAGTCGACAGTGAAGACATGGCCTTGACGTTAGGTGCATCAACGCCGCCCTTCTTCATCCACTGGGACGCAAGGAGCTCCTCTGGCATGATCGAGCAAAAAATGTTCATCTGCCTGATGGTCAACTGGCGGGCAAGTTCTAGAGGGTCAAAATCCAGGATGGTGGGCGAGGCGCCGCCCGTCTTGAACTGGATCAGTGCGTTCTGCTGGCCCTTAGTGATAGCAGGCTGAGGAAGAGGAGTCTCGGCAGGAACGTATTGGGCAATGGACGTGTTGGTTTTGCCCATTGACGATACAAGTCGAGGCACCAGTGAGCCTTCGCCGGACACTCGCTGGGCCAGTTCCAGAAGCCGTCGGCCGGCGGAAGGTAGCACAGAGCCAAGGTTGAACTCTGCGAAAGACATGATGAGGTCCAAAGCCTGTCGGTCTGTCTGGTCCCTCCAGTGCGATTCCAACCAGCCCTTGAAAGCATTATAAACTCTCAATCGAACGGGACCAGCCATGTGCGGGGACTCGCCAACATACTCGAAGCGCTCAATGAGAGCTTCGGTCAAACGAAGTGGCGTACAGAAGAGGCGGAAAGTGAGGTAGAATGTCGACACGAACATGGCGTCAGGGGTAGACTCGTGGGTAGTCAATCGCTCAACAAGAGCCGGAAGAGACCCTCCGGTCACCTGGCCTTCCTTGTTGAACATCAGCTCGTGGGCGAATGTCTTCTCCATGAGCCTAGACTCCACTTCGTCAACCTCTTCACTCTGGCTGAAGCTGCCATTTGTAGCCACGTCTGACATAGAAGGTTGATCGCGTGGGACAAGAGTGTGATCGGGGGTTGTAGCTCGAGTTGACGTCTGGGAGACCATGCTGGCCTCAGAGTCTCGGCTAAGATATGTGGTGCTGCTGCCGGCGCTGGAGGCGACGATGCTGTCAAATCGGGAAGCAGACGAATAGTCGCCCTCGTGCGCGTGGGTGTCGGTCGGGCTATATTCCTCGGCCGGCAGTAGAGTAGTAGAAAGTTTAGGTAGCGGTGGGAGAGTGGGCCGGAGCGAGGAGACGGAGGAAGCCATGCTAGAAACATTGTCATCGGTGGCAGATGACGGGCGGGACGAAGCGGGTGACAGGTTGCTTGGAGCTTGAGCCTCGATGGGGGATGCTCCCTGAGGCACGTCGGGGAGAGGCTTGTCGATGGCGACAATGGTCATCCGTCGAGGACCGGGAGTTGAGGAGCCCGAGGTTCGGTTCGAATCAGTAACACTGACTGCATCTGATCGGTCAACTACAGAGGGCGTTCGAGCACGCTCCTCGCCAGTAATGTCAAGGACGGACAAGTCGATGCCGAGGCTGCTGCTTTCAATCTCGAACTCAAAATCACCAATGCGTTCAATGGCGGCCTTTGCTTTAGCTACACACTCTCCTGCGGCTCTAACGCATCCAGTGGCAGACATGAGCATGATGCTGTTGTCCTGGGGCATAATGACATCGGCCTCCTCGGAGGCGGCGTTCATGAGTGTATCTCGGGCAGCAAAGACAAGGTCTTGGATGCGCTCAAACATGACGATTCGTGAGTGGTAGAGCATATCGGATGTGGAGTTAATGTGATCGCAAACTCCGTCAATAACAGCCAAGAGTTCGCCTCCAGACATGGCAGATTGCTTAATTGCCGATGCAAGCTCGGGCCGTGACTGGGACTGCAGATGCAGGCGACCAATGAATGATCCTAGATGCGACAGAAACGTGTCGTGGCTTCGGTTGAGGCGTTCCGAAACCAGGTGATGGGCCCGTGAGAGAGGGGAGGGACCAGCCAGTGAGAGGCGATGAGAGATGGACATGCGGTTCTGGTTAATGGTGTTTTGCGAAATTCGGTGAGCAGCGATATTGCTGAGGGAGGACAACCGCTTGTTGAAGATGGTCGATATTTGTGTGCTCTGGCTCGACTCCGAAGTCGCGACGCTTGTGGCCGCCTGGGAATCAGTATCCGTCATGGATCTCTGGCTGTCCTCCTCGAAAGCGGTCTGGTCGGCAGGAGGAGTTGGGGGCACATATGATTCCTCGGCAACGGTGGCCATGACAGTCACAGCAGGTGGTGCCCGTGATCGTCGATCGTCTTCTAGGACATCCAGGAAACGAACACCTTTGGTCACGATCCTGAAAGCCTTGAGGATCATCTCATCCACAATGTCATTGACATCCTCCGCTAACTGCACAGTCGGTCGTTGGCTCTCTTGTAGGCGCTTGGCCGACTTGACCAACGATGAAAGCTCTGAGAGCAGGGACTTGCGGCACTTGCGCAAGCTGTCGCTCCTTTGAACCACCGGAGACTCTCTGTTCAAGCAGTTGGTCCGTTCCTATAACAGCGTTAGAAGGGTGACACACAAAACGAAGGTCCGGGGCTGGTCGTACCAAGAGGAATCGAACCCCGGCAATGATGCCCTTCATGAACTCTTGGTTGCCGAAGATTTCCCTGTCGTTGACCGAGGTGCTCCGGAGCAGATCCCAGAAGTTCAGTAGGGCCTTGAGCAGGTTGCACATGTCCTCGGGCTCGTATGCTTCGCAGTAGTTCGTTGGCAACCAGCCACGGGCACCAGAGGCCAGAAGAGTTCCGTCGGCCCATCCATTGGTGTGAATCGAGTGCACCAAAATAACATCTCCTTCGTTTAGCGGAACAGTGACACTAGAATCGGACATGGCATAGCTGGGACTGAAGGGGTAGAAGGCTCGCAGGAAGTTGTGGAAGATGGGCGGAGGTAGGTATTGTGGCGAGAGGTCTTCCTGCGAGCCATTGGGAGTGGCGGGAGGCGTCATCTGAGACTGTGAGTAGTACGGGTTGGAGTCGTTATCGGAGGTTGTCGAAACATCGCCGTACGACGCTGCCCGGGACTTGGAGATGGCGAGGGGAGCCACCTGGAGACTGGCTCGCATCGGTTGATCTCTCAGCATTGCGATTGCCGCTCACAGACGAGAGGCTGATTAGACCACCATTTGGCGATGGTCTCGAAGGTGGAGGTTGAAGCACCACCCGGACGAGCTGCCGTCCTCGTCGTCTACTCGAAACAGACAGGATTCGAAGAGATTTTCGTCGTCGTCGGTATCCAAGAGAGGAGTGGTCGCAAATCAACAACTAAAAGATTCCGTAAACGGTAACTAGTCGGATCCTGGAAGGTTCGTAGAAACTGCAATTGCGATGGCGGATCAGTTCAAGGTCTCTAGGTCGTTCTTTCGGATATTCGAGCGAAACAACAATGGCAGATCAAAGTCAAAGATTTCGGGATTGGGTTCAGATGCTGGCGGGAAAGAGGATGACGCGACAAGCTGGCTAGCAGGAGGCAAAGTCAGTCGCCAGCGACGCTCGGGAAGACGCGCGCGGCTTGTTGTGGGAAGCAGCAGATGATGCGGGATTGGAATGAAGGGAGGGCTCAGACAGCGAGGGGAAGGGGGGGCGATGATGGCTGAGAGGGAGGTTGCCCCCAATACTGAGGGAGGGTTGGAGGGGTGGAGGTTGAGGGAGGAATGTCAAGCAAGTCGCGGCCGCGGGCTAGAACGCAGGGACAAGGCGACCATGTCTTGTCTCTGACACGGCGATATAGACCCAGCTGGGCTATAACAGCAGCAATAGCGAGCTATAGTACCGACAACAGCCACATTCTGGTCTGAATGTCCACGCATTCATAATGCCCGTGCATTGTCCAAGCCCCGACTGCGGTCCCTCGCTTGGTGGGTTTTGAGGTGATGGTGTAGTGTTGTAAGAGCAAGAGGGGAAGGAGAGCCGATCACCAGTTGACTCAGCCCAACCAGAGAACGTCGTCGATCCAAGTATACACAAGAAGACGGACAGTGCCATGCTTACCTTTTGCACGCAGCAAGTCTCTACAATAGAAATTCGAAAGAATGGACAAGAAGCTGAAGGAAAGGCAGTGGCTGAAGAACGAAATCCAGTCGAGTCAGTCTTTGGCTGGTTTGAGGCTGTTGACGAGGTTCTCCGCGGGTCACCTGTCGTATGGTTGGGACGCAGGGCAAAAAAGGAGTAGAGCGATGGAATGTCCGCAGCGTGTTGATGGTTCGGCCGGCGGCGGGATGCCTCGTGCGGCACGCAGGGCAGCAGGAACCGGTCAATGGCTCACCAGCAGCAAGAATGAACGACTGCAGATAGCTCGCTGCAGATTCTTCGGGTTCGTCGAGTCCGTCGAGGTCGTCGAGATGCTGTCCCGTCCAGGTCGAGTGGCAGCAGGAAGTGGTGACATGGAATCGGATTCCAGAGAACTGGGGATGGCCGTCGTGTTATTACCTCCAGCAGCCTTAATTGCTTCCCCCCAGCACCGGCCGGAGAGCACACCAGCATCCACAGCAACATCCACATCTGTCGTCAGTGCAGAGAGCGTCGTCCATCGCGATAAGCTCACTCCCCCCTTTCCGTCGCGTTCTGGGAGGCCATCCGCACTCCCCAGTCGAGCCCGAGAGACGAAAACCCTGGAGAGCGTTGGCAGTTCCCACGGAGGGCAGGGTGTCCTCGCCAGGGGGCCCCCCAGCCACTCTTCCTTTAGGGCATGGACCAAGGCATGGGACAGGGGGCATCGCCAGGGTCGCGTCCAGGGGTCGGAACTCCACCGGCTGCCAGGGGCCAGGGAGGCAGCTTAGACATGCGCTAGATGCTCTGCCCACTGGCGTTCCCACTGGACGGCTCGCGACAGGGGATTGGGTCGACAGGTGCCAGGCGGAATCTCGACAGAAGACGGCGACTGACCAAGCAGCATCCAGACCGATGCCCAGGCCAGCAGCTGCGAGATGAACGCCTCGAGGTGATGTAAAGAGTTGAGTTGGCTGCCAATCGTCAGCTGGGATTGGTGGTAATGCAGGTCCGGATTGGGTCAGCAGCTCCTTCTCCAGGTTCTCGTGACTGCAACGACACGGAAGGCGCGACCCCAGGCTGGCCGGATGGGAGTCATGGAACCCAACCCGGTCAACGCCAAAGCGAGAGTTGCGAGACGAGACACACACTCTCCGAGTGATCGCTGACGCTCTTCTCCTCTTTCATGGGCTGTGCGGTGACTTCCACGTTCGCGAGTTATGCCCGACTAGGCTCTTACTTGCTTGAGACGGCGTATGCGAGCCGTCAATCTATCACCAGTCTAGTGCTCCGAATACACACGCGAGGATTCGACATCATCGCCGCCGCCGTCAACGCCAGGATCACATGGAGGCACTCTCGCCTCTGTCTACACGTTGGCTGCACGTGGTACGATGAGAGGACCTTCTGTCGTGTCCCTCCCAATATCGTGCTGCAGTCGATCATCGTCCCTGTCTATAATCTCATACAGAATTATGCCGTCCATCAACACCTACGGACCGAGAGCGAGAGATAGAACATAGACCAGCGCCGCCCCTCGTATTGGGCTCGAACATCCCGTCGACTACTAACGTCAAAAAGTCGAGCTAACACCGCGTTCCTGAGATGGTTGCCAGCCTAAGGCTAGGACTAACACAGGTTGACAGGAGGTTGCATTGCCATCGTCGTCTTCTCCTGCGTCGTGCTTCTGCAGTCGATTGGGGGCCAGCCAATGCCCCGTGATTAATGCATCGCCAAGCTGCACTGGGGGCACACGACACGGAATTTTATCGCCATTCTGTAAGTCCGAGTGGCTTTGAAGCTGGATCTGCGATGCGCGTTCGAGCCCTCCGTATACGCTCGCACCCTTATGCACTCGGGCCTCCATTCGACATGACACACCCGCCGAAAGGGGATCATGTTGAGAGGGTCTCCTCCCGTCTGTCCCAGGGAGTCGGTCAATTGACGGAAATCTTTCTCAACTTCTTCCCAGACACTCGAGGGCACGCTTCTCATGTTTGTCAGTCCCACCCACCCACACGGGCGCGCGCTCAGGGCCGGAGCCGCGGCGGACGGACCTCGTCGCAGCCGGAGGGAACACGAGACAGATCGAAGACATCTCAAGCCCCAGACTTGGTTTTGCAAAAGCAAACGTTCTGTGTGATCAACGCTCGCCTGTCCATCATCATCGTTCTGTGCCCCCGAGACATGCTCCGTGCAAGACACAGACACAGCCCAGTTGAGTAAAAAATTGTCCGTAGAGGGGCCAACGCCTAATACATTGACAGAGGGCCGTTGAGCTCACTGGTCAATAGTCTCTCAGCCCGCCGAACGTTATACCTAGCCTCTTAATGGCGCCAAGGGAGGCGCACGATGGCAGCTTCTTTTTCGTTTGACGCGTGGATGCACACACGACGCATTTGTCTCCCAGGTACTCGGCTCGATTGGGGAGACTTCGTATGTAGTCCCGACGGGCCACGTTTGCTCATCATCATCAGCCGCAATCGTTTCCGATGGAGGCGCTACACACACTGATTGAGGAGGGGTGACTGACAGTCATGACACTGTTTCTGCTGTCTGTCGACGGCTCTCTGACGATGCTCCGGTAACAGTTGCCCGTGTTTGGCCCGTCCCGCTTCGTTTTGATTGAACTGCTGCCGGACGGGCCGCGTCGAGGCCGCGAATGGTCGTCGTCACAACAGACACCCTCTTTCCGTCCTTGGAGGTCTTCGCATGATTTGGACCACTCCGACATGGCACAGGCTTAACTGTAAGTGCCGATCTCGCAGACGTTGCGCTCCCCACTGCTCCAGCTACCCTCCAGTAGCTACTGTCAGCCAACGCTCCCGGACGGCCCAACAAGGTCTCGAAAGAGGCAACTTCACGACAAATGCCTCTCTACGGAGTACAAGTGATAGCTTTCGCGCAGCGGAGCTGAATGGGAGGCCAGAAGCGCAATAGACGCCTCCGCGCGTGGCTCCGACCTGCGAGAGGATGCAAGAGGATCCAATACCACCCCGCGCACCAACAAGCATGCCGCCAAGACGCCTCATCACGCTGCCTTCACGAGCTCCAAGAGCCTTCTGCGGCCGTTCGATGTGACAGTGCGGGTGACTGCACAGGTTCCAGCCAGCCATCGACCAAGTTCATCGCTGATCCCTGATGCATTGAGCAATGAAGTTGCTTTTCTGCACCAGCGGGCCAGTTCTGGAGGCCAGGCCCTGCACCCCACGAAGGTCGCTTTCAGTGGCCGCGCTGTTAGCATCTCACGCAGATTTGCGCGGGCTTCCCTAACTGGCCTTGCTGCGCCCATCATCACATGGCAGGGAATCACACGCCAAGATTAAGCATGCTTGCGGCCTGGCTGCTGATGTGAGGCCCTCCTTCCTCCAGCTGGGGGCATTTCATGCATCAGGCAGGTGTCGTGACCATCTAAGCTACCAGCCCTCCCTGTCCTTTTCGACCACTCTCATCACCCAGATCATCGTCACCTACATCAATCACATCACTTGCGGCCAATCTCAGCGCAACCGCCGACATCTGCATCACGGAGTCACAGACCATCTTCACTTTAGCCTCTCTCAGCCGCCCCCTGTCCCGCTAGAGGACCCCCATGCTCTGTTGCCCATGCAGCCATGGGGCTTTCCCCCAGTCAGTCCTTGTGGTGGCTTTGACCGGTTGTTGCAGAGTGTTCAATTCCGCCTCCCATTGCTTTTTATTCTCTTCTCTCACGGCCAACTTGCGAAAGTAACAAGCGCACCCATGCACAGAGACTCCCCCCTCTCTGGTACACTAAACTCTAGTCAGTTCAACCGACGCTTCCGTTCCCCTCCTATTTACCGGGGTCGCTGGTCACCGAGCATGGGGCTCAGAGGAGAGTCCCGTATCCTAATCCTGGCTCGAAGCTCTGGCGACCCACGACTCCCGAGCACACCTTCGCCCCATGTGCTAACGCTCTGCTTTCCTGCCTGCCGCAGCTCGTGCCTCTCAAGCTTTTCGACCCTCAGTGGGTAGAATCATACATACTCCGTAGATGGAGGATCTTGAGTTGTGGACTCGAGCCGAACTGAGAGACCCGAGAGACTCACCGCTCGTACGAGTGGGCTCAATCGAGCGGTTGAGCCATCTCGATGGGCTTCCGGTCGAGGCTCAGGTCACCAGATGGCCCTAACGCAAAGCAAAAAGTTCGACAACGGGGACCCCAGGACGGCGGAGTGATATCCCATCAATGCTATTGTCGCAACGGGTCCCGTCCAAGAAGGTGGTTTCGGGCCTTCGCTCCGGATGTCCTTCCGCGAGAACTGTCAACCAACGATACGAGCGAAGACTCTGTCAGTCTTCGCGTCGCGTCTCCTCGACGAGTGGCAATAGCACCGGGTTGAACCGCGGATCTTCATGCCCCTCTTTCTAAGCCTTCAACTCGCTTGTATGGATCTCGCATGTCAACTTGCATATTCGCGTGCAGCAAGGCTGCATTATCACCAACTGGATTTGCCTCGTCCTCTCTCCCACCGGAGAAGACCCCCGTGTTATCAGCCATGAGGCCTTCGATAGCCCCGTTTTCCCCGTCACAACGCCACGGATCCATCAACTAGGGTTTGAACAGGACCTAGTCACCATCCTCGGAACCGAAATGAGCCACCCAAGGTGTCGGGAAGAGGCAGTGTCAACATGCCCGTCTAAAGCCCAGCAGGCTCTTCCGGGGATGTACGATGCAGGACCTTGTCTTAAATTGACAAGGTCTCGATCCCGAGAGGCTTCCTCGAGTACGGAGTTCCGTATTATTGCCATTGATATTTTCGTATCGCTCAAACAAGAAATTGGACTGCTTTCCCGGAATAAGTTTTCGTTTAGTCATTCTCTCATGGCGTTACAACCAAAGCCTAACCACGCTCCAAGTACTTCGTACAACGCAGACCAAAGATTAACAGACCGACCAACGTCCTCATTCTCCAATTTATTGTCACGCACAACACAGAGCCGACTTTTGGTCACGATCCATGCGTCATAGGATAAAGCTACCCAAATGAACAGGAATTTCGTTGTGTTGGGTTTATCGAAAGACGAGATACCCAACCCCAACTAACTGCAAGCGGCAGGTTTCACACACTTAACAGTTGCACAGCACCTGAACCTCTCGATGCAACATTCCCAGACACAGGCCGCGTCGTTGCCAGGATCCTTGTCGCAAACTTCGCCTCCGGCTTCGTATTGACCTTGGGAGCCAACCTGCGAGATGTCGTCACTCGCATTGCACAAGTTGCGCCAGACTCTTAACGTCATGGAAGTTGTAAAAGAACTGAAGGTGTTTTCAGAAGTGATACAGCAGATCAGAACTTATCGTGGGAGATCAATCCCTCTCTCGCCGTTGTCGGGCTGCCAAGTGGTGGTAGGTGTGTTTGCGTGCTCGACCAACGGGGTGAAATCTACGTGACTGCGCAATTACTTGGCCAACTACTCCGTAAAAACCCCGGAGCTGTTGGGGACGCATATACCAACCAGACGAAGTTCGTTGTGCATTTCAAATCGACCAAGCTCGGGAGCTCGGGAGCTCGAGCCTATGCTCCTGCACACTGGTCAAAGCTGCGTCCGTCACCGGAAGCAATGTGCGGTTGATGGTGCGTGCTTCTGGCCAGACTCGATCTTTGAACTCCATCCTCGGAAAATAGGTTGCTGTGAACACCGTGGCTAAAGGTGTTCTACCACCTAATACTCCGTCCGTTTTGTCCGGAATCCTCGCTTTAAGATCGACCGACAGGATGTTACGACAAAAGCAAATGCAAGGTATATGGGTGGTGTTCCTCCTCGCAGACGCTTGAGATCACGTTACTGTTCCATCATGTGGTTTTCAATTGCAGCATCAACTCGAGTATCTTCGCTTTTGCTCAGCATTCCCTCGAAAACTCCAGATCATACCTAATACCGACCGGCTCCAAGGCAAGAATTCATAGGTTGCTCCCAATCAGTTCGGAGAACGGGATTTCGAAAAGCCGTTCACGAGGCCCTCCACAGCATTGGGAGTCGACCCCACCCAGTGAGTGGACTGGTCGCTTTTCTCGAGAAGACGTAGTCCGAAAAGTCAGCGGGCTTCGATCCACCGTGCCGTCCCGTCAACAACCAGACTTCTCACGCAGACCTCAGATGGGACCGAGTAACTCGTCTGGAGCTCCAAGACTCAATGTGGCGCCTCTCACGCGAGTCCATTGCCAGCTGAACAGCTGTTGCTGGAGCTCTTGATATTGCAGGATTGTCTGATGTCTTACAAACATCTTCTCCCAGGATCTGGGTTCCAAAGATGTGATGTGGGAACTCTGTCCTTGCAGAGAGAACCCCCACATGGCTTCGCATCAGCCCGTACCGTCTCCGCGTTAATGCATGGTGAAGATGCATGTCCAAAGTCTATTTGAAAGAGTTTTCAGTTTTCGAGTTTGGCGGTGTTGAGGTTCTCCCATCACTATTTCCATCGGGTTGCCCGACGCCGGTCCGCTAACGCAGGATCTAGGCTGTTGTGTGGCGAGACAGCCAAGAAGGATGTCATGTTGGTTGGTCTAGAGATCAGGACAATGGCAGCGACGGTTCCGAGCAAAGTCTCCGTAGCGGATGAGGTGCTCACGGGAGCTGTTCAATTGATAGTTTGACGGACCGGGGGGAGATGGAATGGCGGCAGGCTCGGCGACGGGATCACAGGCACAGCGCCCGTTCACCCCAGCTTCCGCCTCTCGCTCGACCAGGGCCCTTGCCTAGACTATTGGAAAGCGTCTGCGGAAGCGAGCCGTCAAGGTTGCTCGCCAGGCATTCGAGGATCTGACGCTTCCTGCGGTTGTTGCTACGGCGGGTACTCCGTAAATCCTCTGATGTTGGATCTGGCGTCTGCATGCGAACTGAAGAGGAAACTGTTGGCTACGGACCAACAAATCTTTCCGTGGACCCTAAGTGAAGCTCTAGACCGAGTCTCAAAGATCGAACCGCGCTTCAGAAGGCCCCTGCAAATCTCCCCATGCTTGTCGAATAGACAACAGAAGTGACACGGCAATCATGCTCCGGGTGGGTTGTTGGTTGAGAGAAAGACTCCCTCTCAGAGGTTGAGTTGGTTCGTGGAAGTCTCGCGATCTACTAAGTTAGTCGACTGCAGGCCCTGCCTTAGTCCGTGGCCATGTTCAAGCTCTGCCCACACTCCACCTTGCTTCATCCTCGATCTTCAAGGCGCATATGCCCTTTCAGCAGAGATTGAAGAGGTGTGAGAAGTATCTGCAAAGTGATCCATAATGGACGGCCTCACGGAATTGAATCACGGAGATCGGAGAGAAGATTGAACCTGGCAGGGTTCACCCCGACTGACAAATGGGCACAAGACAGAGCTCGAGTTCCGTGAGCCCGCGCCGTCCCGCGTGATGGCCTGTGTGATAGAACCATTGACCCGCTGTTGGCTCTGAGACATTCAACTTGGCCAACCCCACTGAGGGTCGACAAGAGCCTTGACGCTGAAGAGACAACAAAAAAGCAACGCGGCACCTGAACGATATGATACGTCATCTCACCTGAACGAGGAAACTAGGAGACTGGCGAGGAGACGACAAAGGATCTTATCTCTCTAGTGCTGCGACTCTTTAGGCTGTTGGGATGTACTCGGCAAGTGGCTTGCTCATGTCTCAAACGGCACGTTTTTGTGCGCCTCTTCGCACGTTGCCTTCCCACAACCATGGTTCTGGATATGTGGGCTTGTGAGTCAACGTTCAACGGTTGCGTAACTTGTGGCTGGTCTGTACCAGAGGCAGATATTGGCCCCGGGAACTCAGCCAGACCTACCTACCTACTGCATTGGGTCCCATTTACAGAGTAGAGCAACAAGATCTGAGGTCTGTGCCGACGACCTAGATCTAGACTCGCACCTTAGCCTCAGATCACCTAACAGCGAGCAAGATCCTTGGGAAATAGCTCCATTGCGCTGCTGCCAGTGTCAAAATTTCAAATCCCTCTCAGACACGTCTTCAGGGGCAACGAGGCGCATCAGCTCGCGACAACGCTAGTGCGAAGAGGAAAGGCTCTCTCTTGCGCGCTCTCTACACTGACACCCACCAGAGCTGGGGGACGCCAAAGAGACGCGGCTCCAAGGGCTAAACAACGACGGGATCACGTCCCATTGGACAACCCCTGGCAACGGGTACCTGAAATTGGGAGAGAGGGTCTTCGCGGGGACTCGTCAACTCGCACCGACAGAGAGATGGCGACGCTACAGAGACGAGCTACTGCTAACGAGTCGACGGGCGCTGCCTCTAGGAAAGTGACGAGACACTTGCCCGAGACACGACGCGGGCGGGCTTCTATGGCTAGTTCCATGACCCTTCTGGCCTCTCGGAAGCGTGGGGAGACGGTGATTGGAGCTTGATATCGCGGGCGGTGGCGTTTTGCTTCGAAATCACTGAACTGCTCTCGTGGCCATCGCGTGGACTATTGGCGAGCTGGTATCGCGCTCGGGACAGCATGAAGCCCATCCCCTGCGCCGGTCCCCGATCTCATTTACACCACATTGACCACCAACAATCAGAGACGGTCTCGACGATCTGCTGCAACTCGATCCAACAACGCCGGTTCCCCGGCGGCTGTCGATTATTTGCAAGATATTACGAAATGCGACTCCACTGCCTTGGTCACTATGAGACCGGAACCCGTCATAGAATACGCGGCCGCACGGGCAAGTCTCGCCTTACCCACCACTTGAGCCCGGCAACCAGCGACTCGGGATCCTGTGCTGCCGGCTGTTGAGGGGCCTCGGTAGAGCGCCAAGAGGACTCCAGAGAATACGACTCTGATAGCTTTCTGATTGCTCTGATCTGTGTTAGCTCAGGGCGTGAGGTAGACGGCGCATCTCCTGCGACGGTGGGATTACTGGGACCGCCGATCATCCCGGAGACGGTGCTACGGCAAATGCTGGAGAACTGACTACCGTACGGGTCGATGGGATTCCGGGAACCTCAGTTTCTTGCGCTGTTGGTAAGTCTTACTGCTTGGAACTTCGGTACGCACACCCATTTGACGAAGCCGGACTGGCATCAGCAACCGCTTTGGTTACATTTCCAGCTTGTGATCCGCACCCCACGATCTACCCGGCGCTGCGGTGCCGACTACGATGGAGCAGAACGCCCGCTCTCATGGGGGTGGCGAGAAGTCTCGCCCACATCAACGGTGGTCACGAGCTTGTTGGATGCTGCGTCAAGCCGTCGCTGCCGCTGTGGACGGAGGATCATCCCATCCATGAGAATGTAGACGAATGCAGGTCTCCTAGAACGGAAACTTGGAGCTTCTTGGTGAGAGGGTTCCGATATGCGGACAAGTGTTAGCTCATCAACCGGTCTTCCCGAGTGCTCTACGTATCGCTTCATGGGACATCCGAGGATATTGGACATGGACCTTGAGCCCGAGGTCAAGGCAATGGTACCATGGTTGCAAACCGTTCTCCTCTCCGCCGGATGAAATACCCAGGCACCCGGTCCCCAATACCACGTCCCCGGTAGGAGAACCTTGCAGAGGTCGGGTTCGTCAGGCCATTCGGATCCTCGGACTCACATTTATCATGTGCTTTACGACCTGCAAGCGAAATAGATTCCAAGCACCAGGGCTGCGGTCCCCCCACGCTCGAGCATCGACTCAATGGCCCAGGTAAGTCCTTGGTGCTGTTGACCTTGCGTTCTCACCGATGTCGGTTTCGACACCGAAGGCCGTGCAAGGCGTCGCAGTCGGTGACTCTGTTCAGTCTTGGCCTTGAGTATCTGTTCTAGCAGTGTTCTGGATCATGCGTCTCAGCCTTGAATCGGGAAGTTACCTCGTGCACGTGTATAAGGGAATGGTTGAAGGTCATTGAGGACATGCACGAACCTGTTCCGTGCTGGGCAATTTGGTGGTTCAGGGGTTGTTGCTGAAAGAGTCCGACAGAGAAGTAGAGCTTGGACATTGCGGTGTTTTCGGTCCAGAACTCCAGCGTCTACGACGTGCAAAAGAGAGGACTATGAGGCTCTTATATTATTGATACCTCTATGGAGTATTACCTGCAGCTCTCCAGCAAAAGGTCGGTCAGTTGCCGGTCAAGCTTCCATTTTGGGGGGTTGTTCCGTACGGACGTTTAAGCTCAAAGCGATATTACGGGGTGCTGACGGAGGAATTCCTTTCCTATGGGTTCCCGACATATTATACCTCTTTCAATAATTACCCACGAGGAATGCTGCTCTGAATCGCCTGCTACGGGAATACAACCTCTGCGGTCGAGATGGAGGAGCGGTTCCTTTCGGCGACCGGGTCGTAACCATCGTGGCGGTTCTTCGATGGCGTCTTCCCGCTTCGTCGCTAATCGAGCATTACGGTAAGATCTGTATATCGACGATGTGAGATCTGTTGATGATGGCGGAGTTGCTGTTGCGCAAGATCTAGTCGGATTTCGTTTTGCTGCCTAACTACCTATGTTGGCGTCTTCGAAAAGACACTCCGAAGTCGCATCACTGTCATGCGATGTCATCGTTGAGTTGCTGCTAACCCAGAGGCCAGACCGAGTCTATGGGAACAGCGCCAATGCAACCCCCACAGATCCATTCGTCTCTTCAACTAAAATAAACAGCACTCAATTTGTGCGAGAACATGGCGTCAAAACGTGCTGCATCGAGTGGCTTCGATAGTGGCCTCGACAACCAAGATAAGTGATGCATCGCAAACTACTTTAGGTAGGTGTCTCTCAAGTTCACGGCCACTCCGAGAGCTTCCTCTACCCTACACTTAAACGGGTTTTCAACGGCGCAGCAGCTACTGTATCTCTTACAAGCAACATCCCAGCGGGCCCTGTCGGCTTCCCCAAACGCTCACCAGAAAGGCAATTAATGCCCGCACCGTCTGCTCGTAATCTGGAGAGTCACCGCGTCCACCGGGGAGAGCAGCTCCAAGTCAGACCATGATGTTGTCAGGCGGTGGGTGCGGCCTCTTTTCGAGATTCGCACACGCCCCATGAGGTCCGTGAAGAACAATCGTATCGCACGATGAAGTCCCGCCGGCGCCGACCTACCCACTCGGGCAGCAGTCGACTCGACGATGAACGAGACGGACTGCAATCTGAGCTTCGGCTATCTCTCTGCTCCTGAACGGCGCTGGCAACTGGGCCAGGGGGCTCCGTTTGGGGAGCGTTCGTTCTAACGGCTGTGTCAACTTGTCAAATCCATCCCGCGGCTTGGGCATTGGGCAGCCAGGTCGATCCCTGAGCTATAGCGGCGCTGTAATATTGGATGTGCACCCCCGGAACAGGGCCGATCCATGGCGCAAGACAGCGCTGCGAGCAGGCTGTTCCATGCCTGAAGCCGTTGACGACCGTTGCGCTCGCTCGTTTCTTTTCTCTTTCCCCACGTTGTGTCCCGTGCGCGGCTTCACTGCCTGGTGGCTGTGAACTCGAACTCGTGGCGAAAGTGACGATGGCAGGATGCGAGTCGTGGATGGGCTTACGTGTTGACGCAGGGTGGGAGAGTGCGGATTGGCTCTTCCATGCTCGGGTTCCTGCATATCGAGGCTGGCTGAACAGCTTGAAGGAATGCAGGGTAGCATCGTCTGGTTCTGGGCCTGGACGAAGACGAAGCTGTCGACAGGATCCAACAACCGAGGAGACAGCACCTCTCCATGACCTCCTCCGCCTTACGGACTCCATTTCTCTTGACATCTCCTCTTTTCATCCAATTACTTACCAAGCATTTCTTGTCTCCATTGATCTCCAGCATCCCTATCCAGGTCCTCCCCGGAAAACATGCCACATTTTCCCGTGAATGCCCGGAGGTCGGAGGACCACATCCGCCGGCATTTCGCAGCCTCACTTGCCGAAGGGGATTGCCAAGCAGCTTTGACAGAAACCGGTCGGTGGCGGTAATAGCTGCGATGAAGAACTTTTGCAGCCCGCCATGAACCGTGACAGTGGTGTCAACGAGGGGAGCTAACGTCTAGCTCACCTGCGCTTTGATGGTGGTTCCGACGACGATCCTCTGAGGCGAACTACCGAGCATGCGGTCCCCCGTCCGTCGCGTTGGGTCTGCATTTGCGAGAGAGAGGTGTCTCAACTCGCAGTGGAACGATCACAAGGAGCGGTCGGGCTGGGATGAGTAGCTCGGAAGCTATTCCACATACTGCCCCGGAAGGCTGCGGTTCGGTCCCGGAGGATCGCCAACGCGACGACGGCAAAGGACCTGTTGTCTAGGGGTTGCAGGGTTACAGATGACAGGATGGCCTAGCTCTCGGGTCTCCCGCTCGATGCCGCTAAGAGAGCTTGTCACTTGCTCGTTGTAACTAACATCTTGGTCCTACAGGTGCTTCCAACAACTGCGTGCTGACTCTTACAGCGTCTTGTGAGAGAGAACGAACTGATGGAGTTGAATTTAGGATACAATCTTGCTGTCTTATCATATCAATGCTCCACGTAACTGCGCCTGGCTGGTTTACTAAACATTCCCCGAGCTATACAGAGACTCAAAACGAACAGACATCATTGCTAGAACTCAGGAAGCCTGCGGAGGCTTTCGGCCATAAACAACTCGAACGCGGAAATAGGGGTGATGCACCCTTGAACGAAGCTCGTGCCGAAGCTGGGCGCAATAAACGGCTACTTCTTCTGTCGACCACTTCTCGACGAGCCCGGCCACAGCGAGAACATGGCCTTCCATGTCGGTTTCGAGATGGGCCTTGGCGAAGTTGCCAATGTTCTGCTGCTCGGGATCTTTGGCCCATCCCCCAACCGGAACCTGGCGGATGTCAGCCACTCACTGATCTGCGACACGTTGCGATGGGTGCCCTCACCTTGAAAATCCTAGATTGGATATCGACAAACCCTGCTGCCTCCATGCCCTCTTGTTGCTGGCCCTCTTCGACAACGGCAAATGATCGACCTAGCTTCTTCCCGGCTGCGAGGAAGACTCTGCCCCACGTGGCCATGGCAGTCTTCTCGGTGACTGTGCCGTCGTCGCTTTCCATCTTGGGGATGCCTTCGTAGCTTTCGACCCAGCCTCCTGGCTTGCAGACGCGGAAGGCTTCTTTGAATAGCTCGCTCCAGTCTACGATGCTTCCGACTAGGTAGCGCATGTGGACGTAGTCGAAGAAGTCGTTGTCAAAGGTCCATTCTTGAGTGCAGTCTTCGATTTCACTGGTAGGGTTAGTGTAGGCGTTGTCGTAGTCGGCGTTGTTTGATCTTACAATTTTACGTTGGGTGGCACCCAGGATGGCTGGATGGGTGAGATGTCTGTGCCGATGACTTCAGTCTCGGGGTGTTCGTCGGCGAAGTCGCTGTTCATGGTCGTGAGCTCATATCCAGTCTCGATTTGAGGACATCAGCGGAGCCTGCAACTCACATGGCCCAGATCCCTGAAAGCCACACGCAGTCAGCATTTCCGACTCAGATTTTACAAAATGAACGACGCATTACCTGTCCCTGTTCCAATATCAAGAGCACGCTAATCGAGCTTTCAGCATCTTTTCCCTTTCTCATATCATAAGCATATCTGTGCTCTTACTGGAACGTTCTTCTCCAGAGGGGCTAGGTGCAGCTTGTCACCCAGGACAAGCGTCAACATGTGATGGCTGTGGAATCAGGATCAACGTCTTCCCGGAAAAAGCAATTCATCTTTCTTACTTGAGATCTACCGATTCATTCTGCAGTTCGTCGTTGGGTGCCCTACCAGAAGTTTAGCATCAAGTGAGTCGTCCTCAACCGCGATTCCAGTACCAGTAGTTTGCATTGCCTCTTTGCGAATGATAGGTCCTTCCTTGGCGAGTCCGGTAGTCAAGAATGCTCGAACTGAGCGACGCCGTTGACTCTGAGACATCTGAGCCGATCGTAGAGTCGCGATCGTCGTCATCCTCGCGTGGGCTGTCGCCAGGCTGGATCGTGTCTGGAGCCGGATCCTGGCACATTGTCGCCGACGCAGTCTTTGTTTCAACTGTGGGAATGTCTCCCTTCGGGATGCTTATGCGGAGTGTTGGGCACCGTTTTTGTGGCGGTCAGAGGAGGACAGAACCTACAAGTATGGTATGATTGTTCTCAACGGCGAGAGTTTACCCCGCTCGACCAACATGGGTGAAGGATTGTTATCCTATCCCAGAGTATAATACTACTCCGTTGGTGGTCGACCAACAACCAACAGCCCTTTGGTGTGGAGGCGCTGTGGCTGTGGCTGTGCACGGGGTTGCATATTGAGTTCTCGACAAGGGACTTTCTCAGCGTTGGAATAACTCGTTTTTGCGTTTAGATACATGGCACATGGTTTTGCAATGAGGACAACCTCAGTTATTGATGTACTTCAGATGGCGATACGTCGGATGAGCAGCGACATATCCAAGTGTGATGACAGGGATCTGACTGGGGCAATAAAGGGTTTCCCAATTGAGTTTCACTAATATCTTGAAGGGAATAATGTCGTTGTGAAGCAAACTATGGTAGATACTCTTAACAGATCATATCTCTGCAGTTACTTATTAAGTAAACGTCAAGTTAAATACATGTTCGTTGACAAACATAGGCACCATATCCGATGTCAAATACCAAGATGGCTTCTTCATATCGTCCGAGATATGTAATCCATTGATAGTCAAGTTCTCAAACTGGACGTATTGAATGATTCGCTCTTCGTCATAACCAACAAAGATATCGGGATTCGAACGGTTCCCGTTGTAATCCATGTTGCGGATAGTCACATTGGATATCCCTCGTCCAGGAGCAGTGTTGTAGTCGGTGTTGTACATGACGCGCATGTTGATCAACTGGCCAAGACGGAAGTTCTCGACGCGCACATCCTCGATGAGCACGTCTTTAATTAAATTATCGTCACCTGGGTTGAGAGCAATACACCCTTGGTAGTTCATTTGCATCTCGCGGTGGTCCAGGATGTCGATATTAACAATGGTCAGATCCTGCAGCGTTTCTGGGTCCGCTGGATTGCCGTGTGTGCCCACGTTGATCGGGTGAGCCAGGTCTGCCCACAGAGTCGAGTCTTGGATTGTGATATTCGTGGAGTTTCCGTACCAGTCGTCGCGATGGTTGTATACGGCAATGCAGTCGTCGCTCGTCCGCATGAAGACGCCGTCAACTAGCACATTTTTGGTTGAGTAAAGGTCGATCCCATCACCCCAGCTTGTGGCGCTGAACGCCCGGACCTTGCGAAATACCACATCCTCGCTTTGTCCTGCTTGGAAGGAATTGTGCTTTGGGTTGAGGATGGTCAGGCCTTCGACAGTCACTCCCTTGGAGTACTCAACGTCGACGGCTGTATCTGCGACGTTATAGATGATCCCGCGGCCTCGTATGTTAACGTCGGTAGCATTCCATACGGCGATGGCAGAGGTCAGAAATGCGCCCCCTGCGAGGTAAATTGTCTGGCCGGAAGTTGCATTGACCACGCCGCTCTCCACGCTATGAGTACCCGGGCCGAAGTAGATCACGTCCTTGGCGTTTGGAGATGGCACATCCGTCTCAATGGAGTTTGTTAACAGGTTGAGGGTGTGGAAGATATCTCCGTTGGTCTGAAACACGATGTCAACCGGGTCGCTCAAACTAAATGTGAACGTGTTGTTGCCAATAGGATTTGGGACCATATCGAGTGAAAGAGGTCGAATCTCGACGGATGAGGCAGTCCCTGCCAGATACTGAACGGATATGTCGACAGTGCCATCAAAGTCAAAATATGCCATGGAAGCATCATATTGAATTGATGACCCAGTTGTCGTGTTGACCTGCTCAACTATGGCTTTGTATGTGTCGACAGTCTTCCATTCTCCACCTTGAGCCCTCGCTTGAACGAGATAGTCATTGATCGTGGGAGCACCCGAAGGGATGGGGTAAACCACGATTTTGGAACCCTTCGGGTGACCCTTGGCTATGACAGGCGCAGACTGGCTGGCAAACAGAGCCGCCAAAGAGAAGAACTTGTTAAAAAGCATGTCCGGTTATCGAGAAACCCTTTCTATAGACTAGATCTGCCATTAAGCAAAAGTTTGTTGCCAATGTATTCACTTATTATAGTCATGAGCTCCATTGTAAACTATTCTCTACTATGCGCCGGCTGCTCCCCCGACAATTGCTCCGGGTTCCCTCAGAAACGACAGTCGCCAACGGCTTCAGAGGCACGGCTATATTATTCACGGCGCGGCTAAATTGACTGATCCACAGATTTGTCATGTAAAGCTGTAATGAAGAAGAGAAAGCACTTCGGGTGAAGGAAGTAATAAATCACTTGATTGTGTTGGTGGTTGGGCTCTCGCGATTACCCCGCGTTCTGCGAAATTCCAGCGAGGAACGGGAACGCTGTGAGGGAACGCACGCCGGAAGATTTCCCGAAGGCCGAGAATGGAAATGAGAAGAAACAATTGGTTGCAAAATAAGTTTTCTCTTAAGTATCCGGTCCTTGGACAAGAGTCTAGAGCTTTCTTTCGCGGTGTTCCTGAACTCGCGAGTTTGCCGAGGCTCATATTGACACTGGCATATTCCAAGTAGGCCCTTGAGAAAGGCTACGAGGTAGCGGGAAGTCTCCAAACAGCTTGTAAACGCCATGTGAATGTTACTTGGCATTGAGCTTGAGAAGCAAATAATTCGTCTGCGTGTCTGGAAACCCGCAGTTCGACCCTTGGGCTTATTACCGGGCGTAGAAGCCATGCCAGTTAGCGGAATTCCGGGAGAGTGGACAAGTAACAGGGCCAATTAGGCTGAGCCCGGAATACGGTCTCTATCGTGTGATTAATGAGTCTTGACGGCGACAAACTCCCAAAGATCGGGCTTGAAGCACGGCGTAATTATTGGGAACGCTAATTGGAAGGGTAGGTTCTCCACGAAGACCAGACGAGGCTATCCGGGCCGGTCTCAAAAGGTTCCTCGACGCTGGGTTATTAGCCAGGTCAGGCCCAGCCTTGCTTATCGGGGCCTTGCTCGCAACCCTTGTTGGGTCTTCTCCCCATGCTGTCACAACCCTTGCCGGCTCCGCCAAAGGAACCAGGAGCAACTTCAGGGACCGGGCTGGTTGGAAGTTGGAAGGGGTCCATGTCAATGCGGGAGCAGAAACACGCCCCTGCTGCTGTCACTTTGCTTGGGCCTCTGGTCTGTGACCGACAGGGGGCTCGTAGTCCCTCGGCCGATTCTCAACGTCCTTCGTGATGCCAGGATTCGAGACCCTGCCCTGCGCCGCTTTGCGCTGCTGCCCATCCCCACTGGCAAGAATGACGATCGGCTTCACAGGGTCCTCGAAGCGGCGAAGGGCGAGGCCTGGGTGACTCGATAGTCTGGCGAGAGGGAGAAACTCGCTCACCGGCATATCGACATCGCATTGATCGGCAATTGTTAAAGTGTGAGTCTGGCTCGACCTCTGGGCACGTGCGAAAGACAGCGGAACGATTTACAGGTAAGACATGCGCTAATGGCGGTCACGTCGAAAGACAGGGGGGACTAACAACGGTGAGAGACAACCAAGTGCAGTTGTGATTCCGACTAATGCTAGGCTGAGGCGGGATGGAACTCTCCGACTCCGACGAGGCTGCTAGACGCGTTGCAACGTCGAGCAAGGGCTGCCGTGCTCCGTCTGCAACGGCAGTTGGGTTGTGGTTTGGTACCGACAGGGGGCGATGCACCATCGGCAAGGAATCGTACCAGCGAGAGAACTGGCTGGGACCGGTCGTGTGTGTGAAGAGCATAAGCTGCAATTTGGGAGGGTTGCAAGGCACTGGTGCATTGTGGCGTGAAGAACGTGATGAACAGACAAGCCTCGGTACCGGAGAAGTGAGGCATGAGGAGACTCTCAGAGTCGATCACTCTGGGGGTGGAGAGACAACTTGAGTGCCTGCATATCACGCTTGGCCGTTCACTGGAAGGTAAGGCGAGGTAGATAATCCCTTTCGGCAGTTGCTGGACTTGTCGACCAGGAGGTCCTTCGAGGTAGGCTTGATACTGCAAGTCAGAGTTGTACACCAGTTCAGGTCCTCAGCCTGCTACCCGACAGCTGCTTACCTTGGTCATTACTGGGAGGAAAGTATAGAAATATGCCTTGTCGCAAAAGACTTTAGAATATTGATCTCTAGAATATTGATGATTGCTGTGTACCGCGGTGATCTGGTTCTGTACATTGCTCTCGATGTATGTGTTGGTTGAGATTTTCGGTATTCCGTGTGAGAACCCTTCTACTTTGTTGCACAGGTTAACTCAAAGTTTCGGAGAATAAACTTGAGTTCACTCGGATTTACTTTCATGCACTTGGCACATGGCCAAGCAAGACATGATTAAGTTTCCCTGCATCGGTGAAGAGTCATACGCCGTACGCTTCAATGATGTTCTCTTCTCCCTCGACTAATAATGGAGTCAGAGCTGACGCTTGCTTGGACGATAGAGTAAATTTTGTGAGATGCGCAGAATTCTGGCTGAGGAAGCTGATGATCAATTGGTCAAAATACCGTGTAGAGTTCCTACGCAATAGACTTTGGGGTTGGGTGGCGAGGTAAGTTCAAGACGCCGACTGGACCCAATGCGCCGTCTACGTGACCTTGAGAGCTATCAAGAAAGGCTATAAGTAGACTCGTTGCAAGCTCGACCTCCTGTCTCTTTGATTCTAATTTCTATATAGAAATTTACTCCTATTGCTTTCAACCGCAGAGCTTCGGTCACACCAAAATCCCTTCCACCATAAACGAGCCTCTACCGTCTTGATGACCAACGCAACTATGGATTCAATCGAGAAACCAAAGCCCGTCACTGATATAGAGCGAAACTGGTTTTACTATGAGGTTGGGGGTAAGCTGGTTGCGAGAACAAGCACATGGGAATATTCCGGTTCAGGAGCTTGGTGGCCAGGTGGCGCAGATACCAAGTCGCTCAAAACCATCGGACAGCATGACATCGTTTCCAAATGGTCTGATAGCCTCGTGCAGTCTCTCTACTCGGAGCTTGAGGATTCTCGGATAACCTGGAGCCGATTCTATCCCATCAAACTCTGTAAAGACTATGGTGACCATGAAGGACCGAGGGAGAGTACCGTCTTGATGATTGAGGTTCCTCCAGACCACGGCCTAGGATGGGAGGTTGCTGTTAAAGCTGCGCTGGCATGCCAGGAGATCCTTCGACGTGTTGAAATCTCAGACGTCGATGTCCAGATCAGAGAGATCAATCGGAGCTTCTTCGCCATGGACACCGATCTGGAAAAGAAGGCAGAAGCTTTGGAGATGAACAAGAGGATGATTCTGGAGCCGTGCAACCTTAATTTCCTATCCCATCTTGGATATCCGATAGCCCCAGCCTCAAGTGACTCCTATTACGGGACTTTGGGGCTCTACGTGAGACTATCAGGGCGCAAGGAAGTCTATGGGCTAACGTGCCGGCACGTTGTTCACCGGCCAGGTAAACAAGAGATGCCAGCCAAACCCGAAGCTTGGCTCGAAGACCACGAGGGTTACCACCTCGGCAATGGAGATCAGGACGAGCCTCGACATCAGGTTGTTCAATTGTGTCCCAGGCTATTGAAACTGGAGCGGGATCGGCTGGAAGATGGCCTGAGCCACGCGGAATGGAAGCTCGAATCATTTTCCGAAGATGTGAGAAAAAAGCAGGAGCCCGCAGATGACGATCAGATTCGTCTTGAGTTTTTAGCTAGGCAGCTTTCACTCGGGAGGGAAATTTACCAAACGCTATCCGACACAAAATTCGACACGGCGGAGGGTAGGACCATCGGATACATTGCAGAAATGCCTCCTCTGCAGGTCTCATCCCGGGGCCACATCAGGGATTGGGCTCTCGTACGTCTAAACGAGAACAAATCCTCATCGCCACCAACAAATAGCGTTCTTTTCGACCGGAAGGGCGAAAGCTTTCGTAACTTCTCGTGTTGGTTCTGCAATCCGCGCAGAGACGAAGGAGTGTATGACTTCAGTCGCTTGTTACGGAGGGTAATAGAGAATTCTGGCAAAGCCAGCCTGCAAGGTACTTTGTCGGCCGAAGAGATCTCCAAGCGGGAGTCAATCGGTGTTTGCAAACGCGGAGCCACATCGGGACTGACCTTCGGCCATACCGACGAGATCAAAAGCGTGGTCCGTTGCATAGGTCCTGATGGCCGATCGTCTCCAGCTTGGGAGTGGATTGTGCTAACTTCTCGTTTACATCACGAAACGAATTTTGGCAATAACTATTCCCTGTTTGCTCAAGTCGGAGACTCAGGGGCCGCAGTGTTCGACATGGCCGGCCGTATCATCGGAATGATCGACGGTGGAATCGTGTTAGAAGGGGAGACGTCACCATCAGTCAAGATCGATAAAACCTTCCGTCGTTACCTTGAACCAGAAGAGTGGGATCGGGGCGCCAGCGAAGAAGATGACGCCGATTCTGACAGATTCTTTCTATATCCCCATATTAAGGATGTAACTCTTGTAGTGCCTATTCAAGAGGTGTTCCAAGATATCGAGGAGAAAACGGGCTGCAAGGTGGAGATAATCTGATGGCTCCGGGAGGGAGCTTGTTTGCTTTTGATTATGAGCACGTTCTGTGTTGCTTTGAGGAAGGGTAACAGAAGGAGGCAGAGAGAGAACCTGACAGAACGAAAGGCGGTGAGGATTTGACAGTTTCTCTGGTAAAGGGGCATATCCATAACTTTGAATCATAATAAATTTGCAATCATATTGCCGGTGAGAGTTAGCAAGGAACAAGATTGAGTTGTATTGAGCCCAAAACGCCCATCTATCCCTCACCTGAAAGTCACTATACCCTATCCTGAGTGAGTGTACCCAGAGAAGTGCAGATGAGCCGAAACGATCTTGCGAAAGTTGGTTGCCTTGTCTAATATATGGTCTTGATTCTTGTAATTATTGTCCGCGACATGTCAGCCCTATCGTCGGATATCGGATGACTCTGTCTGGATCTTGTCGTCTATATCATCCTCCTCATCCTCTTCCCCCTCCTCTCTAGCGCTACCATCCTCATGGAACCGAGTCTCTTGAGCTGTCATTATGTTAGAACAAAATGCCCCTAAATAGGTAGGATAAAGAATAGCAACTTACCACTCCACAACTCAGCATAGACACCAGCTCGATCAATCAGCTCGCGATGAGAGCCCATCTCAGCAACCTTGCCCTCCTTGAGGACGATAATCAAGTCCGAATCAAAGATAGTTCTCAGACGATGCGCAACAAACACGCTGGTTCGGCCCTTTTCCTTCAGAATATTGTTAATATTCACCATCAAGGCCTGCTCCGTGTGTGTGTCGAGAGCACTAGTCGCTTCGTCAAAGAACAGCAACGGAGGGTCCTTGAGCAGGAGTCGGCTCATCGCTAGCCGCTGTTTCTCACCACCAGAGATCATGAGACCGCGCTCACCAACCTTGGTGTTGTAGCCGTCTGGGAATTTCTCAATGATGTCGTGGATGCGTGCTCGTTGGGCCGCTGCCACGATCTCCTCGTGGGTGGCACTGGTGTTTCCGTAGCGGATATTATATTCAACAGTGTCATTGAACAGGGGGGTATCCTGAGGCACGACACCAATAGACTTTCGCAGAGATTCCAAGTTGACATCTCGAATGTCCTGATCATCGATAAGGATCCGGCCCCCTTGAGCGTCGTAGGATCTGAACAATAATCGCAGCAGGGTCGACTTTCCGCAGCCGCTAGGTCCGACAATGGCAACCTTCTTGCCAGCAGGGATCGTAAGAGAAAGATTTTGGAGGATAGGGCGCTCGGGGTGGTAGCTGAAGTTCACGTTCTCGAATCTGATCTCACCACCCTTGTCGAGGACCAAGGGCTTAGCGCCGGGTTTCTCTGTGATGGTCACATTGACCTTCTGTAAGCTGAAGAGAGTCTCCATATCGAGGAGAGACTGCCGCAACTCGCGATACACCGAGCCCAGGAAATTAAGGGGAACGGAGAGTTGGAAGACCAGCTGGTTGACCATGACAAGGTCACCCACGGTCAGCGCACCAGAGGCAACACCGTCGGCAGCCAGATACATCATGCCCGTCAGAGCGGTAGAGAAAATGATGTTCTGCCCACTGTTGAGGAACGCCAAAGAGGTGGCGACTTTGATTGAGCTTCTTTCATACTGCTGCAACGCCTTGTCGTAGCGCGCCACCTCAAACTTCTCATTATTGAAGTACTTGACAGCCTCGTAGTTGATCAACGAATCGACTGCAACCGTCGAGGCTCTGTTGTCTGCTGCGTTGGCCTGTCTTCGAAACTTGGTTCTCCAAGCAGTCGTCCAAATGGTAAAGGCCGTGTAGCCGACCATGGTTAGGACGGTGATGGCCGCAAACTTGGCGCCGTATTGCCAGGTCAGGATTCCACAAACCATGCTGATTTCCAACGCAGTGGGGAGGATATGGAAAACCATGCTCGTCAGCAGAAAACTGATGCCCTTGGTTCCTCGATCGATAGCCCTGGTCAAGCCGCCGGTCTGTTTCGAGAGGTGGAAGCCCAGATCCAGTCGCAGCAGATGATCAAAGACGTTGCCGGCAACTCGACGGATGGCCTTCTGCGCAACGGAAGCAAAGACGGCATTGCGCAGCTCCTGGAAGACGGTTGCGCCTATACGAGTAGCACCGTAAGCGAGGATCATGGTTCCTGCTACCGTCGTCATGGTTCCTCCCAAGGTAGCAACATCAACGTTCATGGTGTCCACGATGCTCTTGAAATAGAAGGGGATCTGAACATTCAGAACCTTTGCGCCTATCAGCAGAAAGACAGCCAGCCCAACACGGAGCTTGGTGCTCAGACTGTCCTTCGGCCACAAGTAGCGGGACATTTCCTTCATGATGGCCCAATCGGCCTTGCGCTGCTCCGACGCAGACCTGTCCTTGTCCAGCGCAGCGAGGGGGTCATTTTTCGCAGCTCGCGAGGTTTGCGCAGGTGTATTTTTCGGTGCGGTCGGACTTGCGGTCTTCGAGGGAGCGTGTTTTGCGGTTTCTGCTGCGATGCCGGACGCTGGAGGATGCTCACGCCGAGGGGCAGCCGAGGTCCATAGCTGTTGCTGGATAGGCGCGCTGGGGTGCTGTGGCAGCAATGGCGAGCGCGCCAGGACCTTCGTGAAGCTGCACCGAGGGCATAGTAGCGGCGAGCGGTAGAGTAATCGGGGGAGCATCGTGGCGGCTTAGGCGGGAGGACTCATGGTGTTGCGGCCGGGCTTTGACAGGGCGATGGTGGGGGAGCTTCCAGAGCTTCCTAAGGGCGGGACAGAACGAGCAGGGAACAGAACTCCCGCGGGAACTGGAGGAGAAACGATCCCTCCTTATATACAGGAAAACGTACTGCTTGAGGGTATTTCGGAGGGTATTTCGGTGGTTCGGGGTTAGGTGTGTATTTAAAGGGAAGCTCAGCTCCTCAAGTGCGCAAAGCTAATTGGAGATGATGCAACCGGTCTTTTGGCGCCTCAGGCCGCAGGCCGCAGACCCCAAGGTTCTCAAATTCTCGACTGCGCCCAATCGCTTCCAACAGATTCCAGGAATATTCAGTCTCACCAAAATTAACCACTCAAATATTAGAGATTCTAATTGCCAGGGCACGAGGCATTTTGAACTTTGGTGCTTCCAACGGCGTGTTGTGCACGCACGTGAGCATGCTCCAGGGCTTCATAACATGGCGAGACACAGCGTAATAAGACAACACGATCAGATAATGGCGCCAATTTCAGGGGGCTCCAAATCAGTACCGTATTGATCCTGAATAGTTATTTTCTCAAAAAGACCATCTCACGGGCATACTTCAGTTGAGAGGTCCTGGCCTAAGCGTGCTCGCCTTTATAGTATCTTTTAGCGAAAATTCTGTCACTGAGCAACCGGCTCACCATGGGAAGTGGAAAACCGCTTCAACTGGTTCCATGGTCTAACGGTTATGACTGCGGATTCTGATTCCGCCAGCGAGGGTTCGACTCCCTCTGGAACCTATTATTTTGCCCTTCTTTTTTCTTACTTGAAAATGCAAGTTTTCTGCAAGAAGCAAAATTTTACATGTGAAAGAAACTCCTTCGATTTTTCAAAGAAGAGGAAGTTTAATCTGTCGCTTTGTCGTTAGTTGGAATAACAGGCTTCTGTAATATTCTGCACGGCCATTGGGGCTGTGCGACCGCCAATAGAAGCACCTCCACTGTCAGCCTGCGCCTGACCTTGACATTTAGCTACATCTTTGACGACACATTAAATGCACAACTTCCAACCCAATTCGCGGCCACATATTTCATCGTGGAGTAGACTTTGGTTGTAAGACACAGTCTTCATCAATGCTCTCTACCTGTCGTTGAACCTTTGTCTCAAGGGCTACTTGCTGCCCTCACTTTCATTATGGACCACGTCAAGGCCACTTGGCAAGGTCTTGATGACGGATTCCTTGGACAGCCTACCGGACTCGCCATCGCTCTCACAATCTTCGTTGTCCTGCTAACAACGAGACTGATCACTGGAGGTTCGACTTCACATGGAAATGGCAAGTCCACGCCACCTTTGGCCCCATACTGGATGCCCTACTTTGGCCACGTTCCTCGTATCGTTGTCAGCGTTGCACTGTCACTTGATCGGTTTCGAAGCCGCTTTCCCAAGGGCATTTTCTCCATTCGCCTCTTTAGCCATGTTCATACCTTCGTGTTTCGACCAGATCTTGTGGCCAGTCTCCTCAAGAACCCCGGTTCTGCGGCAGACGAGCAGTATATCGTCCGCCGTTTGATGGTGACCAACTTTGGGCTACCCAGCAAAGATCTGGATGCGTACGACAAAGCGGCTACCGAGATTCAAAAGGAAAACGGACAACTACTCAATGAGGCGGTGCAAGGAGATATGGTCAACAACATCATACGAGGCTTGAAGGAACAGGTCGCCGACTTGGTCTCGTTCAATTCTTATTCTGTTGATCAAATGGACTGGGAGCGCCTCGCCAACGCGGAACTCATCGAAGACAACGACAGTGACGAGAGAGTCATGGAGGCTGACTTGATAGAGCTCGTACGGAACTTCGTAGTGAAGCCCAGCACAGCCGCCATCTTCGGAACCAACGTCGTGGACAACTTCCCAGAGATCTGGCCGTTCCTCTGGGCCCTCGACGAGAGCTTCACTACGCTAGCTCTCGACATTCCTCTCTGGGTGCCCTGGCCTCGTGCACAGCGCGCCCGTACCGCGCTACGCCAGCTACTGGGGTTCCTAGAGGAGTTCCACGAGGCGCTCGACAAGTCTCTGAGCGGCGAGGAGCCAGGGCCCAAGTGGCAGGATCTTGACAACGTCAGTGCGCTGGTGCAAGCCCGTACGGTAGTGTTTCGCAAACATGGACTGTCACTGCGGGCGCGCGCCGCGTGGGATGTTGGCCTACTGTGGTCGGTCAATGCGACGTCGGCGTCGCTGATCTCGTGGGCGTTGCTGGAGCTGTATCAGGACCGCGTGCTACTGGAGCAGGTTCGCGAGGAGACGGCGCCGTATGTACGGATCGTCGAACCGACGAATGACTTCGGGGGTGGTATTTGGGTTCCGCCAACGGTTGAGACGCTGGATGTCGAGGCATTGATGACCAAGTGTCCGTTGCTCACGGGCACTTATGTTGAGAGCCTGCGGCTATACGGCGGTGGATGGGCGGTCAGAAAGATCAAGGAAGATGTTGAGCTTAAAGGGACAGATGGTTCTACCGAAACTTTCTTGCTGAAGAAGGGCACGTTCGCACATGTTGTTCACAGTCTTCACAACACAGATCCCAGAGCCTTTCCTGAGGCGAATGACTGGCAGGTTCGAAGACACGTGAAGGAGAGTACCGACGAGAAGGGTGCTCTTCTACTCAACCCCGATTCAGAATCAGTCAAAGCTTACGGTATGACCTTCCGGTGTCTGTCTAGAATCATGCTGACTTGCGATAGATGGTGGCCTGACCTTGTGTGATGACTCCTCGATCACGCTTAAAAAGATGCTCATCTTCACAAGCGTCCTCATCTCCATGTACGAAATTGAGCCTGCAAGGGGCAAGGGCTGGCCTTCGCATGGCGTTTCGAAGGGAGCAGTGTCCTCATGGCCAAGTGCGCCTATCCGGGTCTGGGTGAAGCGGAAGCCCTTGGTAACGAAAGGGTAAAGGGGCAACAGGATGATCTATCCACTATGTATAGGTATATGTTCAAATAAGAGACCATTAATACCATAGGGTATGAGCAAACCCCGAAGTACGCTCGACCCGTCAACTCCAACACAAGACGATGCATCAGACCTTCATCATATTAACCCTTATAGCTGGCGATTCGTCCAGCAACGCCATCAATCCGTCTTGGCTTTCTCCTCGGCTGCATTACTGTTCGCCCACTCAATCTCTTCTCTCGCTCCCTCCCATCGCTTTCTTTTCCCGTCAAACATCCTCCAGGCCGCCGACGTTGCCGGTCCGTCCATCAGCATACGCCAAAGCCTCCGCTCCGTCAGCCAGAACCACCAACCGCGCCATCCCCAGCCCAGCCTTGCCTCGAGCCCGGTGCCGGCTGTGGCATCTGCCCAGACGAGCCACTCACGCTGCGGCACGGCCGCTGGTATCACACCGCCGCGCTGTGCGAGCTGGCTGATGCGCTCCTCTTGGTGGTCCATCCATGCGTGCTGGGCTTCAGGGGGTGGGAGCTGTGAGCGGCCGCGCCAGACTTGCGCGATGCACATGCTGGCGAGGTCGGCGAGGCAGAAGGCGCTGGTGACGAACCAGGCACAGCCCAGGAAGGCTAACGACTCGGGATGTTTGAGCGAGAAGACGTTCATGAAGAGTCGCGGCAGAGGCCGGCCTTTTGAGCCTGGTGCTTCTGCCCATGCGGGCGACGGATCGGCAGATGGATCGACAGCAGGGTCTAACACAGTGAAAGCGTTGCGGTAGCCGGTACAGCAGATGATGGCGTCGGCCTCGAGGACCTGGCCATCTTCAAGCTCGACTTCCCTCGGACCGATGATCTGCTTGATGCCCGGGACGGAGCGCACATCGCCGGCGCGTAGGTTGTCGATGATGGTGTCGGAGACGACGGGGTTCGTGACCTTGACGGAGGGTGCGGGATCGAGACGCCAGGCCGGGTCGACGTCGCCAAAGGCGGCCTGCATGATGGACTTGGCTTTGCGGTTGAACATGCCCTCGGCCAGCGAGGGGAACCACTTCTCGACGAAGCCGACGATGACGGTGAAGCGGTGGGAGAGGCCCTTGGATCCGGAGACGCGGTTGATGTCGCGGGGGAGCTGGCAGATGTTAGATAGACCTATACAAGGTGGATAGGAGAGGTCATGAGGTATTCACAATGATTGCGCCGTGATTGTGGGCTATGCTGATGCTGGAGGCGTGGCCGATGAGGACATCTGCGACATCGCCCCCTGTGTTGCCCAAACCCAACACAATGACTTTCTTGCCGTCGAACTTGTCCGGCCTAAACACCATAGTCAGTTAGAGACTCGCCAACGAGACTTCCATCCACACCTCTTGAATGCCCGCGAATGTAGTATCCGTCCCTGAAATAGACGCGCCCCCTGAATCGTCGGCATCAGGGGCTCTACATGAGGCCCCGTGGCCACGACGACCTTGTCGAAGTACTCTGATGCAACATGCTCAAAGTCTAGCCGCCATTTTTCCTCCTCGCGTGCAACATGAAGGACTTCAGTACTCAGGCGCAGATGCGGTTGCAGGTCGAAGTAGTCGACGTAGCTCTCGAGATACTCATTGACATACTTGGCCGCGCAGAAGGATGGGATATCTGATTGGGCACTGCATTAGTTGCCTTAGTTCGATGGAGACGGACCTGCCAAAACCACGAATATTCGGGGAATTAATTACTTGCCCTTCCGGAAAGGGAAATCCGTATAACAACCCTAGAAACGTCAGCCAGCCGCTTTTTAATCTATTTTCCTTTCTTTTGCTCTCGACACCAGCTTGTTTGAGGGATAAACAGACAGGCAGCAAAATTAGTAGGCTTGGGCGAGGGAGCTCTTCATACCCGATCAATCGACACGTTGACGACGGTTGCTGCCCGCAAAGTGAGCGCATGCGTGTAAGACAAGACGTTCAAACGTACACTCGAGAACACTTAGAGTATTCTCGTCCGGCGTGAAGTGCCACAGCCCGCCCACGTATGGGCTTTTCTCGAACCCCGTGACATCGAAGCCTTCCTCGAGCAGGTTCTTCACGGCCACGATGCCCATAGCGCCTAGTAAGTCAGTACTTTACATTACACGTTACCGGTCCGTGTAAATGGCCTCATCAGACTGGAGGGGGAGGGTGAGGGGGAGCATTCCACGCACCGAGGCCAATGACCGCCACGCGCACATCTTTCGGGTCGTCCGTGTCCGCCATGGTTGCTGCCGCGTGAATGCAACGCCCATATCACGGCCCGGGAGAAAGAGGTTGCAAGAGAATCAGAGAGCAGTCTTCCGCTACGAGAGAAAGGAGGAGTGACATGATCTATGGGGGAGGGGTCCGTCCGCGTCGTGCGTGTGTGTCTCGTTGGTTGGCTGGCTTGTGATCCCGGATGGAGCCGCAGAGCAGGGACGCTTCGAGGCCCCGAGATTCCAGCTCCTCCTCCTCCTCAGCAGCAGCTGCAATCCTGGTCCCGATGCTATCGAAGGGCCTCCCGAAAATGGGCATTCGAGAAAAGACGGTGCGGAGGAGATCCGCGGTTTGGGTCCCATCCGGATATAACCAGATGACATTCTCTGGGTGCTAGTAACCACTCTAAAGCAACGGCATCAGCTGAAGCAAGCTGAAATGGGGCCGAGGGAAAAGGCTCCGGTCGAATTTCCCTCGTGAATAGCCGTTCACCGCAAATCCTCTGTCAACGTAGCATTCGGTATCAGGCATGCTTGATCCCATCGTCCGTAACATCTCCCCACCTCGGAATTGGCCATTGGACCAACGGAAATGCCCCCAGAGCCTCCCGGATATCCAAGAAAGGAAAGTCTTGTAACGTTTTCACTATAACCACTAATGAACGTGAAGTGACAAGACGAAAAATGCTAATTTCGATATGAAAATTTACTAAGTAGGATCAGGAGGAATACATAGCTTTGTTTTGAGAGACAGAGACTTGAAGGTGGTGGTCCCTTGGCAAATAGAAGCAGTGGATACCCACTCAACAGAGCTACCCTGTAGAAGAAACATCAACACAATTACTTCATGCGTGATAACAGGGAACGCTTGGCTTTCATTATTTGTTCCAATACTACTCGCTATCAGAAGCACCAAGGTGCTCCAGCTGTCCAATACCATGATAGCAGGATGTATCGTGTTGTCATGAAACATAAGGATTGGGCGACAAAGAATACTTCATTTGACTAAACAGCCACAGATAGACATATCATCAATAGATTGAGTATTCACCTACCTCGGAAAATTTGATTAAGTATGAGAGAGAGTCAACTAGACAATAGTATCGACTATTGCACAATGATTTCCCAAGAGAATCTCTCTAATACGGTACCTTCATCACAAGGACGCGCAACAGAAGGCTCGTCGAGGAGACTGCACCGTGAAACATCACAATCCGTCCACATCTAGATGCTTAATTGAGATGGAAAAGTCATCCTGAAACAGTGTCGTCTTGTGTCAAGGCTTATGGCTGTAATCCCATTGTTTCCCCAACAATGATAAGAAAGCCCAGCTGTTTGGAACCAATAGCTAGCATCTCTGCTGAAGATATTCGAGATAGGCATCGATGACCCCCCACGTTATCGTTCTCTGTAGGACTAAGAGAGGAGATAGGACACTAAATCGAAGTCGAGAAAAATATGCTTAGCCAGATACCGGCGGCGGTGTCCCTACCAGCCAAGATGCTGCGGTACGGAACTGCAAGGTTTCGGTGTTTCCGACTTGGAGTCACTGTACCTTAATCAGCTTTCCCTGGAATTGCACCCTGTTCATTGCATTGGAGAAAACGATCGTACTTGGGGCTGCGGAACATTAAAGTTTTCAACACAAGATAGACTTAGTAAAGCCGTTGCTGCAATGCCTAAAGGGCTCTGTTTGACCAAGACCGTGACGGCACATACCTTTCACCCCGGGCGATGTCTATATGACTTGCCTGACAAAAGAAATGGGATAAATCTGAGTTCACGAAAAAATTCGGCATCATAGGCAAGAGACAATTGATGATGATTGGCTTAGACTTATTGGAAAAGGCTTCCATCTGCTTTGCAACAGTCGAGTTGATCATCACAGGGTCAATTCGATACGGGCCAAATACGAAGGAACAATTCCAAATGACAAAAGATCAATGCATAGCTGTTATGCTACTTGGAATCATCTGATCACTTATCTGCCTTTCAGTCTGCCCTTCACTTCGTCTCCTCCCCCTTTGCCCCTTTCTGTTTCTACGCCGCATTTCGATGCTTAGCATGGGCATAACTGGCCCCTCAATGACGGCGACCTGTGTCTTAGTACGGGTACAAATCCCTTTGGTTTCCTATTCCATTCCACACCGGTTAATTTGCACAGCCATCTAAGCGAGCATGTGGCAGGGCGACAAGGTAGCTTTGCCAAGAGAATAGGCTTAACGCAAAAGGGGGTCAGTGGTTGGATCAACTCCTGCATCTTCTGGATGTCTACGAGGGAATTCATGCTCACAAGCAATGTCTGAACCAAGGCTGGAAATCCTGTTCTAGTGATCTTGGGGCAATAGCCGAAGACACAAGGAGTCAGCATTTCACGCATACAATTTTAAAATGACATAGTCTATCCTTCCCGCGTCAACAAAGTCCGAAAATGGGATGGAATTATCACAAATCCCTCAGGTTGGACATGATTCCAAAGTCCCTCGTTGGGTCGAGGCTATGCGAAGGAAGCCAATACCCTTGTGTATTGCGGCGGTGCCGGGCAGAATAGGGACATATTCGTCAGGCCCGATTTACGAGATCATCTGAAGTGGCCAATTCTCGCGGAGTAAACCGAGAAGTCGCCCTGGACTTGAGATGAAACTCTCTCCATCATACTCCGCAAAACAAACCACTCAAGCCCTATTCAGGAGACATTTCACCGCGGAGAAGGCTGGCATGGCGTCTCGGATGGCAAGGCATAGTGGGGCCGTGGTCATCGGAGCCGGGATGGGGTCGTGATGGATCCAGTCCGGTAGGGGCGGAGCATTCCCAGAGTCGGGTCGAGTCGGGCTCAGCCTTGTTGCTCATCTCCAATTCTCCTTGCCGATCCATCTGTTGGTACAATTCCATTGGCATGGGCAAACCCTAATTAGCTGGCCAGGCAACAAAGGGGGCAAGGAGTTTCTTCCCACAAGGGACACGATGTGATGTAATCAGTCATGCGACATCCATTGATGGGTCAGGCACCGCCTCAGCTTCGAGCGAGCCCGTCAGAAATTGGAAGGCTTCTAGAAGGCTTTGTCGCATGCGGAATATTGCCTCATCGCCTCGAAGTTTGCCAGTTGCCACCGCAGGCACAGAGCGCTCGATGTCATGTCGTCGTTGATCGACCCTGGCCGCCGATTAGGTTGGCTGGCTTACTGTAAGCTGCTCCTCCAAAGTAGTGCGATGAGCCGCCCAGCACGCCAAGCTAACACCTTTCTCGGCCGACAAGACAACCGACAGCCTAGTGGTTCTAGATGTGAGGCAGTGCACAAGTCACGCTGCTTGATCGACTGCGGGCATCGTACGGGTGCGTTGGTCCAATTGACTGGCGGCCAGCGTGGCAGCTATAGCATACTGTTCTGCAGGGGCCTAGATCTCTGGATACCGAAATGTCGTCAGAGACCTTATTCGCATAAGTCGCATACGGTCTTCAGGGTCGCAGCACCGAGGGTTCGATTTCATCAGCATACATATCAGATCAGGCCAGGGTTCTTTTGGGAGTCGCCAAGGGATCATCGCGGGGGTGGGCGCTGTGGTCACATAATGTAAATGCCAGACCCAATGGGCGATCATCATGAAGGTTGCTTCAATTGTGTCTCTCGGCACGCGCGGATGGGCTTCGATCCGAGGGGTGTGAGCGACTTTGTTTTGGCGAGGTCGTTCAGGAACTGGCCAACTGGCTAGACGTGTTCTGGTGTTGTGCGCTGGTGTCGGGTGTCTCAGTGCCGCGTTCCCGGATAGCGAATATTGTCGGGGTCAAGTGCTCGTCTTGGAGTGACGCACGGTGAGGAGGAAACCAGTAACCACTCCCGTCGCCGCCCGGCTAATTACCATCGGCCGACGGACCAACTTGAGGGTGTATGTGCTCGCAGACGTATTCGTCGTATCGGGTGCGGCGTTGCGAATGGATGATGATGATTGAGAACACTTGTTAGAGCCAGCACCCTGTTGCACCCTGTTGCACCCTAGCTCCCTAGGCACCTTCCGATGCGACGCCGGGGCAGGAGCGTTGGAGCGCAGGCTGATTGATTGGCGCGCAATGGTATCCGTGCGGGGGCAGTTCAGTTCCCCAAGGCCCCAAGGCAGAGAGAGAGAGCGACTCAGAAGTGCAGAAGTGCAGTGGCGTCGGGCGGGCAACCACACCCGACCGCCCCGCTCACAGCCTGCCTCCAGAGCTTCAGTGGAGTTTCAGCGATCTCCTAGCCTGCCTGCCAGCGCAAACTAGGGAAAGAGCTCCTGCAGTGCTGCAGTGCCCCAGGATCCTTACTCTGTAGGTTGTCTGATCCAGTCTCCTGAGGGGAAGCTCCTGCTCCGGGTCGCAGATGCCGCGTGCTTGCCTCTTTTGGGACGACGTCAGTGACTGCTAACTGCCCAGGCTTGCCCAGGCTCACCCACCTCATGGGGAGATTCCTTCATTGTTACAAATAGCTGTCGCTCCCCCCCTCTTGCCATCCCGTGTTTCACTCTTCCCACCGCCATCCAATGCCTTCATCGTCTGCCAATTCTAGTATTGAAGCATCATCATCTCGAGCAGACACCAACACATCTTCCCATCGCGGCTTATTGAACACAGACTTAGATCACTCCAACATCCATCCATCAACCACCACCACCATGTCTGCCCCGGCGCCTGTTGTCAACGGCGGAGAGACCTCCAAGGCCCCCGAGCAGGGCAACGGCGGTTTCCAGCCCCAGCATAAGATGGTTGTCGAGCCGCCTAAGAAGGAGGACCTGCAGAAGAGCTATGCCACCGTCGTGGAGAATGAAGCCAACCCTAAGGGCTGGTATGGAAGCTTCAGTACGATTGCCCACTCCCGCGCCTGTAGCTCCGCGACGAATTCAGAACACTGACACGTTTTGTTCCTATAGTCAACTCCCTGGGCTCATGCATCGGAGGCATGGGCGCTATTCCCTGCTGCATAGTGTGCCCCAACCCCTACAAGAATGTCCAGCAGGGTAACGTTGGTCTCGTCACCAAGTTCGGCCGCTTCTACAAGGCTGTCGACCCCGGCCTGGTCAACATCAACCCTCTCAGCGAGCGTCTCATCCAGATCGACGTCAAGATCCAGACGGCCGAGGTTCCCGAGCAGATTTGCATGACCAAGGACAACGTCACTTTGCGACTCACCTCGGTTATCTACTACCACATCGTTTCTCCCCACAAGGCTGCTTTCGGCATTAACAACGTGCGCCAGGCTCTGATGGAGCGTACCCAGACCACTCTTCGCCACGTCGTTGGTGCCCGAGTCCTTCAAGATGTTATTGAGCGTCGAGAGGAGATTGCCCAGTCCATCGGGGAGATCATAGAGGATGTTGCCGCTGGGTGGGGTGTCGCCGTCGAGAGCATGTTGATCAAGGACATCATCTTCAGCCAGGAGCTTCAGGAGTCGCTGTCAATGGCTGCCCAGAGCAAGCGAATTGGTGAAAGCAAGATCATCGCCGCCAAGGCCGAGGTAACTTTGACTCTGCCGCCTCCATTCCAGGTCCTCAAACAATTGCTAATTTCTTCTTCAATAGGTCGAATCCGCCAAGCTTATGCGCCAAGCTGCCGACATTCTCAGCTCTGCTCCCGCTATGCAGATCCGTTACCTCGAGGCCATGCAAGCCATGGCCAAGTCGGCCAACAGCAAGGTCATCTTCCTTCCTGCTGCCAACCAGACCATGGGCGATGCTCTGAAGGCCGCTGTGACCAACAACGCTGGCGAGTCCAGCTCTGGTGGCGACGTTAGCTACCATGACTTCGGAGGTCAGGACCCTGGTTTCCAAACCGCCATGAACGCTCGCATGGTCGAAAACATTTAAAAACGTCTCTCCGGGAACGTTTTGCTAACGCTTGACGATTTTTGGTTGGAATAGCCTGGTCCACCTAATTTCAAGAGCAACGCCCCTCTCCAACACGCTTGCCCTTGTCGTCTTCACCGCGCATTCCGCCAATGACCCGGTTGTCGTCGAGCTTCCCTTTTGCTTTCCCGTTGCACGTTTGATGTTTTTCGCCCTTTCGATACCCACCCCTCGAATATCTAATGAATAAAACGGTTCACCAGTAGCCTCTCGCCCGAGGAGTCTCTCGAATCACGCTGGCTTTTTGACGACGGTCGTTCGCTCGAGGTAGCTGGAGGATTGGGGGATGGGTTGGAGCGGTTGTCCGATACGATCTATATCTTGTATGCTTTTATGAAAATGCCTGCCCGGGCATGATACCCATGGGGTCTTCTTCGAGACAAGTGTTGTTGGCTGGATGATGGATGGTTATTATGGAGGATACCCCGGATCGTTCTTTAGATTGCGTATTGCAGATGAATATTTACTCACGATCATTGACTAACACTGTTTTCGTTGATCCAAATAACAAAGTCAGAACGTATATGTGAAAACATCTTGCAAGATTAAGTTGAAAAATGGCTAGGTGCAAAAAAGATGTTGGGTACTAGCAACGGCATATTACCAATGTTACGATTACTGTAGGAACGATCACTCAATATGTTCAACCAGGAAGAGATCCCGATAAAAGCCATCACAGAAAACATTGCAAATATTTGTAAACTTGATTCATTATATTCCCTACCCCCACTACCAACCAACTTTTCCCTCAACCAACTGATCGCATTCAAGTCAGGACGGTCCAAAGCACCGCCAGTCTTCGATTCCACAGCCCACGAATCAAGAAAGCCAGCATCTAAAACAGAAAAGACAAAAAAACCAATTTCCACGCCGATAATGCCCTCCGCCCAAACGCCAGAGCCGGCCGCGGAAAAAATAGCGAACCGGGGGACAGCCAGAAGCTCGCGAGCCGTGCCAGGATCTCTCTCAGGTATCATATATCTACACATCGGGGCCCGATGCCCTCCTCCTCTTGACCCCACGTTTTTGTCGCTTGGCAGGTGGTTTGCCGTCTCCTTTTGTCTTTGTCTTGGAGGCACTGCCTGGACGTGTTTTGGGGGAAGGTTTGGGGAGAGGCCCGGGTTCCTTTGGGTCTCTGGAGTCGCCGCGAGAGATGCGACGTTTTGTTCCATCGGGCGTCTAGTCCGTGGAGTGGCGCTTCTTCTTCTTCTGCTTCTTCTCCTTCTTCGACTCGACCTCCTCCTCATCGTCGTCGTGCTTGCGCTTCTTCTTCTTGCCTTCCGACGCGGGCTCGGCCTTGGGGGTTTCTGACTTTGAAGGAGTGGCAGCGGCAGCCTTCTCCTCGGCCTTGCGCAGCTTCTTGAGCTCCTTCTTGCTGTGCACTTTGGGGGTGCCGTCCTCGTTGAGGTCGACATCGCCGCGCTCGTATTTTCGCTTGAACTTCTTCACTGAGAGGCCAGCGGCAGCGGCGAGGCGCTCATAGTCAGCCTCAGACAACTTCTTGGGCTTGGCGGGGGTCTTGGTTTCCTCCTCGCTCTCCTCATCCTCGGCGTCCTTCATCTCTTCATCCTCGACCTCCTCGATGAGCTTCTTCGACTTCTTAGACTTCTTGGCAGGAGTGGTCCCGTTGACACCATCAGCCTCGTCAGACACACCGTCCACCTCGGCATTGTACTTGCGAGTCTCCTTCAAAGAGAACCCACCGGAGCTCACAATCTCGCCCGAGGGGGTGACGTTGGTGCCCTTGGGAAGGAGGGGCTTGCCCTCGAGCTTTCGGAGGTGGTTCTCCAGCTTGATGCGGTTGCTGAGACCCAGGATAGCTCGCTCCTCCTCGTCGGCATCATCCTCGATCTCTCCTAGCGCATCCACTCGAAGACCCAGAGCAGCCTTTGCGGACAGCATACGGGCAATCTTGCCCTTGTTGCGACCAGTGGCTTGGCCGATGAGAGAGGAGTGATAGATCAGACCATACTTGGGTGTGTCGTGCTTGGTCTTCAAAGCACGGAAGAGAGCCTTCTCGGCACCGAGGATCTGGATGGTCGAACCGGGAGCCTTGGCGAGGTTGATCAAGGAACCAGCATGAGCGATAAGTCGGGCACCAACGAGATAGCCGACAAGGGCAGTCAGGTTGGGGGCGATGGCGCGCATGCGGCTCTCGAGGTATGAGGACAGCTGGGTTCGGTAGTTAGAGTAGACAATGACCTGGTCGGCGAGGAGCTTGATGTTGTCGAGATCCTCCTCAGTGATCTCGGTACCCATGCTAATCTCAGCAGCGGCCTTGATGGCAGCCTCAATCTCCTCGGGGAGGATCTCGGACAGATCGCTCTCGGAAATGTTGGTGCGCATGCCAACAGCCAGGATCACGCGAGCGTAGGCGAGGTTGTCGTTCAGGATCTTGGCCATCTCGGGGAAGTGCCAGCCGTACCATTCCTTGGTTCGCATGGCGTAGACGTTGAGCTCCTTGTCCATGTCGTCGAGCAGCTTCACAGCCTGGATGATCATCGAGTCAACCTTGTCGGCGGAGAACTTGAGCTTGTGTCGCGACATAGAGTGGGAGAGACCCAGAGCCATGCGGTCGATGTTCTCGGGGACGAGGCCGGGGATGAGCGAGGTGAGGTGCTCTCGAACGGCACGGAAAAGGTCCATGGTGTTGGAGCCCGAGACCGGGGAGATATTGAGATTGGGCAGGTTGGAGATGGAAGTGCCCAGCTTCATGTCGGCCACGGCGAGCGACGCCTTCTTCTCCGACTTGAGATCCTCGAGTAGGGACGAAAGCAGCTCGGGAACCTTGCCGTCCTTGAGAGCGGCGGCCTCCTCGAGCGCCATGGCAGCGCTGTCGAACTTGACGAACTTCTTGAGCTTGAGCCTAAAGACAGACAGTATGGTCAGAATCCGGGCTCTTGGTGCGCGCAGAAAAGACGTCTGCACTCACATTTCCACCAACTTCTCGGGCCGGCCGAGCTCAGCGGCGAGGTCTTCATTCTTCAGAAGCTTCTTGTCAGCCGCCTTGAACAGGCCGTAGCTATTTCCCATCGAGTCAGCAAAGAGTGAACAATCTTGGAGTCTGCGTCCAGCCATCGACTTCTTCCCAGCCCATCGCAGTTGCTCCTTCTTCCATCGCCATAACTTACCCTGCAGGCGTCTCGGCAAGCACGAAGAGGGACATTGTGAAATCGTTATTGCCTCCCCGATGTTCTCGCACTGGTTTCAGGTGGTGATGACTTCCTCGCGAGGCACAATTCCGGTCGACGTGCGCAGCAAAGGAAAGTGCGAGGTGGGCGTACTGTGGAAATTTTTCAGTTTTCAGTTCGAAGCTTCAGGATCCACCCATTTTTTTTTTCTGGTGTCCAACAGGTGCTGGACGCAGAAAGTGGGATGCAAGCCCGGAGATTCGGCGCTACTATTGTTCCTGCGCGAGCTGTGCCAGCCACTCACGTGAAAGGGTCTCCGTCGACGGTGCCTGGCTTCAAGGGCCGCGCGACCTGGGAATTCCAGGCGATCTAATACCAGCGAACATTTGGAGCCTCCAATCTCAACCTCCAGCATCATCCTCAGCCACGCATCCTCAGGCGCCCTCACAACTCTCGCCAGAGACGAATATTCGAGCTACGTGGCACATTCATCGAGATGGAGGGCCTTTTCTTCAATGCCAGCAATGGGTGCGTTGCTCCCTGGATACAGAGCTTGGAGCTGCGAGCTGACGTCGGGATAGCTACATCGAGGGCATTGTCCGGGGCTACCGCAACGGCCTCCTGACCGGACCCAACTACAACAACTTGACGCAATGCGAGACCATTGACGGTATGCGATGAAATGTGTTGAAGAGGTCGAGACGGCTCGCTAATATGATCCTAGACCTCAAGCTCCAGCTGGGCCCTGCCTACGGCGACTTCCTCGCATCTCTCCCACCCAACCCCTCGACGTCGAGCCTCGCGGCCAAGACTACCGACAAGCTCATCTCTGAGTTCCGATATGTTCGCGCCAATGCCGTCGGTTCGCTAGCTACCTTCATGGACTACGTGACGTACGGCTACATGATCGACAACGTCGCCCTTCTCATCACCGGTACCCTTCACGAGCGAGACACCCGGGAGCTTCTCGAGCGATGCCACCCTCTCGGATGGTTCGAGACGATGCCTGTCCTTTGCGTTGCCACCAACATTGAGGAGCTCTACAACAGCGTGCTCATCGAGACCCCTCTGGCTCCCTACTTCAAGGGCAGTCTTAGCCACCAGGACCTTGACGAGCTCAACATCGAGATTGTCCGAAACACCTTGTACAAGAACTACCTTGAGGACTTCTACAACTTTGTCAACACCCACCCCGACATGGCCGGTACGCCTACTGCCGAGGTCATGTCTGAGATTCTCGAGTTCGAGGCTGACCGCCGAGCGATCAACATCACACTGAACTCATTCGGCACTGAGCTGTCCAAGGCCGACCGTAAGAAGCTCTACCCCAACTTTGGCAAGCTTTACCCTGAGGGCACCTTGATGCTCTCGCGAGCTGAGGACCCTGAGGGCGTCCGATTGGCTGTCGATGGCGTCCATGATTACAAGACTTTCTTCGATGCCATTTCAGTCGGTGGCGGCCCTTCCGGTCCCGGCAACATGGGCGGTGGCTCTGCAGACGGACGGACGTTGGAGGACATGTTCTATCAGAAGGAGATGGAGATCTCCAAGGGCGCTTTCACCAGGCAATTCACATATGCTATCGTTTATGCATGGGTGAAATTGAGAGAGCAGGTAAGCTTTCCCGAGCTCCCTTAGTCTTTTTATCTGAGAGACTAACTTGTAGCCTAGGAAATCCGCAACATCACTTGGATCGCCGAGTGCATAGCTCAGAACCAAAAGGAGCGCATCGGCAACTATATCAGCGTCTTCTGATTTCCTCACAAATCTCCCTTTTTAGCATGTTTTTTTGTAGTATACCTATCACTCATGAGCTCGTAATCGCACGGGAGAGCTCAGACTTGGCGCATGGATGGAGAGATGGAACGTTTCAAAGTGGCAAAAATCGATCGTCTTCGATAAGGCTTTGTATTGTACATAGAGAGAACACTATTCTACATCATCAATCTTACAACTCGATCTGTCCCTTCCAGGTTGCCGGCGTGAGGCCCAGCTTCTCCAGCATGTTCGTCCACCGCTCACTCCCCCGTTCCTTTCGCTCCATATACTTGAGCAATTTTTGTCTCCGGTGCAGCAGCAGGCGCAAGTTGCGCTTGTTGTGCTTGTCCTTGTACCCGCGGTTGATCTCGAGGGCCTTGGCCAGCGTGCGGATCTTGGCTGTCAGAATGGCAATCTGAACCTCCGAGCTTCCTGTGTCGGGGCCTGATCGTGGCGGCATGGGCTCGGTGTTGGGGTTTATGGATTGCGGCTTAGGCTTGAGCACCTGGTCGGTGTTGTGGCGGCCGAATTCGTCGATGATGCGGCGCACGTTGACGTGGAAACGATCCCGCGCGCTGGCATTGCTCATGGCGGTGATTCGCTTCAGAGCCTCGACGGCCTTTTCGTGCCGGGCCTCGTGCTGCTTCATCTTGTCCTCTTCGGTGGTAGGATCAAGTTGAGATTCCACCACGCCAACCATCGGCTTCGTCAGGGTGTATGCATGTGTGACGACATCCTCAATCTCCCTCTCGTTGAGGAAGTGGTTTCGCAACTCCGTCGCTGTCGGTAAAGCGGTGCCATCTGCATTCGTAGCAACCTGGCCGGCCGAGTCTAGAGACTCAATGAACGGTGTCGACTTGCCCCAGATGGGATGACCCCAAGACTCCTCCCGCTCCTTCTGCAATTGCTCACGGCGCCCGACATTGGCAGCCTTACGCTGCTGTGCTTGTGCCCATCGATAAGGATCTTGCTTCGCCTTTCGCTTCTTCTCGCGTTGCGAGAGGTTGGCCGTCTGGACGAGGGGGAGGAAGTTGGGAGTTGCAGGCTTCGCGGCTGGCCGGAGGCATACTAGAGTCAATTGGTCAGCTTGAGAGCGCAAAGAATGCAAAGATCTTTCTGGAGTTTCTCACGGTTCACTGAGCCTAAGCGCGGCAGCGCCTGGAGTCTGGGTGGCATGGTTGAGGCATCAATCTGCTGCTATTCATACAGAGAAGATCGGACGAATAGACACGGACAGCCTCAAAATTTCCCAGGCGCCAAGCCTGGACGTCGTCGAAAAGGCGCTAGATCCAAGTAGGATTAGAACATATAGTCACGTGGTAATGTTCGCCTGGGTCCGGCAAAAATAACACTAGCCCTAACGGGCCAAGTACGTTCAGGGCTCTGAACCACACACATTTTCGTAAATTCTAGCGGGCGGCGTCGCGAACTTTTTGCGCCTTGCACGACACATCACGAAGCCAGCTTCTTCCACCTCACCACACCTCCCAACCCCAAGGAAGAACATCCGTCAAGATGGCTCCCACCGTTCCCTCCGTCTTCGACGCCACCAGCCAGGACATTGAGATGCTCCTGGCTGCTCAATGCCACCTCGGCAGCAAGAACCTTCAGGTTCACATGGAGAACTACCTCTGGAAGACCCGTGCCGACGGTGTCAACGTTCTCAACATCGGCAAGACCTGGTAGGTTTTGGATTTGAATATTTCGGTCTGAAAGAGCACAAAATTCTGACTTGCGACCTCCAGGGAGAAGATCGTCCTCGCTGCCCGCATCATCGCCGCCATCGACAACCCGGCCGACGTTTGTGTCATCTCCGCCCGTCCCTACGGCCAGCGTGCTGTCCTCAAGTTCGCCGCCCACACCGGTGCCTCTCCCATCGCTGGTCGCTTCACCCCCGGTAGCTTCACCAACTACATCACCCGTTCGTTCAAGGAGCCCCGCCTCATCGTCGTGACCGACCCCCGAACCGACGCCCAGGCTATCAAGGAGGCCAGCTACGTCAACATCCCCGTCATCGCTCTCTGCGACACCGACTCGCCCACCGAGTACGTCGACGTTGCCATCCCTACCAACAACAAGGGTCGCCACGCCATCGGCTGTGTCTGGTGGATGCTCGCCCGTGAGGTCCTCCGCCTCCGCGGCACCATCTACAACCGCGAGACCCCCTGGGACGTCATGGTCGATCTCTACTTCTGTATGTTACTTTGCGCAGTTGTTGTATAAGGAAGAAGATGCTAATAACGGACACAGACCGTGACCCTGAGGCTGAGGCCGAGGAGAAGGTTGAGGAGGAGAAGCTCATCGCCCCTGAGGAGGAGGCTGCTCCCGTCGATGCTGGCTTCCAGGCCACCGGTGGTGACTGGGAGGCTCCCGCTGCCGGCTTCGCTGGCGCCGCTGCCACCACTGCCCCTGCTGGCTGGGACGGTGCCGCCGGTGAGGAGTGGGGTGCTTCCGGTGCCAACGCCGAGTGGGCTACCGCCGCCGAGCCCTCCAAGGAGACCCAGTGGTAGGGTGCTGATGGCGCTCCTCAGGGCATGGCAGGTGATCCCGCTGCTCAGCTGTCTGCTCCGGTCGAGACTGTCGAGCCAGTCGAGTTTCAGGCTCCAGCTGAGCAATACGTCCAGCAGTATGAGGTGTCCCCCGTGGATGAGTGGTGATCGGTCGTCGCTGGCGTTTCCTAGCCTTTTTGTTGTATCTCGGAATTAGGGTTCAACCTGCCGGTACTAATGAGGGAAAGATACTCGCCCCTGTTTGCGATCTCGACGTTTCTTCTCACTCTCCTCGGGGCCGCCGCTGCTCCTGCTAGGAGACTGGAAGGATCTGCTGGAATCGGAACGTTTTGGGGAGAGGGAAAGCCCTGTGCCGTCAGAGGGGATGGACTTGATCGTTGTCCCGCCTTAGTTCTGCGGTTTTGATGCGAGAAGCTAAAATAGTCCAAGCTGGTATAAAAAAAGGATCAAAAGTTGCCATGTTTCTGTACTCTGAAGACGGGAAGCTGTCCCTGCAATGACTGTCCAACTGTGACCTTCCATGACGGTACATCATGATCTATCTCTCCTGTCCGTCATTCCGACTCGAAGATGCCGTGAGGCAAGGGCAACGTAAACATTGCCAAGTGCCAATTGTAAAAGTGGCATTTGGTACAAGACCCCGTCTAAGCAACATCTACCACTAGATTTCCCTTATTTCCATGTTCTACTTGGTCGTCCTTTTGATGAGAATTAGGACAAAGGGGGTATTCTTGCCAATGCGATTAACCACAGCCCCTACTCTTTTGATCGAGATCGAGAATGACTTCTCGATGTCCGTACTCATGCTCTCGGTGACTTTCCCGGTATCCCTAACCTCTACTTGTTTTCCTGAAAAGCACCTGCGCGTTGCTCTTTCGCATGAACTAACACAATACAGCTGGGCAGATGAAAGCCCCCTTGTTCCTTCTTTCACTATTTTCACCCACGTATTTTGTTTTAATGTCGCTCTTTTGCTGTTTTTCTTCTTACCTTCTGTCTTATATTCCCGTCCTTTTATGTCGAGCCCAAGAAGTGACCGAAGTGCCTCTATTGCCCACATAGTATTCGTATTGTAAGCTGCCTTAAATTCGTTATTGACATAAGCTAATTGCTATAGACCCTTGGTGTTCGTTGGTACCTACCTACAGGGAAGAGGATTCCATAGGGACATAGGATTCGACAATGACGAGAACACCACCGGATAATCAACCGGTGACGACGAGGCGAAGATAATAAGGGCCATCTCCGCCAACCCAAGCATTGACCCTGTCTGCGACCAGACCATCCGGATCGAGCCGAATTCTACCAGCAACACCCAGACTCCAGCTTCATATGTGGTTACTAGAGGGCCACTAAGGCTCGAGTTCCAGTTGCTTCTTCGTAAGGGACCTAACATTGCCGCCACTATGACATCTCTTCCAGTCCTCATCGCACCTCTTTCCGGCGTCTCCAGCTTTCGAAGCCTGCACCCCCAACTCTACCGGAAGATACACAGGGAAGAGGCTGCCTCTCACATCACGCCTTTGCAGTCTAGTAATCCTTATGGAGACTTTGATTGACGACCTAAGGAGGTTTAAGGCCTCAATCTTGTTGTCTCTTAATCAAGCCAGTTTGTGGTCTGACTTCTATCCCAGAAGATCGTCTCTACTGCCGCTTCATACGAGAGAGTACGGCACTCTTTTCATTTCTCCTAGCAACTCGTACCAGTCGACCATCACCAGATGATCCAGGAACACTGGGAAGAGGTGGTCTTTTCATGAGAATTGCCCCAGTAAAACCCCTGGGATGCATCTGGACCCATGATGGCTCAAAGCACTTGAGCTCTTCCCTCAGTGGCCTTTCAATCTCAACCAGGTAACACGTCGAGAACGAAATCAGATGGCTCCGTTACATACCGCTGAGGCTCGCCGCTCAGCTGCCGTCGGCGTGGCTTCAATAGTCGCCAATAGCAGCGTTCCCGTGCCAGTCTCTGGGCTGGCTTCCAAGGCGTGTTCGGCGTTCATTTCGCTTTCTGCTGACGCAGTCCATGCCGGTTCTTGGGATGTCGTTCAGGGGTGACTTCACATCCGTTCGCCATTAACAAACGTGGTGTTCTTTTCCGCACGAATGCGATGACGTGCCTTCGAGAGAAAGGGGAAGCCGGCGTTATTCGAGTCAACATTCACGTTCCTGGTCTGTTTCCCCACATACTGGGACTATGGCAGAGCCTAGAGATCCTCTGTGGGTTTGCAGCACTGGACTTCGCTGAGTGTTCATATCTCGGCGAAGATGGATCACTGGACTTGGGCCACATGGCAGAGGAACATAGCCAGCAAGTGAGATAATTTCTTCTGGGTACCTGAATCTTATTGAAAAACAAGTACCAACATACGAGTAACGCTTGATACCATGCGTTAATTACTCCAGTCAAACCCTGACATCTGTCCACTAGAGTCGATACTACCAGTGGACGAGCTCGAAGTACGACGAGACTATGTCCTCCTGATCGAGAAGGAAACAAAAAAGGTTGCATAACGGGCTCTTCTACGGGTCCTTCCCCTAATCCCGCCTCTCCTCATGTTTCCTCGCTTTAAGTTACGATCGGGCCGGGTTATGGCCCTGGCGGCAGGAATTGGGGATCGAGAAGATGGGCGAGACAACCAACGTGCTCATTAGCGCGGCGAATCTATGTTGACGCCTTAGGGTGCATAGGAGGAGTTCAGGGTTGGCATATACTTCTTCGTAATAGAAAACTTGAGTGTCATCAAATTCATTAGATGATGCCATTATTGACGAAATCGTCTTCGCTATGCTTGAAGCCACATCCGACTTGTTACAAACTCTTCACCAACAATCTCACATCAATGCTCAATAAGAAGGCACCTGGTTTCATCACAGGCCATAAGCCTTCCAAACAAATTACAGCTCAAGTGTCTCAGGGGTATATTTGAAGTCTATTATCTGACATGTGCAAAACCATGCGCGCTCGCTTGTAACTACCTTAGGGTCCTAAATCGTAGACTCGTTTTGTACTGTTTGACCAGTGGGAAGAAATGATCCCAAGTAGGGGCGCCGTGGATACACATATGGCGGGGGTATATTAAGTCGTAATTATGATACAGAGCCGCCAGTGCGACTCTTGGTGGTGGAACATGAAGCATTTACTCCAGGTTCTCGGAATGGCGTCGGATCTCGTCGTCGCTGAGGGCGCTCATCCACAAGCAGCGCTCTGTGATGCCCTCGATGGGTTGGAACTTGTACTTTGTGCTCGCCTCCAGCAGCCTGAGAAGGGTCTTTACCACGATAGCGGCAATACGGCAGCGCTCAAAGTTAACTAGAGGTGCCGTTGTTGGTGAGCCGGCGATCTCGGAGGGCCGCTGGGCGTTGAACAGAAGATCGTGGGTGTAGATGCCCACGAAAGGGATGCAGCCTGAGTCCGATCCAACCTCCATCTCTGCTCGGAGGCTGTAGAAGTTGCGCATTGGTGTGACGAGGCCCTCAAGATCTCGGAGCGTCTTGAGGTCCCGCGCGGGCACCATAGCCCACGTGCGTGACAGGCGCGAGACTTCGTTGCTAGACAGGGCAATGGTGATCTGAGCAAGCGTGGCAAAGTTGCGGTAGCGACGGCAGTGCGTTGCAATGTGGATGAACTTGATGATGCAGCGGACGCGCTCCTCGATGTGCTGTGTCATAACAATCTCCGAGATTGCCCATTTGACCATGAGATTGAAGCGAGCGATCACGACCTCGACACCGTGTGCATCTGAGTTCCGGAGGAAATCGACCCAGGATCGAGAATCGTTATTTGTCGAATTTTTCCAGTTCATGTCGATGAGTTCCTTCCAATCGATCTCATTGAGGGCATCCTTCTCGATCAGGGTAAATTGCTGAGCGAGAATCTCCGAGTCGAATGCGAGGATGAAAGGTAGATGTACAGAATATTTCTGCGATTCTTCGGTATCGGGCTTCGGTGCCAGCCGCAAGGCTTCGTTTGTGCCAGTTTGGTCATCTGGGGTATTTGCTGAGTGGATGTAGGGGGCAGTGGGTGTTGTCTCGGGTGTCGGTGGAAGCGTCTTTTGAGTCCAGACCTGGTGTTCATGGAGTTCGGGAACCCGAACATGATCGGGCGGGGGCATCTCCAGAGCCTGCACCAGCGTAATGGGAGGAGATGGTGGATGACGCTTTGGCTCAGGGATCGGATCGGATAGGGGATGTGCGGGGAGCTTGATTTTGACCGAGTAGTCATCATCAAAATCCTCAGACAACGCATCAACAGAGAGTTCAGAGGAGAGGTCGCTGTCGTCATCCAGGAGGAAGGACTGCTGTCCAACAACTGAGGGGGTCGTCTCGCCAGGTTTGATCTTTTCCAAACTCTTCGTCTTCTGGACGAAATCATACGAAGGGTGCTGCGAGTCAACCTCGTCGAAAAATTGGAGGTTGGCCCCGTTTTCTTCAGGAGTAGGATCATCTGGTCCCTGAAGGATGGACATGTTGGTCCATTCCTGGGTAACAACCCTACTCTTTCCATCGTCCGTGGCGCGATCGAGGATCGGAGTTGATGAATATGATCCTTGAGAAGCCTCGGACAGGAACGACTTCACCTCTGTGAGCGGTCGCTGTGGTGTCAAAAGCTCCCCCTCTTGTCCAGCTGGCGGAGCTATCTCCGGAATTTCTTCATCGTCAACTAGATCATCGTCAAGAACGTGCAAATGTCGATGGTCCTTTTTCTCTTCTTCGTCCGCTTCTGGCTCGCCAAGAGCCATGCCAATTTGTTCACGATTCACGTTTTCTGTCTGAGCTGGCTCTGCTACCTTAGCTAGGCCACCCACAGACGATAGCCTGAATGCTGATTTATCAAATCTGCCTTCGAGTTTCAGTAGCGCGGACTCAATGCCTCCATCATCCTCGTCGTCTGGGATTTGTGCCAGCTTCTGTGCCTCGGCTTCGAAAGACGGCCGCATAATAGGCTTGGACGAGTGCGTACTGAATAGGGATAGGGTCCGCTTGGCTGGTTTGTCGGCCAGTTGGCCTAGGGAGAAGACCTCCGATCGTTGCTGCTTGTAGTCCATAGATATGATTTCTCCTTGGCCAAAGGAGTCCACGCCAGGGCTCTGAATATATGAACTGCGGATTGATTCGCTGTAGGTCGTCAAAGAACCCACAGATCGCGATCTTCTGAGTGCAAAGTGATCCAATTCTCCCACGTTCGTAGCTGCTCGCAAGTCTCCTCCAGGGCGTCTTCGGATGACCCGAAGAGGTCCTGGCATAGGAACGTCCCCCTCATCGCCAAGCACTGATCCTTCCGAGTAAGTAGTGGCGTCGAAGCTGCGGACTGTTGCTGGACCACTAGTGAAGGAATTGTGACGTCGATGAAGGATTGAGTTGAGAGATTGCTGTGTCCGAGTAGACTTGTTTCGTCGGTGGCCACGGAACGACACAGGGGGGTATTGGCGGCTGCTCCTTTGGTTCGTCGAATATGAGGTCCTTGGTCTGTCCTCCGAGGGCCTGACGCTGCTGGCAGCAACAAGAGAGTCAATGTCGAATGAAGGCATCGGGTCATGCGCCGCCATGACATGCTGGTTCAGAAGGTATGACGATCGTCTGGGCGTACCTCCCCGGGTAGATGGTGCAGGGGGTGTATTCGGTGGTGTAGGGTCAGCACCGCTTGGCTGGAAGCTATCGGAAAATCCGTCAATGGATGGCGGGCCTAGGATCGGAGTTCTGTGCATCGCTGGAACTTCGTAAGGAATCGTGTCATCGACAATGACAATCGACTTGCTCCCGGTGGTAATGGCCATGTCACTAACAGGCCGTTTTTCCATCTGTGAGAGAGACTCAAAGGTACTCGAATCCATGTGAGCCGCTGAATAGTCGATCCGCCCAGTCGGCGTAATCTCACTAGATGACGGTGTCGCGGTCAATATTCCACGTCTCTCGGCCTCCGCTGCAGCCTCTTCTCGAACCGCCTTTTTGAAATCCTCGGCAACTTCAGCACCCAGCAAATCTATCCTCACAGGGGGCTTGCTCGGATGGCGCTTCTGCTGAGTCTGCGGAACCACAGCAGTTCCAGGTATTCGGTTCGTAGTTGCGGCTCGAGGTCCTATTGGTGTCAGGGGGAGGAAATTCCCGTGGGTCGGAGAGCTGCCTTGGTTCCTAGTGCTCAAGGCACGCCTCACACTCCCAAGAAGCTTCTTCATGCCATATCCCGACATCGCCCCGGCAGGTATCCTCTCCTTTAGTATATTCTGGCTTTCGGGATTTAGGACCGTTGTCTGGCGTTGTTGATCAAACACAAAATCCGACAGCTCAACATCCACAAATGGCTGTCCGGGCGGAAGAAGGTTGCCCCTGACAAGGCTACCGGCATATGGTACAGTCATCATCAAATCATGATCCTTGAAAGACACCTTCTCTGAGCTATGTTCTCGGAGAGAATCCGTCAGACTGTTGTTCCGCTTATGAGTTGGGTTCGGCCGGACTCGCTTTCCAACCAAAGCTCGCGGTGTTGTTGCCACCGGGCTCGTTTGATTGTATATCGAACTCACCGCCACTGGGTGGGCTGCAAGGGGGTGAGTCTGGTTCAATTGAGCGTTTCGTAAGTTCTTGTTTGGGAACGAACAGGACACAATATCCAGGCTCGTCATGCTAACCGGAGACGTCGATTGTTGCTCCAATCGTTCCGCATCGTTAGTCCCTTGGTTCTCCGGGGTGCTTGGGCGGTTTCCCAGGATGACAGAGTCTCCAACATGGCCAGCTCGAGAAATATCGGCGGCGAAACTCGTTCGGGAACCCGTCTCTCTTGTCATCACAGGGATCAAACTCTCCAGCTGCAAGAATTCCGCCGATTCCCTCTCCCAGAAGCTCGGATCCAAGTGAGGGTCTCGGTGGCCAGCAATTCCTCCAGGCGCGATAGGGACATCAGCGTCCAGGGAGTCGTCAAAGTCGGGTCCATCCCAGTAATGAGCACAGACTCGTCTCCAGCATTTCTTGAGCTCAGTCAAAATCTTCAGTTGAACCTTTTTTGACCGGTCAAAGCTCGACAACTCGTCCACAAAATCGTTCAACAAGCTGCAAAATGTTACTCGCAGGTCGTAGTCGATCACGAAATCGTCCATGAAGTAGTTCAAAATCCAATGTCTCAGCGCCACAAATGTCCTCACTCTCACAACCATTCCGGTCTCGTCGTCTCGGTCTAATGCCCATCTAAGTCTCGCAATCATCATTTTGAGCAAGTCTGAAGGTTCGAGAAAGGAACGAAAGGTCAAGAAGAAGTCGGATATCAGTTCGTAGTCCAAAAAGCTCGGGGAGGTGATCTCGGCGACCAATCGTGGGGGGGTTGCAGCCGTGACCGCGCCCGTGGTCGGCGAGTACCGAACCAAGACTCGATCATCGCACGCTGGCTTGAAGGTCAGGTCGTCAAACATGGCTGGTTCGATTTTCAGGTTGGACATGTACGTCGGGTGGATCGGCCGCGGTGTACGGGGGGACGATAGGCTGGGAGTACTGCAGGACGCCGCACGAGAGAAACGCAATGCTGGTACGACCAGGGAGCTTGGCTGCCTCGAGACCAATCCCAGCTCCGGGTGCGAGCTGTTAAGCTCTCCTTGTGACCGGTTCAACAGTGAAGCACTGCTGACCCTGAATTCCTCGGTGGGGGCGTAGGACGACCCTCGGATGAGGGGTGTTCCGCGCATCGTGAACCTCGGCGTCCCCAGCTTCCAGGAGGGGATGTTGATGTCGAGCAGCGGCCCGCCGTGGGGATCGATATCTTCCATTGTCCGTGGCCGGTGCTCCTCGCCGGGCTTTGAGATGACCACCTTGAAGGCGCCAGTGTCCGATTCCTTGGCAACACCGGTCTCGTGGATGGTGCTATCGGAGACCGCGCGACGATGTTTCGTCGGTCGCTCAGACTCGCGCAGATCGGGGAAGTATTGGTTTGTGCTGTCATAGGGCGACGCTCCCGGAGTCGGGGTCCATTGGCTCGTGTGCAGCTCGCTGCCCTGATCCTCGATATTAGACTTGTCTCGGCCCAGCACTTCCAGTCCAGCGGTGCTCGGGGGAGTAACGGGAAATACGAAAGCTGGCTGGGGGTATCGCTGGTTGGCTGGGCGGACTGTCGGCCTGGACGAGGTTCTCGAGTCAGTAGGGTTCAACGTCAAAGTGTCTCCGAAACCCCCCGCCATGCACTCTGGAATGCGGGAGGCGGTGGGCTGAGACAGAGTTTAAGGCGGGCGAGCGGACGGGACGGTGATGGTAACGGGCGCGATGGGGGGGAAGCGGCGTTGACAAACCTCAGATATATCCTGCCATTGTTGCCCACGTTGGAGACGGCGAACTGGCGACCCTCTCGACCTGCCGATCCACCGTCCGGGGTGATGTCCCAGTTATTAGTAGTGGTGGTGGTGGTGGTGGTGTTGGTGGCAGCGACATCTCGTCTGCTAGCGGGAGCCGTACGCGCGGTGCTGGTCTTGGGCTCATGGGATCTGCGCTCGGTAGCCGGTACCAAGGGTAGCTTAGTCGTGGACCGCTGCTGGGTACTGATGTTGGTGTTGGGCAGCCATCGCGACGAGGAGGCGGGCGTGTCCCTGTACGTCGCGGCGTTGGCAACGGTGACGGCGATGCCCATGCCCCCGGACCTGGGCGACGTCCTCCTCCTGGGCCTCGGATCCCTACGTGGTGAAGTCTGCGCAGGAGGCGGAGGCGCGCTGAGGCCAGGCGCTGGCAGCGGCGGCGGCTCGGAGGAGGGATCCACGGCCTCCATGGCCTCCAGGGCACGCTCCGTCGCGTTATTGTCGTCGTCAGGAGAGGCTCGAGAACGGGATCGAGGAGGAGCCGGCGGTGCTCACGAAGACGGGCGCTGCTGGGGGACGACAGTCGAGTTAGCGGGAATGCGCATGGTGGGAGTTGTTGGTGGTGGTTTTGTCCCAGAGTCGCGAGAGAGGATGAAAGAGGGAAGAGGAAGCTTCGAGCTGGTCCAAGTCTGAAGCGACTCGACTGGGTGACGGCTTCCAGATTCTCGCGACAGGCAGGAGCGGGAAGCGGGTCAGGCCCTCTTCGTTTCTTTTTCGTCTCTTTGCCTCAAGACAGTGAAGCAAAGGCTGCGTCAAGCTTTAAATTAAACGGGAGGGGGGGCGGACAGAGATTGGACTGGACTGGATTGGACGTACGCAGAAGAGACGCCATAAAGCGGCGATGGGCGGCAGTCTATTTCGCATTCGATTCGATCTGAGGAGGAAAGGAGGAAATGGAAAGGAGCGCACGAGATTAAGGTAGCTAACTACAGGACATGAACTCGACTCGATCTGATCGCGGTTGAGTCTCAAGAGGCCAGCCCAGGCCTGTCAACAAGCCAAAGCGAACAAGGTCGCATCCAGCAAAGTTCCCGTTCAGAATCCCAACCTAGCCGTCCGAGTCCCAGAATATGCCATGCCGGGCCAGGCCAGACCCAGAGCACGGAGGGGGGGCGAGATGGGATGAGATGAAGCGAACGGTCCAGAGTGGAGGACAGCAGGCCTGGAAGTGGAGAGACGTTGCGAGGAACCCGCGCCCCCGGGCCTCCTGCCTCTAATTTAGCCTTCCAAGCCCTGTGCTTTTGGCACCCGACTGCTGTGGTGGAGGCCTACTGCCTACCTGGTAGGTACATAGCGGACCCTCTCTAGCGCCTGTGCTGGGGCGGGCAGGCGCTGCAGCCTCTCGCCAGCCAGTGAGCGCGGGTTCCGGGCGGAGGGTTATAGCGGGCAACTCAACTGACCTTGCCTGGATGCAGTGGACCGTTCCAGGGCATGAAGCGACCTCAGGACGAAGTGCCCGGTTGGGCGAGAACGCCGATTGCCTTTGTCATAGCGAGACTCGTGGCGAGAGACAGACGCCTCGATGGCAAACGACGCCAAAAGAAAGCAGCGGGAAGAGTGTTTGCTATTGGCAAGTCTTAATGCCGTCTAAGCAGCCTCATTCGCACAAACAGGGCGTACAAGTGCCATTCTCTGTGAGTTGTGACGAAATTGCCCTAGGCTTGTACTTGTAGGGCTAAGAAGCGCGGGACAGACTCGACTTTCCTCTTCGAGCCAACGCCCATGCCCATGCAAGCCTCATTCATGATTGCTTCTTCGCTCCGATACCTCGACCGCATCCCATTCGCCCCCCGCGCGCCACTTCAACGCCTTCTCCCACATGCGAGACCGTTAGCAGCCAAGCAACCAAGCAAAGCAAACAGTCTAGGATGCAAACACTACCGCGGAACGGATTCCAGAAGGCCACTCCGTCTGTCACGGTGCCAGTCCCGGAGTCTTCCCCGACTGGTCGAGCGGCACCGTCCCATCCAACCCGACCTACCGAGTCCAGACCACCCAGACTATGCTCGCCTCTTTGAGGAAGAGAAGACAGGCAGTCAGTCAAGCAGGGCAGGGCACTCGCCCAGCACGAGGCGGCGCAAACCGCTCCTCTGGGTCGGCTCTTGCTGGTGATCGATCCAGGCCATTCCCAAACAGACGCCCAGATGCGATACATCACCATCGCTGATCCCCAGCCACGATCTCGCTCGCTCGCTCGCTCATGAGCCCATACTCTGTATGCTCCCTTGGCAAAAATCCCTCGCTCGCGCGCCTTGGTGACGATCATCGCAGAAAAACATACGAGCCGGTGAGGGGGGAGGGGAGTAGTGAGAAGTCGACTGCGACGCCATCTCGGCCGCACAGTGAGGCTGGCTGGGCGGTACAGTAGCGCGCCGTAGCATTCACACATGCAGCTTTTCCCCCGACCGGAGAAATCCAATCACATCCCCGTTGCCTGACCAGAGGCCGAGCCGCGGGGCGTCGTGCAGAAGCGCACGTGGAGGACGGGATGCATCGCCCTGACTCTTTGCTCTCGGATCGCACGAGTCTGCTAATAATTATACTAACTGGCAGACAGACAAAAGACAAACGGCCATTGACTGTCAGTCAGTCTCGCTCAGTGACAGTTGATCGTCATCGCTTCAGCCAACAAGAACAACCCGTCCCGTTCCGCCGCCCGCCGCACCCGCTCGGTCCCTCCCCCTCCCTTCCGTTGCGGTACCGCACCTTGACCGCGCTCCCACGCCCATCCAGAGGTTCCTGCGTGACGCCGTCCTTGCGTCGCGCCATGCACGTCTGCCCAGAAAGGCCGCGCTAGCCGCAGCCCGTTCGTGCTGGCCGAGTCATGCCCTGCGCTCTCTCTCTCTGCCCAGCCCCTCTTGTCAAGCTGTCAATGACAACCTCTCGATATCGCTCGAGTGGAAGAGGCATTGCCCGCCAGTCCTGCTGAATGCTGAATGCTGCCACCAGCGTCACATGTGAGTGGACGTGGCTGTCAACGCGAAGTCCTTAATGTCCCCCAGAGGAGATTATGTGCAAGGATCCCGGCTTGGGATGTGACGGAACTAGGCGTGGTGGCGTCCGGGGCAAGCATTCTCTCGAGTCACAGCAACTACCCTATACCCATCCTTAGCAAGTTCGGTTCTTTAGTATTTGATCTTGTATCTGCGAACTGGAGGTCAGGATAACACATCTATATGAGGTCCGAATGTGATAGTTATGCCAGAATGTATACCTCTATAATAGTTTCCTCTACTTAATCCCTCTGTCCTTCATTAGGCCTTCATGAAGAAATTGGCTTTTTTAACCCAAAAACTCATTTCCATTTACAATTCCCTTTCTATGGGCAAGTCTTCCTACATTTATTCTTCGTCTATAAAAAGTATGCCCTGTGCCAACTATACACCCCAAATATAGATGTTGGACCTACGACCTTATCTCGTTAATCTTCTCAGTCATGAGGTCCGAGAAGGTTTCTACCATGTCCGCTCCTTCACCACCAGCCCGTGCCTCAAATATGCAGTCTAGAACCGTCTTGATACCCACATTGACGCTGCCGTCGCCAGTACGCTGCTGGATCGCGTTGATAGATGCACCAATGGCTGATGAATCGAACGCCCGCGATTCCTGAAGCACGGTGCCGAGCTCCTGGAGATTCGAGAGCGCAGGCACTGCCACCTTCTTTGCAAAGTCCATGTCGACCTCGAGCATCTTGAGGACCGAGAGTTTGGATGTGGTAACGAAGATAAGAAGTCGGTGACCCTAAAAAAACAGTCAGATATTATTCTCAAGATGAGAATTACAAAGGGAAACCAGCTTACTCTTGGGGGTTTGGACACTAGCAGCGTAGTCAAAGCCTCAAGCATGACGTTGGAGAATCGAGGACCGATGGGGTTCCAACCAATCATGCGCTCAAAGTCATCCAGGATGAGAATACTAGCAGGCGACTTGTATGCATCTGCAAACGCCTTGTGCACGTAGTCCTTCTTGGCGAAGTCGTCCCGGTAACCGACGAGATCGGCCGGAGTAACCAGTTTGACGAAAGGGAAATCGGACTGCATGGCGATATGAGCCGCCAGCGCAGTCTTTCCAGAGCCTCTGGGGCCATGGAACAGGACTGAAGTGTTGAACTTGTTGGGATCTTCCTTGATCATGCCGACGACGCGCATCATCTCCTGGATGGTACCGTTGATGTGAGGAGCATAAGGGATGATGCCCAACCGAACAGCGTCGTCGAGCTCGGCCTCTGATACACCATAGGCCGGACGAACTTCCGTCAGTGCATTCATGAAATCAGATCGGTTGACCTTCATGCTGGCAACGTCCTGCTTCACTGCCGCCAACTGGCCGACCTCTGTGTGTCGCGAGAAAGCGAACGACGCTGCAGCCTTGACAAGACCATTGATCTCAGCACCCGAAAAGTTCTTGGTCAGCCCAGCCAGCTCCTCCAAGTCAATATCAGAATCCAGGAGACCGTTGGTTCTCATCTTCGAGGTGTGAATTTTGAAAATCTCTAGACGACCCTCTTCATCGGGCAGCGAGATCTCGAGATGCACCTCAAGACGGCCTGGTCGCAACAACGCATCATCGATCATGTCCTTCCGGTTTGTCATTCCTATCAGCAGGATGTTGTTCAGCTGGTCCACACCATCGAGCTTTGATAGCAGCTGGTTAACCACGCTGTCACCCACACCGGTACCGCCGCCAGCTCCTGAGCCTCGCTGTTTGCACACGGCATCCAACTCGTCGAAGATGATGATGTGAAGACTGCTCTCATCACCCTTCTCCTTGTACTCCTTCTCGGCGTCTGCGAAGAGCTTTCGAATGTTCTCTTCTGATTGTCCGACATACTTGTTCAGCACCTCAGGACCATTGATGACCTTGGGTGGTCTCGCGTTCAGCATCTTGCCGATTTGTCTAGCAATAAGAGTCTTTCCAGTACCCGGAGGACCATATAACAGCATTCCCTTGACGTGGGGAATGCCCATCTTGGCAATTAAGCCAGGAGGGAAGACACGAGACGCAAATGCTCGTCGAAAAATGGTCGAGAACTCGTCTCCAAGACCACCAATTCCCATATCCTCAAACTTAAAGTCGGGAGCCAGAATTGCATTGGAGTTGGGTTTCGACATGGAGGGCTTGAGGTTGAAGTCTCCTTTTCCGTCTCGGTGGAATAGTACTCGGGTCTGGTTCGTTAAGATTCCCCTGGCGTGAGCCTCCCTGAAGGTCTGCTTTCCATGATCATCTGAGGACATGGCCAAGTCCACGAGGCCAACAGTCTTGACGATTATCAGAAGCGGGACGTTTCGCACATCCATCAGGATACGCTGGCCTGGAGACAGAACCTGGTTGCCGTAAGTGTCGATGAAGATCTTGGAGAGTTCGTCTTCGTCATAAGGAGTTTGAGTCTTCTTGTTTGGTGATGCGAAACCAATCTCAACATCGAGTGAGCCCAGGTATGCCTTGCCGCCCGCGGCGAAGGGGTCGTAGATCTGCCCAGTAAAGTTGTCTCTCATGGTGATGCCGCACCATGATCGCTGGGGATCGGACAGACTGATGCAGCCCTGAGGAAACCCCGGAACGGGCTTTGCTGTGACGACGTATTCGCCTTGCGGCTGGCCTCCTCGGAGGAGAATGTACAAGTCGGAACCATCTCGGCTGGGAGGGAAATCGTCGGGCGAAACGGCACACCTGACCAGTTCGATTAGCTGCGACACACGAAAGACAGCCAAGCTAAATATTCATACAAGTTACCGTAAATCAGTCTGGACTGTAGTGACTTGTCCGTCACTTTCTCGACTCGCAAGGGAACCTGTCGGCCACCGCCTGGGGCGCCACCCCGCGGCTTCTCGCTGTATGAAGAGCGCTGGGGTTCCGCGTAGCCGCCCTGCATTCTGGGATCGCCGTACCCTTGAGGCGCTCCGTAGCCTTGTCCGCTTCCACCTCCGCCGTACGGTTGCCTCGGAGGTTGCTGTGGTTGCCCGCCGCTGGGAGGGGCTGGGCCTCGCCCAAAGCCGAAGGGCATGCGGTTCGACATTGTGGCGGGAGACCGGCAAGAAGAGGGGTATATGAGGTGTGCTCGGTTCTGGTGCGAGAAGAGGAATTGAAGAGAACGCCGGCAAAAGAAATCTTTACGCTTCTAAGGGAGGATGGAGGAAAGGTGGTTTGTTGTAGGATTAGAAGTAGACATGCTGGAGCTTTGAAGCTGACGAGGGGCGACAAGTCGCAGCTGCGTTTCGACACTGCCCAATCAGGCTTAGCTCTCTATGTCATTCGCTCCATGAGATCCGCCCCGCATTTTCGGGCCAGGCTCCAACGCAAGTCCAGAACATCTCATGGGCTGGCTTCAATATTCCTACCTTGGGCTTTTACAATTATTTCAATTCATACGTACTTAATTTTTACAAGAAAACAGGATGCCCCTGTAAGTGTTCCACCCTGCTGCAATGATAATAAGCTAATCACCCACAGCCACCTTCTTGGAAAGAAATCCTGGAACGTGTACAATGCCGACAACATCGCGCGTGTGCGGCGCGATGAAGCCGCCGCCAAGGCAGCTGAGGAGGCTGAGGAGCAACGTATGCAAGAGATAGACGCCCAGAGGCGCCTTGCAATTCTTCGTGGCGAAGTCCCGCCGCCTATTGAAGATGCCAGATCTACCACAACTGAGGATGCTCTTGGATCGTCACGCGATGCGACTTATCCTGGAGCTGGCAGCCTAAGACGTAAGCACAAACGTCCGGGAGAAGATGACACCGACTTCGAGGTGCGCATTGCCAAGGAGAGAGACCAGGTGGCTGTTTCATTTCGTGAGCCAGAGCGCAAAGCCACCAGCTCAGCACCTATCGTTGACCAGAATGGCCATATTGACCTGTTTGGGGATGAACGTGAACGTGCTCATGCTGAGAAGAATGATGAAGCGGAGGCCGAAAATAAGAAGAAGAAACAGAGTTATGAAGACCAGTATACTATGCGCTTCTCGAATGCGGCAGGGAAGGACGGCCTCAAGCGACCATGGTACTCAGAAGCCGAGGCCATGGCAGCGTCGCCTGCAATGAAAGACGTCTGGGGCAATGAAGATCCCAGAAGAAAGGAACGGGATGCACAGCGAATCGTCGCCAACGATCCCTTGGCAATGATGAAGAAAGGCGCAAGCAAAGTTAGGGAACTGAACAAGGAGAGAAAGCGCTTCCAAGAAGAGAGGGATGAGGAGCTGAGACAACTGCGCAGGGAAGAGCGGCATCGTGAGAAGAAGAAGCGGAGGCATGAGGAGGGAGAGAGGGAACACGGATCATCGTCACGACGAGAAGATCGCAGGCGGCGATCACGTTCGAGAGACAGAAATCACCGAGAACGCGACGATGATTCGAAAACGAGGAGAGACCGGAGGAGGGGGGGTGACGAACTGCGTAGACGGCGTGATTCAACATCGCCAGACCACAGAGGTCGGGACAGGCAGAGACGGTCCCACCATCGCAATGATTAAAATAGATACCCTGATACCTTTCAAATTGGATTTACACTTTCGGAATCCTACTTGTCACAGATCAATGTTCGATGATTTCCAGACTTTGTCCACCACCGGGGTCCACAATCCCGGCCTCCGACCCGGACCCGGAGCGGGGCTTGGCCGCCAACTCGGCGGACTTCCGCCCACTACGGTAGCCAAAGCGATGTTCCGGCGTTGCCTAGCAGTGCGTTTTGAGATGTGCCCCTGAGATGTTTTGCGGTTGCCTATGATCCCATGAGCTTTATAAGGGCGTTGAGAACCGCTAGATATTCATGGCACCCTGATCTTGAGTTGAGTCTTTACTTACACGGATCACTCATACCGAAGCAGCATCAAAGACCTTGTGCTAGATCTACTACATCTAAACCACCCCTGCTCTTCCCACCACTTACACCCTCAAAATGACAAACATCTCCATCGTCGTCATCTCCGACAACGTCTGCCCCTTCTGCTACATCGGCCTCGCGCACCTCACCCGCGCCCTCACCCTCTACCGCAAAGTCATCCCTGGCGGCTCAACCGACACCATCACCACCCGCTGGCACGCCCACCAACTCGACCCCTCCGCCAGCGGCTCCCAGCCACTCACCGCCAAGATAACCTCACGCTTCGGGCCCGACGGCATCCCCGCGCGCGAAGAACGCCTGCGCTGCGCGGGGCTCAACGACGGCATCGTGTTCAGCACGGAGAGCCGCATCGGCAACACGAGGGACTCGCACCGTGTGGTGCAGCTCGCGCGCGCGCGGTATCCGGAGCTGGAGACGGAGGTTGTGCGTGAGATTATGAGGATGTATTTTGAGGAGGGCGGGGATATTACTGCTTGGGAGGATTTGGGTAGGGCGGCGGCACGGGCTGGGATTCCGGAGGGGGAGGTGAGGGCGTGGTTGGAGGGAGGGATGGGCGGCGAGGAGGTGGATCGTGAGGTTGAGGAGGCTAAGAAGATGGGCGTCAATGGTGTGCCGCGGTATATCATCAATGACAAGTTTGTCGTGGATGGCGCAGAGGATGTGAATAGCTTCTTAGAGCAGTTGACCCTGGCGAAGGAGGATGCCGACAAGGCGGACCACATAGCGGCATAGATACCGGACAGACTTAAAATCATATGAAATAAGATGAAATTCATTCGCGTTACAATCCTAGCTCCGGGTATCATCACATCCTCATCAACCCCCCCAAGTCCTTCTCCATCGCCCTCAACCTCGCCTGCAACTCCTTCTTCTTCGCCTCCATCTCCCGCGCCTCCTCCTCCTCTCTCTTCAAATCCTCCTCCGTCCAGATCTCTTCCTCGTCTTCATCCTCACCCTCATCCTCATCGCCCATCCAATCGCGATTCAGACTCGCTAGCTGCTCAGCCTGCTCCGCGACCTTAGCCTCGTAGTACGCCTGTGTGTTCTTTCCGTGCGAGTGCTTGCTCCGTAACGTGGCGATGCGCTCCCGCGCGCCTGGGAGTTCGTACACACCGCATAGCTTCTCTGCGCCCTGCAACAGCACTGACACGTCTACGTCGCCTTTTCGGTCTGCCTCGCCGCGCCGTAGCTGCTCGTGCATCTCACCGCCCAGCACGGCGGCCACGGCGGTGCGTCGACTTGGGTGGCCTGCGCCTGCGCCACGCGTTGGGGGCCCGGTTGTGACCTCGCCCGAAGCCACGTTGAATACTGTCTGGCGCCGCTTTGATGTTTTGGGTTCTGGCTCTGCCGGTTTGAGAGTTGTAGATGGCGGTGGGGGAGGAGGCACGGAGAACAGGGCGCGTTCGTGGGGTTCCGTGTCACGGATAAGGGAAGTGATATCGTGATTCGAAAGGAGGGCGTTGGTGAAGATCTTAGGAGGAGGAAAGCTGCACACCGAGTTAGAAAGTCTAGATGAGTTTGAGCAGATGATTCCGTACGGGAGCGAGTCAATCCCTTGGCAGGAGTACGCTATTTGCTCCAGATGGGCGTTTATCATGGACATGATGGCGGTTGTGTAGGTCGGTATGGGAAGCGCAAGAAGAACGCCAACAAGGCTGACAGAGCGGCAAGCGAAAGGGGCCACCAAAACCTCGAATTATACGGTTCCTAGTGTTGAAAAGATTGTGCGTGGGAATGACGGATGCAGGCGTGTAGAAGTTGGCGTTTGGCGTGAGGCTGTTGTTGACATTCCCCCAAAACACAGCCGTTGCTTATCGATAGCCCCTCATCGCGGGGTCACCTTCAGACTCCGACCACACCGACCCTTCACCACCACAAGCCAGCCTACCCTAGACAAAATCGCGATTCGTCACCTCATATACATCCGCCTTGGCATGATTGCCACAATAATCAGGGTAACCCCTCCTGGACACTTCGGCTGTCCCGTATAGAGCATGGAACTCGGTATCCGCCCTTCGTCCGAGCTCACGCGCTTGTTTTAGTTCCTTATGCCCACCGAATGGCATGTTCGTGCTCCTTGGTTCGAGCGACGACGTATTCCGCGAACGCGCATATCGCATGAAATGCGCAATTTCAACGCACGACATGTCAATGCCCCCGGCCCCAGCCACCCATGAGGTTCCGTCAGCCCCGAATAACGTGTTCGCCCTTGGACCAGTACCAAAGCTCTATGCTAACAATGCATCCACTTGCATGTCCGTCATCCTGTTAGCTGCCTACATGATGCCAGCTCATCCCGCCCCTAATCCAGTCCACCGGGACAGACCGAGTCACCGCCCAACAATAGGCGGGTCGTCTAGGTCATCTGCTGTCAGAAAGGTTGGCGTACGTCATTGTCCATCACCAAGAGCATCAAGGAACTTCACCATCGAGGCTTACGCAGAGGAAGAGTTGATATTCCAGTTTGTCTATCCTAGGCAGTCTATGTTCGATATGTAGGAGCTGGGGATGAACTTCCAATATCGCCTTGTTTCAAAAAGAGTTCCAAATCTGCTCCATGTCATTCGCTATGCAATCTCCCCTTTATGCCTTCCCTATTTCTGCCACCCATGCGTAATGATTCGTCGCAGCAACATGCGTAAAGAAACGGTCTATAAGGTATCCAGAATGGCTCAGAAAATGCTTGTACTCCTTATGCTGTTGTGCCATCCGGCCATATGATGCGCTTGATTCAATCTCCAAAATATCCATCCTGCGTAGGAGTAACCTTTTCTGGGCGGCACCACCCATTTCGAGGCCAGAACTATGATAACGTGGTTGCTTTGGAAAATTATGTGGTCATGTTGAGATGTGAACCGTACTCCCTGTGATAAAATAGGCTTTATGGTAATCATCAGAGGGGACTCGGGCCGCCTCTGTTCCTCGTAACATCGTCAGTCATCAACTTGTTGTCTGAGCTAGCCGCCTGGGGAGGCATCAGCTCGAGTCCATGTCCATGATTTCCATCGTCCAGTAGGGCAATTCACGAGCCAGGTCAGAGCCAGGACTCAAGTCATCCTCCGAGTCGGGCTCCTCGAGTTCGTCGATACGGTCTTGAGGCGGGTCATGGAACAGGAGACTCGTTCGGTGGAGCTTGCGCCGTAATCGACGAGCGCTTGAGCCGACATCATTGACATCTAATGCCTCAGCGTCGTTGTCGGAGTCACTGAGCTCGCTGTGGCTCCGTTTGCCGAAGCTGCTGCCCATACTCATACGTCGAAACTTCTTGAGCTGCTCCTTGCGCCTAAGGAAGGCCTCCATCGCCTCGTCGTTGAGTTCAGCATCTTCATCCTCATTATCAGAAGGCAAGTTGCTGCATTTTAGGTTCCTGAATTCATCCATCATGCCTCGGTCGAGATGGTCATTAGGTCGAGACCGGGAACGGCTGCGGTTTGATTCGATCTCGGTGGGCCGCAGCACGTCTAAACCTTCGCAATCACTGTCCATCGGGTCGATGTCTTCTAAAGTGAAGTTGCAGGTCGTGGCAGCGGTGAGATGCGAGTCCTCGCCCTCTTCTAATGATGATGAGTTGGCAGACTTGTCCGTGCTCTCGGATTCGGATAGCTCAACGTCAGTGTCATCATCGTTGCCATCGTTGTCTTCCTGGTCTGCATCCTCTGCAGGCCCGGCCGATCGCATGCCATTCGGTGGGTTCTCAATGCTTGCACTCTCCGAGGAGCCATCATCACTCATATCATCGGTGCCATTGCTTGAGGAGGAGGACGAGCGAGGGCTCAATTGATCTGAGTTGAGAGTCGGCTGGTAACTGAATTGATGGCCATTGCCGAAGGGTCTGATGTTGGGATCTTGAGACAGAGGTCGGAAGAAATCGTGAAAGTCTGGCTGGTGCCGGGGTTTGAGGCTGATCTTGCGCGCAGCCGGCGGCGACGAGGTGGTGGGGGTCTCCGGCGGTGACGCTGGGTCGGCGGTGTGAGGATGTTGATAGTCCTCGGGTTGAAACTCATTGGCGAGTTGCAAGTTGGGCGTGGATGGTCGCCGGCGAATCTTTCTACTTCTGGGCATCTTTCAGAAGCGGATTCGTCTTGATGTGGGTTAAAACGTATATGGACGGGGAATTCCTTTGTATTGCTGTGAACGAAGGTCCCGTTGGATGGTAGGTATTTGATCGTGGCAACAATGGGCGCGCGACTTTAGACTGAAGCCGTTGGCGGGATCTTATCGATCGAGGCCCTTGGGCTGGGTGTATGTGGGGTAGCGAAGAAGGGTAGAAGAAGAAGGTCGGGATAGTAAAGGTGAGGCGTCGACTGGCTGGTTGGGCGAGGGGCCAGAAGGGAAGAAGAAAAGTAGGAGGGAGTAAAAAAAAAAAAAACTCCCACTGCTGCCCTGTGGCGGCAGCTGCCACTGCTGGAATTGGCTGGCTGGCTACTGCTGGTTCTGCTAGGATGCTGCGCGGGGCTGCCAGCAGAGCATCGCAGGATGCAATGCGCCCAAGTGGGAGAGGGTCGAATGGGGTTGTGGTCGGTGTTAGCCAGAGCCAGGGCTGGCCTGCGCTTTTCTTGCCTCGCTCGATGAGGGAGGAGGGGGCGTCAAAAAGCGAGGGGACGGCCAAGCGACGGGACTGGATTTAAAAGAGTGGAGGGTGGGAAGGTCGGGCAGCCAGCGGACGAGATGGAGGGCTTCAACGTCAGCTTCAGCTGCGGCCCGGGCTGTTGTTTGCCTGCTTGTTTGGTCCTCGGGGGGACGGATGGCAGTAGGGCGAGGAATCGGAAGATCGAGAGCAGAAGTCAGGGAGTTAGAACCCAAAGGAGAAACCTCCAACACGGAGAGGATGATATGCGGCTTGTGTTCGGGGTCATGATAGTGTCTCCGGGAGATGCTTGCAAGAGTGGTGGCGGGGCTGCGGGAGGCCCGTCACGGAGTCTTCGGTCTGTGAATGCGATTCCAGCTGCCGTGGCCGTCTTGCCCGTCGATTAACACCAGGAGCTGACACGCCGCTGGAAGGGAAAGGGCGGCGGTTGTCGAGGTCCTCGTGGGCTTTGGGGGCCGAGATGAGGGGTTGATTGGTGATGGGTCCTGACGTTGGGCTCCTTCAATATGTGTTGATGAAGGAGGATGGGAGAAGGAAGAAGTCCGAAAAAAAAGAGATGGATGAGAGAGCAAAGAGGAGGCGAGGAAAAGGACTAGAAATGGCAATGGCTCGAGGGAAGGAAGTAACGACGGGAGGATAGCTGAAGCGTCGACCCAAGATAGTAAGAGCGTGAGGTAAGCTGCTGCCGGATGATGACAGACGGCAGACGGACTAATCCGTAATAAACAGAGATGTGGGCGAAAGCGAGCTGATCTTCTCAACCTGTTCGGCACAGGTAGTGCTGCGCCGGTGCGTGAGCTCTGTCGGCCTGGTCCTGGATCTGGAACGACACACTGCAAGGAGAGGCCCTGTTGTCTCTGATCTTGCAGGAAAAGGCGAACTAACTAAGACACAGGAGCGCCCAGTGCGGATGGGCAGAGGAAAGAGAGCGGCGATTGCGGAGCAGCGCCGGAGCCGGGGCCGGTCAATTGACTGGTAATAAGCGAAGACGAGGTCTGCACGAGACCACGGTGAGGGCGACGACAAGCGAGAACGAAGTCAAGTGCCGGCTGATGAAATCACCACTGATGATGGAGGGAGAGGCAGAGGCAGAGGCAGAGGGAGGGGTCACCGGACGGTGCGTTCAGCTCTGTCGGCTCTACTTAGCGTATCCTTCCGGAATCCGGGCCCGGGCCTGAGGAGGAGAAGTCGGGATTTTGAGGGTGGAACACGGGAGATGCTGGTGTGGTCGAGGCGAGAATCTGATGGGCCGAATGAGATGCAACAGGTCTCATGCGGAACAAGAGAATTTCTTCTCGGAAGGGCTCCAATGCGGCTACCGCACGTCTTTATACTCCCGATTTCTGACGAGAGCAGCCTGACAGTCTTTCACCTGGACTGCCCTGCCCTAAGCAAGGCACCCGGTCGAACAGCAAGCACCAGCTCCGCTTTGTCCAGCACGCCGTGTTATCTCCACGTCTCACAGCTTGGATGGCTTCCCAATGGATACTAACGGACGCTTCCACGACATGCCTCATGGGTCTCAGTAGCCACCAAGACAAACGAGTGGAGGGCATCCGGCTGCGCACCAAAGAATTGAGAGGGAAATGCAAAAATTCAAGACGCTCAAAGTACACCAAATTGTCTCCAAGCGCCGCCGTGGGACCGGGCCCATGCCGCCAAACGGGGCATCGCCGCCTCACAGCACGGGAACGTTGGGGTTTGGGCATCAATGCTACCATGCTTGAGCCTCTAGAAACTCCCAAGAGTCCCAAGACCCCTGACCGACTGGGCGGATGCATTGCCAGCCAGGTTGTGCCTCTCCACCAAATAAAGCCGTCAGTGGGAAAAAATTGCGGGTGCAGCCGATGCTGGCTGGCTCGCTTGTCCGTCTCAACGAGACTTCTGCGGCTTATCTGAGCTGTCCCATTCCCATTGAGCCGCAGGACGTGGACGGTGACTCTTCCGACAGCAAATGAGTGGACTGCAAACACACCCTGCCCCAAATGGTGTGAAGACTGCTGTTGTCAGCTGCTGGCAAACAACAATGACTCCCTCTTGTTTGACGAACTGATGCAGTATGGCTAGGTCTGCGTTGGCAAAGGATGCCCTAAGACCGTGTCTGATAAGGACTGGTGCGCTGAATTTTCTTCTGTGGCGATGCACCTCAACAAGGGACAGATGGGCTGAGAAGGACACAAGCGTAGACTTGCATATACGCAGTATGGAGTCGTTGACACTTGAGGGTGTGACCGTCCACGAATACCCGTCCTGCGATGTTGTCGCAGATCCAATGATAGTCGACATCGTCATCCCGCGTTGACAAAGGCCAGATTCTACAGGGGTGGTGTGGGCTCTGAAGGACCGTGACGATGGAAATGGAGTCCATCTGGAATTCCAGTCCGGTTGGTTGATGGTGTTCCTTCTTGCCTTTGGCCCCCAAGACGTTGCTACGGTCTAGAACCTGACGACGACAGACACACTTGTGAGACCTGATGAGTGTCTCTGATGAAGTGCTAGGATCAACATCAAATCAGCCAGTGAATTGCTCGAGGATCACCGGAATACCACCTTCAACGCCATTGCATCCGGTAGTATGAGTGAGGGTCACCTCTTGGCCACTCGATCGAGGTCACCACACACACCCGCTTTGTGGCAGCACCACCATGGTAGCAGCCAGACCACAGAGGCGCGTTCACGTGTTGCTCTGCTCTGGATTGCGCAAATTCGCATAGAAATTCGGAAGGACCGGGCTCCATCCGGATCCGATGTGAGCTAGCTTCGGAGCAGGGCGCAGCTGAGGGAGAAGGCCTAAGGCCTTGCAGATTCGCAGGATCTTGCTGTGGCCCCAAGGCAAGAAATCCGACGGGAAAATACATGGCGGGCTGGGAGATGTTGATCGCTAGTCCATTGACAATTTGGGTAAGGAAAACACGATTATATTGGAGGTTGACGTAAGGTTAGAGTTCCCGTAACCGTCGGAGGTGAAGACACGGGCGGTTAAAGATCGGGAGCGCCACTTCCCCAGTTCCGCCTCATTGGCCCCCACTGTTGAGCCACAACCAAAACATGCCTGGGCTTGGCAGCTGGCCGTTGGCGTAAACTCAATTAGACGGCAGTTGGAGCTTACACGACTACATTCAACAAACATAAACACCAGTGCTTTCGGGTTTCGCGCTGTATACCGGCGCATTATCCTAGCCAAATGGTAAACAATCTAGACCTAACCCGAGTTCATTGCACTGACATTTCTAAGTCGTCGCAGCCTACACGCAAACGCGGGCGGCCCTCAAACGCGTCCAAGCTAGCTACTACCGCGTCGCGGAATCGCCCAGACGAGTACGAGGCCGATGTCGACGATGATGGACGCCAACGCAAACGTGGCCGATCGAATGCGGTAGCTGCGCCTACCGGGAAGAAGCCAAAGAAGCAAGGACGACCATCCCTTGGAAAGGCTGCGCAAGTGGTAGAAGAAGCTCAGGAAGAGGCTGAAGCCAGGGAACAACATGGCGCGAAGAGAAAGCGAGGTCTGCCGGCGCCGGGAAAGCAGCAAGCGGGCGACGATGACGATGCGGCCTCGGACCCTGCTCGGAAGAAGGGCCTGAAGGCTCAGGGTAGAAACGAGCGACAGGACGAGCCTACTCACGAGGAGCAACAACCTCGAAAGAGAGGTCGCAAAATCAAAGATGCCGCCGAAGAAGAAGAACCAGAGCAACACGAACCGGAAGGGGCAAAATCTCGAAAGGGACGTGGACGCACAAAGGAGGTGGCTCCCACAGAAGAAGAAGATGCACAGGCGGGAAAGCCACGGCGACAAGGCCGGTCTTCACTGCAGGATTTACCACCAGACGAAGCACAGAATAAATCAAAGAGATCAGACAAGACGAAGAAGGCAAGCAGAAGATCGAAGGCTGCAGAGGCCGAGGCAGCCAGCGAAGCACCGACGAGGAAAGCTCGAGCATCCGGAGGACGACGCTCATCCGCGAGAGCCCCTCCGGACGACACAGGCCAGGACGAAGAACGACAATTAGTCGTGAAAAGACGCCGCTCTACACAACAGGAAGATTCCGAAGAAGCACCTCCATCTCCCGAGAACCCGTACCTCCACGTCGCTCCCCTAGTCCGCCGCATCCGCCCCAGCACCATCTCCTCCAAATGGACACCCCTCGCCGGCCCCTCCCTCCCAGCCATCGCCACCATCCTCCAGCTCGCCCACGCGCCCATCCTCCAACGCATGTCCCACACCCGCACCCGCCACGACCACTCCGCCGTGGCCCTCCGCCTCATCACCCACCGCATCACCAAGAAGATCTCCAAGGGCCTGCCCTTCCCGCCCGCCGCCATCGCCACCGCACCCTCTACCCGCGATGCCGACGCCGGGCGTGAGACGGAGCTGGACTTCGAGGCTGTGCTTGATGCGCGCGCCGGGTTGGAGAGACAGCTTGGGCCTGGGCTGCAGGCCGTGGAGTTGCTTCGGCGGGAGCGGAAGCGTATGGAGGAGGAGTTGGAGAGGGATTATGAGCGGTTGCGGGAGTTGGAGGCGCGTGCGAGGGGCCAGGCGCGGGAACGGAGGGAGTTACTGAAGAAAGCGCATGGGTTGACGCCTGCGGCTCTGGCGCCGCCGCCTTCCGAGGACTCGCATATCAAGACAGAAGAGCTCTCGTCCTGGAGCTTGTTCACAGTAAGTTTCTTGCGCCCACCACCCCTGAGCCGCCCAGCTGACAGTCTGCAGAACCTCGACGAGACGCTCAATCCGCTTGCGCTGCAACTCGCCGGCCACGTCGAGAGCATCCGTAGCAACCTCCAGCAAGCAGACGGCGTCGTGCCTGAGATCGCACGTAGTCGAGCTGCGCTGCAAGACGTGCTTCTTCGGTACTTGGATCGGGGAGCCTATGAGCAGGTTGTGCATGGGTTGAGTTGAGGAGCTTAACGATACGAGAGGATCGTGTTGTATGAGTCGAATGATTTGGGTTGAATGATTGAATGACTGAGTTTTATTCGGATTACTGGATGGACTATTAGGTAGATAGGTTGCAGCTGGGACAGCTTTCAGCCTTGCGATACGAGATCACATGAATTGCATCAGATTGGGCTTGGGCCCTGCATAAGGACCATGCGCTCACACAGAGTACAACAAATGGACCAAATACGTGCCGTGATTGACAGGTTGTCACAATCATCGACAAAGCACTTACAGACATATAAATCACAGCAGAAACTTTAGACTCAGACAACTTCACATCAAATCCGGTCAGCTTGCTCATCACCCCAAACCAGTCATCCCCATTGAAACATTATATACACCAAAAGAATATAAATGGTAAGAACCCAATCTAGAGAAATCACACCTCGCCGTCTATCCATCAGAACAAGCACCCTGACTAAAAGGAGAAGACAAACAAGCGCAAGTTGGGAAAAGGCAGGACAGACAAGGGAAAACAGAGGTCATGATTCTCATTGAATTGAATTGAAGAAGAAGGCAGCAGTTTTTGTCATACATCCCAAGCCGTGGGGCCAGAGCAAGTTATCCATTCCCTCCTCGAAGCCATGCTTGCAGAAACTTAGAAGATCTTGTACAAAGAAGAGACGAAGAATTTACGGCGTCTTGATGCACAAGCACGCGCGACGTCATGGCATTTATCGGACCAGACGAGCGAAGCCAGTGGGCATGGCAATACCGCTGGTGGCGACGGTGCTGTTGACGGGGAAGGGGACAACGGTGGCGGTGACCTGGAGAGTGGTGGTGAGGTCCTCATCGTCGCAGGCATCATCGTCATCATCACCGCTGTCATCGCCAGTGGTGCTCTCGTCAGTGGAGGTGGCACCGACAGCAGTGGTGATCTCGCTGCCGCTGCCAGAACCAGAGCCGGAGCCAGAGCCGCTACCAGAGCCAGTGGCCTGGCTGCCGATAGTAACGTAGACGGTGGAGGCAGGGGCAGTGACGGTGACGGTGGCACCGGCGCACTCGCACGAGCCGCTGCCGGAACCGGAGCCAGAACCGGAGCCAGAAGAGCCGGAGCCAGAGCTCTGGTCGGAGCTGGAACCAGAGCCGCTGCTGCCGGAACCGCTACCGGAAGAGCCAGAGCTGCCGGAGCCAGCAACCTTGGTCACGGTGGAGGAAGCCTCCTCGACGGTCTTGGTGACGGTGCCAGTGGAGGTAGCAGTGGTGGTGGTAGTCAGCTGGCCGCCGGTGGCCTCGCTGCCCTGGCCAGTGACGCCGGCAGAGTTAACGTTGGTGCAGGGCACGGTAATAGTCTCCTGGATGGTGGAGTGGATGGTGGTGGTGACAACGCTGGCCTGAGTGCCAGTGCCAAGGGTCATGGTCAGGACCTTGTCAGTGACAACATCAGTGACGATCGTGGTCATGCTGGTCTCGCCGCTACCGCCGCTGCCACCAGCAGGGCCAGTGGCCTCGGCCTCAGAGGAACCAGTGGTGACGGGAGAGCCACCAGAGCCACCAGCACCAGTGCTCAGAGGCACAGTGGGGGTGATGGCAGCAGTGAGGGTGGTGCCGCTGATACCACCAGTCTTAGCCACCGAGATGATGGAGGAGGAGATGCCCTCGGCGGCGGTGACGGGGCAGATGGTCGTGTAGAGCTGGATGGTGTCAGTGACAACCATCGTGGTCCGGTCCGAGGCGGGGATGGAGGCCAAGGCGGTCTTGTCGTTGGCGGGACAGTTGGTGATGGTAGCAGCACAGCTGGTGATAGTGTGAACCTGGGTGGTGAGGACGGTCAAAGTGGTCATGCCGCCGCCGGCTGCGGTGCTGTTGTCCCGTCGGAAGTGGAAGTGTCGAGGCTGGCTGTAGGCGTTGGCCATGGCGGCGAACATGCCGAGGGTTGCGACGACAGACTTCATCTTGACTGTGTGCTGTTTTCTTTGGTGTGGAAGAATCGGGATGAGTGATGAGGATTTTGTCTATTCGGTAGGGATCTATCCCAGGGGAGGTACTCCAGGTATCAGGTTGTCTAGAAAGTAGCAGAAGTCTATTCCGCGAGAAGTCGAGCAAGACACAGTTATGCTCTGGAAGAAAGGTGAAGAGGGTGTTGTAAATGCAGGAAGCCGTTTGTTACTGGAAGGACTGTGATGGCGTTGCCAAAAAGAATGGAATAGTCGTGTAGACTAGAAAAAAGAGGGAGTGGCAGATAGGACTGGAAGTGAGGGAGGATGAGAGAGAGAGAGAAACGAGAGCTAGAGAGCGAGCGGGCTTGTATACCTTTTACAAGCAACCTGTAATATGAGAGGGACTGACTGGGACTGACTGGGCTAGAAGGGGTCTGACAGTGGCTGGACGCCAACGGCTTTTAGGCTGTTCGAGGAGGCGTCTGAGGGCGGGAAGCCGGGGACAGGATGGAGACAGGATGCGAGGCGCAAACACCGGACTGCATGGAGCCCGTTGCGAGAATCCCAGCATGCTGGACTGCCAGACTCCGCCGAACCACAAACCTGACGACGGCCCTTAATCTGTACTGACAGCGAGCACCGCCGCAGATTCTCTGGGCCCTCCCTGTCTGATCCATATGTTGTTCTGGGGACCGAAAAAGCGGACGGCAGCAAGGGGCGTTGAACTCCACCACTTGTGTGAAGCTCTGGCAACTTGGCAACCCGCGCACACACGGGGGCGCGCTGCCAAGGACGGACGGGTGAGATTGCGCGTGTATCGTGAATCTGGACTTTGGCAGTCATCCTCGTCAGGAGAAGAGGCACAAGTGTTTGGCCACTCGGCGTCCAAGGATGGATGGAGGGAGGCAGGGAGGGGCGTTCTCGGCGCGTGAGAGCGATGTTTGGAGGTTCTGGGCAAGGAGGGGAGAGGAGAGGTGAGGTTGAGGCGGGTGGAGTCGTTGGCCTCCCGCGCCGGCGCCTCTTTCCTCGCCCCCTCACGCCCCTTTGCCGGCACCAGGCAGGCGCTACCAAGCTCCAAGCTGCCGACTTGCGCCAGCTTGTGCCTGCCCCTGACAGTCCACGGTTTGACCACAGGGGGGCCGTGACGCAAGGGTCCCGTCCAGCAAGACACCCCGGCTTGCAGGCCTTCAGGGGGACCACTCAGGGTTGCTCCAGGCCCCCGGACCCGAGCGCAGGCCCTGTAATAACCCGCCAACAGGCGGTCGGAGAGGCCTTCAAGCCTTTCCAGGGGGCGCATCTCGGGCCCGGCAGCGATCCCTCGTCTCCACTATATGCAGGAACGGACACAACCTGAGACGCCGCGCCGACCAATCGATGGCCCGCGACGCCTCCCGCGGGCTGCTGTGCCTGTGGAAGCGGCCAATCGACGCTGTGGGAAGCCATCGTCGGACGGATATATCCTCTGTTGCTGTGCATCGTGACTGCTGGCTTTCAGCTGGGCTTCCCGTGCCGCTGTTCTGCCACGCAGCAGGGCAAGAGCAAATCAACGACAGGAGACTTCCTTCCAGCTGCTGACTGGGACTCTGAGTTGTGAAGCTGGCAGACTCTGCTGTCCGTCGCCAGGGGCAGACTCAACAAACTTCCGAATAATACGAGATTCCACCCACCTAGATCACCAACAGGGATCCAACTGTACAGCCACTTGATCTACACGCTCTGTGTAAGAGGTGGAAAACAAGCGCGACTCAGTCCTTGATTTTGCTACAAAAAATTGCATCTTGAATTGAGGCTGTTCAGACGCCAAGTGCCTGAGCATGGCTCCCGAGACACGCCTGTCAGCCTCAACCGTCCGCATTCCAGAGCTCGAAGCTCCTCGAAGCTCCCCGAGACAGCTCAGCCGCGCGTTTCATCGACATCGCTTCCATTGTCAGCAATTATGCGCTGGCGGGCTCTCGTCACATCCCCATCAACCTCAGGTCGACCTGCAGCTCTCACATCTCCTCCTCGCAGTCGCCAGATCATCGCCGGCGTGGCGCCCTGGCCCAGAGCCTTGAATACTCTCCTGCAGGCATGCCAAAGTCCCGATCTGAGATCCAAGGTGGCGCCGTCTCATGTAGAAACCGCTTCCCTCGTGGCGGCCTCGTAGAAATGCCTCTGTTGATGCTTTTGGCCAGTCATCTATTTACACGATACCACGCGCAGTCCAAGTTAGGTCGGTTGGTCCCTCACATTCATCCCATCTCAACCATGCTGTTGCGCCGATCGATGAAGGGTTTCATGGCATATTCCGGTCTCTCCTTGGCAAAACTCGTCTTGTCTTATGCTTATCCTTTGAAACCAAGTTATGCAAACATGCCCCGAATGCTTCACGGAAACTGAACGAGCATCGACTGAAATCATGTGATCTCTCCCCGATCTCCCAACACACCACTTCCCGCCTAGTCGCCGATCGTGAAACGTCAACCCAACAAGTCTTCACGCCGCCGCCCTTCTTCATTTAATCCACCATCACCAACTCATCACAGTCTTGCAGCGGTTGCGCCGTGAATCATCCCATATTCTCCGTCTCTGAACGGACGCTTCTGCACATTCCCGATTCAATTTCCTGCCCTCGTCTTCCAGTGCCCACGCCTGGTTTCGACTGATCCCGGGACCCTGTTCGCGCCCGTGCCTGTTGTCGCAGAATGATTGATATCCACCTTTCACCCCTCTTCCAACTTCCAAGCTTTGCGGCGGTACCGGTTCTCGGTGTCGTCGCCAATCCAAGTATTTTCGCCGGTGAGGCACTGCAAACTTGTGGTTGGTCAACCTGGACAGTTATCCCGGCAAGTTGCTGCGGTCAGTTATTATCACCGGCCTCACCTATTGCGGAACTCGTAGACCCATTGCAATACGAGTGCTCAAAAATAATTTCTTGTCTTTTCCAAGATCCAGATCCTGGAAATGCCATCCACTCGCTTGGCAGTGCCGCGTAATGGCCGTAGGTGTCCGTCTTGGCTTGTGGCTCGCCGAGGATGCGTCACCCTTGTCGGCCTCGCCAAGGAACAGCGCAAGATTCGTTGCATCTGGGGTTGGGTCTCGTCTGCCACCGCTCACCGGCTCTATTATCTGGTTCCTTCAAGCGGGCTCCATCATCATACCATCATTTTGGGTTTCCGGGTTAAGATCCTCTTGACGATGCCAGGGCCCCTTGCAATGTTGTCGAGTAGCTTGGCACTGGCCTTGTTCGAGAACCTTCACTTCATTCAAATCCTGGTTTGTACTTCGACCCGGTCGTTACAGTCGCAATACCTTCACCTGGTCCGGTGCCTCCGGCCAAGGAACCGAATATATTTTGGTCCATGCCAGCCTTCGATTCCATCGCAATGCGACTGTGGAATTACGCATTAACAGGGAGCAGATAAAATAAGCTTTTAAGAGCTCCTTCTGATATCGATCGAATGTTCTGTAACGAGATTGGCAATCTTTTCAGATACATTGTTGACGTGGATGTGCCGACCAGCTATCCCATCTCTCATTCAACCTCTTCTATTCTAGGATGAGGCCGCCCAGCGGTGTCCACAAGGTTGCCCGCAGGGTTGACGTGTAGGCCAGCTAAACTCGTCATCTCGGGTCGGCTCATTTGATTTCGGTCCGGAATCATTGTTGACATTTGCCAATTTTCGAGACTCTCGATTACGTCCTGGGCATGCTGGCGTACTAGGCCGTCATTATCCGTCCCTGCAACGTATCTCAGGGTCCTCAAGATGTCCTCCCGACTTTCATCTGTGAGCCCAAAACCGAGATTCCTTCCTGACTGGCGTGCGTTGTCCAGTGCGCGGACGAAACTGAGAACGTTCAAGATTGCGGCTCTCCGGAGGATGGCTGTTTCCATTTCCCGTTCTATTGCCAACACATTGATGCAGAGATCAACGCTCGCAGAGACCAGTGTAGGGCCTATGCCGCCTATGTTTGTCTCCAAGGCAGTGCCGAAGATTGACAATGCTGAAGCTCGCATTCGGACGTCTTCGCTACCCCTCTTGCTCTCCCATCCTTGAACAATTTGAGCCAAGATGTCATTATTGGCCTTTTCCTCTTCCGTCATCTCTTCCTCGTCGTCCATAGCATCATTGTCTTCATCTGCTTTCTTCATGTTGCGTCGTTTCTCGTCTCTGGCCTGCTTCGCCATGGTCTTTGGACGATGTCCACGCCGACCAGCGATCGAGAGTAGGGTCTCGCTGACGGATTCGGCAATGCTGCCGACAAACGTAGCTCCCAGTCTTTCAATGACTTGGAGGAGTGCTTCACCGAAACGAAGACGTGTGTCTGTTGATGCCTTTTCGTGAGCGTCTAGATAACGCTCGAGTAATTCTTGAGTGGTCGACTTGGGGTGCTTGTTTGCGAGTTGTGTAAAGACCTTGACTACCCGTAAGTTGATGTAATCTTCGTTTTCCTCCAGCAGGGTGGACATAAGCACTGTAACAGCTTGGATATCGAGCACAGGACTCTCAGCGACAATGAGGCTGGATATGAGGTTGAGGCCCTCAGAGACAACGGGGGGAGGGTTGTCGCGGCCTCCAGTAATGTAGCTCATCGCCAGATTATAGGTCTTTCGATCTTCAACTTGCCGACTGCTTACTGCTGGAAGAGGCTCGTCAGACTGTTCGACTTCATCTCGATACTTCAAGAGCAATCCCAAGTTCCTTGCGGTAGGTGACACTTGGGGCCTGTCTTCTCGACTTAGTCTTTCGAGGGAGCTTTCCACAATCTGAAGCTCTTGGGGCTGAACATCCGTTTTCTTGAAGGTCGGAGCTGTGACAACTAGATTGAGAAGACTCAGCACAACGGCAAGTAGATCATCCGGAAGTCGTGACTGGTCGTCTGCTTTGAAAACTTGACAGACGAGCTCTAGTAACTGGTCGAAGTGACCGACAAGCTTGTCGGGCGCCTTGTCCATGAGCTTTTGTAGCACTGTCACCTCCACAAGATCCTCAACCGGCGATCGTGACTTTTCATCGTGCAGTTGTAAATCGACCATCTTGACGTCCTCTTGTTTACCAGCTGACTCGATCCAATGCCGCAGCAGTGTCAAGAAGACAGAAGACACCTCTGCTGTGGTGCATACAGATATTAGGATATTTACCAAAGCAGACGACTTTTCCTCAATCTCGTTCCAGTTCAGGTCGAGGTCGAGATTTGGCCTCCGCGGCTCGACGACCTCGATATCGCCCTTCCCGGCCAGACGGTACCTCCACGGATGCTCATCTCCTTTGGAGGAGCCCTTAGAAACGAGCTCACGGATTAGGGTCAAGATGTTATCAACACTTCCAAACAACCGTAAGTATGTTTTCAGTAGGTCTTGAGCTGGTTGACAGTAATCCTTTTCTGTTGTAGGTAAGGGAGCTGGCCACGAGGACAGCACCCAAATTTGTGTTATGACAGGCCCGAGAACTCGTCTACATAGACCTGGAGAAGGGTTGTAAAGTATGAGTCTGTTGAGTCGTCGCAGCGAAGTCTTGAGAGACTCGGAGTGAACCAAGATCCGATCTTGGCTTAGGTCGACTATGTCGTCTTCCTCCTTGATAGTGACGGACTTATCATCGCCCTTCAAGATAAGGTTTAGGTGATTGGTAGGGTTTAGGTCATTAAGAAGTGGTTGGACAAAAACATTCCATCCAGGGGAACCTGAGGATCTAATTAGCTCACCCGTGAATGCTTTGGTAAACCTCAACTTACGGAAGGAACCCCATAACTTTCGTCCAAGAATGCCAAACCCAACGAGTTGTGCAGCAGTTTTAGCAAGATCAGCGCCGGAATCCCCGTCCATCAAGCTGAAAAGTTGCCCTGATATGCCCCGGAACCACTCCTCGCGAGACATGTACGCAGGTACTGAGGTTAATAGTCTAGTAACGACCGCGACAGCCTCTTGCGTGATGCTCGCTCCTTGCTTCTGAGGCGACGAGCTCTCTGGAGCATTGCTGGTACTGCTTGGGTGGACGGAGAAGACAAACTCCATGGTACCGCGCACACCGTCAGGTCGGAGCGGTACTTGGGTCAGAGTTTCCATGAGAGGCTCTCGAAGCCATGGCGGGAGGACATTTGGCTTGATGAGGGTATTTAGCGCTGGAATCAGCCTCCATGTTTCGGTTCTAACTCATCATTAGGACTGCTTTTCTTGAAATGTCTGTCTTTGACCTACCTGGCAATGAGATCATCAAATGCTTTAACGTCAGATTCTTTGGAGGCGATCTCGGAGCTAGGATCAAATGCTTTCTTCCCAGCCTCGATGATTTGTTCTATTATTTTCGGTTGAGGTGCATCATTGGAAGAGGAGCTGGCCATGTTGCAAGTTCTGGCCGCTGGACCCGCGACTTTGGTAGAATGTCGGGGTGAAGCTGACGGGCATTAAGGCTTTCAAATCTTCTTGACGTCTTCATGTGTTAATAGCACGGCCTGGCGCTTTCGCACTGTGATGACAACGGTGTAATATCACGTGACAGCGCGCCGCGTCGCGCTTCTTAAGTGGGACCTCGCAAGCTGCACCTCTCCTTCTCGTGATCCTCATCGTACACAATCGTGTTCATCCATCGATTCTTCAATTTGTTGCCCGAGATGCGAGTATTGCTTAAAGCACCATCAGATGCGTACGGATCAGCCTTCCAGACGACCTGCCGCGGATTGGAAACGAGTCCCTTCGTTGTTCCCCAGAGGACAACACCTTCACCCCCAGCGCGTGCCTCCCCCACAGTCCTCCGGCCCTCGTTTTCCGCAAGGAATGTCTATTGCAGACCCTCCTCCAAGCTGGTTGGACACGGCATGCGACTCCTGAGCCTGTAACAGGACCTCTTGAAGCTGCACTAGGACCTGCCGTGGACTGTATGCCTTCGTTCTGCGTCGGCCCAGTCTCGTTGGAGGAATGAGTGTCGGAACTTAACCCTAAGAAGATAACTGGTTTTAGTGTTGCGCTTGTCGCTCGAAGCACCTTTTATATCCGCCGACGACCGCTTCCAGGAAGCCCGCTGAAAAGTGGGAAGTGCCTGGCTGAGGTTGCTAGGCAGATGGACGGGTTGTGGACAGCAGTCCAGTCACCGAGAGGTGCGTGAGAGGAAGGTTGCTATGAGTCGTTTGGTAAGCGCCTCTGGTCTGAGGACACTCGTCAGCCCTTCCGCTGGACCAGTACTTGGCCGAGAATAGGTTGTTTTGATGATACGGTCAGCTGGGGATCGTTCGCTGATGATGGCACTGACGTGATCTCTTGATCGCATGGCAAGACCACCGCGTCCTAAGCAGGGAGAGGTAGAGTACCGCTTGGGCTACATACAGCCAGTCGGGGTATTTCATCTTCGTCCTGACCGCCGGTCGGAAACACCAGCTGGTTAGTTCCACTCGGTGCAGCTGGCATATCAGGATTTCACACGGAAATACTTCCCACTGACAAACCTGCCTTACGGAAACCTCTCGGTCCCTCAAACTGTGGATTTGGACGCGGTGTGTTGCTGCCCCTTGCTGTCATCTTGCTTCACCCTTACTCTTCCGCTCTCAAGACCACACTTTCAGCGAAAGCTACCGGTGTGTGATGCTCCGACATCTGACCTGGCCAGGCGCATTAACCCCCAACTGTGTGTTCCATCTCACAGTCAGGACGGACTCCGGTCCATTGTCTTGCGTCGAAAGACCTGGCAATTCCTCGGTTTCACGCTGAAAAGCATGGTCGAGAAGAGGGCGGGTTTTACGGATGTCTTTTGTCCGCCCTTCATCGCCCTCCTTTCAATCCTTTTGGATCGAGCTTGGAGAGGAATCAAAAACTAGTCCACGTTGGCAGCGCATCACAAACAGAAGGGACTCTGCTCATCTCGCTACGATCACTCTGGATTGCGCTCTACTACGCCGGGCTTTGACAACCTTGTGTCGTCGACAGCTGCAAGTTATGTCGAATTGACGTTTAACACACCGCCCTGGTTCTGGGTTTACTCAGTCCTCCTGAGGACGACTGCAGTTGACGTCGAAGCAGCACCGGGACCCATCTCGAGTTGGAGTCAAAGTTTCGTACTTGTCCGAGGCTGCGGAGGCCCTACTGGGGTTGTTCTCATGGACTCTGAGCCCCTTTAACTTGGCATCCTGAAACCACTTTTTGGCACTTTATGACCGGCCTTGTTGGTTGGGCAGTCTGGTTGCCCTCTGTCCTGAGATATGGCGGAGGGCAACCCCCCATCAGGGGATAAGTCTACCCCCTCTTTGAAGAGAGATCGAAGCTAACATGATCAGCAGGTCCAGGAAGACTCCAGCTCTCAACTATTTCTTCTGTTTCCTTTTTTTCTCTCTTCTTTTCTGTTCTAGACACTATGTTGGACTTTCCGTCAGCAGCCAGCTCGCAAACACCGCCGTGATCAAGCAAATTTATCGAGGCAGTAACCAGTATCGCCGCTTCATCCGAGAAACCGAAGGATTCAGGCAAAATCCTCTCCAAGATTGTATTTCAACTAGCTTCAGTAAATACAAGCTTTCAGGCAATGCTTAATTTACACGCCAAACCCTTGCAAGCCGTTGACGATCGCGCTGCCATGAAGCTTGTTTTGGGTGGGATTTCCAGCAGTCCACCAATGGCGGGGCGTGGAAAACCCCCCGGACGTTCCAGGTACGGGATGATGTCATGACACGATCCAGGAACTTGTCATGGAAAATAGCTTGAAAGAAGCTTAAGAAGGAGGGGAATTGTCGCGCATCCGTCATTTCTTCACCCTATAAATTGTCCTTTGTAGAGAGCATTGAGCTCTTCAATCCTCAAAATAGACTCATTTTCACAGTCTTGCTTTCCGAGCCTTTGAAATGCATCACATATCGCTGTTCCTGGGCATATTGCCCTTAGCGATGGCTGTCCCAGCTCCTGCTCCCATGCCTGTACAAACCTTCCATGTCGCCCGCGTCGTGAGAGCTCCGGAACCTACGGGATTGCCGGAGGTGATTGAGCGTGGCATAGCAGACGACGTCGAAACATATGTGGAAGGTATCATCAGCGATGTGGCATCAAGCGTGTCGTATCTGGTTGACTCCGGCATCCTCGACTTCCCTAGTGGCTTTCCTACCGGGACGGCCGTGATGTCGTCGCTTGGTGTGTCGAGTAGCGATCTAGATGCCGAGCCGACGCAAGTTCTGAACATACCGTGAGTTGCATGCTTCTTTACTTTCACAGGCTCAATGACTGACCCTCAATGCAAAGTCCTTATGGGAACTGGACGAATGACGGTTGGAACGTCCGGTTTCACGGAAACGTCTACAAGATCCCCAACGTGAGCAATGACACGATCGACGACCTTGCAAATGTCTTCCTCGTCGGCACCGATGTCGACGACTTGTCCGACACCGGCAAGGCGCAAGCCCGCAACGTGACGCGGTCCATCTTCGTGGTGCAGCAGGACAACGTCGCGGTGAGCATGAACTTGGTCAACGATGTTACTATCAAAGCAGCCGATAATGGCGGTGCTATAAACGCCAAAGGTGGCTCGCAGACCATCAAGATGCCGTACAACACAACTGTTGAAGGAGACTTCGATGCTTTTGTTACCCTGCGCAACACCAGCGGTGCGGATGGCGGTTACTTGACCCCAGGGAACGAAACGTCCCAGATCCAGACGCTCAATGTGTATGCCGAGGGAAAGAACAATAGCGGAAATGCGACGGCGTATCTTGTGCCGCCCAAGGGGATCACTATTGTGTCAGACATTGACGACATTTTACGGGTGACCAAGATCTACGAACCAAGCGACGGTCTTCTAAACACCTTCGCGAGACCATTTACTCCGTGGATGAATATGCCTGATATCTACGCCAACTGGTCGCAGTCTCTGACTGATTTCCACTTCCACTACCTTACGACCACGCCGGAGCAGATTACTCGCAACTACATGGACTTCATTTACAAAACCTACCCGCTGGGATCCTTTGACACCAGGCCCCTGAACTTCTCTGATGTTTCGGCAACCCTCTCGATCCGGAAGTGGCTGTTGAACAAGATATTCCAGACCTTCCCCGAGCGAAAGTTCATCCTCATTGCTGACACGTCCAACTCGGATGTGATGAAGGATTACCCTGCCATGTACAACGACTATCCAGATCAAGTGCTGTGCATTTTCCTGCGCAACACGAGCTCAACGGATAGCGGAGACAAGTTCCCGTACAACACGGAAGGCTTCAAGGGTATCCCGCAACATAATTACATGTTTTTCCATGTGCCCGATGACCTGACCAACCTTGATATCGTAAACGGGCAATGCTGGAACAAGACCATCCCACAGAACGTCACCTTTGGGTACCAAGGCTTGCCATTTGGGCTGAGTGATGATAGTGCGGGCGTTCGGATCGGAGCCCCTGCAGTTGCTAGGAATGCGCTGCTTTGGCTCTCGGCATGGTGCTTATTCTGGATGTGGAATTGAGTCGGGATCGTCATGAATAACGAGGGTCATGAGAGTCAGGCGTTTGGGATGACCGGAATAGAGACTGTACATAGTATCGGCGGAGGCTAATTTGATGATATTTCATGAATCCTGGCAACGGCCGGAGGGATGCGATCCATGGTATTGCCGTGATTCCTATCGAAGCGACCTCGGCCGTAAACAGGGCGAACGGAGCTGTAAAGTGCCGTGTACTATGTATACATAACTTGCAAGAAACAAGACATGTCTCGTGTTTGAAGGAGCGGGTGGCCAGAGGTTTTAGGGAGAAGCCTGTCTGGTCGCCTTACTTCACCGCACACCGACCCCGGCCAGCACACCTTGTTGTCCACCTTGCCATGTCGTTTGCATCCCGGACAAGACACCCTCTGGAATTATCCGCAAGCCCGCGTCTGTTCGCATAATTTCCACTCACGTGGTCGTCGCCCTGTCCGCGGCCAAGCAAACCCACCGTCCGGCCCGTGGCGCCAATAGTTCGACAGCGGCCTTCTGGAAAATCGGTCGAACAGCGGGAGAAGCCGTGGGTCATGGCACCGTTTTCACCCAGCTAACGTGGTCTGAGGCCGGGGAATGGGCTGATGCAGGGGGTGATCCGTCACATCCTGGCGGAGGCTAAAAACGCGCGGGTCTGTTTGCGTAGCAGCACTGCGTGCGAGAGAGAGAGGGAGGGTTTGCGAGGAACCTGGAGGGTGGTTTCCCTGCAAAAGCAAATCTCTGGAGAAGGGTGTCGATCTTGATTGTAAGACGGACTATGCGTGACGCGATTTCGCGTGCAGTATCGTGGAGAGGTGTCAGATTTGGGACAGATTTGGGTTTGTCTTCTTCTGGAAACCCGAGCCTCCTTCTGTCCGTTCTTGCCTCAGTTGGAGTCTAGATGGCGCCTTCCTCAAGTCAGGGAAGATAGAAAGACACCTGAGGGAGCAAGGCCAGAGCTTACAAGCGTCTTAGGTAAGTTGAGTTGAAACGCGTGCCTTCTTAGCTTCCATCAAACAGTAGTAAAGTGCCTCAAATGTTCGTGTTCCATCGACCACTTGCAACCGTAAAGAGGTAAGAATAGAGATCGTCTTCTTAGCCCGTATCCGCTCGACTCGGGGCTCTCGGGGCTCTCGGGAGGCGTTTCCATTCTGGCCGTTTGGGCGGAACGAACGCTACGCTACGCCCTCGCTTAACAGCCTGACAAGCTAAGACGAAGAGGAAGCATTTCGTGACAGTTGCTAATGTATGTGTAGTGCAGCAGGAAGAAGCATACAACCCTCCATCCTCCACTAATAATCCACCGAAACACCGAGAAGTGGCTTTTCGTACCTGACATTTGCATTGTCATGATCGTCGGCCTTGTGATGCTGCGGAACCTCCCCTTTCGAGCGTCTAGAACGGATGCCTTATTTGGCACGACGGGTCCGTCCCTGGTCACCGGGGAGGAGACAGATACCTGTCGACATGCTCACCGACCCCCCCGGACTCTGCCCGTCAGCAGGTCCTTGGACCTGGTACATGATTCAGTGATACCATGATTTCTGGATTCCCGCTACCAGATTGGCTCTCCGTGGTCTGCCTGTCCAGGGCGCTCATCTGTGCAATTTCATGATCTCGGCCTCAACGTCGTGCGAGCGAGCAGCCAACATGTCTCACCCCTCGGGACCGCAATGGAGACGCCCCGTCCGCTGGCCCGTACTGAGAAAAGCGGCCGTCTGACAGCACCATGACGGCGTCTCATCCTCGCACCGCGATCGCAGGCAGAAGAGAGCCCAAGAGAAAAGACTCGCCCCAGACAGGCTCCGGGCGCCCCGGTCGCTGGCCCCATGCCACGCTGCACGTTGTCCAATTCCATTGTCGATGGAATCGCGTTTTGGAAGATGTCTGGTGGGTCTGACGGGCCCAGCTGCCGAGACACAGACGACTGATAAACACTGGCAGGGGTCATCAGACGAGCTGCCATCGAGCGGCACGCCACATCTCACGACCGAGACGCTTGGCTGACGCCTGAAGCCGATGCCTCCAGCTGGCCTCTCGTGCCTCTTGGGCCGTAGGCCAAGCACTCACCAAAATCTACGGTGTCGGTTGCCCAACTAGTACCGTTGGCATCACATGTCGTTACAGACCAGGGATAGATCCAAGATAGGCCCCAAGGCCTTGCTTTTTCTCTGATTGACAGTTTAACAGATCAGTCTTGCTTTTCTCCATTATCGAGAAGAGAAGAAAAAGGATGACAAAATGCCTAAATCCCAATGCCATATCCAGAACGCTCTCTCGCTCGAAATATCCGAGAATCCCAATAATAACAACAAAAAGAGTAATAGACAAGAAGAACCAAGGTCTTCCGTCACAAGGGGTATTCGCCCTCAACGCATGGGTATATCCTGGCGGGTCCTTTGTGGCCCTTTCCTGCGACCAATCCGTCTTTCATGATTTCATCCATGTTCAATCCCAATCGCCGCACTCGCGACGTTGTTGCAGAGTCCGAATTTCCCGACCAGAGATACCATCATCTGACGCCGAGTGGCGTATCCCGTCCGCCGATCCGCGGTTCAACAGGCGCACAATCTTGCCTTCGAAGTCGTGTTATCCTCCCCTCCTCGTCCCCTCAGCATCATTAATCTTGCTTATTGTTTGCTTTTTCGCCATTGAAACTCCATCATGGCCAGATCCGCCAACCGAGAACTTGTTTGCTCAGTTCCGGCCTGATCCCCCCACCTCCCGTCTCTCCACTTGTTAGAAACGATGATGGGCCATGAGGCTAGGTATACCTGGCATGGCGCTCGTCACGGGGATCAACGGAGGCGGTCTTCGTTCCTTGTCCCGAAGCGTCCACTCGTCGCCAGGTTCTGAAGGAGCGACGAGCTCCATCAATGTGTACTGAAGGATGCCGTCCAAGACTCGGGGCACGACGATATCTTTGGGGAGACCCCATGGTGACGACGTCGATGTTAAGGGCTCTTCATTGTCCCGCCCATCAGCCTGAATTGACCAGTTAGCAACTGGTATTATCAGATTTGAGCATAGATTTTGTCGACTCACGAGACATGATGCGCAAGGTGCGTTATTCACCCAGACCCAGTTGGGGCAATTGTGTGTATAAAAGTACTTGCATCGGTACTTATAAAAACCGCCGGCGCCACTCATGATGTGTACAGGATGGAGATGGTCGAGATGAGATTGGAGAAGATGCGAGACTGCGGTCTGGAGGGGAATTGAGAGATGACGAGAGATGAGAGGGTCTTATATGAACTATCAGCAGCCAGCAAGCGACTTCTGAACCCCGATGCTAGGACGAAGACAGCTCTAGGCTGGGAGGAGAAAAGGGTCGAACGATGTTCTTGTAGTAACGTTGACGAACGGCCGACAGCCAACAATGGTCAAGGATGCCCGAGTTAAGCGGAGCAGCAGAGTCAGGGCGGCGAGCACGGGCTGGCATGATCAAGGTGCGAGCCGTCGCCTTTACATAGGCTCGGAAATGGCTGACGTCTTAGCAGCAGAGGGCGAATGGGCGTCTTGCGTCGCAATGCCATTTTTCATGGCCCTGACTGAATGGACCCCTTCATCGGCCAGAGGCGCGCGCAGGAGGAGGGCACGACGATTCAGTGGGGAGGGGAGGGGGGAACAGGCCCAACGGTCGACCAGGATGCCCCTGGAATACTCCGGGACAGGGCGGTTCACATCCCATGGGCATCCACGTCAATGAGGGAACGTCGAGAGAGAACGCGGGCCTAGCCCTAGACGGCCTGCTGCAGATTGGATCGGACTGCAGCAGCAGCAGCAGAGACAGGGAGCACAGCGCAAACGGACGACACCCGGCTAAGACCGAGGCGACTAGCGACCGCAGAGAGGAGAGCATCCACCAACAAACACTCAACGCACGCATGGCGGCGCTTGAGAGGCAAGCTGAGGAACAGCTTCCGCGGGCTGCTGCTGGCGGCGACGGAGACGGGACACATGAATTGCAGGCAGTTCGTCCAATCGTGGGATCATGGGAGGAGACGTCTCAGAGGCACCCAGTCTCGAACGGGCGTAGCGGGCGGCGGAATGGCGTGAGGTAGGGAGAAGGGGGGGAGGACGACAGGGCTCTCTGGGGAAGCACCGCACATCAAATCCACCACACCATGGGCATCTGGCCAACCACGGTTTCCATCACCCACGGGCTGCTGTGGCCTGGGACGACGTTTCCCCGTTCTGCTCTGGTCGGCAATCACCACGTCGATGGAGCCCTGCCCGGACCTCCAACGCAGTCCACCTCAATTACCACAATGCACGCACGCATGGAGCCAGTGGGCGGCTCCGACTGAACTGAAGCCACTATCAGCTGGCTGCGAGCCAATGGCTGGGATCGCCGGTGTCGTCCCATGTGTCGTGCCACGGACAGACACCACATCATCTTGGATTCCAGGGGTGGGGACGATTGAGGCTGAAGAAACACGGGTCGAAGCCGCCTAGGAGCCGAAGGGAAAAAGCAAAAAAAGAGAGCGAAGGGGGGGATGGCTTCTCCACAAGCGCATGGCGTCCGTTGACGAAGTGGGTATACAATTGCCGGTCGTCTCAAAACTCTCATCTGCGTTGCTACTCCAGGATGGCAGAGGACGACGGACGGACACTCCTGGATCGAGCTGAGACGGACAAACGGCCATGGCGGTGCCGACGGGATGAAGCTTTGTCCGCCAGCAGGCTCTGGGTCCGATGAGGCGAACCGTCGGCTGTCTCGGTTGCAGGGAGTTACCGAGTTACGGACACTCTTCTTACCTTGATGATCCGGCTCAGCTTGTTGGACGTGGCTATCAATTTGCCATAGGCACACCACTGGCTGAAGATCGAGGCTTCTAGAGCACATGATTCAGACGACAGAGTGGGATGGACGAAAGCCAGGGTGCGGGACAAGTAGCTTCGAGGCCCGGGCCGCCGTCATCGGGAGCTGTGAACGGCACGGCACCTAGAGTCTTAGGCTCGTGAGGGTTGATGGCCGAAACGACAACCCGCAACAACAAGCGCTTACACTGAGCCCAATTCTCAAACCACCAGCAAAGAGACGCAGAGTAGCGCGAACAACAAACTGAGTGGAAGAAAGAGGACCTGGACTATTGATTTGATGACGATATTTGCTCAGCCCCCAGGCCCTCAAGGAAGCGCCCTGCAACACGGACCCTTCACCGGTCTCGTCAACATCCCATAGCGAGTCGGAAGCATCGCGCTTGTTCTCCATACTTCAGCACGCACTGATCTCTGTCACCTGTGATATCGGGATGCGTTGCTAGACCGGGTTTCCCAGCTGGGCAAGCGTCTGGCGCCTCCCGCACGTTCCGTCGCATCCCGCATTATGCAGGCCGTGAAGGTGGTCTGGAGTCCAGGCATTTCCTCCACGCATTGGCCCTGGCTGGATACCGGCCTGACATGTGTGCCTGAACGAAACATGCACGGGTCAGAACAGGGTGGGCTAGGCTGAGATGCGGCAGCAAACCCTGGATGCCGCTGCTTTCAGCCAGCCATGGTGCCGCGTTCAATTTCGAAGTGTGGGAGCTTGCATTAGCAGCGTGATGGGCTGGCCTGAATTGCATATGTTGAGATGCACAACACTCAAGACGCACTTGAGACTTGTTGAGTCTCGATTCAACCTGAGGCTTTCACATGCGATGTCAGCGGCGGAGAGAATCTGCCGAAGAGGGCATGCTGCATGTTGCATGCCGAACATGGCTGCTGCAGAACTGGGTCCTCCCACCTGTTGAGAGAGCACTCCATTCCGGCCGTGACAGCTCTCTAGCGTAGCTTTCAAGGTGAAGAGACTAGGAGAGGTGAGTGAGTGGGCCGTTGACTGCAGAGACAGCTTGACCTGGGCCTGGTGTTCGCCTCGATACGTGTCACTGCTCACGAAGAGTCCCCGATGCCACGGCCGCATAAACCAGCCGGACCTCAGGCCGTTTACGAAGGAGCGAGATTGGATAGTCTCGGGTGCTGCCGTCGCCACCGCTGCGGCCGTTCGAAACAATCACTCCCGTTCCGTTCTGCATTTACATAGTTATCCTGGTTGGAGCTACATACGAAGCTCGACGATGACCCTGTTTGCCTGTTCACGAATATCAACCCGCTCACCGAGGTTGCTTTTTCCGGCGATCGTCGAAACAAGCTCACCCCGAACCGCATCTCATCTCCCAAACGTTGCTTCTTCATCTCCAGCTGCCCGGCATTCGGGCGGCGCCCATCGCAGAATTGCTTTTTTCTCCCTCTCAGACGCCACCCCCCGCGCGAGATCTGGCTCCCGCCCGCAAGGCCAGGCCTCCCCCACACCACACGAACGAACCCTGGCTCTCTGCAAGGGTGCCTGGCTGCTGTGATTGACAACGACGACACGTCCGGGTATTTGGAAGATGAGCGCCGGCGCGGGATGTTGGACGTCGCTTCCGTACCGAGCGTCGTATACATATGTGACTGCGACTTGCGGCCGAGACCATCATCCCTAGACGCGGCGGCATGCATGCTATCACACTCCTTCGCTGGGCCAGCCCGCTCGATACGATACGGTGCTGCACTGCACATACATGCCCGGACACACAGGCTCGGTGGCGGACACGAAATGGACGCCTGTGCTGTAACATTGTCTCTTCGTAATCCGGGCCCTCTATCCGAACGGTTCTATGTATGTATGGATGTATGATATGACGCCTCCTTCGACCTATCGCGGCCGCCCCGTCTCCTACCAGCGAACATCCCTTCCTAGAGGAGTTACCGCAGCCGTCTTGCAATGCATGCATGCAGGTGAGCCATTCCAGCCCAGCCCAGCCCCTCCCATCCACCCGTTGCGAAATCACCGAAAAAATTCATCATCAACGCGAAAATCTGCAGCTACTATCGAAGTCCACTTCCCTAAAAAGAATAAACGCCGGGTCCGCCCTCCTTTTCTACCGATTGTGCTCTCTTCTCTCTTCCTCCTTGGCGCGAGCCCACGCACGCACGCTGCAGAGACACGATATCTCAAGTGTGGTACTCAACGATGACTGGTCCGATCAGGCGCCGAAGTCTGGAACTTTCGCTCCCCCCGCGCGGGAGAGTAAGGAAGGGCGGCTGCAATGCAATCCCGCCGCCCAACATGTGAGCCGGTGAAATCCCAAATCCCTCAGAGGACTCCGTTGTCGGTGTTACTCGGTGTGGGTGGCGGCGGCGGCGCTTCATCGTCCCGCCTTCATGGCTTCCTTGCGCTTCTTCTTCTCCGCCGCCCGAGCCAGGGAGCGCTTGATGTCGCCGGATTCGAAGGAGTCGAGGTCGTAGTACGTGGGTGCGATTTCCTGCAAAGCTGGTTAGTTGTTGTTGCTTTGTGATAGGGGCAAGCTAGCTACATACCAAGAGCCACTCGGGGCGGATTCCTGTGCAGGTTCGGATGTACTGCTTCGACGTAAGGACAAATTCGTTGTAGAGCACCCAGTCGAACTCAGTGCGCAGGACAGTTGACGGGTGGATCAGCACGGCCTGGTCGTCCTTGACGGTGCGGTACAGCTTGCCAGAGCTCTCCTTCATGGCGACCTGCATGAAGAAGCCGGCGAGCAGTGCGCGGCGGATGTTGTTGTAGTAGTTCTTGTCTTCGAACTTGGTGCTCATGAGCTCCAACCCATGCGTCTCCATGATTCGCTTCAGCTGCGTGCGTACGTTGTCGGCGCTTGACAGATGTCGGAACGACAGGAAATGCTCGTGGCACCACTGTTTGACATTGTTGGGGTTGTTCGTCGCCTCGCCCTTGAAGGCGTGGTAGGCGTTGAGCAGCGTCAGGTGGTCGCCATCCGGGTGTGCGAAGTGTGCCTTCATCTCGTCGGCGCGCTTGCGGTTGGTAGCTGGCCGCACGAAGATTTGCGGCACCGACAGCAGCGATGTGATGGAGAGGATCTCGTTGGAGCAGTAGAACTCGGGCGACGAGATGAGCATGACGGCGAGCGCCGGGTCGAGGGGGAACTCGGAAGCCATACTACCGAGAGCCGTGAGCTCACCGTCGTCGTCGAGGCAAGCGAGATAATTGAGCTCCTCAAGGGCGCGCATCATAGTCTCGGGCGCAGGGGGGTCCATGAGATCGAAGTGCACGAGGTCCTCCACGCCGAGCTTCTTCAGCTCCAGCACCGTGTTGGCGAGGTTGGAGCGCAGAATCTCAGGGTACGTCTGCTCGATGAGCTCCTTCTTGAAGGCCTTCTCTGTGTACAGGCGGAAGCACTTTCCGGGCTTTGTTCGACCGGCACGACCAGCTCGCTGCTGGGCCGAGGCCTTGGAGATGGGCGAGACGAGCAGCGACTCGACACGGATTCGCGGGTTGTAGATCTTCTGCTTGCTGAAACCGGGATCGACGACGTAGACGATACCATCGATGGTCAGCGAAGTTTCGGCGATGTTGGTGGCCACGATGACTTTGCGTCCTGGTCGACCGCCTTTTCGAAGAGCCGCAGGTGCTTTGTCGAAGATGCGCTGCTGTTGCTGGGGAGGCAGAGTACCGTAGAGGGGGTACACGGCTAAAGGCCCAGCGTCGACTTCTCGTATCAATTCGTCGGCCTCCAAGTTGATCTTTCTGCAAGCATCCTCAATCTCGTCCTCGCCAGTAAGGAAGAGCAAGACATCTCCCTCGGGTTCGGAAGCATGGATCTGCAGAACGGTACGGATAGCGGCCTCGACGTAATCGCGCTCCGGCTCGGGGGTGTAGAAGATCTCGACGGGGTGCGTTCTACCCGGGACGGCCAGCAGTGGTGCATCGTTGAAGTATCGCTGGAACTTTTGCGCATCCAGGGTAGCGGACATGATGATGATCTTGAGGTCGGAGCGGCGCATGGAGATCTGCTTGAGCAGAGCCATCAGGATATCGGTAGACAGGGTCCTTTCGTGAGCCTCATCGAGAATGATGCAGCTGTACCGCGACATTTCATGGTCGTGCATGGCCTCGCGCAGCAGCATACCGTCGGTCATGTACTTGAGCATGGTCTTGGGGCCCGTCATGTCTTCGAAACGGATGCTGTAACCGACCTCCTCGCCGAGGGTGACGTCCATCTCATCGGCGACACGCTGGGCGACGGACATGGCGGCGACTCGACGGGGCTGCGTACAGGCGATGAGTTTTCCGGTGAGCTGGGGCAGCTCGTCGTAGACGACATATTGGGGGATCTGGGTGGTCTTTCCGGAACCGGTCTCTCCGACGAAGACGAGGATCTGGGTGGAGTGGTACTTGTCGAGGAACTCTTGCCTAGAAACATGAGCGTTAGCAGGAATGGCCATCATGGATGCGCATAGGTGGGCTGGTGTTTATCTTACCTCTGCTTGTGGACGGGCAGATCTCGCCTCGTCTGGAGGATCTGGAAGTACTTCTGCGAATGCGGGCGGCCCGTGAAGGGATTCGACTCAGAGTCCTCCGCCTTAGCCGCTTGCTTAGCCGTAGTCTGTTGCCGCTTCATGCCCGCGAGAGGCGAGTCGGGCGAAGGCTCCGCGCCATTGCCATTCTTCCTGTCGTTGTACATGTGGGCGAGATACGGGTTGTACGTCTCGCCGTCAGCGTCGCCCTTGCGAGCCTTCTTCCTCGAGGCCTCGTCCGCGTCGGCGCTGGCTCGCTTCCCCGATCGATCGTAGCTGGCGTCGGACATTGTTTGTAGGGAAACCAGCGGCGGCGTCTGTTTGCGGCAAACAGGGTTGACAAGGCTGAAGCCTGCTGGTTTGTTTGGGATGGAGTTGGTTTGCCAGAAAATTTTGGCGGGACGGGTTGGAGGCGGGCCTTATCGATAAGGCAGAGGGCGGGAGCGGAGGGGACCCTGAAGTTTAGATGGATGTACAGTGTGAGTACGTGACAGGTGAGTTTCACGGACTGTGCTACGGTGACGGCATGGATAGGAAGCATTACAACCTGTACAGGACACCACCATTAAAAAGAAGTGGTTGAAGAACACCTATCAAACTTTCAATACGTAATTGACTACAAACAACGCTCTATTCTTATTTTAACTCTTGTTGTTAAATCGTTCATCCCTTCTTTGTCTTCCTTCAACTTTTCATTCGCCAGTGGCCCTACAGCTTTCTCCCCGCGCGCGCACACTGTGCCCAATTTTCAGGGTCTCTTCCTCACTCAAAAGTGCAGCTCACCGCGAAAAACACCCACCACTTGTGAAATGCCAGTGCCTCAGCCCGTTTGCCTCGCACCCTCCAAACCTCGATCTCGGGGTCTCTTGGATAAAGAACTCGGGCGGGCAACTGAATAGGCTTTGTTCTGCTTCATTCGTTTTCATCTCTACTTCGGAATTGCCATCTCTTACCGTCGGCATCGCGCCTTAGATTCAGCCTTCTTTTCAGGATAGCTGCTAACCTTTCTGGCCCTGTTGATCTTGCGCTGAAGACTCCAGATCTTGCCAGCTGCAAATATGGCCGAGACTGGCTTTGACTTTAATATGGCAGAGAGCTTTGGGCCTGAGAGGCCTGGCTTTCATATCGGCCAGCACGATTCGACTCGCGATGCGCCGCTGAACGACTTGCAGTATGGACACTTGCTCAACCATGGGGTAAGTCTAGACCAGAACATTGAAACCTCGTCAAGACTAACACCCCCAAGCTGTCCTTCGTGACAACTCCTATTACGAACACTCACTTCCGAGACCGTGTCTTTGCTCTCGTGGCGCAGCATCTCCAGACGCTCAAGGAGCAAAATCAGCAGGCCACCTCCATTGCTACAGCTGCCGTTTTAGACCCCATTCTGCCTCCTTTGACGCCCAAGGATACAGGTCTCTTCCCCAGTGCCGCTGTCAACACGTATACGGCCTGCATCAGCCCCTGGGTTGATCTCTGCTCTACCAATCCCATCATCTCCAACATCTCGCGCCAGGTCCTCAACGTTGAGGTCAACTACGCCAACTTCTGCGGCGTACGGAGCATCATCATCCCAGGCCCAAGCTGCGATGCCTCCCAAAATGGTGGAAACCAGGGTCTTGCACAATATTCTCGCGCTGTAGAGGAGGCGCTTACCATTGGTGGACGAGTCTCGTTCCTGGTTCACATGCCCATGTATCGTGAGCCCGTACTGGAGAACTCGATCAAGACTCTGGCGTCACTCGAACCAGAAGAGTCTTCAAACAAATCTACTGGGAAGGAAATTGATCTCTTCTCTGCTTGGGACTCCTGGCACCACGTTCGGAGTGTTTGCAACTATAACCCCCGGCTCTTTGTTGGTAGGTTCCCTAGCTCCTCACACTCGCTGTCACCTCACTTACAGTCCTCCAGCTTTGCAACTCCCGAAGGTTATGCCAGAGGTAGCTCTTCAGAATCGCTGGTTCGCGGAACCTCTGCACTACCTAACTCTCAGCCCGGCCATCTTCCAGATAAACAAGGCTGGCTTCCCGTCACTCTCCAAGCACCATCAAGACCTCATATTCTCTTATGTGCGGCTTAAGAATGCGCCCTGGATTCTTCTATGTGACGCTGGACCGGATGTATCGCACAGCAAAGAGTCAAATCTTGCTGCCACGGTATCAAACGTTGACGCCCCCCCCGGTCAAGATGAGTTCCCTACGCTTGCCGAGGCCCAGAGCCAACCCAAGCAGACATCGAAGGACGGCAATAATCTCTACCTCTCTTACCTCCGGTGGCTTGAGAACCAACAGACTCCGTTCTCACCTCTCGAGAGCACCACCATGACAAGCTTCCAGGACTGGCTCCAGTCACCCCTGCAGCCCCTATCTGACAACCTCGAGTCGGCCACATACGAGGTCTTTGAGGGGGATCCCGTCAAGTACAATCAGTACGAGATAGCCGTCATGGAGGCCCTCAGCGAGTGGAAAGAGCTCGGCAAGCCCACCTCCAAGCCCGGCAAAGTTGTCATCGCCGTTGCTGGCTCCGGCCGCGGCCCCCTCGTGACTCGAGCTCTCCGCGCCGCCCAGGAAGCCGGCGTTGAAGTCGACGTCTGGGCCGTGGAGAAAAACCCCAACGCATACGTCTACCTCCTGCGCCAGAACGAGCTCATCTGGGGCGGCAAAGTCACCGTCGTCAAGACCGACATGCGCGCCTGGAAAGGCCCCCTCCTCTCCTCCTCGCCCGAGACTGGCCCCGTCCACGGCAAAGTCGACATCCTGATCTCCGAGCTCCTCGGCTCCTTTGGCGACAACGAGCTCTCACCCGAGTGTCTCGACGGGATCCAGCACGTCATGGCAACTCCTCACGGCATCTCCATCCCGCACTCCTACACCGCACATCTCTCCCCCATCGCCACGCCTAAGATCCACGCCGACCTGCTGACGCGCGCGCCCACGGACCCCAACGCCTTCGACACGCCGTGGGTGGTGCGGCTGTATGCGCTTGACTTTGTGGCTGAGCGTGTGCCGCAGCATCCGCGCTTCCAGCAGGCCTGGGAGTTTGCGCATCCGATTCCCGCGGGGACGTTGGCGGCTGTCGAGGCGCGTCGCTCAGGGGGTGTTGTGGGTGGTGGTGGTGGCAGCATGGCTGGAGCGGCGGGTGCGAATGATCATAACTCGCGATATTGCCATCTTACCTTTGTGTGCCGTACGCGCGGCGTCACGCATGGACTTGCTGGATACTTTGAGTCGACGCTGTACCAGTCACAGATCGCAGAGAACGCCGGCGCATGCGTTGAGATCAGCACGCATCCGGAGCGCATCGACCGCAAGAGCAAGGACATGATCTCCTGGTTCCCCATCTTCTTCCCCCTCAAGGTACGCCCCCTTCCCCCTACCTCTCCCAGTCCATTACTGACCTCTCACTGTAGAAACCGCTCTACTTCCCCGCTGACACTGAACTTGAAGTCAGCATGTGGCGCCAGACCGACGACACGCGCGTCTGGTACGAGTGGCTCGTCGAAGCGTGGACGTGGGTAGGCCCGGAGACGAGAGTCAAGGTTGGCTCGTCGGAGCTGTGCAGCAGCCGCAAGGTTGCATGCCTGATGTGATTGAAGAAAAGCGTGGGCGTCGAAAAGTTGGTTTCGGGGGGTGTTTATGATGATATACGAAGGATGATGGTTGTCGATATACCAGGAATTCACTTCGAGGCTTGGAATTTAGGGTAACAAAAGCATTTTTTTTCAACAGAACCTTATCTGTCTTCCTTTCTTTGCAATTGTGACTTTGAAATTGGGTGGTTTTGCTGCATACTGGTGCTGCACCATGAAGAACAAGATGAGGGAAATGGTTCGTTACAAGTCTTACTAGAGTTCGTTCACAACCTCAACATTATCACAGGGCCATTTCCAGTATCCGCGTCATGCTTATTTACTATCTTGACTTCATACTCTCATCTTAGCCTGTCTCCTGTATCATCCGAAGAGCACCCCCTATACGTATCATCTACACCTCATTCGTCCGTCGTCATCCTCCACATCGCACCAATTTTATTCGTAATAAAGACGGCATCATCATCAACAGCCCTGCCTCCCTCCCCCGAAATATACCGACTACCCTCAGTGGTCGGAGAAAAAGAGAGGAGAAAGTAATTCAAGTAGGACAGACGACCTACAGTCAAGAGGTCGCAAGAAATGCACGGGGTGAGCGTGCACTCTTCTATTTCATTTTGGGATTTTTTGGTATCACTACAGCAAAGAAATGGGAGAAAGGGGGAGGGCAGTTCCGAGGTTCGGAATAGGAGACGCCGCAGAGCTTCTCGGGACCAGCGTAGTCACAGTCCGTAAAACTCCCAGCCATCCCCTGCCGCATCCTCGGCTGCTGAGGTCGGGTCTGTCGATGTGTCGTCTATTGGCCGTGATGGCGCGTATTCAGAGCGAAACTCTTCCCGGAGTCACAGCTCATCGTCGTCAATTTCAGAAGGCTTCAGCAAGCCGCCAACCTTCTGTCGTCGTTCCATATCCGCGGCCTTGGCATCACGCTCTTGCTGCTCCTTCTCGACAATGAAGAGCTCCGCGTTGTCGCCGGCAAACTCCTTGAGGGAGATGAGGAAGTCACGAAGGTTGAGTCGGAACTTGTCGTACTGCGTGTTAAGCGTGAACAGACCCTCCACGAAGGTGCTGACCTGAGCACTGAAACATACTGTTAGCTCATATTTCGGTTCAATAGTGGTGAAAGGGATTACATACGCTTGCAGGTTGGGGAACGCATTCTGCAGGAGGTTTCCGACGAACTGCGCCAGGAACTCTCGGTTGTCGGTGCCTGAGGGAGCCTGCTCAGGAGTGTAGATGGGTCCCTGGATCTTGGGCGAAGTGCCATCGGCGGGATGGATGAAGTAGAAGAGTTTCATCAACAACATCGACTGCATCTTGAAGCCAGCCTTGTGGTCGTTATCCGTCACAACGAAGAACACATCCTGGAGGATGGTGATGAAGAATCGCTGGAAGAAAGCGTTGGCCGTGGCGGCATCGGTCTTGTCGGCGATGTTGTTGATCAGCTCGACGCACATGTTAAGACCGGCGGCTTCAACATCCCGGTTATCGTGCTTGAATGCCCACGAGCACGAGTCGATGACAAACTTGAACTGGTTGTTGTCGAGCTTGAGCAGGGCTGGAGCGGTGTCAGTGATTGTACCGATACGCAGTCATTCAATAATGCAGGCATACCAGGAAAGCAGTGAAGATTGATGGCCCGTAGGAGATTGAAGAACTCCACTCGGTGCTCAGGAAACTCAGAGAAATCCTTGTTGATCATCTCCAGCGTGCACTCGAACACGTTCTGCATGATGATCGGGACCTGATCCTCCATCAATGACTAATATCATATCAGTATCCATTCCTTGATCTCACTGTAAACGGATGTGTAGACTTACGGAAAGCTTGGCGATGATGGTGGACATCGCCTTGAGGACTTCAGCATCTCGAGCTCCGGGAACGTTGCGGTTGTAGTCCACCAGAACGGAATCCAGCAAGGGAGGAACCATCTGGGCGCGGACTGCCTGGAGGTCCTCAGCTGTGTCGACGTAAACCTCGATGAGCTTGAGGATCTCCTTTTTGATCGTTCGAAGACCTCGCACTTTGGGCATCTTCGTAGCAATATCGCCTAAAAAGACGTCAGTTCCAACTTAACTAACATGAATACAATAGCTCTTACCATCTCGTGCCACAGCCTCGGAGATGAGGGTGCTTGTCGCATTGTACATCTGCAGCATGTCGTGGTAGATGCGGCCAATCTGGGGATAAAAGTAGGATCCCACAGATGTGCAGGCTGAGACGTTGGTCTTCATAATGTTGCCAATGACCTTGATCGTCTCGGCATCCTGCAAGATGGAGGGGTTCATCGTGGCCGACTTGATAATCTCATCCCACGCCTGGTTGGGGATGTTCATGAGCTCGGCGAGCAGACGTTCCTGCTGGTGCTTGTTCCCTTGGGCGGCTACCATATAACCGCAAGCCTCGTAGAATGTATGCACCTGCTGAGGAGTCAGGTCACATGTAATCTTACCCATGTTCCGGACAATCTCCTCGATGAAAGGCTCGTGCTCGCTAGGCTGGAGGGCAACAAAATGGCGACGACAGTGACGAGCAATCTTGATGAAAGTGTCACAAGCCATGTCCTGTACACCTGTATTATTGTTAGTTAGAGCAATCGATGACGCTATAGTGCTTGCATAAACATACCCTCGTGAGACTCGTGCATGAACTCGAAGAGCTTGTTCACAACAGTCTTCAAGAACTTCCAGTGAGCCTTGAGAAATCGTGGGTACTGGCCCACAATGTACATGATGTTACTGGCCACGACGGCCTTGTTGTCCTTGCCTCGTTTCATTTCCGTGAGGCCGAGGAGATCTTTGATAACGGTCACCAGGAACCTCTTCTCGGTTTCTTCGTTCATGGCCAGCGAGATCGATCCAATAGCCCAGCACAGAACGTTGCAGTTGTGCCACGACCACTCCGTTCCGTCCACCTGTCGGGCAAGCTTCTCCGTCATAATGTTCTCCGTGTCAACCACGTCCAGATGCGTCAGGTACACCAAGCACTCTCTTATCGTCTTGTATAGCTGGACCGTGTCGCTCTCCTTGACGAATTCTCGCACAATTTCGCCCTCATCGTTTTCGACAATCAAGACTTCCTCGGGCCGAACCATCTTCTCGATCATAACGACTCGAAGGTTGGAGAGGATCTCGTTGTACTTGTGTTTCCGAAGAGGATAGTTAGCCAGCAGAGACGGGTTGGGAGCACCGCTGCCGGACATTCCTCCGCCCACAGCCATGAGAGGGTTGAGGTCGGTAATAGGAAGCTGTTGCATTTCCTCATACAGCTCCTGGACCAACTTCAGCCAGTAGTCCAGACAAATCTTGAAAATTTCTCGGTCGTCGATCTGAGATATCCTAATAAGATAATAATGACCGTGGACGAGGTAATCGCGATTCGGGAGATTCTCGATCAAGTTCAAGTGCATTCCGAAGAAGTTGCAGAGGAAGAGAGCCAGATTCTGGATAAACTCCTGATCCCTCGAGTTACTGCCGGGATATGTTGACTTGAGGTCCAAGGACACCGGAATGATGTTAGCAATGGTGCTTAGAACCTCCGTGAACATCTTGACGAGTTGCTCGTCATATGAGTTTGGTTGACCTGGTCCGCCAGTCTGAAGACCGCCAATCTCGGTCAGGCACTGTAGCGTGACGTTTCGGAACTCGGGGGTAGAGAGGAATCGCGTCCTCAGAGTCTCGATCAAGGGGGTCTCGAAGATGTAACCTAACGGGATCCAGTTGCAGAAGCGCAGCAGGGTCTCGAGGGTCGCCTTGATGAGGCTGGGCTGGGTAGCCGTATTGAGGACCTCCTGGCACAGCTGGAAAATCTGCGAGAACTCGGCGCACATGGTCTGCTTGAGGTTCCTCGTCTTGGTCGACGTCATCTGTTCGGCCGAGTAGTCGAAGACCTCTTCGGAGAGGAGACGGAGAATGATCATGTTGTTCTCGCAAATGGACAGGCTCGAGTGGCACGACGAGATGATCTCGTTGATGAAAGTAGGCCAGTTGTGTGGCCATTCTTGCTTGAGGACGGAGACGAGGACGAGGTTGAGCTTGTTGAGCAGTGTCTTCTGTTGCTTCAGGGACTCTTCGGAGCTCGAGCACTGGATGATGAACTGGACAATGAAGTTTCGGATTCCTAGCAAAGGTCAGCGACAGAACGAGGCTGCGAGAACGGTAGACTAAAAAAAGATCAAAGAAAAAGATTGGAACAGACCTTGACACTGCTCCCTAGGCAGGACTTTCCACCGGGTCATGATCACATTGTCCAGCACCTGGAGGCCCAAGTCTTCCGACTAAGTCAGCTAACCAACCCCTCTTCTCACGGTTTGTAGCGCGCGCGTGCATGGCGCGGCGGCGTCGGCGGGGAAGAAGGCGAACGTACACTTGGTCTGAGGATATTGCGCATCGGAGAGAATCTTGTCGACCATGAGCCAGGCATCGGGATCTTCCTTGAACTGTAGCTCGTTGTCAGTCGAAGGCTTTCATGGTTGCTCGGCCGGAGTTGGTAGTCGTACCTGGTTCAGCGCAGCTTGGGCGGCTTTTTGCTATTCCGTAGCAACAGACACCGAGGGTCAGCGAATTCCGTTTCAAGAGGCAGGGTGCAAAAAGAGACAAACCTGCTCTCCGCGGCCCTCGTAGAAGGAGCGGACCAGCGTGTCCAGCTCATCGATCGTGATGGGCATGTTGGCGATCGTGTGAGGCGTATCGTGAGGCTGGCGGCTGTTGGAGGGAGGGCGAGGCGGGGGAGACTGGGATGGCGGCGGAGGGACGAGGCCAGGCTACCTAGCCGGAGAAAGACGCAGCGCACAACGAAGCGAGAGGCTGTGCTGTGCGACGCGTCCACGGGAGGAGGGCCAAGCGAGGATGCCCGAGAGCTGGAGGGGTCCGGGCAGAAAGAGTTCGTGATCAAGGGGTTTTGCGGGCGAAGGAGGAGGACGAGGAAAACCGGGCGAGATCGAGATGGGAGAAGGAAAAAAGGCGGGAAGGTCGAGAGGAGAAGTGACAGCGGTGCTGCAGCCAGGCGTGGAGATGCGGCGCGCTGGAGGTGGTGCTTGCTGCTGCTGTTGCCGTCACTTAGCGCCGAGCTCCCGCCTCAGGCCAGGCAGTTACAGTGGAGTTGCCGTTCCAGCTGGCTTTTACAGCGAGGCCTAGCCCTACAGGTCACTGTGCATGTGCGCTGGCAGGCTGCAGCCCCGCTCCAGGCGTTTGTCAGCCAGAGCTCTCCCTCCGCACAGGTACCGGTACTTTTGGAGATCATGACGGTGGCGCTGCCCGAGCCCGCGAAACCTCCACCAGAGCAGTTCATGCGCCCATTCCTGCGGCCATGGAGGTCGCCCAGCCCCAACCCCCCAACCATGACGCTGGAATCCAGGTACCGCTACTTGCCGGAGCATCGCCCTGCCACCACCATCATCAACATCATCACTGAGAGTTTCGGAGCCCCACTTCACTTAACGATCGTTTAATGCTCGTTAACTCCGTGAAAGATCGAGAGGACGTGAAGATGCTTCAAGAAAGTATATGGTGTTTCGATGCTTTGAAATCAGAAATCTGGTCTGAAAGCCACAAACTTTATTATGGCTGGAGGTGCCAACTTGCCTAGGCAACTGACGATCTCAGGATACGAACATCACATGAATGGTATGTCCGAAAGCCATTTTGGCCCATTACCTTGTGGTTGTCAAGAATACACAATGAACGCGGCAACAACATAGAGTTTATTCTGCACATGACAACCGAGTTTCGTGAGGTATCTCGAGTCAGGTCATGATAGTAGAGGAGTTGGGGGCCTGGCCTTCAGTCGAAATGCACTCCGGTCTTGTTACAGCAGTCATGTGTAGAGACCTCGAGGCTCATGTAAAGATATCTCCAGACAACCTCAACTACTACTCGTGATGAGAGAGTATACTTGCTTACAAATGTCTTTCTGTTCTCAAAGTTCACTTTGTGCTAAGTATGCCTTTGTTCTTACCTGGCCGCTGGACTTGATCTCATGACAAGACGCGAAGCAAATAAGGAGGGTCTAGCTTTACCATATGATATCTATGGTTAATGAATATTTATTCTCGAACTAACTTACCAGTCTGTGCTTCATAGGAATCTAGGTGCCTTGTTTTGACCTCTACGTTGCTGAAACTTGGCCCAAAATCTAAGAGTGTTAGAGGCTTCATTTTGGCCCCCAATGTGATCGGGTGACAATTCACCCTGGCCTGGCATGCTAGATAGCGAGCCACGCCTGTGGCTGAATCTCAAGTTTGCCTTGTCGCTTGCACTGCCACCGTATGTATCTTTTGTTAAGCACTCGCGGCCAGCTATGCAAGGCGTCTTTTGAGGCGGCATTCAGGCACCAAGGCACATGAGGCGGTGTTTGGATGCCTTACTTGGGCATTCACCTGCCTCTGTCGCAACTCTTCAAAATCAGGACGCAAGCCAATTGTCGAATTTTCTTTGTTCCCCCAGAGTGTCTTAATTCTTTTACACTCAGGTAGACAACTATGTCACCAGATACCAACGACAACAACCAAACCACCGCCCCCGAATTGCCGGAGGCGGATCGCCGATCGCTCCACAAAACGCCGGTTACCTTCGCCGTCGACATCTCCGGCAGCACCTACGGCTCGACCCTCGCCGCCGAGAAGGCTTTCATCCGGAGCACCGCGGACCTACTATCGCCTAAAGCTCGCTTCGAGTCCAAGATCCTGCCATGGGATGACAAAGCACATACAATTTTGAGCCTGGGGCAGCTGGAGAGTCTGGAGGACCGCGGCGGCACCGACCCAGGCGTCCTCCTCTCTAACCCCAGGTACAAGGCCGCCCTCAAGGACTCGTCACTATGGTTTCTGATGACGGACGGACTGATTCCAAATGAGGCCCGCGCCAAGTTTGCCCGCGATGTGGCCAAACATGGCATCCATGGCATCAGTTGTATCATCGTCGTTTTCGGCAACCCCAGCACTGGCCCTGCGAGCTGCGACATCTCCGTCGGCGTGGGTGTCTTTGCGGCCGTACCCAATTGCGCTTTTCTCTTTTGCAACGAAACCAACGGCAGCCTGCGCGTCATGCAGACCAAGGGCTCGTTTGACGTGCTGCTAAAGGGTCAGCCGCACCCAGTCTTGACCGATTCGTCGTCCCGTTGGGACCTACTACCACTGGTCTCCGTTGCAGATCTCGCTGCCGTCCTCATCCCAGAGCCTAAGCGCCTGGAAGCCCACGAAGTCGCTCTCCAGGACTCGTTGGTTGTCAACATGGATGATCTCTTCGCCAATCGTCTAAGCGCCGAAGAAGTCAACAAGATTTTCTCTCGGGTCGACAATCTCGACGCCGTGCGGATGACAATGCAGGCTCGTAACCAGCAGGACGGCTTCCGCAACTGGCTGCACCAACAGACGATCCGGCCTGACGATCCGCTCTTTACGCCGCGTCTGGATCCGGGCTATAAGGCAGAGTCACTCTTCACGGAGCTCGTGGGCCTAGTAATCCGTGGTCAAACACCTCCAGCTCCGCTGCAGGGACGCTTGCGCGCCGCTTTCTTACAGAATATGCGCGGGTTCATCATGAAGGCGCAGGCTCAGCTCCGTCAGGCTGCGGAAAGATCAAATGTTATCGATCAGGTTTCGGGGACTTCGTTTTCCAGCATAGATGATCCCTATTCCATAGGGCACTCTTTCCAAGATGCGGATCTCGATGATATGCGCACAACTCCCCAGACTCATGTGGGTGTTGCAGGTGGCTCGCCTCTGTCTCCAACAGCGCCCCGATCCCCAGAACAGAGAGATCCTTTAACGGAAACGGCTCCTGCACTATTCATATCTCAACCAATGTCTTCTATAGACACTTGGGGAAGCTGGGAGACTGACTCTCTTGATGCATCGCTGCGAGGGTTACTATACACGAGAGGATTTAAATCTGCCAAAGGCTCGTTCAAAGGTACTTGTCCGCTCTGCGGTGCGAGCGGCATGACTATGGCTTGGTTATTTTCCATTGCCTCTTCAGCTCCAGATCCGGGCGCAGGTCCAAACAGGGATCCTATGCCGAATAGTACAGAAGGTTTCCCGGCCCCTGGGAGTCTCACACGGTTGGCCTTCCCGCTGGCCATGGGCTACTTCAAAGAGACCTCCGGCATCCTGGCCTCGCTCCCAGGCGCTGCGACACCTTTATCCTCGTCCATTAGGTCTTCATCCTCTTTCCTAACCCTGCCGACGCTTGTATGTGACCCCTGCTCTGTCTTTTACACACGCAACGGCGCGCTCTCCTTTGGCGTTAACGTTGCTCTGCCCATGGTTCGTTTCACCGAGAACCGCGATGCTGTATGCAGCACTCTGGGAGCCGCTTTTGAGGACCGATTCGCGGAAAGCGATTTGCCACAGGTCTTTCTTTCAGTATTACTACAGGCGGTCAGCAAAGCATCCGAAACATCAGCTTTTTTCGGCAGCCCGGCCTCGTCCGCTATGGATCTTGACATCCAGGCCACCATGGCCAACGCCGCCGCGGCCAACACCTTCCGAAGCGCCGTCGAATGGACGGTGCATGACTTGCTCTATTCTGTCGTTGCCCTACGTGAGTTGACCGAGTCATTCTCACCACCTTCCGAGTCGCAAGCACTAGTTTGGCCCCTGGCTACGGTCCTCGCCGGAGCGTTCGAGGAACTGGACTCCAACAGCGACGGCACTTTGCGAGGAATGGTAGTTCCTCTTTTGCGATATCCGCTCCCAGGCTTCATTGCAATTCTTAAGGCAGCGCCCATGTTGAATGTTGACGTCGAGGTTCGAAGGCGTGCGGCGTTTCGTCGCCTGTTATATCTAATCTGCGAGGAACTTGACAGAGCGGCCGAGCAAGCACCGCACTCACAGTCAATATCACAGTTGTTTGCAGGGCTTCTCGGAAGACCGTTGTCAACGAGCCCGGATGCGATCGGAACTCAGTGGGAGCCTTGTGTTTCCGTGAATATCCAAAGCTTGCAGTTTCACTCTCTTCTAAGTGCTGCGAGTTATCAGATGATATCTCGGGCTGCGGAGTTTCGGTATCTCGCGGACCCCTCATGCACATGGAGCGGGCCGGCACTTGCTCTTTTCCTCGATGCCCTCTTCTGGCTAGTTACGACACAGCCTGCTATGAACGCTTCAGCCAGGTTTAAAACTGTCAGTGCAATGGAACTTGTCGGGAACGCCCTGTTGAGACCGGAAGAAGTTGACAGTGACGCTGTTTCCGATATCTTGTCCCAGATGGACAAAGCCAGATGCGGTTTAAGCCCTAACCATTGCGGTTATAATGACTGAATGTCTAAATGATTTTGTAACGTAATAGAAATTGTATTAAACATAGGAGTTTTGAATACATAGCAGGACCTTCATGTATTATATCTCAGTTCTTCCCAAATAATCCTCCGAGATTTAAAATACAACAATGCTATTCGCCCATGATACTTGGTCCATCAGCACGGGAACCCTAATTTTGGATTATAAATGATCTAAATGAACAAGAAGAGAAAAGAAAGGAGGGGGGGGGGGGGAATTACATGAGAAAGATAAAAGGATACTGTGCAGATGGTGTGACTCTTCAAGCATTCCTTGCTGCAATGGTTGTTGACGGCTGATTTGATAGCGGGATTCCTGCCTTGGCACTGGACTCAACATCCTCTTTATTGACCCATTCTGGTTGCATTCTCTTGGCCTGGCGGCGGATGATATGGGTGAAAAGCCCGAAAGAGATAATAGTCACAGCGACCGTGAGAACAGTCCAAATCCAAACCTGAGCCGGAGCCTGCAGGTACTTGGTCTGGGTGAAGAATGGCATCGCAAAAATAGCCTTCATTAAAGTTAGCCAAAGGCTCTATGATATCGAATGGCAAACAGAACTCACTGCAAAAGATGTCCCAGGAAGAAACAGCATTGTTAAAATAGCAATCTGAGAAACGTATTATTGCCTCGACCGTAGAGCACATAACCGTTTGTGGGTTACTCACCGTTTTCATAGCAACGCTGTCATTTTTCATACTTTGTGCGAGTTCATGGGACTCAAATACGATATGCTGCGACATTTTATTGTCTTTTTGTGCTGCGGTGAGAATAGCCTGCATCGTGCGATCGTTGTTCGCTTGGATTTGATTGAAGAGCTACACCGAAGGAGAGCAAAGTTAGCCCACAATAATTTGTATCACACTGACAGATATGAAGTTTACCAGAGCCAAAATGTTTTGGACTTTGCTCTCAAGCTCACTTAAGAAGCTCCTGATGGCATTCAGCTGTGAAATGAGCTGATCAATCTTGAGATTGTTGGGAGTGTTGCGTTCTTCCGTCATGCCAAATTCATCAACGGTATCGAACTTGCTAGATTGAAGCTCGCCAATAATATTCTCCAAGCGATGGAGCTCAGACTTGTATCGATATAAGTGAGCGGCCATCGTGTGTAGAGATGTATTGATGTCCTTGCTTCGGTCCGAGAACGGGGTTGTTTCTCCTGCGGTCTCCCGTTGAAGTTCTTTCTCCTAATCGTGTTGTCGCTCATTAATTCATCAAGATAAAAGAAGAAAAATCGAGAGCTGTATCTTACATGCATAACGAGTTCCTGATTGAAACACAGCAGCACGTTGTTCCACCATCTCAAGATACTAGAAAAATAAATAAGGTGAATAAAATGTGGGTTGATGGTTAACCCCTTGCCAGACCATCGGCGGACCGCCTCTCGAACACGAAGCAGGGGCTCCTCGATAATATCCTGTAGACGATGATCTATCAGACTGAAGGAAACAACAGTGGTACCTCCCCGATCGGGCTCACACTGAATAAAGAGTCCGATGTAAGAGCCACGAATGTCTGCTTTAGCGCCAGAGAGATGAATGTAGTGGAAAGGATCAAGCTGATTACTACCGGCTGTGCTTCGTGTGTGGTCTTTGGCCTGGACACGACATGGCATGATCATCCTCACGGGAATGAGACACCAGTAGTCCCAACTTCGAGCGGACGTTCGACGGAATCCTGTTCCGCAAACCATATATGGTCTTGCAAGAGCCGTTACAAATGCGTCAGGGATATTAAATGAGGATAACAGAAGTCTGAACGCGTGACTGCTGATCTGCAATTTGCCATCTTTCTTACTATTGGCCGTGGATGTTTGCGGCACCGTCGCCGAGGATAGTTTTGAGGCAGCGCTGAAAGGCAGATTAGCGACAGTGATTCTTCCAAAAATGTTTTCAGAAAATGAGACAGACAAGAATTGCAGCCCGGTTGTCTTAGTCTAGATGAAATTAGATGCTTTCAAGAATTACATGTCAAGAATAAGCTCTGCTCACCTTAGACTGGAGCAATGCAACGGACCTTTGGTCGTCCAGGGTTGACTCTTGAACATCTACGCACATGCATTGAAGAATCAGTATTAGTATCTGTAGATCATATGGTGCTTTGACTAACTTTCATATCCTTCAGTTACCCGAAGGGTGTACAGTGACGTGTTGTCGGACAAGAGGAGCTTTTCAACATCTTTAAAAGCATCGACTACATCCTTCCCATAGTCGCTTCAACGAGGGATTAATTTTCGTACAGATAGATCGCGCACTAGATCGTACGGAGAGAAGTATCTTTACTGACAGGATTGGATCAAAACAGGCCGAGTTGAACGGCCATTTGAGGATTATAGCTGCAGCCTTCTCGTGTTCTCGAGTATCAGCCGCTGAAGCTGGACTTAGCGTCGCCATGTGTCGCTTTCTTTCTTCCCTATTGTCTGCTATGGCTTGGGAATTCTTTTGAATGTATTCCGGTAGGCGTAGAGCCTTGTTCGAGATTGAGTGAGGGTTGAGGTTGAGTGAGGGTTGAGGTTGAGTGAGGGTTGAGGTTGAGTGAGGGTTGAGGTTGAGTGAGGGTTGAGGTTGAGTGAGGGTTGAGGTTGAGTGAGGGTTGAGGTTGAGTGAGGGTTGAGGTTGAGTGAGGCCACCAGGTTTGGGTCATTGGGAGTGCCTAGGAAACTGCCTTGCCGACATGGGTATTTCAGGCGAACCAGGCAAACCACGAAAACCGCTGCAGGTAAGAATCTTGGAGTACGTACCCTTGTACCTCTTGTTAGGCTCAGCTCGCTTGTCTCGTTGGGTGACGTATTATGCAGCTACGCATGTTGGGGGCCGGGGGCTGTGCCAAAATTGCGCATCACTTGACTCAGAGCGACTCGCATCCAGTCTTGAATGGCGGTTTTCGCGAAGCCGGGCAGCAATCTTTTTGCACCTTCGTAAAATGCAATCAGGATGGCAAGATCCAAGTGCTGAGGCGTTCCCTTCCACTTGGATGCTTCTGAAGCCCCAGGTTCCTCCGCCCAATCGCGTCGGGCACGATGCTGCCTCATCGATCTACCCCAAGGACTGGTCTCTGTCCACAACCCCCGAACCCAGAGAGGACCAGACAGATACGCACAGCCAAACAACTTCAGAGACGCAAAGTACGATTAAGGGGGGCTTTCCAATCGCACTCTCAGACGTGGAAGACACTGCTTCCACTGTCCTTCCACCTCCTACCTTCGAGAGAAACTGGACTCTTCCACCGACCCCAAGAAGCGATCAAGACGCTGCTCGTTATACAGTACCCATCAGCAGCAGTTGGTCTCCAGGGGTTCCGAACCCCCCAGAAATACAAAACGCAGCGTATTCTGGGATATTTGGGACATTCCCTCGTCATGCGCCGAACATTGTGCATCAACAGACCCAAGATACCTCTCGCCCGTCTGTCGCTGGGAATTTCAAACCCTCTGGGTATTCCGATCCTCATGTAAATTCACAATCGAGCTCGGGACCATCAAGCGCCGAGTCCTTCCTCGTTGCAGAAAATGGGATCGTTCGCCGGTTGGTCCAACAGAAATATTTTGCGTCTCCAGACTCGGTGGCTTCTGGAACAGGCACGGCGAGTTCTGTGTCGAATGTTAGTGGTCGCCCTGCTGGCAATGTGCGATTCGCACAGCAGTTCTCGGCGGTGAGTTCGGATTTGGCATCTAGGCATGTATCTGCCTCCTACCAACCCCGACGGCCAGCCGGCTTTGGAGACCCAACTCCTGACAGTCAATCTGAGAGTCAATCTGCGTCCAGTCAATCATATCACCCCCAACGACCGGCTGGGTTTGGAGTCCCAAGCCCCGAAAATGCAACTCAAAATCACTCTCAGTCTGTGTCTGATCGATCATATTACCACCCACGACCTGCAGGATTTGGTCCCGACAACATCACCCCCGTCACATCTGACTCTATTCAGGGCATGCAGATGCAGCGTACAATGCCGTACAAACATGTCGAGGGCATGGCTAATGAAGACAAGGTATCCACTACTTGGCCTCAATGGGAGAATCGTGAGCCATTTGCACCTATTGAACTACCTGAGCAAGCTAATACGCTGCCAAACGTTGCCCCATCTTGGATATATGCAAACGCCGATGAGCTGTACAAACCCGTTGAATACAACTAAATCACGCTATAGCTAGTTGTTCAAGGAACAACTGAGTTAATCAACAAAAATCTCCTTTGTATATGAAGAGAGGTTTTTCTTCTAATTAAGAGATTGGGGATATATCTTATGTTGGATATAGGGCTACATAAATAGTATCTATTACTTAGATGTTAAAATTATGAAACTCGAGGTAGACTTTACTGCGCGTAATACTCCATGCCAATAGAGTGAACTCCAAACAATTAACCAGTAGAAGTAAGTCCAATAATGCTTCCGTCTGATTTTCCTTCTTCTTTCAGTATTTCAGCAACGCTTGCAAATACAAGCTCATGGAAGGTCTCGAAATCTATGCGATAGTGTTAGAAAGAAGTTCCGCGTGAAACTAAAAAGAGAACTTACCAAAAATATCGCCAAAGCATGACCAAGTCGACCAAAGAAAGAAAGACTCATCGCCCACTTGTCTTAGCTCCTCGTAGCTCCAAAAGCCACCAACAAGGCCTTCTTGACCATCTGTCCTCTTATAGTAGTAAGGAGCGTTTCCCATCTCCCAAGTCATGTTGTATCCGACTTGATCCCCATAGTTGTTGTAGCTGGTGAGGACCTCCGTCACGGAAACAGGCTCTGCGGCAGCGGCCCAGTCAAGGGAGAAAGTCCGAGAAGAACCGATTTCAAAGCCTTGACCCGTCGTGTTGGTGAAGTTCAGACCGAGGAAAGCGACGTCTGTAAAGGAGATCGCAGTGATATTAGAAACCTCCTCTGCGGTGGCTGGGAAGAACCCATATGTCGTGACCGCAGAGTGAAGTGTTCCTTCAGGACATTGGCATGGCTGGACAGTTTCCCCACAGGCTGGAAAGGAGGCCGGCTTCGTTGATATATTATATTTACCATATGCTGGGGAAACCAGCAAAAAAGCTGACAAAAAAGATGTGATGTTGCGTAACATCTTCAGCAAGATGAGCAGGTTGGTATGTGTATTTAAAGAGTCCCGTATTAATGTCTTACGAAGGATTTCGATTGAAGACTGGCGAGTGAAACATGGATTAGAGTAGAAGGATACCAAGCCTTCTTATACTCGTTTCCGTGCTATTTGATTATCATTTTCTTTCTACGTTGCGAAAACCATGGGGTTTCGGGATTCGTTTAGGCTCAAGATCCTGGTTAGTTCAGCTTCTACCAAAGTACTTTTCGTAAGTCGCCTATTAAGTCCGCGAGGAGGTACTAGTAATAATCCTGCAATACCACAAGGTTCCTTTGTTTTACCGATGCGCATACCAAATGCCTGCTGGTAGGGACGCATTGTAGTGCCATGATTGGCCAATGAATGAGGAGGAGGTGGAAGGATTCGCGCCCAGAACCTAGCCCGAAAGAAATAATAAGCCTGACTCCACGAGCTAAAGCTGCACCTGTCATCAGTCGCCCAGCGTCATTTCCTGCAACTGTCATCACCGATATTCAGAACATGCGAATTTCAATCGAATTCTGACGATCTGAATTGTATCCAAACGAGTCGGTCTAACAATCAGCGATCATGGTGGCAGCGGGGCAATCATCTCTCCGCATGACGCTCGACATGCTCCCTCCAAACATAGTTACAGTGGATGACTGGAAGAGCGTACTCGAGCCTGATGATCGACGACGAATTCAAAACCGAGTGAATCAAAGAGCAGCTAGTAGGTCAACTAATACCAACCGAATGAAGGGGTCTTGTTGACTGAGCCGATGGCAGGGAAGCGAAAGAGGGCCAACGCTAGAAATGAACAGCTGGAGGGGTCTAACACGTCGTCAAGCGGTCAACTGCGCTCTAGTTTGGTGATCCAATCCAAATCAGAAGAGAGCTTGGGTAGACTCAAGGTCCAAGACCCTGACCTGTGGCACATCTTCTATTCTGCGATGGAATCAGTACCGAGTAACCGCTCTAAGCTCATCAACTTCGCACAAAGTGCTCCTATAGGGGCTGCCGATATGCAAAAGCTTCAAAGAGGTTTCGAGAACTGGGTCTCTTTTCTAACAGGCTCCCCGGGCCGAGATTGTTTATTCACTTTGATACAATTCAATGTCTTCCGGGCCATGGCCTGCAATGAGAGACACCTTGGTCTGCCGATTGCTTGCGCACTGGGAGATGACGCAGTCTCGCCCCTGTCCGGTCCGAGCTACGTGGTACAGGAAATGCCGGCACCATTACGTCCAACAACGCTACAGAGAGAGATAGAACATCATCCGTGGATCGACTTGTTACCGAATCCTCGGATGCGGGATAACTTGCTGCGCTCCGCGGATGGATACAACGAAGAAGAGCTCTGTACAGCAATACTAGGCTGTGGCACTGAGTCTGGCCGAACCGGGATGATTGTCTGGGGCGAAGCTTGGGATCCTTCGGCGTGGGAATTCACGGAGGAATTCATGCACCGGTGGAGATGGACGCTGGATGGATGCGAAGACTCGCTGGTGTCGACGAATTACTGGAGAAAACAAAGGGGGAAGAAGCCTCTGAAGTTTGGGGGTTGAAGTATCGCACATCCCGCGTACTTCCCTCCAGATGCTGACTCTCGCATCCCGAAGGACTTTTTAGGGCGTTGCTGACACCTGCATTGGCGTGCTGACACTCACATTGTGTTGCTTTTACGGTGGGTCTTGGTGATGTACTCTGTTTCGGGGATAAGATCACTGACCGAAGTCCTAGGGGATTCGCAACTGTCTCGACGTCACGTCCAGTATAAAAAGGAGTTTCTTTTCCTCAACGAAATGAAGAAGTAGATAAGCCAATCTGACTCATACTAATTTGACTACCTTTGTTACTTAAAAAAACAACAACTCATAACTTTTAAAGATCTACTTTGCCATACCTTCCAATCAAATCATGACCTCCCGATACGCCGAAGTACACAAGTCCCCCAACGGACCAGGTGATGCCCGACCTACAGCTCTTCAAATTATCAAAGACGAGCACCTCGAAGGGCAGTTCGTCGGCAAGAATGTCTTGATCACGGGATGTTCTTCTGGCATTGGACTGGAAACCGCGCGTGCACTCTTCGAAACAGGAGCTACACTGTTCCTTACGGCGCGAGACATTCCTAAGGCAGAGTCAGAACTCTCTAGCCTGACATCTTCAGGACGTGTTCACCTCCTTGAGCTCGATCTTACCTCCTTGGAAAGTGTGCGCGCTTGTGCAAAGAGCTTCCTCTCCCATACAGATAAGCTGCATTTGTTCATCGCCAACGCTGGAGTCATGGCTTGCCCTGAAGGCCGCACCAAGGATGGCTTCGAAACTCAATTCGGAGTAAATCACCTGGCCCATTTCCTCCTTTTCAATCTGCTCAAGGATTGTCTGCTTCGCTCAGCAACACCAGAACTCAGCTCTCGTGCTGTTTTCCTCACTAGCGTGGGTCATCGCATGGGAAGCGTCAACTTCGACAACATCAACCTTGAAGGCGCCTACAACGAATGGGCCGCCTACGGCCAGAGCAAGACGGCTGTCATTTGGACTGCCAATGAGATCAATCGCCGATACGGATCGAAGGGACTGCATGCCATGAGTGTGATGCCAGGAGGCATTTCCACTGGACTACAGAAACACATGTCTGATGACGCGCTGCAAATGTTCTCCGGTGAAGAAGTCCAAAAGCAATGGAAGAGTCCGGAACAGGGTGCGGCGACTACCGTGTGGGCGGCTACGGCGAAGGCACTTGAGAATGTTGGGGCGAAGTACCTCGAAGATTGTCAGATTTCGGAACCTTGGGATGAGCAGACAGGTCAATTGGGATTAGGATATGCACCGTGGGCCTTCGATGAAGCGGGAGAAGCTAAGTTATGGAGAGTATCACTCGATATGGTCGGCCTCTGAATTTAAGAAGGGTTTCCTAGGTTAAAGACAATTTATTGGATAGTTTTTTACGCTGTTGGAAGAAAGATAATTTTATGAGAAGCACTAACAGAGCATCGTTCTTAAAATCACCAGTCTCGCTGATGAAAGAGCCGGGTAACGTTGAAGTCATGAAGGTGTAGCAGCTTAAGATTTGACGTCTGAAAATCATTCGGGCCTGTCCCGCGACAAATATATGTCTATCCAATTATAATTATTACACAGAAAGACTCAGCCATCTATCAAGGAAGACTGAATCATACTTTCAATATCAAGACTTTCTTTAAAAAGCGGTGAGCCGGTAACGGTCCCGCGTTGAGGCCCCCAAGTGACCTTGTAAAATGGGAAAGGTTAGGTGTGTGGCTTAGGCACCATCTATAAACAACGCCCAATCGCCGCGTCACAGAGTCCAAGTGTCAGGCACCGATTGGGCAATCATAAAAAATCAGCACTACCGGCCCATGAGGCATTTAAATCAAAATCAAAATATCAATAATAATCATCCTACGCGAATCGTTGGCTCGCAGCTAGTGATGTCCAATTTGAAGCAAATCCATTATGCGGCCCGAGGTGCAAAATTCCTTGCGATATTGGCCCCAGAAAGAACACCTTCCTAACTTTCGCCATGGATTCATCATTTTCGACACCTTCTTATCTTTGGCTCAGTTTAGCTGCATAAAAATGATACGATATTGTGTCACATGGAGTCATGGGCATAGACTACTTCGAGTTGCTTCTTGGTCCAGTTACGAAAATTGATGGTATGTAGGCCAGATTCCGCCTCGCGCTAGGCTATGCTAGGAGTACCTGCCTAGCATAGCCCCGATACTCTAATTGAGTATATATACTGAACAGACCTATGTCGTTTTTGGAACATAACAGAGTCTTCGGGCGTAATGTCTACCATGCCTTCAACAAGAGCGCGAGGAGGGTTGTCACGCTCAGACGCAAAGGCGCATATCGAACAGCTTAAAGCCGAATATTCTCTTGAAGGCCACAGCAAGCTCGCTAAAGTTGTTAGCAATGCGCTACATATGTAAGACGACTGAATCTCTTTCCGGTTTCCTTTACAGCATAACTAACGGTTGGTCCCTATTGTTCTAGCCTTTCAAGCGAACTCTACGATGAATCCACACATTTCATTCAAGAACTAATACAAAATGCTGACGACAACTGTTATGAAAATCCAACTCCTAGTCTGACCCTCAGCTACACCCCAAACCGTCTTCGTGTCGACTGTAACGAGATAGGTTTCATGGCAGATCACATCGAGGCCATCTGCATGATACGAGGTAGCACTAAAACGGGCAATGACCAACAAAACTACACCGGCGAGAAAGGAATCGGGTTCAAAAGCGTCTTCCGGGTGGCAGATGTCGTATGGATATCGTCGAATAATTACCAGTTTAAATTTGACAAGAAGAAGCAATTCGGGATAATTGCACCAGAGTGGGCAGAAGACTTCCCAGTTCCGACGAAGCAGGGATTCACTACGTTCTTTCTGGAGCTATCTCCACAAGGTGACGCACAAGAGCTTGTGGAAAAACTCATACAGTTCAACGTCGATCAGCTGCTGTTCCTTCGGAGGCTGAGACAGGTTGAAATTAATGTAGAGAAGAAGGATAAGAACTGGAGCCAGCAGATTCGCCGACTAGATAAAATAGATGCCGCGGGCAACACAATCACGACATTGGATCTTGGGTCGTCACAAAAGCGGTATATGGTGAGAAAGAGTCAAGTCACGGACCTGCCCACAGAGACCAGGAGGCACTATCAGACTTGTTCCGAGCTCGTTCTAGCTTTCCCGTTGCCCGATGGAAGCACATCACCCCCGACTTTCGAACCAAAAATTTTTGCCGGCCTACCAATTGGTGATGCAGGCGGGCTTCAGGTATGTTTGTAGATTGTCAGTGGACCCTATAAATTATTCCACCTCACTGATATCTTTCTAGTTTCTGCTGCAGGGCGATTTTATTCTGACAGCAAGCCGTCTTCAGCTTGACACCTCACTCCACTGGAACCTGGCTCTTCGTGATGCTGTACCCGGGGCGTTCTTGGATTCCGTCGTTGAGTTCAATAGCGGCTCTGATCGTTATATTTGGCCATTTTTCCTCCCATCCAATACCAGAGTTTCGGCATTCTTCAAACCTGTATTAAAAGCTATCCGCGAGGCCCTAGGCTCAACAAAATGCCTAGAATCCATGGCAGGTATCATGGCCAAGCCTTCCGAGCTGCTGTATGTGGACTTAGAGAGGTTTGGTGACAGCTCTGGTAAATTCCTTACGATCAACTCCAAGACATCGTCCTTGTACCTTTCTAATAAGTATCCTGCCTGGACTATTGAAGCAATAATATCACTTGGTGTGGAAAGGTTTTCCGCCAAGGACTTCCTTGAACATTTACGTGGTCTCCTGTCAGATGAGGGGTCAAGATTCTGGACCAATTCATCTAGTTGGCATGGAGACCTTGCCAAGGTGCTCCTATCTCTGATGAAAGACTCCGGCACCAGGGAGAATCTCCTAGATCTTCCTATAATCCCTCTGGCCGAGGGAAAGTGGGTTTCTGCGAACAGCAATCCTAAGCCCGTCTTTATATCGGAAGATCTCGAGCTAGCAGACTTCCCAGTCAACGGCGGGTTGCCGATTATCGATACCGAAGCCAGTTTGCACAAAGACAGGAGAGCTCTATATCAAGCTTTTGGAGTTTCTGCTATTGCCAAAGCTGAAATCTGCGACTTTATCTGCAAAGAACATGTATCGCCAGATTTCAAACCCGAACAGTGGACCACTACCCAGCTTATCGCACATGCCAGACTATTATTCGAAACAGGTCGGCGATCTTCGAATAGGTCGGTTGATCTATGGTTTGCTACAACTGACAATAAGCGGTGCAAAGGGTCTTCTTTGTATCTTCGTGAGGAGTTTGAGAAGGATTCCGCAGCGGCGAGAATATTCAACTACCTGCAGATGCGACAACCTATCATTCACCCAGACTATCTCAAGATTGAAGAGATCAAAGTCTTTTTAAGGAATATCGAAGATGATTCCGAGTGCTCGAATCATCGATCGAGTTCGCCATGGGCTTCACTTTTATATCGATGGAAGTCCCAAGAAGCCGTTAGATCGGCTCGAAGTAAGAAGTTGCTTCGTTGGAAGTCTTTTCTTAGAGAGGAACTTCAGCTGTCATCAATTCCACGGTTGGTGACTTCGACGTCTTGCATATCCGAAGAGTTTAAATCCGTTCTGCGACATTGTCCTGTCTCGGATTGGCTGCAGGTCGTTGAGGATAACTGGCGAACCTACTCTGAATGGATTGAGCCCAGTAAAGTCACCACTGAGGAATCCTCAGAGAGTACGAACGCAATTGATTTACGTTCTGAACTCAAAAAACTTGAAGTCCGTACGACACGCGGCCTGCACAGCTTAAGCGACACGTTTCTTCCTGATCTGGATGATCTTATCGAAGATGCTCCTGTCCCAACACTTAACATCCAGGCTTCCATTGGAGAGAGCACTAGATACAGACTGAGTCTGCTTGGGGTGGGAACAAAGAGAGATGCTAGGTACTACATTTCATGCCTAAAAACTATGGTAGATGAAGCCTCCCCAGACATCACGATACTTACCTACATTTACGAGCAAATACAAGCAGACTACGACGCTTCAGGGACTATGGTTGAGTACGGTTACATCCCCAATTCTGAGAAAGACTCATTCTAACTGCTGTCGGCTAGCGACGCATTCCACAAGAGCAGATTGATATACGTCAATGAAGCGGCTGGAAAGAGCAAGCCTTTGAGGGGCTGGTTCAGCATTGAACAATGTTCGGACCACAAAATCAATGTGGAGGAAGAGTATCCTTACTGCGGCCTGCTCTTCAAGTGTCTTATGACCACTGTCAGGCTCAACACCTCCACATTGGTGGGGATGGCGACCAAGATCAATGCCTCTACACAGCGGAAGGACATTATGGATATTTTTGCCGACCTCGACAACGTTCTTGGGGCTATGAGCGTGAAAAAGGCTGCCAATGTCGTCAAGCCATTATTATCCCTCGCCGTCTTTCCCGTGGTGAGCCGGGTTAACTCTCGCAAACACGGCCTGGCAAGTCCGAGGAATAAAACTTGGTTCATCGCCGATCGCCAACATCTGCGAGACAGCTTTCTAGGCAAACTACCTCTCCTAGACTTTACCGTACAAGAGATTGAAAAGTTGGAGAATTTGTTCGGAGCGCTTGACCTGAGGTCGCGGGGGCTGTCTATCCTCGTCGATTCCCAATGTCGACCAAAAGGACAATTGACATTCTCTGCTTCAGCAAGCTGGTACTTCCGTGTACGGGCACCATTCATCAAAGCGTATGTTGTTATTTCACCTAAGTTTATAGCCTGTTAGCACCCACTGATCAGACATGATTATGACAGGCTTATCCCTCCGTCACACAAGAAGCGAAATTCTTGGGTTAAGCTTATTGAGAAAGTTCGTGTCAGTTATGCTGCAGAAGTGAGCCGCCAATACACTATGAAGAAAGATTCAATATCAGCGACAGGACGATCTTCAGAGGCCACCATCGCCCACTTAGTTGCAAACGATTCGATGCAGATATTCATCACGGAGGGTTTCAGCGTTTCCTCTCAAAGTGCCGTTACTGACGTTGTTGAGATGATTTCAGAGCAATTTGAATTTAAGGATCCCCTTGTCTTGCGCCTTCTCCATATTCTCTTTGGTGAGAAAGAGCATGAGCCGATTCTGCAAGCATTTGAACGGCACGGTTTCCGTGTAGATGGTGAGTTTCAAAATTCGAAATTTAAGCACAATTTCTAATTAGCACAGACAAGAATTCAAGATCGTGCTTTTACACGCCAACAGAGCTGACCACTGTCCCATCTCCTTTCAAGTGGTCAGGGTTTGTTGACGATTGGAGCCATGTCTCAACTACAACTCAGCCTTTGAAACTCGGCCTTCGCTTTATTCCAAGAGAAGGGAACTCAAGACGAATCGAAAACGACAGACGTTTGCCAATCCTTTTCTTCGAGGAGGATGAAGAATGGCAAGAAGAAGACGTGTTTCAGCCTGACCAGAATTTGGAATACCTTGGACAGCGTTTAGTACGAACAAATATCAGCTTCACGAGCATCAAAACAAAGGCTAATTTTGGCTCGACCATTAGGTTTCATCATTCTTCATAAGCACGTTAGGACCTTCGTACCGACCACAAAAGCACTGGACAAGTCAGCTGCGTTCTCGTGGGGGTTTTGACATCTCTAATACAGCTGAAGAAGACTTTCCGTTCATAATCAAGGATGCAGACGCCTCAAGAAAATTGACAGAGTTTTTCATATCGCTGGGGTTGCCCGAAGCTAAGCGCTGGCAGCATACCCAGCTGGCATATAATTTTGAGCTTGCCATAACCGAAGGTGGTATAAATGATGGTTTCACTTGGAGCTGGGAACAACTAGAGAGGGTAATTGATATCTCGAACTTCCTGCGCTTTGTCCATTTCTTGGCTAACAATAAAAAAAGACCCGCACTCTACAGCGACAGTATGATGGAGAGGGTGGCGTACAGCGTATTATGTTCATGATACAAGTGTGCAATATCTTCAAGTCACCCGAATTGCGGTTTGTTCTGAACCCTTGGGAGGAGATCTGGGCAGGAAACACGCGAGTGCTTGAGGGCTCTATCTTGAAAATGGCACCTCTCTCACCAATCGAGGACGGCCAGAATCCTTATCCAACAATCACTATGAAAACAGACGACCGCTTATATCAAGGTGCTGCAAGTCAACACGAATATCCAGCAGCTCGTTATACTTACCACCAGCATTGGACCCCCATTATTGCCGAATACCCAGGCTTTGATAGTGGCACTACGTTCTTGTCACATCAACCACAGCCTTATCAAGCGCCGGTCCAGCTCCCTATGTTTTGGCACGGATATCCACATCTGATGTGGCCCAATTTCATTCCTCCTATGAGCAACTCGTATGGGGGTTTTTACAACGCGCCCTTGGGGTTGTCTAATGTTCCAGGGAATCGATCAGCTCTATCTCGGCCAATTCCTACTCCAAACTGGGAGAGACTCCCACGGTATACTTATCGCCGCCTTCGAGAGAAAACTGAGATGCGTTTACTCACCCTGTTCCCTGGGAAGACCGAAGACCTTCTGCGTGGCGTTTTACAAACCTGTTCATTCGAAGAACCAATTCCTTATGACGCTATATCATACGTCTGGGGAGAGTCAAGCCAGCCCAAATACAAATTGTTCACACCCGAAGGATATTTGAACATCCACGCAGCCTTGTTTCAGGTTTTTCAACGTATACGCAAGTTGGATAAGCCTGTAGTGCTTTGGGCGGACGCTGTTTGCATCAATCAAGATGACGGGCAGGAAAAGGCACAACAGGTACAGTTATTACCGCGCATATTTCAGATGTCCAAACGCACCTATGCGTTCCTTCGGAAAGATTCCCAAACCGACGCGGCTGTTGAGATGCTTCTGCAGGTTGTTGCACACGCAGAACTTACGGGCACCGAGAACCCGAAATGGCCCACGTGGTTACCAGAATGCCCCGAATCTTGGGAAAATACTGGAATGCCTCCCAAAGATGACTCTGTGTGGCCAAAGCTTGCTGTACTGCTCGACCACGAGTGGTTCAGACGCGTTTGGATTGTGCAAGAGGCAGTGGCATCACCCATAGTCACATTTGTTTGCGATGACTATATCATCAACTGGAACGACATTTTGTATGCTATGCGGTATCTTGAACAAGAAAGGGTACTTTCTGGGGATCTTCTCACTGCCTTCGAACCCCTCAGAGCCCTTGATGACCTGCGCGCTTGGGACGAGAACCAGACACGTTGGTCTATCTTGCTCCTCCTTGAGATGTTTCGCAGTGCGCGGTCTACGCTCAAACGAGATCGGTTTTTTGCTTTGCTTGGTATTGCCAGCGATGGTAACTTGCCCGGATTTGAGCCTGACTATACATGCCCATTCGAGGATGTTGTCCGATCTTTCGCGAGAGGTCTCGTGTCGCAAGGAATGGGAGTGCAGCTTCTATACGGTGCTGGCCTCAGTTCGCAAGCGGGCCGTTTTCCATCATGGGTTCCAGACTGGACCATACCAAAATCGCCATCACTCCACGAGTCACTGAGCCGGGGCGTGACGTATCGTGCCTGCGGTCCTGACGAAAAGGTGCAGATCGTATGCCAGGGCGCGGACGAGATACATGTGATCGGTACCAACGCCGACAAGATCGCGCAGATCAGCAAATCCACCAACCATATGAGTTCGTGGCGACAGTACTTTGCGGAACTAGACACCATGGTGGATGGGCTCCCCTATCATGCTAAGGTCAAGGAGAATTACAAGTGGAAGGTTCCTATTGCAGGGGCCAATCATGCCAAGGTCGCAATATCAGACTCTCTGGACTTGTTCGACTCTTTCAAAGCTTTTAAAAAAATTCTGAAGAAGATCAAGTACAAGAAAGGCTTCAAGCTGACAGACATCTTGAAGACAATATCGTCAGATGAGCCTGAAGTGAGTAAAGACATGAGCCTGCCACAAAAGAGCAGGAGCTACATGGAGCTTCTAGGAGGAAGGCTTGAAGGCTGGCGGTTCGTCATCACGGAAGCGAAAAGGTGTGGTATTGTGCCGGGTAATGCACAAGTTGGCGATGAGGTACTGATCCTTGGTGGAGGCGAGGTGCCTTTCCTTTTTCGAAAGAGCTCGGAACGGACGAATGCCCATCAATTTATAGGGGAGTGTTATATTGAGGGCATCATGCATGGCGAAGTATTTGAAGAAGACGGGGATTTTACCGAGAGGATTGTCCATTTAAATGTATATTAAAAGCTCTATCCAGAACTTTGTTTTTCAAGACGAAAAGACCTAGATTCTCTGCAATTTTGGGATTATAATTGGTAACGTCATGACTTTTCTATGTGAACCCCTGCAAGTTTCATGTACTATAATGATCAGAATGCAATATAGACGGGAAAGGCTATAATCAGATAGTCATATTAAGGTTCAGAGTTCAGGTTCAGGATAAGTTCAGGTTCAGGATAAGTTCAGGTTCAGGATAAGTTCAGGTTCAGGATAAGTTTAGGTTCAGGATATACAGAATCGGGACTATCCTTCCTTGTCTATATTGCATTTGAGAATGCCTTGAACGGATGATAATACTCATTATTTGAAACAAAACAGCAAACGAATTCGGCGATTACTACAATTTACTTACCAATAACTGCCGTGTGATGACAGTCTAGGTTGCGAAATTGATCACGAAGAATGCATACAGGGAGTTAGAGGAGAGGGAAGCCAGGAGCGCGATGCTTCAAGATTTCGGGCGCCTGTTTGGGGTCCCAGTATAAAACTCAGAGAATCATATTCCAATTCAACAGCTACACAAGCTAGTACGGCATTGGCTCTACTTAAAGAGGCGGGGGAGCGTGTATTGAGGCTTCTGTTCCAGCTTCAACAACTTTCTTTCTAGCACGTCAAAGCGGTGATCTGTGCAATTGCGTATAGAATTCCGATGGGAAGGCGCAGATATCCGTTGATGATTTCTGCAGACGCGATCGTTTTGACGTGGCCAGGCCCGGGATTATGGCCCAGATCTTGTTCCTAATGAGAAGATATCAACCCGGGATAGAGACATTGCTCATATTGATCGAACTGCTTAGCGAGCGCAAGAATGGGAAATTTACGTTATCTTGCATGTTTGTCCATTTATCTTCATTTACCATTCTTTTGGAGTCTATTTAGTCGGTACTTGATACAAAATCTACGCCTTCTGGTAGCCACACTCCGCAAGACCCGTCGTTAGGGCATCGAGTGCCTTGTCGATGTCGTTTCGCTTAGGGTCCAGCTAGCAATCTCATCAGTATTATTTATAAAATTATCTTAAAAGGGGCAACTTACAGCGCTCACACCCATGTGACCAAATCGGATATACCGCGTAGCAATCGCCTTGTGAATACCACCAGCAAAGATGACACCCTTAGCAGAAAGCTTGGGGATGATGTCGGCAATCTGGACCTTCTCGGGGAGGTAGATAGCAGTCATGGCGTGGGCCTGGTCCTCAGGCTTGGTGGCGACGACCTTTAGGCCGAGGTCCGCAACAGCCTTCTTGACCTTGTCAGACACCTCGATGTGCTTCTGGAATCGCTCGGCAAGGGGCTTGGCGAGGATCTGCGTCAGGGCAGTGTGCAAGGCGTGGATGAGCTGGGGCGAGGGAGTGGCAAAGTATGAGGGCTTCTTGGCCTCATAGTTTTGCATGACTGGACTGTGTTAGCACTCTCGGGGCTTGGAACTGTATAGTTGGTGAATGACGTACTAGGAGTCCAGTTCTTCATAGAAGCAAAGTAAGAAGAAGGGGGGGTCTTGCGGTTCTTCACAGCCTCCATCGCTCGGCCGCTGAAGAACGAGATGGACAGACCAGCCGGGCAGCCAATGGCTTTCTGACTAGCAGTCACAACACCATCCAGACCCCATTCATCAAAAGCAATCTCCTCGCAAGCCACACTGCACACACCATCGACAATGACGAGCGTCTCGGGAGACACCCGCTTGACTGTGGCAGCCAGGTTCTTCAACTCGCTGAGCACACCGGTGGAAGTGTCGACATGCGTCACGGTGAGGAGCTTGTATTTCTTCTCGGAGAGGGCCTTCTCGATCTCGGGCAGCTGAGGACGGCCGCCGACCTCGCCGTCCAGCTTGGTCACCTTGGCGCCGTAGGTGGTCAGGCAGTCGCCGAAGCCGTCGCCGAAGTAGCCGGTGCTGAGGACCAGGACATCGTCACCAGGCTCGGCGAGGTTGGCAGCGACGAGATCCCAACCCAGGGTGCCGGAGCCGGAGATGATGAAAGGCTGGGCGGCCGAATCGGTGGATTGGAAGAGCTTCCGGGTCATGGAGAGGGTCTCTCCGAAGGTCGAGACGAAGGCGGGACCGACATGGCTTTCACTGTAGAGTATCGCGATCAGCTTCTCTGCCTCTCGAGCGCCTCAAACCGAAAGATGGCGAGAATTGACGTCCACCGGGAAACTTCCGAGACCGAATATACGTACCTGTAGTGGCTCATAGACTGCAGGACCGCATCGTCGAATTCGATGGGCCCTGGGATCAGCAGGGTGGCGTGCTCGGGCTGGGACGACATGTTGCTGGCGGCAGAAGACGAGAATGAACGAGTCTGAGTTTGAGAAACACTCTGCAGCTGTCGTGATAAAAGAGAGATCCTCCTGGCCGAGCCCGCCACGGAGGAGGGGGAGGGGCTGTCGATAGCAGCAGCAGCTCCCAGACTGCGGGGCAGAAGCCGAGGAGACATGCCAGGGCCCGATCCGAGAATCAGACTCCCGATCGGCCTGAGTCTGCCACCACCACCTGCACCCAAACCCTCCACCACACTGCTGCTGCTGCCCCGGACAACGCCTGCAAGCCGTACGCACGCCACTTTTGCTTGTGATTTCTCGCGGCGGCGGCGCGATGCCGATTCGAGGCGAGATGCAGAGGCGATTGGCGGGCTTTTACGGTTCTGCCGTTGAGGGCGGAGAGCTGCTCGGCACAAGTCCCGAAGTTGAGTGAGTTCCTGGCGCAAAGAGAGAGAAGTTCTTCGGGAGATGAGCCGAGGGCACGCCTCAGGGTCCTTATGCCCTGTGATTAAAGGAGTCGACGGCCTCGCGGGGCATCCCTTCAGCACTAAGGCCTGCTGGAGCGCCGATTGCGGGCTGTCCGAGTGTCGGTTGGCTCTCCCCGATCGCTGGCTCCGTTCGGGGAATGTTCGGCGAGTTGCGCGTCCACCAGTCAGGGAGAGTCAATAGTCATCACAATGAAGATATACATCTCGAGGGCATGGCTGGCTAGGAGAACGGTCGCATGGGTTCATTGGAAGAAATTCAGAAAGTTATTGCAAGAGAGAAGTAGCATAAGTTTCTCCAAGATGCAAGGTAGGTGCTGTTCCAGCCCAGCTGGGTGTCTCCTGCCTCCTCACCTCCTGTGAGGTACCTGCCCTCAACATTTACATGGACCCTCATACAATCGTCTTCCAAAACTTCAACACCTCCTCCGCGCCCTCCTCCCACCCCAAATCATTCTGCACCTGATGTCCCGCGCCCTGCACAAATACCAACCGCACGCTTTCCTCTCCACCGGCAGCAACCCGGCGATACACCGCGGCCGTGCGCTCCGCAACCGGCGCCGTGACGAGCCTGTCCGCCGTCCCCGCCATCACCAGCACCCGGCCGGCGCCGCCCCCCAGCACCGCGTCCGCCCGCGCAAACGGCCGAGTCAGGCTGAGCGCCCAGCGGTACGTCTCGTAGCGGCACAGTCGGCGCTGGAACACGGCTACCGATGACAGCGGGTAGGCGTCGCTGAAGAAGACGCGCTTGGTGAGGAGCGGGTGCGAGAGCGGTGAGTTGGGGTGCAGGCCGTGGAGGAAGAGGCGTGGGATGAACCACGGGTCGAGCTGTTGCCAGTTCTTGTCTATCTCACCGCTTCGTGACTGTTAGTGAAGGCTACCATATAGTAAGTGTGTAAGGAGCGCTCACGATCCGTACGGTGGGATGGACGCCAGCAGCACGAGTCCCTTCGCCGAAACATCCCCGTTCGCCAAGACGACCTGGCTCAACCCGCCTCCGAGCGAATGTCCAACCAGCAGAACCTCACTGTCCTCCCGGCGCTGCACCCACTGGATTGCAGCGATGAGATCCTCCTCGAGCGCCCGTCTCGGCGTGCCAAATAGCATCTTAAAGTACGACGGGTGCCAGCTACACCCGTGTCCGCGCAGCGAAACGGCATAGCACGGCACACCTCGCGCCGACAGATACTGCATGTACTCGCACCATACCCAGGCGCAACCCATGCCTCCATGGCAGAAGAACACGGGTGGGCCTTGACGTTGCGAGGGTGTCGCTGAGAAGATCTCGAGAGGCCCCTCAGGTGTGTCGATGAAGTGAGCATCAATGCCCGGAGGAGGCGGGGGAGCATGTGGCGGTGGCCTCGTGAAGGAGAGCCATTCATATGTCAAGTGCAGCTTAGCCATTGTGGCTGTTGATGAAATGCGCCTCTAGCTGAAGCTGTGAAATGATTCGAGGTTTAAATGAACGAAGATGTTGAGAAGTTAAATATAACGCCGATGCTGACGGCGAGCTCATCATACATCAGCTCATTGAGCTTCTCATATGACTGTCCAATCACTTTCTTTCATCCACGCGTCTCAAGGTTCGGCTTCTCTAAAATTTCCTAATGTAGAAAGATTGAAACTGAGAGCCAATTGAAGACCGGGCTAATTGGGAGGCTGACATCCAGCATCGTCATAGGTCTTACACCTCTCGCTCGAGTCCAGGATACTTTTATCCACTAACCCTGGAGACGGATGTGGCGGAAGACTATTTCAATCTCCCATGCACCTTATACCCTGGGGATTGGATCAAATACAGCATAAATCGATCACAGTTCAGGCCTTCATTCGAGACATTGTCTTATCATTCTCATTTCTGGGTATCTTAACGATAGTGTTACATATGTGTTTCTAAGTCTTTTAACACCATCTACTATCGGGCTCTCTGGGTGTGCACCGTGGTTCCTTGGTTGAGCCTGGGCCGCGAAACTCGACATTCATGATTGTCCTTCTCTCTTTCAGCAACACCAATGCACTCTCACTCAACCAGGGACCTTTTAAAGCCTGAAGATTCGCTCAAGCAGCCAGCTGTTAGCTACCAGAACTCTTGGAGGCTGTCGAGAAAACTCTTGGCGGTGACCAAGCGGATTTTCACAGTAGAATGCCCAGGGGCGAGACTGCCGAACGCCTTCAATGGAGCTGGTAGGAATCCTCGTCTGCCGTCTGAAGCTTGAAGCGCCTTTGTTGATCCAGAACCTCTGGCTTCTGGTCCCCGAAGGGTTAACATCGGTGTCCCCAAGGAGGTGGTGATCCAGGCGCCGCGTACCTCATGATTTTAACATAAACTCAGTGTTTATGTAACGTTCAGGGCACTGGGTCAACGTTCGCTCAGCCTTGCTCGTTCTCAAGGGCCTCCAAGGGCCACCGCATCGGTTCCTGCCAGAACGTGCCGAGGTAGTCGGCGATGAGATGGATCAGAAACGCCCCCGCGTCGCCAAACAACCACGACGACCGACACCGATGCAGCAGCACTCCATAATGCGCCAATATCACCAGCGCCTCCGGCCTCCTCTTCTGTAACGCATCGATGAAACCCTCTGTCAGAATGACGGGAAACGACGCCGCCGCACGTGCTATGCCCTGCCCTTTCATGAGCTTGAGCAGATTGAACGCCCACTGTAGACTGCGCACAGCCTCCATGCAGTCGATGACAGTCTGCGGCCCCAGATCCGACCCCTCGATGAGACGCGCGAGCGCGACGCACTCACTCCCCGGTATACGACACGCCTCATCCGTGAAGTCCATGAGCAAGAAGCGGCGCAACACGCTCTCCTGGATCAGCGGCATATTAGACTCCATGACAGTGCGGATGCCGCGATGCAGGCACACCGACTCGACGAAACGGTCGATGAAGACGTTGAAGCTAGACCGGTAGTAGGCCAGCGACTCGAACAGCACGTGCATGCTGAGGAAAACGGCAAACGTGAAGCGCGGCATGCATGTCCGCTGGCTTTCCTCAAGCGTGCCGGGCTGGTTCTGGTTGAAGGCCTCGAGGGCGCGCGTCTGCAGCTCTGTGGCCGTGCGGCGGTGCGAGGCGGCGTTTTCGGGGGCGCGCAGGGCCATGTTGTCGGCGGAGAGGGCGAGGACCTGGTCGAGGACGTAGGGCGCCTCGTAGGCCCAGGTGACGGCGATGTCGATGACGGTCTTGGTCAGGCCGGAGCCCAGCTGGAACGAGTCCATCTCGGTCTCGGCATGGTGGAGCAGCACGAGATGCTTGGTGGTGAAGGCTGGCTGCACGTACGAGTCCAGGAATGAGGAGGGCGAGCCGGTAAAGGCGGCGGTTAAGTAGGGCAGAGTCTGGGAGAGCGACTCGTCCTCGTGGAGCTTGGAGTGGCCGAAGAGGCCGTTGAGTGTCTGCGGGATGACGCTCTCGCCAGACGGGCTATTATTGCCATTGGCCTCCGTCGGGCTGTGGTTCTCCGACTGGGCGGTCCGCGAGCCGTTGGCTGTGGCTCCAGGCGGGAATTGACAGTCTCGCTCGCCGACGACGCAGTTGCTGCAGGCCGGCCGGGTCTCATCGCATTTGATATGTCGGCGCTTGCACTCGAGGCATCCGTTGCGGGACTTGCGATGGGCGCGGCGCAGCTTGGACACAGCGTTGGCGTTGGCGCTGCCGGGGCTGTTGTCGTCCGAACGCCCATGGCGCGGAGACATGTCGAGGGAGAGATGGTTGTTGAAGCAGACTCTGTAAATCTCATGGGTCGGTGTCCGGGGACCTTGCACGGGGACCTTGGACGTATCGCGTGGGGGGAGCTTGGGGAACACTCAATGGTCCATGACAGGAGAGAAACTCGCGAACTGCCTTGGATTGATGGACGTGGCGGGAAGTTGATTCGGTGGAGAGTATACTCGGGTATCCCTTTGTGTTGAGAATTGAGCTCAGGCAGGGCTGGGCTGGCGGTCTGCCGGACGCTCGAAGCTGATATACCATCTCCTGCTGCCCCTCGGCCAGGGATTTCGTTCCGGGCTAGGGTCGCCGATGACAGATAGCTGGGCTGGACTGGGCTGGGCTCGCTGGGCGCAGCTCGGGTCTCGCTTTTCTCGGATCGGTGGGTTAGGTTGAATTCGGTCAATACGAACCTTTGAAGCGCGTCTCCAGGCCCTGCGCCGCAACGCTTACGTCACGCTTCCTTCCCCAAGATCCGGTCCGCCCTTCCCTCATCTTTATCGGCACTTCAGCCTTGCCAGGCTCATTCACAATATTACAAACGCTCCAGCTTCACTCGCTCTCGCTCTCGCTCCCCACGATCATGTCGATATCTGTCGACTCCGTTTTGTGTGGGTGGAATGTTGCTTCATTAGTCGATGAGGTCTAGCCCGGGGGAACTTTAAAATAGCCTGCGTTGATCACGCTATTGTCCCTGTAATTTTTCATCCTTATTTCGCACTAGTATCTCATCTTTCACTTGATAGGCAATTATAGTTTCGGCACCTGTCATGCGCACTATAACAGAAACATGGAAGAAACATCTGAAGTTCTGGAGCGAAAGACAAATTTAGAAGCATTGCCGTCACTTTTGTCACTTAAAATACTTTAGGAACAATTTTTTACTTCATTCAACCGTCATTTGAGTTCCGAATGCAACCCTGAATTGCCTCTTCCGCACCAGAATTGCAACACCATTGATGGGATGCCGGGTTCATTGGTTCCAGCATTACCGAGACTGGTATGACTTCATTACCGAGATGAATGTCACCAGTCGTGCCATAAGTGCCATTGTTAATGAGTCTAACTGAGAGTTATACCCTCTATCTACTTGCTCAATTAAGTCCAGTATATGTCCTCTCAAGAGAGTGATACGAAGGGCAGAGTAACCTCACTGGCATATCCAGACTTTCCACAGTATACCGTATGGCGGCCGCAGTTGATGCTCTCAAAAGCCCCGATCAAAACAGGAAACTCTGCGAAGCGCATCTCGTGGCCACTGATCTTCACAGCCAAGCTCTCCCCGGGCGAGAACGCCATTGCACCTGGCCAAAGTCCAAACTCCAGTTTGACTACCTCTCCACTCTTGATCTTTTGAAGTTTACGATGTGCGAGGACCGGATGATGTGGTTGACTCAATGTCTTATCCAGCTCGCGGTGACTTGCTCTCACAATTCCTGGAGGGCCGAGATATTTCAAGACATTGAAGTTGGGAACGTCTCTTGCGGCCATACCTAAAGCTTCTGGGGGTATGTTGATTTGCTCTACCAGGTTCCCATTCCGGTCTGCTTTGCGAAGCTGAATAAAGACGTCCATGTCATCGTGATCTTCAGCGACCATATAAAGCACTGCTTTAGCATAACCGACAATGTATGTTTCCTTATCGAATCTGATATCAAACCTAAGTTCTTCACCATCATTTCCGTTCTGGAGTGCTGGAACATCTGATTTGTAAGTACGAGATGCTGTGGAGATATCGTCTGGTCGCTTTGGCTCGAGCGAGCCCGAGGATCCAAGATAGAAAGTTTTATAGTCGGTGTTGGGTATTGGCCAGTTGGAAAAGACGTGATTGACAATCGGTAGCTAATGATTTGTTAGTATGGTAGTAAGTATGTTCCTCCAGTTGGCTTACCTCGTTAAACCTGAGGATTGATATGCGAACTTTGGGCATATTTTCCCATCCATTGTCGATGCCTTTGGTATATCTATCGAAAAACATTTGGAGCTCATCGTTGCATTCTTTTGTGTAAAGATCGTACCACTCTTGCGTCGGATGTACGCGCAACCTAAGTTGTTAGAAGAGGAGATATGGTCAAGACATTTCCTTACCATTTAGGACCCTTTACTCTCTCAAAACCTCTGAATGATCCTTCAGTATGTAACGCGGAAGAGTAGCTGGCGAGAATATAAGCTGGAATCTCAATGGCCTCAAGTTTTGCTCTCTTTTTCTCCCAATATGAGTTCCAGGTCGGGAACGTTCTGATCATGGAGACGAGGTCTTCAACTTTCTTCCGACCTGCAACCTCAGATATCAGATCTTGTATGAATGAGAAAAATGGAACCGGATCATAAGTTTTGACTCACCAAACAAATTTTTCTGAACCATGGCTTGGAGAGGTATATGCGGCACGCCTCCTGGAGCGATAATATCCCGGTACATATCGCTCGCACCTTCGAGTGGTGCAATACATTTCAAATGGGGTGGCTTCTCCGCGGCTGCAAACCACTGAGAAATCCCGAGCCATGAGTTGCCGGCCATGGTGACGCTGCCATTGCACCAGGGCAAGGAGGCCAGATATTCTATGGCATCATATGTATCCTTTCCTTCGTCAACCCCACACCACCTTGCGCAAGTTCAGTAAGTTCATCACATTGATGGATTATTCTTATACTTACCGAATGTTGCCTTGAGAATCCCAGGAACCACGAGCGTCAATATTGCAGATAGCGTAGCCCCTGGCTACCCATTCCGCTGGATCTGGTGCTTCGAATTTTTCAAATCCAGATGTTCGTGATCTGGGAACACCTGCTCTGCCAGGTGTTAAATCCAGTTGAAAGAATCCTTAACTTTGTCAGAACCATTATTCAGGCAATGAAGCACCCGATGTACCTGTTCCCGATTTCCCATACGAGCTCCAAGCCAATATTACTGGAACCTTCTCTCCTTTTGTGTTTGTAGATGCCGGGCGAAAGACATCTGCTCGTAAGATCAAACCATCTCTCAATGGAACCTCAATATCCCGATCGAAAATAGTGTCCGCCTCGAAAGCAGCACGATCTGGCTCTCTCCTATAGCCTTTAGATAATATGGTGCTTCCTGGATGGAGCCCACCGTAGTTGGAGTCATCAGTCTCTGGCCGCGTTGCATCAACTTCAATAACATCGATGGTCTCCATTGCTTGTATGCGGTGATAGATCAAGTGTATTGAGGCGATCCGGTAACTCTCTTCAAACGAAGTATGTCTTACTTGCTAAATGAATTTCGTGTTGGATCTCAGGTTAACAATAAATCTCCTCACGATTATGAAATTATAAAGGTTGAGAGATCCCTTCTTAATGCAGTCAACCACCGGAGCCGCCGGAAAACAAAATCTGAACAGATAGCTATCCGACTGGCTCGGTTTGTTTGATGAGCAACCCAATAGGCTCTCGAGCGGAGAACGTGAGATGCTAAGAATCATTCCGATATATGAACGTTGGCGTCCCGCATCCAACTGCCGACGTCCCGCAAAGTTTTGGGGTTCCGCGATCAGCTTTCGTGCGGGAGGACATTTAGATGTAACCACACTTGTAGCCGCTCTACCCCCCATAAGAGACTTGTTGATTTTACGCGTGTTATTCGTCGGGTCTGAAGACATGAATGCAGAACGGGTTTTTTGGACCATGTTTTCGGGACAGAACTTCACATGACAACATGGTTCAAGATTTTATATTCAAATCATATTTGAACCTCACAGAAAACTTAAGGTCATTATCAGGCATGGCAAGTTTCAGACTAAAATTTGCTTGAATTGAAACACCCTTCAAGAAACTTAAAAAAGTACACCCAGTCATTCCCATCCAACCCATTCCGATCCTTAAGGGATATCTCATGTAGTATCCGGAAGGTGTTTAGAGTTCTGCTACTTTATCTGCTATGGATTTCCCTTCCACTGATTCCTCGAGAGGAGCGTCGACGTGCATCGTAAGTTGATCCGTTGTATCTACGAGGAACATGGCGGCTACAAACAAAGAGATTATAGATTAGTCTCGGCAGAGAAGGATTGCTGTGATGTGAAGGAATGAACTAGTAGCAGATCAATTTTAACTCACAGATAAAGGCAATGAATGCAAGAACAGCAGCCATTACCCAACTATAACGATATGACTCCAAATAAGCTTCGCGAAGCCCTTGAGTTCCTGCCGCGATGATGGATGAATCAACCCCCGGAATTGACTCGAGAAGGGTTTTGTTGCCGTTAGAGAGCGCCTCGATAAGTTCAGGAAGATATTTCGGAGCAAGCCCCAGAGGCAGAACCTTAGCTGAAATTTTCGGTTTTAGGCTTGAGCTCAGCTTGGAGCTATGAATTGCCTTGTAGATGGGAAGCGTGATTGAACCTCCTAATGATCGAGTGCTAACCATCAAACCACTGACTAGGGCAATCAGATGTAGAGGGACACTAAGCTGAGCCACGGCGAGGAGACAGGTCAGGCAAAGGCTGAGGCCTATACCCAGGAAGATCGGATATCCCCAGGTAGCTTTTGAATTCGACAGTGTCAATGTTGCCATCAATACTATAAAAAGGATTTAGTTAGACTTTGGCTTGTAGTGGCTTCTTGCTTTACAGGAAGGGTTTACTTACTATTAAACACCATGAAACAGAAAAAGGCGACTATGATTGGGGTTTTTGTGTCTTTCAAAACGGTCGTGTAGTAGCCAACACCGACGCAAACAACAATTGACGTAATGAAGGCTATATCGAATCTCATGCTCAACAGTACCGGGTCGGATTCCCAGAGCGTTCCAACCTCTTGGGCAAAGAACTCATTCGAGGCGAAGAAGACCATGCCTTCCACAAAAATGCACCAAAGACATATGGCCAAGTTGCGGTTCATCTTGAATAAGTCATGGTTGAAAATGCCGTCTTTGCGAAATTTGGCCTCATAGATGACGAGACAAATGAGTAATGCCAGTCCTAGGATGAAAGGTGCTAAGATATGAGCGTTCTTCCAAGAGTACGGGTTTTGAGACCAAGTCAAAGCCATACTAAATAACGGAAGGCCAGTAACCATAAGGAAGTATCCAACCCAATCGAGTTGAACGATCTTTTGTCGAAAGGAATAAGTCTCTTCCAGGGGTCGTGGTGGCGGACGGTAAAGTAATGCACACAAAAGGGCAGCGACCGCCACGATGCCACTGACGATGTAATAATAAATGCGAAATCCATCGTGGTAGTTCTTGAGCAGAAGCGACCCTGCCGGCAGAGCGATGATGGAACCGAGAGAGACTGCCGCCATCATCCCGGCCTGGGCTGCTGCCCGAGCCCGTCGAGGAAGGATTTCGGATAAGACCGCATATAAGAGTGGCTGGCTACCGAAACCGACGCCTGCAACAACCTGTCCGGCGATGGCCATGCCCATGCTGGTGCACCGGGACGTGATGATGCAGCCTACAAAATTGAGCAGAGCGGCGATTATGACAATCCATTTCCTGCCCCAGTAATCCGCGGCTTGAGAGCAAGGTGGTGACATTACCGCAGTGAGAATAGCGATGACTTGAGATAGCCATGTGGTTTGAGATGAGCCGCCTACCGCTTCCGCAATCGCCGAGGCCAACTAAATCCCATCGTCAGCTGTGTGAACGAGGTAACGTGCAAATGATGCTGGTTTGACGTACCGAACCCGACCCTATAAGAATCAAAGTTTGTGCAAAGGAGATGAAGTTGAGAGACTGCGAATTATGTTAGACAATGGCATATTCCCAGCCCGCCATAACTTACCAATGTTACGACAATCGTACTCGGGGTCAGGCCGTGGTAGTTGTTGACTTCGACGGTATCGACCTGGACGAGAATGCTGCCTGGGTCATCAACATGCTCGGCGACGACGTCCTTTTGGGCTGCCTCTGTATCCGACATTTGTACCGGAGGTGGGATTGAAGTTGCCATATTCTAGAGTTGCGAGACGAAGCAGAAAAAACGAGAATACGACCAATTTGGCGTTGAAGAGAGCTGCCTGAGATTTATATTTGTTGGGCCCTTTATCTCAAGTAGACGATAAAAGCATGATGGCAAACGACAGAGGAAGTTCATCATAGTAGGCCTGCTAGTTAAGCGGAAGGAGTTCATTGGTACGGATGGCGTTTCGCTAACTTCCGGCAACGACTTTCAAGAGCCATCCGGGGAGAGTGGTCATGCGGGGACGAATCCGGGGTATATTGAGGCATTGGTGTCCTCTCACTGCTCCGTACGAAAGCCTACCAATGGGAATCCATATGCGACAAGCCACCCATGTCCTAATACTAGTCTCGGAGGATCGGTCTTCTCCTCGACTCCGTTGTGCCGCTGCAGTCTAAACACTCTAGGCTCACTGGAGATTGAGTTCGGAGCCAAAAGTAGAAACCAGTTCTCCCGCTTACTATCTATCTAATTCTATCTCGGTCTCGTAACCAATGGGAACTGCTCGCTTTCTGTATATTGCCCATCCGATTTGACGAAGAAACGCGGGGCAAGAGGGACATCCGGGGTCTGGGGAAACAATCCGACAATGCCCGGGTGTTACCGCTAAATTCCTTGTAAGCATTTATATCGGGTGTTTGCCGAAGCGTTCTGGGCCACTCTACCTGTGAAGCCACATGAACAATTAGCTTACTCTTGATCTACCATCTGCCATCATGGATAACCGTGTGTACATTTTGCCGCAGAGCGAATACAAGCCGACTGAGCGGCCTCAAGCACTGTTGCTCAAAGATGCTCCGTTGCTGTTACAGAACGAGTACCTACCACTCGAGGCTGGCTATGCTGTAGCTCCTGATGGTATGCATCATGTCGCTGCATCGACTTACATGCGTGGCTGTACTGGTGAGATGATCGACTGGTGGTTTGGATGGATTCATCATACGTCGCAGTATAAGCTGTGGCACCCAAGAGATCACGTATTTTCGGACTGGAAGGGTCTCCGGGAGAATAATTCGACCTACATTGGTACCGTCCTCCTCCACACTATTGGACATTGACTCTAACGAGACTGCCAGGGGGCCACCATCTGGTTCATGAATATATCGGCGGAGAGTTTGCCAAGTTACAAGCTTCCTTTCAGGATCCGGCCCTCTACTTCGGAGCGAACTGGAAGGAGGATTTCAAACGCCATGGCTACTCGACAGCCGTTTGTGCGAGAACAGCGGACCAAAACGACGACGGTACCGTCACGTACCAGGGTCATCTGATTCATCTGATCAAGGATGAACCGGATGGCTGCCGAATGCGATCTCGTTTCTGGCTAGGTGACGTTGATGGCGTTACAGATCCGACTGCACGAGCAGCCCTCGTGCCCCGTAACATGCTAGCAGGGTTGGTGAAGCATGCAACGGAAGAAATGGCTATTCTAGCTACAAGGCTTCCTTCAATGTACCTCGATTTCGCCCGAAAGCCTAACGACAAGTAGATAAATGCTTCCAGATTATAGAGCAAGCCCTCTTAAAGCCTTATTACGCTTTCTAGATGACCCGGTGGATGTGAGCTCTTCTATTCACATCTCAGCCCAGTTCTCTCCCTAGTACCAGGGACTCTGGCAGAAGTGATGCAAGCCCTTGATTTACCTCCTGCTCGGTTAGTCAAGCGGCTAGTCATTTGTCTACATATTCCATACAATAAGTCACATAGTGACTTCTGACGGAGTAACTCCGTGCATTCGGTTGATCACTCGTATAATGAAGGACAATATTTGTTGTCCAGAGCTCTACATACATCATGATCGCTGTAGAATAGAGCTGGATGTGGCGTCGCTGACGGAGAAGCTCCGTCTAGACTCGGGCTTTTTCCATTCCCTCCGCAATTTGACCCCAGCCACATCCATTTGCCCCAGCTTCCCCAGACACCAACATTACCTACACCATATCCCCGGAGTAAACCCTCCCATGCCCTAAGAAACAATCAAGAAGTCAGGCGTGCCAAGCACAAGAGTTGCGGCCAGCGTCAACTTTAGTTCGATTCCAGCATGCATGGGATCTAAGTATCAGCAAGCTCATTTATCACCATCTTATGGCGCTACCTGATACGAAAACTTGCCCAAGAGATAAAGGATTACTGTATTTCGTAGTTATCATTGTTTCAACCAGATAAACACAGCATGTGGGCTTGCTGTCTAATAAGAATGGAACCTGCGCGGAAGATAATAGTAACGTTAGAATTAGAATTAGGCCCTTTGAGGCTTTGTTGGCAATCTAGAATTATCTCATACCCACACATTAGATTCTTTTAACATTGGAGAGTAAACAACAATCAATACCCAGTGCGTATGCTTGATATTCAACTATATAATTTACCGCGGCAATGCCATTCAGTCGTCATAATGGATCCGCTCTCGCTTTCAACAATGAACAAAGTTTTATTATCTGGTCCTCCCCATGTCAAATTCGTAGTTCCTTTCCCAGCTGATGTAGTTACGATTCGTGCCAAAGGAAGACCATCGCTTGTATGCACGAAGATGGTGCCAAGCGTGGAGTGTGCTACAAACACATTCCCCTCCTCGTCCAAAGCCATTCCATCTGGCCCGCCAACTCCGAAGTAACTCGAGAAGCGTCCACTTCTTGAGGGTGTCCCGTCCGGAAAGAAGGGAGTCAGCCACACGCTGTTGTCCCTGGTCATAGCAACGAAGAGCGAAGACGCAGACTTGTCGAGGGTGAGTCCGTTTGGTGAAGGACAGTGGTCAAGCAGTACCTGAAGTGTATGGTTGCCCGATGTGTTCTCATATAGACGGTAGACTCGTCCCGACGGGTCGTTGAGCCCACTCATCCCCTGATCGGTGAAGATGATAGCCCCTTCGGGCGTGATAATCAAGTCATTAGGCCCCTTCAATCTCTCCCCATTGTGCCGTGATACTAGGGTCGCCAAGCTCCCTGACCGTGGGTCCAAAGTCAGTATACCCTGTTTGAAGTCTGCAATAACGAGCCGCTTTCGTCTCCTGTCCCACGCAAGTCCGTTCGGTTCTCCGTCATACTCCTTGACCAGAACCCATTGGCGAGTGTCGAGATTAACAGCAAATATGCGACCGTAAGGGATATCGGTCAAGTAAAGAGTTCTATCCACAACCACTGGTCCCTCCAAGAAGCAGTCAAGAGGCCGGCCTCGCTTTTGATTTCGGGAGTGGTCTGATGTGCCTCCGGGCCGTCTCAGAGCGTGGGGTAAGGTGGTGAATATCTTCGCCTCAATCTCTCGGCCAGGGGGAAACCAAGCCCAGCAGGACATGTTGGATTTATAATGAGAATGATTGGGTGTCAGTAGTGCTTAACTAGTATCATTCAATTTGTAGCTGTTAAATAAGAGGCCGAGGGCATGGCGGGCTAACCCCGCACGGCACGGACAGACCCCGAAGCCTTGTCGTTGCTGACTTCGCCCACGGAAGATCTCCGTCAGCACTATTATAGATGATTTAGGAACATATTATAAAGCCCCATGGGGTAGATGGGATCTCTATTTCCAAAGCAATATCTGAATGTCATGCAATTTCCTCTTATCAGCTTTGAATATACATCTGAAATTTTCAAGCCATAAACAATTTTCCAACAGTCAACAAGATGACCGCCATCATGGGCGATGGTGTGAGCTATGAGCCAGAACCGAACACGAAGAACTCGTCAGAGCATGTTGAGGACAAGCAGCCAGTGACTATGCCGATGTATCCTTCCCCCGAGGCCGAACGTCGAGTAGTCCGTAAACTGGACCGTACAGTTTTGCTATGGATCACAATCCTCTATCTCATGTCCTATCTCGATCGGTAAGGGGCCCCCTTTCTTTCAAATCCAAAGAGGACATCGAGAGCTCACTTTTGCTCGTCAATCATAGGAGTAATATCGGAAATGCTCGAAAGATCGGCCTCGAAGAAGACATAGGTCTCAGCAGCGAGCAGTACCAAATTGCGTCTGCAGCTTTTTATATCGGCACAGCTACCTGTGGTCCCATTGGCGGACTGATGTTGAAAGTCGTTCGACCGTCATATTGGCTTGGGATATGTGCAATTGGCTGGGGTGGTGTGAGCGCTATGCAGGCGGCGTGCACTACCCCTGGAGGCCTAATTGCTGTAAGATTGTTCTTGGGAATTTGCGAAGCCTCGTTTGCACCGGGCTGCGCATTGTACCTCAGCTTCTGGTACTTGAAGTCGGAGCTTTCTTTGCGGATCGCCGTTTACGCAGGCATGAGTGCTGTCAGTGGCATTGCCTCGGGCTTGATTTCGTACGGATTGGGCGCCGCTCAAGACAATTTGATCATTCAAGCTTGGCAAGCTCTCTTCATTATCGAGGGTCTTCCCACCTTTGCCCTCGGTCTGTTGACTTTGTGGGTTTTGCCTGGAAGGCCTGAGTCGGGCCGGCATCACTGGTTCACAGAGGAAGAGCACGAGATCATTCTCAACCGGAGGAACAGGTTCACAAAGAATGAAGACACAGGCATCAGTTGGGCACAAGTAAAAGGGTAAGGTCCAGTAACACTTATTGATTGGATTCACTGACCTTATCTCAGGGGCTTGTTAGATCCTCGATTATACCTTTTCGTCTTGATATATTCTGGCCCTTGCTTCTCTCTTTCTGTTTCTTCTGTCTTTTTACCTACCATCGTTGGAACTCTAGGGTACACTTCGATCCAAGCTAATCTCTTCACTGTTCCCATATATGCAGCAGCTTACATTGTCCTGCTGCTTGTTGCCGCTATCTCGGACCGAACCAAGATGCGTGGGCTTCCCATCATGATAGGCTGCACTGTTTCTGGGGTTGGCTATATTCTCCTAGGCGTAGTAAGCAACACAACAGCCCGTTATGTATTCTGCTTCCTGTCGGTTGTTGTAAGTTACCTCCCATGCATTGGCGCTTAAAGACCGCACTAATTCGTACCTCAGGGGTGCTATGTCTCATTCCCAATTGTTCTAGCTTGGATCGCCTCGACCTTTGCCGGAGACACAAAGGCAGGCTTGGGCATTGGTATCGTCATCGCCGTGACCCACGCCATCGGAGTCGCTGCCTCTAATGTCTACCCAACAAAGGATGAGCCGCAATATGTCATGGGCAATGCAGTCGCTGGCTCTCTGACCTTTCTTGCAGTATTAGCCGCGTTGGCTATGTCGACTATACTTCATTTAGAGAACCGCAGGAGAGATAGACGATATGGTCGGCCTGAAGTTGGAATTCCGATTGATAGTAAGTAAATGCATAATTCGCAAGTATTGGTTATGATCCCTAACAAAACACTCTACAGTGGGAGGGGACGCAGACAAGTCTCCAGATTACAGATATGAGATTTAAGCCTTCTCGATCAAGACTTCATTGAGACCAAAGCGGTAGCTTCAAGGATGTTAGAAATTGAGGTTTGGTCCGTTGAGGTTGGTTTACACCTTTAAATGGTGGTATGAACCGAGGACAAGGGTCTTGAATATGACAGAGACATTTACCTCTAGCTAAATTGCTCTACAGTATAAGGTGAATTATATGTCACATTAGTTCAGGCCAATATTGAGCGTTCCGATGTCCCGTCACACCATTTAGCCTATGATCCAGCACCCTGAGGAAGATGGCACATAGAATATTCAAGCATTCTTGTAGCCAATTGAAAAAGGGGTATATTTGCTTTCTAATCGTCAAAACCCTCAAACTCATCCTCCTTAGCCGTCGCTGCGGCCCGGGCCTTGGCTTGGTTCTGCCTCCGAATCTGTTGGATCATCTCCTCCAGCTCCATCTTCTCGGCCTTTTCGTCCTCCGTCATCTTAGCCGTCTTCTCTGCCTCTCTCTTCTTATGTCGCTTCTCCCGCCGTTCGGCCCGTTCCTCCTCCTTCTCGTGCTTGCCGCTCCACGCCTCGTTCTTTCGCTTGCGCTTTGGATCAGGTTTCTCAGGCTTCTCGCCTGACCTCTCGGCCTCGAGGGCTTCCTGTCGTGCACTCTCACGAGCCTTGTCTTTGTAGGCGTAGGTATCCCAGTCGATCTCAAGGCCGAGCATTTTGTCTCCTTGCCAGCTCTTCAGTTCTGGCATTCTAGGAAGACGAAGGAGGCCCCAAGCCCGGCCCAGATCCTCCCAGTCCAGGTCGGAGACACGGAATATGGATGTCGCTTGATGTGCGCCGTAGCTCCGTGCCCAACTCACAAAGGCCTTCTGAGCCTTGTCGAAGAGCGCCCTATCGGCTTTGACCAGCTGCCGAATCTTATCCGTTGCTTCCGAAGCATCTTGATCTGATGTGTTGACCTCCGGCCTCAATAGCGGTGATATCGGCGTTTTCCGTATATCTAGGAACCTCACGTAGTCTTCTTCTCGACCTGGATGGAGCATCACGACAGCCAAACCTTTCCTCCCAGCTCGGCCTGCTCTGCCACTCCGGTGGATGAAGACCTTTGGGTCAGAAGGAGCATCTATTTGCACCACAAGATCGACCTGAGGAATATCAAGACCTCGCGCAGCGAGATCTGTTGTTAAGAGAATAGTAGGAGAAACGGACGTCAAGAACCGGTTAAAGTTCTTCTCTCGCACCTTGGCGGGATGCTTTCCATGTAGAGGTAGTAGAGAGAAGCCTGCAGGTAGTAGTTCCGGTAGTACGTGTTGAAAATAGTCCACCGCCGCGCATGTTGAAAGGAAGACGATGCTCCTTTGAGGCTTCAGGGGTAACCGCTCCAATAGCCGTGCAAGCGCAGGGAGCTTTTGGCTGGCTGGCTTCACAAGATATGTCATCTGTAGACTGGCGGGTGTTCTTCGGTCCTCAAGAATGCCGCCGTCCTTCATCTTCACCTTGACCTCGATCTTGACGGGATTCCGCAAGCCTACTCGAATGATCTCGCCGACCGCTTCGCTCACACTGGCGCTGAAAAGACCCGTGCGCCTTTGCTTAGGCAAATGTCCAAGAATGTTTTGCAGATCCTGCTTGAAGCCGAGGTCGAGTAATCGGTCGGCCTCGTCCAGCACCAGCACTTCAAAGGAGGACTGCGGGCAGTGCACATGTGGTGAACTTAGCAACTCGACCAGCCGTCCAGGTGATGAGATCAACACGTTCGGACTATGCCTCATGAAGAAACTGAGATCTTGTTGCGTCGTTGTCGTGCCGCCTACCAACAACTGTGGCACTATAACGGGCACTGTCGTACTCGGCCTCTTCTCTTCATCCTTGAGGAACGGCAGCAGCTCCGCGGACGGGCCGTGGAACTGCAGAAGCGACACCAAAACAGCATGGATCTGGGCGGCGAGCTCGCGGGTCGGAGAGACGACAATGGCGGCAACGTGGTGTTTCTTGGTCGGTTCGTCGAGGCGGAGGATTTTTTGGACGAGGGGGAGAAGGAATGCGAGGGTCTTCCCGCTACCAGTGACGGCCTAATCCCGAGCTATGTCAGAGCAAGGCAATGACCAATAAAGTAAAGGGGAAACAAACCTCGACTACAACATCTTTATTTCCAAGAAAGTGAGGCATGGTAGCGGCTTGGACAGGCGTCATCTGAGCGAAGCCCATCGTCGAGACTGCGTCTAGGATCCATTCGGCGAGGGGAGGAGAGAGGGCATCCCACGCCCGGGGATTCCTCTTCTTTTCGACTTTTCCCGGAGCCATGGCGCTGGATGACCTAGGTTCCGTGTCGAAAAGGAAAGATTAAAGAAAAGAAGTAAAACGATTGGGTTGTTCTGCAGACCGGGTTCAGTCGCATGGAGGGGCCGTCGCAGAAACATTTCTCGAAATTTTGTTATCTTATCGCCACGTGAAGCTGATCAGTGTGGAGTGTGGCTGGTGCAGCCGTCGAGCACATGCGGTGGCTCAGGCTTTGGACCCTGAAATTGCGGGCTCATTACAAGTAAACATGGGGGCGTTAAACATGAGATGGCTGCGGAAGGGTCGGATCTGTGCTGGACTTGGACACCTCATTTCATCCCACGATGAAGTTCAAGCGTCTATGAAGTGATAGAATATCCAAGGCTGTCGTCTATTGCGGGACGAGTGAGACATTTGAGAGACATGCCTTGTCAAAAACAGAGAAGAATCATGCCCTCGTGAGGCCTCTGTCGTCATGGCTGGTCAGTCACATGTCTTTGTGAGGCCCCCCGTCTTTGCGCCACACTTCCCCGTCCCAGCCTAGGCAGGGACAGCCAGACAGTGACGGCGCGAGAAAATCTTCGTCCTCCAGCCCAAGAAACCTGATCCAAACGCCAGCCCAGACCACGCACAAGCACCGAGTCACACGACTCCTGGGATCCCCAACAGTTTCCCTAATCCCCCCCTCGCGGAAACTTCTTCCTCTTCTCATCCTTATCATACGTGTCCTCCCCCGGTGGTCACCAGACGACAGCCCTGTTGGGGAGAGCCTTTGTCCAGGTTCCGCCCCGTTCAGGTATATCTACGCTCGCTGGCTGTATTCCCGTGCCGTCCGGGACCGACACCGACACCGACACCGCTTGCACGCACCAACCCGGATGCGAGCTTGCCCCGGGCTCCGAGCCAGAGCACAAGATTCGTCGTCCGCTCCTTTACAATCATGCGGCGGGGGATCCAACCTCTGCTGCATCCCCGTCAAGCCTCAATCTGGATCCGATAGACGCCCGGCCTCCTTCAGCTACAACAACAATACCAGCATCACGTAACAAGACCGACGACGCCCCGTTTTCGCTCTTTGATCACGACCACCGCCGCTCCTCCCGGCGGGATAGACATCTCCACTCTACCGCTCGCTCCTCCGCAGCAACCTCTTCAACCTCCATCTCGACATCCACGTCGAGCGCGCACTCGCCGGCGCCTTACCACTCATACTCCCTCATAAACTTCTGGCCCTCCGGCTTCGACACCCTCCGGCGCATCGTCGTCGGCGCCGTACACTGCCCCGTCCTCCCGCCCTTCTCCATCCTCACCATGTCCCTCCGTTCGAAGCAGGCCTCTGTGCCCGAGACGCCCCGCGTCATCTCTCCCAGTCCTACACCCTCCGAGACCGATCGCGACTACTTCGGCCCCGTGACGCGCTCTGCCGCCCGCCGAAGAACGGCCACGCCGCAACCCGTCGAGGAGCGCGACGAGGAGGATGAGCTTGATAGTCCAGAGCTGCGCAGGGCGCGCACGCGGAGTCGCTCGCCTATCGACTCGAGAACCGTGCAGCGCATGACACGGAGGATGAGCAACGCGACGAAGACTAAGACGGCCTCTTCATCATCAACAACAAAGGTGACAGCGTTGCCAACCGAGACGATAATGACAAATGGCAAGACTTCTACGACAAACGGGCATCTAGCACCGCCGCAACCAGCGACACCCTCTGGATGGACCTGGCGCGACTTCAGCCGTAGCCCCAGCCCGCTCGGCCTGATTCCCATTCACCGACACTGGAGGACGTTTGTCCATAAGCACGAAGTGCCGCGCAAGGTGCTGCACGTGTCCATCGGCTTCTTCGTCGTCTGGCTCTACGTCACAGGCACGCAGCCGAGCGCCGTAACACCGTGGCTCATGGCGGCCCTGATCCCCATCGCCACGACCGACTGGCTGCGACACCGCTACGCAAGCGTCAACCGCTTCTACGTGCGCGTGCTGGGCGCGCTGATGCGCGAGAGCGAGTACATGGGCTGGAACGGCGTCATCTTCTACCTCCTCGGCGCCTGGATCGTGCTGTACTCGTTCCCCAAGGACGTCGGCATCATGAGCGTCCTGCTGCTGAGCTGGTGCGACACCGCTGCCAGCACCTTTGGCCGCCTCTGGGGCCGCTACACGCCGCGTTTGCGCCGCGGAAAGTCGCTCGCTGGCTCTGCGGCGGCGTTCCTCGTCGGTGTGGCAACGTCGTACTTCTTCTACGGCTGGCTGGTGCCCACGATCGGGCCCTTCCCCGGCGACGAGGCCTTCCTCTTCAAAGGCACCCTGGCGCTCCCCCGCGCCATCACCGAGGCCGTGGGCCTCACCGAGACACCGACCATCACTGGAGCGCTCGCTCTAGGCGCAATGAGCATCTGGTCAGGCTTCATCGCGTCAGCCAGTGAAGTGGTCGACATTTTTGGCTGGGACGACAACCTGACGATTCCCGTTTTGAGCGGTATCGGGATTTGGGGGTTCCTCAAGATCTTCAGCTAGACCCTGATCGAGGCTTGGACTGCAGGCTGAGATAGGGGGCCAGGCGAATCACTCATGTACACTTACTGCATTAGAGCCAGAGACAGTGCGAGTGAGATGGCTTAGAAATCTGTCTGGCCGAGTCGCACAACTCATTAGAAATGAGACGAGCGTTATGCATCATGGGCGTTATTCTTCAACACTTGCGCGCCCGTCCCTGGTCATCACCTTCACACCATTTATATCTTCTATTCTTCTTTCGGTAATTGTATTTTGGAATCCGCGGTTTGGGTTGGATTGTGCAAATTCTCATGTCACGCGGCCGGGGATAATGGTCATTCTCTTTAACAGACTCGACGTCCCTCGCTTATTTGCGTCTTGGTCAGGTGGAATTGGTGGAATGCGACAGGCGGCGGACTGTCGATCTCTTCATGCATTGTCGATACGAGACTTCTGCTGGGGACGGGTGCCTTGCTTTACATGTGTATGTAGTAGAACGTCGGGGCGGTGGTGCCCTCGGATAGAAGGCTTGGAAGGCCTATGGGATTCTGGACGGCTAGATGGCTTCAGACAAGGGTTAGAAAGGGTAAAATGAAACGCTCTCCTCGAACATCAGCTTCTGTTACAGCCACCGCCACAACTTGCCCTGATGCTGCGGTGCCGTAGTCGCACCGTCAAGAGGTACCTCGCCAGCGGCGGCGATGCGCAGCCAGATACCTAGCTATGTCTGCACCGAGTCGACACGTCGAGGCCTATGTCGGCCGTCTCGGACAACACCCGCCGCCAGGATCCCGGGCCGGCACATGATGATCACAGGCGCAGACCGTTGGCCCTTGCCCTGGGCTCTCTTGTCTGGTCGTGGGCTCTGCATCCTGGCACGCCGGTGTTCTGTGGCACAGGGATGGGACTGGGGCTGGAGGGAAAACGCCGACTGGGATCATTTGGGTAATAAGGCCCAGACCTAGATCTCCAGAGCTGTGAGCTGGCCAGATGTCGTGCAGATGCCGGGACCTTCTCCTCCTTGCTGCGAGGCTCGAAGCGTGATATAAAAAGACTCGCTCGGCGCCTATCAATGCTTCACGGACGCAGCGTAGAGGGGAAGCAGGAAGAGCATCGTGAGCGAGCTTCGAAGAACAGCGTGCAATCGTCCCATGGGGTTCCACTCAATGTCTATTTCGACGTCGGTCTGCGCTCTGTGAGTGATGGATTGACCCCCGTTGCCAGCGAGCGCCTCCCGGGGCCCGAGTGACTTACACCACAGCGGAGACGGCGATGCTGTAGCACCGGCCGACCTGACCCTACCGCCGCCGCCGTTACGAAGGGCATTAGTAGTCTATAGCTGCAGCGAGGGGGTCCTGCACGCTCGCTCCGTGACAGCAGCGACCTGCCTCGGAAAGGTGGATGGCGGAGGGTCGAGTCGAGCGAGTGAGGAGGCGGCGTTCTCAGCTTCCGTCTGGCATGCGCCCTGTCACTGCATCTATCTTGTCCGCAGAGACAGGAGCTGGCGGCAGCAAGCAGCAGGGGCCCGTTGGCGTTGGCACAGCGCATTCAGGCAATGCGGAGTAGGGTAGTCAACGACCCGGGTGTCTGTACTCTCCAGGTCACCAAGATCAAAGAAAACTGCTTCTTTTGCGAGCATCGAAACGAAACGATACGATGACTTGCCTGAGATCCATGCAATCTGCTACCCCCCCATTCCATCAACCGAGTGGCCCCTCAAGGTTCGCCCCGGCGTGTTGGCGTCGGCGTTCATCATCCCTCCCCTCGAAGCTCGCCCTATGAGGGTTTGCCCCATCATCAATCGCCCATTGCAATCGCCCGCGTGCAAAGTGGGCGTGCGTCTCGGTCCATTCAAGCCCTGCAGAAAAAAAGAACTCGTGAGTTGTTCGTACGTTTTGGAGGAGGCGTGTACGGCGTGGAAAAAAACGCTGCTGTAACATTTCTGGGGTTTTTCTCGTTGCTTTTTCACATCTCGCTTCGTTCTGCCGCCGAATCTGTGCAGGGTTGGAGCTCCGGCACCGCGATTCCATGGCCATCGTGTTTGATTGCCCTCCCGGCCCATGGGAGAGCTGAGGCGAGGCCCCTCCCACCATGCTAATCTCACAGCTCGAAATCTTGCTGTTCGTTCGCTGCTGCTGCTGCTGCTGCTGCCGTTTCCTTCCGTCAGTTGGGGCAGCTAATTTTGTCCAATTACCGCGATAGCGCAGGCGAGATACGGGGTCTCTTGTTGCGTCCGCGATAGCTCCCGACGTACAGCATCCGTCGCAGGTCTTGCAAGTCATGCCACCCCCTCTCGCAGCCACTGGGCTGGTTGACTGGTTTCGAATCGCCATCGATCATCGCTCTGGGTCTACATTTAGTTATCGACGATGACCTCTCCTTTGCCTGGAACGTTCTAGGATCATCCTGTTAAGCCAGCTTGTCCAGAATTCTTCAGCGACCCCGCCTCCGCGTCATTGCAGACTGGGACAGCAAGCCCTCGCGAGTTGCGGACTCGATGCACTCCGGACAAGCATTCAAATGCCTATCAATGCGTGTCTCAAAGGCGCGCGTCTTCTAAGCAGTGTGAGTGTCACCATCAGTTCGCCAGACGGGCGGACAGCACCACCCTGCACCGCGTCCGTGCCGGCTGCATGATGCAGTCAGTGAGCGTCAAACAGCAGCACGACGAGCGTTTATGTCATGCTCCTCCCTGGCCGATTGGACTTGGCATCCAAAAGCAAGGGCCAAGGGGGAAAGATGGGTGTCAGAGAAGACTGGCGGCATGTGCGTGCTGTCCGAAGTACGTACAGAATGTTCCACGGCCCACGTCCTACCATCCCGGTGCCCTGTCCAAGGTTAGATAGGCTGTACGGAGTGCCCCCTCAACGAAGCTTGGAGGATGGAGGGGGATCCATCATCGACTTACCTGGCCGTCGCTCCGTGTCATCGACGGGCTGCGCTGCTGCAGCGGCCTGGAGCCTTTGGGGGGTTTGGCTGCAGGAAGCTAACAAGATGGAGCGGATACAGGTCCATGGATGTAAGTGGTTGACAATGGAGGAGGACCGGTAACGACGGGCAGTGTGCCTCTGACTAAAAATCTCTGGTGTAGGTTGGTTCCTTTGGCAGACACACGCCCAGGCTCTTGGTCCCTGATTGCCGGAGTTGGAATGGTTGCTCAATGACGGCCAGGTCCGATGCTTTGGGAATTTTTTTTCTGCTCTGAACATGTCGGTGTCTCCAGAGAGGAGAAAGTCCTTGGGCTGGAAGTGTCAGCAACCCGGCTGATGATGTGCTGTGCCCCAATCTCAATCTCGTCAGTGCGCTCAGTCCCCTCCCTTCCAATGCAGATGGGCCCTTGCCCCCCGTCGCCGCAGCGCAGATTCATCATCGACACTCATCCACTTTGGCGTGCCTTATTATTTGAGTCCATGCTCGCCCATGTCCCTTGTCGTGGTGGTGGTGGTGGTGGTGCTGTCGTTGGTAGCGGGGGAGGGGCAAAACCACCCTGGAGCCCGAGCCCAGGCCAGGGTGCGAAGCCAGCAAATGATGGTGAAGGCCCTCTCTTTCGGGCCAATTGGAGTGTCAAGAAGTGTGCAAATCCCCTCCGCCGCCCTCCCACGAGCGCTCGGAATTATGTCCAATGAGGTGTGAGTCCAGAGAGTCCGGACAAGGACAGACCAAAGGCCCGTTCTGGTAGTGGGAAGGACTGGTGTATGACAGACGGCGAGTCTGTACGCGAGTTCGAGGGTTCCAAGTTTAGGCTGGTCTCGGAGTCGAGCATTGATGCCGGTCCCTTGCCCTGTTGGGACTCCAGGTTAAAAGACCTCGCGCCGGGGGAACGACGAGTGAGGCTCGAGTCCGACTTCTGGACAAAGCGAGAGCGTTTTGTGTGTGTGTGTGCTTGGTGTGTAAGCCGCCAACAGGGAACCATGCAACAGCCGGCATCAGCGAATGAAAGCAAGATCAGATTGCGGGTACTGGCGGTACCTGCTCAAGAAAAAAGAAAAATAGAAAAATTGGATAAATGAAAAAAAGAAAATTCATTAATTAAAAATTGGTAGTTTCATCGTGGATATCTACATGTACCTCCATGGAATGCAACAACGACCCCACCTCCTTCCTGCCGCTCTGCGAGGTAGTTTGGTTTGGTTTGGTGTGCTTGGCTGCCTACCAAGCTGCAACAGGAAACCGCCTGCCAACCGCCTTCCTGCCTGACTGGCACTGGAGTGACTGGACCCTCCGGGCTGGGCAGGTACGTCTCGCTGGTTGGATGCATTCTGCCTGGAACCTCGCATGGCCTCCATCGTTTGGCAGATATCTTGACAACGCATCACCACATCAGCAAATTGCCCGACTTGGCTGCTGCAGCTCTGCCCGATCCGCTTTGTGCCCGCTGCTGCAACCATTCAGAGCCTCCAGCCCGTAGGGGTTCGTCTCCATGCCTCCCCCCTCTGGCCGTTCTACGCGCGCAAAACGAGGAGCATGAACAACAAAAAGCAACGGCTCCAAGGCATGCGAGGGAGGGTGTGTGGGCTCAGACGCTGCGCATTTGTGGAGGAGGCTCCAAGACCCCCCCGTCCCTCCGTCGACTCGCCGTCTTTCTCTTTGCCTTTGCCTTTTCCTAGCGTCAGCGCTCGCGCTTGTTACAAGTCTCGTCGACCTGATGCAAGATGCACTCGAGATGCAGATGGATGGCAAAACCAATTTCCACTCACACGCCCTCCCCCCCCTCCTCCGAGTCCCCAGCCGGCCTCTGGATCCATCGAGATGTCCCCGTTGTCCGCCCAAACGGCCCAAACAAACGCTGCCCGTTTTACGGCTCTGATCCTTGGGGCGTGCGGTGTCTCTCAAAGGCCCTGCTGGGCTCCGTTTGCTCGCCCATCAGACCGTCGTCATCCTTCTAGACCAGCAAACGCACCCCCCCTGGCGCCGATTATCGATACGCAACACGGATTTATACCTCTCAGGCTCACACGAGGAAGCCAAACGTCTAGTCTAGCTTCACCCTAGGCAGCCCGACGGCTCTTCGCTTGCCACCACGCAAACGGAATTGCCGTCCTGGTCCCTCGGCCGCGTCTTTTCTGTCCTCAAGCGATGGACCGTGGCCCGTCTGACCGTTTCCATTCCCATTCCCTTGTCGTCTGGACCCAACGGCTAGTGCAAGCCACCGTATGTGTCTCGTCGTCTGGGCCCCCGGAGACTATGCATGGCATTGGATCTTACAAGCATCTTGACTACAGCATTTCCCGGGGCTCTTGTCTGTTTCCTTCTCCCCTACGGTCTAGCTAGGTGCGGCCGGAACCCTCTCAGTGTCCCGCTTTATCCAGAGTTGTTTGCCCCGGTTGCCGGCCCTCCTGGGAATCAGATCCCTTGCCTCTTCCGGGCCTCCTCCATCTCACCCCGTCTTCCCTCCATGTCCCGTCGTCCACCAACCCAAGCCGTGCCTCACATTCTCGGCATATGCAGATGCCCATGCTAACCCTTGACCCTTGGGCATATGGGGTGCAAGGCGTCCAAGTCCCCTACCTTCACTTACCTCACTGATACCTAGGCGGCGGACTATCTCGCAGCCACGTTCTCAGTCTCTTCACCCACTTGGTCAAATGCTTTTCTTTACTTTCACCCTCCCCCCTACGTGCTAGGCTAAGTAGACAAGGCAAGGTTTGGTATAGTCTACGTAAGGCAAGGCAGTCTACGTAGTAAACGTAGCAAAGTCCCCGTCCCCCATGTCAACCAATTCTTCAACCTCGTTGGCCCGGCTGTCAACGGCTGGTGTTTCCATTTCCTGGACACGCTTGTTGGTGTAGTCTCGCCGGTTCCGCACTCCAAGTTTCATCGCCCGTCTGGCCCTCCATGTCGTCCACGATGGCCCACACCGTTGCAGCCCGCCATGATCGTCTCGTTCACCTCGCTACCTCTCCTCCACCATGTCATCATCTTATCCCCTTCTATTCACGCGTCTCGAGCGGGGTCGGTCTCTCTCGGTCTGGCGAATTATGTCTAGATGTGTTATCCTCCGTCGAGGTCGAGGTGACCGGGGAGGGTCTCTGGAAAAGTATAAAAGGGAGCAACTTGATCGAAGTTGATTCATTTTCTTTCTCTTCCTTTCTCATCACTCTCGAGCCAGCTCTCAGACTCTCCTCCAAGACTCTCTTCAATCCAACACCAAGTCTCCAGGCCTCCTTTGTGCCAAGTGCCACTATTCACAACATACCTTCATACCTCTGACCCTCAGGCCAGACATCCACCACAAGCAACCAGACCAAGGTCCGCCAGTGTCTCCAAGCACCCATTCACAAGTCTACTTGTTACCCTTCCACTCTTCAATCAATCCTCTCCTCAATTGAATCATCATGTCGGCGCACTACTCTACCGTTGCCTACTCCATGCCCATGGCTGTCCCCAGCAAGGGCTCCTCCTACCCCACCTACAGCCAATACTCCGTCTCCCCTCCCGAGTGCGACGAGTCTGTTAGCTCCGCCTCTGGCATTCCCTCCTACAGCAACGGTGGCTACTCGGCCACTTCCTCCGGCTATGCTGGCGGCTACAACGACTACGACAGCTCGGCTTCTGCCAGCGGTGTCGACTTCCAGGAGTACATGCAAGATCGGTTTGCCAACTCGTTTGACCCAATCCCTCTTGACCGCAGCATGGCTGTGCAGGCACAAACGTGAGTCTCAGACCCTTTTCTCAGCTGCGTTGCAAACGCAGCCCTACATTTGACCCGGATCGGAAATGCCCTCTGCAGCTTTCCGTCCCGTGCATTGTGCGACTCGCGGGGCTATTTCCTAAGCAGTGGCTAATCAATTTTGTGCGACTTAGTTCTGGAAAGCTCAATGCGAAGCACCGCGAGCTTCTCGAGCTCCAGAAGAAGGCCCAGGCTCGTCTGGCCAAGACCCGGGAGCGCTTCCAGGAGGGCATGCGAGACGCTCATGAGGTCCGCAGCGATCTTGAGTGGACGCAGAAGAAGGTCAAGTGAGTAAATCAATTTTAGAGTTGTTTTTAGACTCTAGTCAATTATAATCTACAAGCGCAAGACTAACGGTTTTTGCAGCCATCTCAAGAGCAAGGCCTCGCGCAAGCACCCCAAGGAGTACTCCAAGGCTCGTGCGCGCTACCCTTCCCCTGAGAACTAAACTCACCGTCGTGTGAGCACTCCGTGGTCCTTTTTTACGACCAACACTTCTTCTTAGCGCGGCTCTTTTCTTTTTTGACCATTTCTCGTTTCTCTCTATCTTCTGCGCTTTAAAAGCTGGAGCACACAAAAACACTGTGCTGGCGTCGCAGGAATGAAGTTGTTTGGGATACCAGGATGAGGCTCTTTTGATTTTAGTTTCCACACCCCCTCCTTTCCCGCACTCGCATGAACCGGGGAGTTCGCGCGGACGAACCATGGCGTGACGTCGAAAGCCGGGGCCCAGGCGCGGCAAGAAGCGAGATTCTCGCTTATTTTAACGCGAGATCTCCTGCTGCCCTTGCCAGGCTGCGCACGCGGGGGAGCGTGTGAGCGGCTTTTGCCCTGACACGCTGGTTCAGTGGACACCCGGGGAAGAGGGGTGGGGGAATCGGGCGGCTGTTTCACGACGTTACGGCTTATGATTGGATGACTCTGGACGATCTAGGGGCAGATATTAAAAGTACACCACCTCCTTGACGTTGCGGGGGGGCAGGGGACGACGTGGAGGGCAGCATGGCGCCGTTCATCAGGTGCCGGGCCTGCAGGGGCGGTGTCAGGCGAGTGAGGGGGCTCCTACGGGAGCAGCCGAGCGCTGCGGTGGGATCCTCGCAGCGGTACTCATGGGGGGGGAGAGAAGAGAGACCTTGGGGACAACGGGACCAAGGACAGGGCGAGATTGGAAACGCTGCTCTGCTGGATAATGTATCGAGACGCTTGACCTATTCGGGGACGGGAGACGTGATGATATTGCTCCATTCGGTAACGACCAGGACGGTACGGGGAGGTGGACCACTCGCTGAGGCAGGACTCTTGACTTGCGGGACGCCCTGGGGTTCTTTTTGAGGATATGGAGTTGGCGGTGTTCGTAGCAATGATGCCCTATTTCCTTGTTGATGCGGTGAAGCTCCCGTGTAGACCAAGTGATGTGATGACCCCCCTGAGACTGCGGCCACGGGGGCGCCCACCCCCCCTCGTCGGACGGTCGTGACGCCGTCGTGCTAGTGTTGGTTGGGCCTAGCAGGTGATGCCGTGTGATGACCGTCGTAAGGAGGTGGTGTTGTTGATGGGGTGAGTGATATCCCGTCTCGAAGTCATGTGACCTGGCACGTGATGGCACCAGGAACGATCAATGCATGGATCTGGGGGCGGGCCAATGAGGTGATGTAGTCGGACCATAGAAGTCGTGGTATGACAAAGCTGACTTCCAATAGGACCTGACGTGCGACTCGGCCTCGCCTATTGTCGGAGACCAGGCTGTTGAGGCGAATTTGCTGCTTTGTTTCAGGGGCGGCTGGACGATGCTGCGTCCGCACCACGTGGGATCCAGGATCCCGTGGGCTTGAGGCCCCGGGCCTTCTCGAGCTTCTCCCAGGGGTTCTGGTTGAACGACGGGTCGTAGCAGGCCTCGGGCCACGGCGTTCGCGGGCCGTCGCCGCGCTGTCGCTGGCCTTGCTGCATGCCACCGCCATGAGAAGCAGCACCCACAAAGCCTGTTCCGGGAGCAGGCCGTTGGGGTAGACTTGACGGACGCACTTGCGCCGAGTCTGCTGCTGGAGCGGCGTCGTCGTCGTCGTCGAGGTCGATCTCGTCGGTGTTGGTGGTGGGCGCCGGGGGGCGGGGAGCGAGAGCGGTCGAGTTTGCGCCGGTGGCAGAGGACGGGGCTGCGGGCGCGGAGCTGGAGGCGTCGGCGCGGGGGTTGTAGCGACGCTTCTTCTGCGGCGGGTGCTGGGTGCCGAAGGAGCTGAAGCCCATCTGGGCCATGAGGGCGGCGTCTGCGTCTGCGTCGCCGTCGAGGTCCATGGCGGGCGAAGATGAGTGAGGGGAGAAGAAGGCCTGGTGGTGGGATGGGTGGCGACGGACCCGGCAGCGAATGAGAGGACGGCTGGCCCGGGCGCAGTGGTGAGGGCGCGGTGGTGGTTGACTCGCGGACGAAGTAGAGGATGGTGGTGGTGATGGGGATGAAGGAGTTGAGTTTGCGGCGTTGGCTGTGAAAATCCGGGGTCGGGGCGGGTCGATCTAGGCCCTTCTGTGAGCCGCAGGCGCAGCTTCGCGCTCAGCAGTGCGGTCTTTTCCTCGCGCTGGACGCAGAAGCAAAAGCAAAGCCGGGCAAGGCGAGCCGACGAGGCAACAGGAGACGAGCAGTGAACGGATGCAAGTGCGCGTCACATGATGGGCGAGAAGGTGGATGGAGGGCTCACCACAGGAGCCCCTGGCCCGTGGCCGCCCGGGCCTTACAGGGAGGGGAGTGGAGTGGAGGCTCAGCAGGGCAGCAGCTCCCGTCGGCTCGACACCGGCCCGGGAATGGAAGTCAGACAGCGCCCGCCGTTGGCCGTGGACGGGCAGAAACCGAAGCCTCACTTGCTCCGAACGGGCTGGGCTGGGCTAAAACGGTAGGTCGGGGGCGCCCATGCCATGCCCAAAGACAAAGACATTCGAGATGACGTCGCGCTGGGTGAATTGCCGGTGAGATCAAGGGACGGCATTGATTGAACTTCGGCGGACGGAGGCCCCCGGTTGTCCGATGCAACGTACTTCAGACAGGGCCAGGTCTGTGTTTGATTGAGCGAGGGGCTGGCCTTGTCGTTTCTTTTTTTTTTTCTTCGTCCGCTGCTGCTCTTCTGTCCTGCAACCAACCGCTGCAACCTCACCTGCATTCCCGGTCCCCCTTTTTCTCCCAGAGCCGACTCTCTGGTTCCGTCGTGCTGCAGCGGCAACTCTCCAAACCTGCTCCGAAGGCCCTGTCCGTTTGTTGGAAGCTGCACTGCAAGCCCGTTATCGATTATCCGTTGTACCTCAGGAGCTAGCTCCCCACTTCCCTGTTTCGTCAAGCTCCTGAACTGCACTGCTAGCAGCTGGAGAGCTTCATTCAATATGGCTTCAGACATCACCCTCCAGATCCCCTCCAAGTACGCGCCCAAGCAGTCCGGCCCGCCGCTGCCCAAGCCCCTGCCGCCGCTCGACTTCCTCGCCACCACATGGTCCGTCACGCACTCGACGCTCGCCATGTGGCGCTCGGCGCGCAACGTGCGCATCACGTACACGCTGCTGCCCGCCAAGCCCGACGGCCGCCCGCGCCTGGACGACCGCGTCGAGTACGAGCCGATCCCCAAATCCGCCTCCAAGGCTTCCACGCGCAAGACCGTCGCCGGCGTCGACACCCAGGGCGACGGCGGCGGCTGGGACTGGCGCGGCAAGGGCCTGCTGACGCTGGTGGGCAGTCACTGGGAGGTGCTGGGCTGGGGCGAGGCCAGGACGGCCGAGGGCGTGCGTGAGTGCTGGGCTGTGACGTGGTTTGCGCCCACGGTGTTCACCAAGGAGGGCGTGGATGTGTACTGTGATCGCCGCGAGGGGCTGAGCGAGGAGACGTATGCGAAGATTGAGGCGGCGTTGAAGGCCCTGGAGGCCAAGGCTGTCGTGGAGATGGTGGAGAAGGATATGAGGCCTGTGGAAATCCAGTTGCCGTGGAAGGAGGACTGATGGAGGAACGATACCCTTGTTTGAACAGAACGACTTTTTGACGGGCAGATATCGAGGGAGTTGTAAGCACACGAGATACCTTGGATCGAATTGGAATTATAGAGGCGTCGAACAGCTGAAATGATCATTATTCGTTTTATATATATCTTGTTTTTCCATGCTATTCCTGAGCCGGTGTCTTCGGGGTATCAAGTCTATCCATCCCAGTAACTCCAAATATCAAAGTCGAAACAACCCTATAATTCTCGGTCTCGCGACCTATTCGGTATTTCGTAGGGAGAACTCCTCGCAGACGAGGACCTCGGTTCCCTTCTTGCCATCCTACCTGGACGGTAGAAGTCTCCCTTCCCTCTAGCCTGGTTCCGATCAGCGTCTCTCCCGTTGCTGTCATCGCGTCTCCTCCATGATTGTGGCAGGGACGACTCAGCCCTGTCGCTAGAGATCTCTTCACTCTCGTCATACTGAACCGCCCTATCCCAGTCTGCCAACTTGGTGTACGGACTTCTCAACCATGCTCTCAGCTCATGCAGGAAGAGTTTGGTGCTTTCTCTCCCAAGGAAATCTGTCAGCATGTCCTCGGCCTGTCCACCACTCCCCATAATGTCCACCGACTTCAATATCGCAATGATATACTCGAGAAGGAACTCTGCATTGTTGGCTCGTCGGTTCTCAACAGTAGTTCGTGGCGGGCCGTCTCGTGGTGGTGGCACAGAGTCTTGGCTATCATCGAGCGTAAGGAACGAAAAGACTTGCAGCTCTCGTCGAAGCCACATCCGAGCGCGGGAAACCAGCTCTTCGTCCGTACAGAACATTGCGGGAGTCAATTCGCGATATCGAGATAGTCGGTTTGAGCCAACATGTTTCGAGAAACGGTTGTGTCGGTAGACTTCTCTTCGGCGACTGATTTCGGTGGAAATGCTTGGAGTCTCAGTTTCATGGCGAGGTCGGCGGTATGGTTGCGCCCGATAACGCTGTGGTCTGCGATAGGGACGAAACGAAGCCCTGTGATTACTCGGCGCGCGTGATGTCGATTGCTTCGGCGCTGGGACTATAAAGGTCTTGACAGTGCCTTCGTCGAAGCCGTACTTGACCGAGGTGATTGTTGCCTTGCAAAGGGGACATTTCGGCGACTGCTCAAACCAGCTCACCAGACAGAGAAAGTCAAAGTTCTGGTGCTTGCAAGGGATAGCCTCGCAAGGCTCGCTGATGGTGTCAAGACATATCACACAACAGTCGTTGGCCTCGTCGCGCCCTGTTGATATCTCGGCGAGGGTGGTTTGGAGGACTCGTTGTCGGACGTCGTCGGGCCGTGCGGAGGGACTCCGCGGAGAGCTGCCGGGTCTTGCCGGAGAGCTGGTATTTAGAAAGCCCATAAACGGCGCAAGGGCACTCCTGTCCTTCGACGTCGGGCAAGATTGGTGATATTGTCTCGTAGAATGTCGTTGATGATGTCGAGGGGAAGACCCACGGAAGAGATCCCAGTGGGGGCAAGCCGATGGTGGCAATGTCCCCACATCCCATGACCATGATATATCCGATCCAAAACCATCCATGAGCACGCGTCCTCGATCTAAATCAAGGTAGGGTAGGGTAGGGTAGTTGGGTAGGTATATCTGGACTCTCATCCTTTGCCCATCTCCGCAGTATGTGTCAGGTCTCTTTTTGCACGGGTGTTCACGACTTGTTTACAGAGACGTAAGGTGACTCTGACGCAATATCAATGATTCATGGTAGGTACTTGGCGAACCTTGTTCTAAGAGTGGCTGCCATACCTCCCTGTGACAGGATTACAGGTAGGCAAGTACCTAAGTTGACACTCGATTTGCAATCTTGTTTCAGGTCTGGATGAGAAGGTAGATAAGTACTTCGTAAGGACGCATATAAAGATGAGGGCTGTAAGAGGGATTGAGTTACACTATTCGCACTCGACACTTTCTCTACCTTGAGTATCTGCACGGGGTCTTCTGATTCAGTTAATACATAATATAAGTCTCCCAGATAATCCATACCTAAATAAGAACTAAAGGTCTTCTTTAAGGTTTAAAGGATACTTTAAATAAGGAATTGAGACCTAAATTAGGGATATTATGAGGTGAAAGAGTCTTGATTCGGCAAGTTCGAGTCTGTGAAGTTCCGTAGCTCGTCGCCAGCGTTGCAAAGATGCGCGAAATGATCGCCGGGTCGTCCACTCGGCTGGGTATATGTCGTTCGGTTGTGGTGCGTCAGTGGTTAGGATTCGTGCGGACCGTAGATCCGTTTCCTTGATGAGGTTGGTGTTGTCGTGTTCTGTAGCGTGATATTGGAGGATGTGCCACGCCGTTGTCACGACCTGATGCATGTGGCGGAAATGTGGATGATTGTTGATAAAGAAACGGTTGGTTGCTGGTTCTAAGAGGAATTTTCTGGTTATTCGGTCGTTTCCTTCACGTTCGGAACGTGCAATTGCTACCAATTGTGAGGGATCAAGACTCTTTCACCTCACAGATATAGACTTAGACGGAGAATAGGGATCTGGATAAGGGGCAAAAGTCTAGCTCAGGGTATATATACGGAACCTGTTCATTTATTAAAGCTTCTAAACTGAGGTATACATAAACAGACATAATTTTCTGCCGTTAAAAAAGCATCCCGTGTGAATAGTATGACTCAAGGAATCAATCCGGTAACTACTTACCTAGGTACCTTACCTACCTGTATAAGAGCTAGAGCCCTGTGAAGTCGCCCCGTGGATGAGGTGATGGCAGGCTCTGGGGTCGTGCGATTCTCTGATCTATGTTTCTGTCTGCTAGTACATGACCAGGAGCTGATATCTTCACTTATCATAGGTTTTGGAGGCGTGAGCGCAAACACTCCTGGTAATCGCTTCTTGATACGGTTCCTAGCGATAAGACAAGTGTTAATCTGTACAGACAACGTCTGTGGGAGGCTCAGATCAACGCACGGCTGTAAGAAAAGAAGAAGTGCGGGAGGGTTGTTGAGTTATGGGAGGTTGCATCTGCTAGGTGTTTGTAAGGCATTGTTGTGTTAACAAGAAAGAGAACGCAATTCGCAACGCCGAATGTCCCTGCCTCGGTGTTTCCATTGTGGTTCAAGGTCAGTGGTTAGGTATTAGGGTACAAGATTCAGACTAGGAATCAGATTGTGCATATGTTTGAGTTTCTTCATATTCGAGTTGTATACACACTCCCGCCCGCAGAAATATCCCGACTGCGCTATATAAACAAGAAAAATGCCAATCTCGCTTCATATCTTCATTATTCAATCACAGACCGAACGGTAGATCCAAAAAGAAGAAAGGGGAAGGGGGAGCGCAAACCCATCGAGGGAGAGGCAGCCCAGTCCCAAACTCCATACCCAGGGACACCACCCCTTTTTTGCTCCAACCACCATTTTTGCTCATTCGTACTTCTCCAGGTCTCGCAGTGTCATGACTTGCCGCGCCCCCATGGGCCCTTGGCCACCCCAAGGTTTGGCTCCGACGGCACCCATTCCAGATGACTGCCCCAAGATCATGACAAGTTCCTTTCCAGAGACGATGAGGTCCTTGCCGGTGTAGCCCTTCATCGCACATTCCTTGAAGATGTGGCCGATGAGGCGCTCACCTAGTGTCTCGACGCTGCGGCCAGAGGCCCAGCCCTTGTCGTTGCTGAGGCGCGACATGAGTGTCATCAGCGAGTTACGTGTCATGGCGTCCATCTCGCGGGTCGGTTGGATGGCGATACCAACCTTGTCGACCACCTTGCGGAGTTGCTCGACGCACTGCTCGGCGCGCAGGGGCCGGAATGTAAACTCGGTTGCGAAGCGAGACTTCATGCCTTGGTTGCTTCGCAGGAGGCGGTCCATGTCCTCCTCGTATCCAGCCAGAACGATGATGAGTTTACGCGCAAACTGCGGCTTCGTGACGGCGTCAACCAGTTCGCTGACTGCTTCTTCCGCAAAGGTGCCTCGGCCACCAGCTAATCGATAGGCCTCGTCAATGAAGAGAACTTTGCCCAACGCAGACTCGAGGAGCCGCCGCGTCTTAGGGCCCGTCTGACCGCAGTACTCGCCGACCAGCTGCGACGCCGAGGTTTCTATAACGTCAGGCGCTGAAAGAAAGCCCATGTCGTAGAAGATTTGCCCCAGCTTTCGCGCTGTCGTGGTCTTTCCTGTACCGGGTGGCCCCTTGAAGACGTATGTAAACGGAACAAAGGGGCGCGGGTCGACGTTGCGTAGCCTCATGCCTTGAACCATATACTGGTAGGACTCGAACTTGGAGATGATTTCCTCATAGCCCACGAAGCCTTCGAAGAGAGCGCGGGTGTTAGTCACTGCTCGGCTGAGTCGGTCGTAGTCTGCATCGAAGTCTTGAGGCTCAATGGGGACCTTGTCCAGATCCTCGTCTTCGGACTGGCTCTCCTTCGCCATGCGTCGCGTGCGAGAGATGGTGGCTTTGGCAACGAGGTTGTCCACCTCACCACCATTCCCAAAGTTCGGCCGGACAGAAGCCCTTTTCAGAACTTCCATCGCAACCTCGCGAGCCTTGTCCGTCGCCACAAGCTTCTCCTTGGCCAGTTTCAGATCCAGGATCTCGCCCAGCTCCTTCTCGCCAAAGTTCTCAAACACGAATGCCGAATCGAGGGGAAACCTGCGCGCCAGTCCGGGGTTGCAGTTGGCATACATCTCCTTCATCTGCTCAGGATATCCGCAAAGGATGATGCATCGATCCTCACCCGGTGCACCCGTGACCTCGGCCACGATGGTGTCGATGACAGCTCCACGGAAGTCACCATTCTTCGTGGTTCCGCTTGAACTTTGTCCAGGGTCAAGCATGTGTGCATCGTCAATAATCAAAACGTTGCCTTTGGCTTCCCGCAGCGCCTCCTTGGTATTGTTCTCGGACCCGCCGATATACCGATCGAGGAGATCGCTGGGGTTCTTCACAATGACATCGCCTTTCGACAGAATGCCGAAGTCGGCAAGGAGGCGTCCGTACAGTTTGGCAACCGTCGTCTTCCCCGTTCCAGGAGCTCCAAGGAAAACTCGGTTGGGCGATGCGTGCAGCGGCTCGTCTCCTCGCATTTCGCGGATGTAGTTCTGGTTGACCTGGCTAACCAGTGCCAAGATAGACTCCTTGACATCGCCTAGACCGACGAGAGTCTGTAATTCCTTCCAGGCTTCGCTTTTCTCGGGACCGAGAGAGGGTCTGTTACCAAGCAAGTCCTCCTTGGTCATTTTGTAGTCCTCCAGATAGTTACCATCTCTCCTGGCCTGACGGAATCGCTCGACTTGTCGCCTGCAGGCTTCCACAAAGGCCTTTTTGACCGGCCAAATGTTGCCAAAGGACTTTTCGCTAGAGCTCGAAGTGATTCGTCTCATCAGAATCTGGACGAAGAGACCGTCGAAGCCACCCTCGACCTCCATCTTGCCCTTGAACCACTTCCTCATCATACCGTGGAAAGCTACTTGTAGTTGTTCCTTAGTATAGTTAGGGAGCTTCAGGACGGGAAAGTGGTTAGAGACTTGAGCGCTGTAGTTCAACTGATCTGTCAAGCCCCAGTCGCCTATTCCCGCGAAAATGAAGACTACCTTGCCAGGTAGGTCCAGTGATCTAACGTATAGATTCCATAGATTGCAGTCATCATTGTCGAGAAGGTGAGCATGGTCAATGATGGCGATCTACCGATTTAGTCAGTGCCTGATACTCCATAGAATCCGCTGCACGCGACTTACACATCCACCGCATGAGATACATGTATTATGCATAGTCCCAAGCGTTGAAGTTTTCGAGATATTATAAGCGGAGAAAGTATGGATTCCGGTGACAGAACCATTCTTCTTAACAACACCCAAGGAACGAAGGTATTTGGCGTAGAGGCGCGCGAGCATCGTTTTACCCGTACCCTGACCGCCGGTGAAGACAACATCAAAGTTCTCGTTTTTGGAATCCGTTTCTCGCCTCGAGGATGCCTGAACCTTTGCTTTTGCATGTAGGAAGAATTCTTTGACCTCTTCTAGACCGGGCAAAGACATGAGACGGTCGAGATACTTGTTCTCGGCCTTTTCTATCGTCTTTTGTCTCAGCCACTCGATCCTTGATGGAGATTCGTCTTCGCAGTCCTCTGGGGAGAGGCCGTCAATCGATTCGTTGTCATCATCGGTCTCTTCTCGAGCATTTCTGTTGGAGAACTTGGTCAGATCTCTAGAAACTGATGATGGTGGAGTTACTCACTCTATCTCGTCCAGCAGCGTCTCCATCTCCCTACAGAGGTTCAAGAACCCTTCATCTGCTAGCACCTTAGGCTCTTCGTCGGACTCGGCAGGTTGGCTTTCTGCAGGTTTCTCTTCCTGCTCGTCTACAACAGCTTCGTCCTCGACTCCATCGCTGAACAATCGTCGCAGTCCGAGGTCGGCATCGTCCTCGATCGTCTCGTCATTCTCGTTATCTGGGTCTGAGGTGGGAGGTGGGAGCACAGGACTAGGCTTGGGCTTCCTGATCGATCTCCGAGGGTTATGTCTGGGAATCAATCCCAGAACTCTGCTGACGCGGAAGTAAGGGTCATTGGATTCGTATAGGTGAGCCCATAGCGGTCGTGTGGGATACGAACGGAGCCCAAGCAGCCAGCTAACTGAGAAGTTGGGGTCCTGGGACTGGAACTCCATTGTCTCCGGCTGAGCTCGATCTAGAGGTGCAGATCTAAGCCGAACCAAGAGATGGGACGGAAAGAAAAGAGACGGGGTATAGAAAGCTATGTATAGTTCTGCAGTAAAAAAAAAAAAATGGTCACGAGGCTCCAAATCTGTCGCTAGAAGTGTCTATATTCTGAGGCGGAAAGCTTCGTAGGTGTCGGTGAGAGCGTTACGGAGTAGAAAGGAGGCTGGCGAGATCGGGAGAGAGAAGAGACGACACGGGAGTGCTAGGCTGTGACTAAGGCCTGCAGCTTCAGAGGCAAGCAAGGTGTACTGTTGGCTGAGGGGAGGGGAGGAGGAGGGAGAGGAGGGAGTCAAATCTCGGACGAGGGGGAGGTCATGGGGATGAATGTGTAATGCGGGAGGAAGAGAAAGTGAAGGAAGGACGGTTGGCCTGACTTCAAAAAGCATTTTGAACGGCACCTCACCGGTGGCAGCCCTGCACGATTCCAGCCTCCAGGCGTCCTCGTCCAGGCAGCCAGTGCCTCCACTCTAGCGAGATCTTGGGGACAGGACAGGGCAGGACAGGGGAGGCATCAGCCACAGCGGAGCGGGAGGACTCCCAGAACACTGTAAGGATCTTGAGCTGTGTGAGTGATACAGCAGACTCAACAGCAGTGATAGACCCCGGTTTCTGCCCACAGCGGTAAGAGACGACGGGAGGTTAGCAGCGTGTCCACTAACCGGGCTATCAGTGAATAGGTGCAATCGATCAGTGAATGAGCGATCCATGGACGGAGGCCTTCTGCGGTCCGCAAACGAGTGGGCGGCTGCCTCATGCACTGCCACGGTTTCGCAGCACATTGGGGGAGGCTCGTCGGGATGGGACTTTGGGAGGGCCGCTCTGCCGGATGACTGGTTGATGCCTGGACTGGCTTCGCCGTGATTCGCCTTTGTGAGTCCTGCAGGCAAGTCTGCCCTTTGCTGGCATAGCATAGATCCATGGCATGGCATGGCAAGGCTGAGTCCCGTCTGCTAAATGGATGGCTCCAGCTGCTGGACGCCTCCGCTACCAATCGTGCTGGCGCCGGCCTGCCGCGGGGGCCACAAGCCGCCAAACCGGGGGCCACGGAGGCAGCTTTGGTGGAGGTTGGTGAGCTCTAGTGGGCCACCTTTGTCCACCGATGGGGCCGTTGTTCGCCTTGCGATTGCTGTTCTTTCATGATCATGTCCTCGGCATTTGACGGTGAAGGTCATGTCTGAGAATCATCACTGACTTCCTTCCATGGACTGATGTTAAATTGTTGAGCTGCTTCCAGTTCTGTGTTCCCAAATGACCATCACGGAATGCAATTTACCCCAACCTCCCCTTCGGCACTCTATAACGGGCAAGGGCCAACGGCACTTTGTTGAGGCGGTACGATCAGGGATCTGGCGGAGGTAAGGGCGACCCTCACCTGAACTACGGGGTACCTTCCTTGCTTGCCTGGCCCATCCCAGCGAACCTCGAAAGTGAGGCGGACGGCTCAACCGATTCTGTCACCGACACATCGCGGCTCTTCACGCCTTGGCTCGTATGTTCTGCCGGGCCTCAAAAAGCAACAGTCCTTCGTCGATAGGTACGGAACAAGTACTCCTTTTATGCAGGTCTTCTTATCACCCATTCCTCTGTTCTCGACCGGCGTCAGAGAATCAAGAGCCCCTTAATCCAAATCCTGTCCCATAACTCGTCGTATCGTGTGCTACCCACGAAACACCCTGGCCAGCATCACACACACTGTGGCTGAGATCCTTCACCACCTCAGCGACTACTGCAACAGGTGCGTACGACAGGCGCACTCGCCGACCAGCCCCTTCGACGTACATACAGGCGGAGTACACAAGCCCGGACATCCCATGAGACCTTGTCAGCATCCTGTGCAAGAGTCAGAATGGGCGGCAATTTCTGCACTGCATCGTGCTCTCACGAGTCTTGCCGCTCAGCACTGCCATCACCCACCCCGTGAAGTCCAACCAGACGAAGCCAAGTTTCAGGCAGGTTCACGCGATCTACTAAAAGGGACGGGGCTCGCAGGAGCTAAGTCCTCCTGCGGGGACCTCTTTATCGTGATTCTTAAGATCGACCCAGCAAGCAGAGAGGTGCCAGCAAAGCAACACAGACTATGGCAACTTCTACGATGGCCGATCGGGTCTCACTGCCAAGTCGTCCTTTATGAAGCGGATTTTCATGACATTGGGTTGCATTGGAGCCTCCATGCGTTGTTCGACCTCGGACGTTGAACCCACCTACCCGTGAGATTCTTGTTAGCAGCGTTCAGCTGCGAACTCAGCCCTCAAGTTCTCACGTCCGAGAAATGAGGCTCTAACTTCATCATGACCCTGACTGGTCCGCTCGTTTAGTTCGCATCCGGAGGTGTCGACATGATGAGTCAAGCCCCTGGTCTTTCTTCTGATCGCCAAACAATGCTGTCTACATCCGACACCTTGATAAACCTCGACATATTAAACTCATTTTGTGTGACCAAGAAAAGATGGTCATGATGAATGCGTTAAACGGTCGACATATGGCAAAAAACTAGCCGTGACAAGCAAGGTACTGGTATCCTCGGGGTGAGAAATAGACCCTGAGGAGGAGGACTTTGATGTCATTTACCTGCATCAAGGTACTGGAAGGCGATGCTTCTGTCTGTCTCACAGGTTGTCAGGGCACGGCAAGAAGATGCTCGCTCAGCTTTGTGCCAAACATCAGAATTTCATGGGCGTTCAAAGGAACGACAGTTGCTCACAGTCGTCCTCGGGCCTCCGGCTTCGGGGCTTTCAACCCCCAGCCGGGTCTGCTTCCTTTCACCGGTGCCGGATATGTCATTGATGAGCAAGCCGGTGTCAGCGGGATTCCCTTCAGAGCGAATGGTCAGATGGGATGAAACGTGACGCTGTCGAAATGCACGTACTGTTGCAATTCGCTCATGGGATCCTCCGTGGCGTCGTGATATTTGCTTCTTGAGAACGCCATGCTGCAACCTCCGTGTATGCCAGCGCCAGGTGAAGTCCGACTTCGCTCCCTGAAATGCACGAGTTTTCGACCTGTCACCTATAAAGAAGCAACGATGGGGCCATGTGATATTTCTGACAGCTAGACGATACCCAGCAATGTGCCCTTTCATGGTACACGTGAGACTCATGTCAACGGGCGAGGCCCGACATGAAACGACTCGTCACCTCGGAGCCGAATCTTTCACATCCTTGAAGACGAGATAGAACGCCGATTGGATACGGCGTCCCATTCACACTCCCTGCTGCTCAGACACGGGACGAAGAAGACAAGCGGCAATCCCTGTCTGGCGGCGGGGCAGAAGAACTCGTGCGCGCTGTAACTTTGCTTTTTCCTTTGCAGAGGGAGACGGCGGTTCACACGTCGCCATGGCGGGCTGGGAAAAAAAGGAACTTGATGAGCATTTAGTAACATGCAGGGAGCTGGTGCATGAAAGGGAGCGGTGAGGAAAAAAGTTAGGACCGTCGGTGGTCGGGCGCCGTGCCCGGTCATGGTCGATTACAGTTTATGCATGTGAGGGAGATCATCCCGGGGATGTTGTAAGAACAAGATGATGCTGTCATGAGGCATGGACGAGCCGAGCCGCAACTAAGTCCTGTCAGCGTCGAAGGTGCTTGTCAGAATCTTGTCTGCCCATTCTTGATTACTTTTCGCCTTCTCAGCATTACCATATCGAGCGTGCCAATGATTTCTCGTCAGCTCCCTCACACCAGCACCGAGGCCATGACTTACAAGCAAGCCATGGATCACCTCCGACCCCATCCGAGGCTGATGCTCGGAGCCAGGAGCCAGCACGGAGCAGCGAAAAGACATACGATTTACGGCATGGCGCCGCACGCGCCAGATCCAGGGCCCCCTGACCGAAGACATGTACCGGTACCTGACAGATGGTGCTGCACGTCCAGGCTGGATCTGTGTGTGACGGGTATCCGTACGCCTGCGATGCCGTTCGGCTGAATGATGCCCGTCGCCTAAAGTGTCCCGAGGCTCGGTGCTTTTGGGGCGACACCAACATCTCGACTCGCTCCGTCTACCCGTCGATGCCTTGCTCACTGGCCTCCATCCGCCCGTGTTTCGTATGGCAAGCCGCGAGTTAATGAAATTCGAGGGTCGGTGCTGAGTCTGGCATACAGTGGCTGAGCGGGTGCGGCGCTTGAGCGTTGAATATAAACAACGCAGGCGTTTGCAGTTTGAGGTCTGCCTGTTTCAACTCTCAGCTGACAGACGGCCAAGCTCGGGCTCTCAGTCTCCGAGGGATCGGTACAATATTGAAGACTACGGAGGTTTATTATGTTGGACCCTGCATGGCTGATGAATCCACCTCCAGACACATACACAGAACAGAATCTCACGAGGAGCGAGGCGCCAGGAGTCGGGCCACGCACGACCCGCTCCGGAAGGGTTCTGGAAGAGTGTCACGGACTCACGGACTTCCATTGATGGGAGGCACCCTTGGCGGACATGCGACGCTCGCACGCGGCGATGGAGACGGGCTAGGAACATGACATGGTTGCATCGTCGCCTTTTTTTCTTTCCCTGGCTGTTTCCGGGGGGTCCACCGGGCGAAAGAAGGCATTCGAGGAGTTGACCTGAATCGCATTCGCTCGGGCGCTGGCCTCTAACAAGGGGGCCTCGCCTGCGTCCCGACTCGGCGGACCGGGAATATGCACAAACGCGGCTGGTCCAGGCTGGGGCTGGCTGGGGCGAGCGGGATTGCGTAGGTTTGGCACAGTCGGGCCTTTGGGGGGCAGCTATTACGTTTGGAAGCGCTCCAGGTACCTGTTTTTGCCCTCGACTTACAAACAGGCTGTGGGAGAGAAAGGAACTGGGAGGTCAGTTACGTATGGAAATGCCTGTCGTCAACTGGGCGCACGCGACGGGTGGAGGATGCATGGAGCCTGCAGTGGGCCGGAGCAAATCTCCACTCTCCCGTGCTCTTCAACGCCCGGCATCGCATGTGCAGTTTAGTTTGTAAGGAAGTTAGTTTGCTTTCCTGTAACAACTTCTCGTCCATCCCATCCCATCCCGTCCCGAGAGACGCCCAGGGTCCAGCCGGCTCGGGCTTGGCTCGGCCTTCCTCCGCGAAGAAACAGACAGAGAGAGTCAAGCCCGTGGTCATCGAGGGATTCAGAGACCAAAGCCTAGCATCAACCCACTCCCCGGAGACCCAACCGGAGGACCCCTATTACTATCCCGACTATGGAGTATGGAGGAGCATGGAGCTTCAAGCACGGAGCCGACGAACTCCAGGACTGAGACGTTTATTTGCGCCCGTCCTCCGGGACCTAATGCGTACCCCGTCATTGGATTGCTCCCATTCTGGCTGGCTGCGCTCGCACTGATACCATCCTGCCCTGACGAGCGACTCGGGCATCGTCGTCACTCGAGCTGCCATGGCCGTCCCGGACGCCGCCGTGTAATAGAGCCAGCGTTTGAAGCAGGTACACGAGCTCCCTGATTTGTAGTCTAGCTTGTTTGCTGCTGTTGAATGCGTTGATTGCTTGTCTCCCGTCCGTCTAACCGGCTGACTTGCCTGCTCTGCGCGCTCTTCATTCACCTATTAGTAGTCGGTTGTCGCCCGCTTTTGTAAAGCCTCATTACACGATAATCCTGCGCTGGCTCTTCAACGGCGGCAAACTTCCCTTCTCGCTACCGACTCGGAGTTGCCCCTTCCCTTCAACTACGGAAGGAACCTAACGGAACTTACCCACCAGACCAGACGGAAACCACCTCCGTCGCTCCTGCCTCCTGCTACTTCGACCGCGACCATCGGGGATCCGCTTCCCGTTCAAGCTACCTTCAACGCTACTTTCCCTCTCGTCTTCCCCCCGCGAATCCGAAAACCCTCATCCTGAACAAAACCCTTCACATCGTGTCTCGCGCCGCTAATTCCGTTTCTTTCCTCCCCTCCTCTCCTCGCCTTCTTCTCCTCCTTCTCCCCTCCTCCCCTCCTCTCTGCCTCTTCTCTTCTCCTCTTCCGCCTTCATAACAACAACTCCCGAGGCGGGTCTCCTCCTACTCCCCTCGATTCTCCCCCACGTCGGACCTTGACATTCGGCTCACTTTCCCACCCCCCGCCATCGGTCCGGCCATATCTCGCCCGCGGCCTGAAACAGAGCTTCCAGGCGCACAACACGCTCCGAAAATACCGAACGACCATTTATACATACGCCTGGCCAAGCCGATATCAGTTACCACCGCCCTATCGGTCACCTACCAACAAGCATCTATCCTCCTAGCTTCAGCTTTGACTCCTCCTCCCCGCCTCCAGACTCGACTTCCTTCCACCTCGAGCTAGCAGCTCCGTTGCTCTAGTTGCTTCCGGCTTCTCTCCCGTCTCGCCATCGTCATCGTCACCGTCGCGATAAGATATCCAAAGCGGGCTCTCTTTTTTTGTTTGTGCCGGTACAGACACGTCCTTCGACCGCTTCGCCTACCCCTCCTCTTTGCTCGTCCGCCAGCAAACTCTCGTTTGTCGTCCACCCAATCGAGACCACCAGACGCTCTGATACGTCATGACATACATTGTAAGTGCAGCCCGGCTCTTGGTACCACCGCAGCCACCCACATGCCAATCGACATCCTTGAATGCCACGTCCTACCAGCTCACGCCACGCCCCCTCTGCCCATTCACATGCTCTCATTTGAACCCCAGTCACCCTATTCTTTGGCTTGGGTCGCCGACTCCCAGCTCGTCTTATCAGGTCTCGCGCACTGCGCCCACGCTCGCAAGCCAGACATACTGATATGCGACTGGCGAGCGACGCCACCCATAGACTGCCCGTTTGTTTGTCTCATTTGCTTTTCTGTCAGCTTTCACCTCCCTCCCTTCCTTCAGCCCCATCTGCCGTGGCTCCCCGTTGGCGCCGTCTCCTATCAAGATCCAATCCTCCGGCAGCTCTCTGACACAGGAGCTGCAAGCGCTCTCACACCGCTTCACCGTCGGGGCTGCTGCTCTAAGACCTTCCTGTTCCATGATTGTCTCGATCAAGGCTCGAAGCTCACCGAGTGCCACATCACCGCTGTCTCATGACTCCAAGCGTATCCGCCTGCAACCAAGGTTCAGGCAGATAGACTTTCGGGGCAGAAGCTGTGGCTCAGAGCCGTCCTCGGAACCCTTAGTTCGAGCACCTCCCTCCTCCCTTCCCTTGTCTTTTATTCATCCTCCTCCCTCCAGCACTGCCAGTACTATAACGCTATGTCTTCATGCTGCTTGAATTTTTCACACCACAAGAACCCTCACATCTCTCCTCGATCTTAGCAACTCATCTTCCAATGTGCGTTTCACGAAGGCTAATGGTTGTGAATCAGCTATGTCTGGCTCACTATTGCGACACCCATGGCCCGACCCCTTTGATGGTCACCGAGGGTCTTCCGGCGTCATGTACCGTCTGTTATGAAGATGGCGGCTCTATGACCGCTCATGACCCTCGATCTTCTGCTCGATCTTCAGCCACAGCTTCAGAACAAGAAGCTCAAAATCATCGCATTGCCCTTCAACGTTCTGCGACTTCTGCAAGCGGCGGATCTTCAGCAATTGATACCATCACAGAGAGCTCTCGTGCAGCTCCTCCTTTGCAGCCACGTCGCGATTCGAGCTTTCGACGAACCTATGACGACACTGTTACAAAGAAGCAGGGCCCATGCGACAACTGCGCCATGACCCTCCCTCGCCGACAACAAGCTGCGAACGGAAGCGTTGACTTGACAAATAACACTCGTGGACCGACTTTGCGTACCCGTGCGCCAGCGGAACGAGTCTTTGGCGCTGGAGGGCAGGTGTCGCCTCCCAACTCGCAGTCCTCTAGCGATACGGACGGTGAGCGCGAGGATGCGCATGCCCCCCGAGCTCGACAGCGGGCAACTCCCGACAGCTCGCGCAACACCTCGCGATCTACATCAACTGCTTCCGATCGAACACCTTTCCACGTTCACTATGTCGACTACACCTCAACCCATGACCCGATTCTGCCCGACTCCTTCTCCCTGATCCGTGCCTCCTGCTTGCGCACCCTGTCTTTCGAAACATTGCCGCGCGCCCCTGCAACCGCCAGTCCTACGTCACCAGTGTCAACCACGTCGCCAGCCTTTGTCACCACCCAAAGCGCCGGTCTCGTCGGTTCAGGAGGTCCTATTTTCTTTGGCGACAGCATGGCAGGTTATACGACGGCTTACATCTTTCGGATTCCTGACATGCATGCTCGGGGTCACAAGCGGGTGTATGCCTTCCTCGCGCTCAGCACGCACAAGGAACGCCTGGCGATGAAGACGTTTGCCATTGTTTCCAACGCCTTCCATGACCTCGCCACCTGGATTCAGCACCTGGCCGAGGCCGAGGCCGAGCGAGCCGCGGATGCGTCTCCCATCGGCAGCGCCCTCTACGGAGGCGGATATCCAACTCAGCAACCGACAGTTGAGACGTCCGCGGCGGCTGACCGAGGCGGCAGTAGCTTCCTGACAGGGGGTAGCGGGTTCACCCGAAGGATGGGGGGTGGAGGCGGTGCCTCCGCACCCCGGGCTCGAGGTCTGGCGGAGATTGTCGGACAGCCAGACTTCTTCATCGAGTTGCACAAGAGGTTTGTCCACCTCTTGTTCGAGGTCGGCGTGACCTTGAGCTCGTAAAGAGCCGCGAAGCCAGCGTGGCGACCATACGTTTATCAACTTTGCCGGCCACACCCGTCTGGGATCGAGCTGACAGGATTCTCTGCTCGTATCCCTCCTCCCTCGGGTTGATGGCTGAATTCGGAGCGAGACGCTCAATTTACCCGTTACACCTCCTTCAACCACACCCAGGTGGCGATCCACCGAGGCCAACGACCTCTCTCTTTTCTTACGACTGCTTACGACGTTCATCATGCATAGCACAGGCGCTCACGGGGAGGCGTAATGGGTAATGCTAATACGAGCATTGGATCGCTTACCGAAGCTTTCACATGTTTCTTCAACACTTGTCTACTGGTTGTTTGTTTATCTGTTTGTCGGTTCTTCAACACCACATTCTACTTGGCTGCTGTCGCTCCCCATACATGGAGGATATACCCGGAGGATATACCCGGAAAGGGAATGAGATGCTACGTCGCGCAAGCGTGTATTCTAGCTTCGACCGCGGAGTTTCGCTGTTTTTGATACCACACCGGACGTCACGTCCGGGCTGTGGTTTTGCTTTCTCCCGTCAAGGATTGTGTTACTTTCTGTCTATTGTCTGGTTTTTAAAGCATAATGCGCGCTCGTCTCGGGACGGGCTGCGCCGGGGTGGTCTGGTTCAGGGCATACATAAAAGGGGACGACGAAAAGAAAATCCTGCTTGGCAAAAGGGAACCATGGACAAGGAGTTTGGACCGGGGCTTGTTTGCGACGGCCCCTGGTGTTTGGAATGCGCCTCATTGAGGAGCTTAATGATGTTATGAAGGGATCTTGCTCTCTAGCTGCGATGTTAGTTTAACACCCATGTTAAATAGACAAACAATCAAAAGGCATTCCAGTCATTATTCGACATTCTCTACGGAGTTCTCCGTATGCGACGGGCTTTCGTATTGTGATATAGTACAATGCCCCAGATGCCTCTATGGTAATGCAGCGCCCTACTCCATATATCGATTAGAATCTGTGGTGCATCCCTCGCGGTTCCCCCCTTTGTTCCAAAGCCCAACTCCCAACGAGAACCCCCGGTTCAGATAGGTCGTGTAGAATGCGTCCTCCCAGCAAATCGTACAGATTCCCTCCCAGGAAGCAGCTTATTTGTAGAAATCAAACTTGTTCTCGTCGCTGGTTCCCTTCACCTGGCTCGAGTACGCGTCTTCTAGGTCGCTCTGGATGATGTTGTACCGGTTCTTGCGGACGGCGCGCAGGCCGGCCTCCTGCATGATAGCGGCGATGACAGCGCCGGAGAGGGGGTCGTTGCGGACGATAAGGGAGTCGAGGTCGACCTCGGGGGCGAGGCTCATCTTGCCGGCGATGGTGCTGAAGATGAGGCGGCGCTCGCGACGATCGCGTAGTGAGGGGAACTCGATCTTGCGGTCTAGACGACCGGGACGGAGTAGGGCAGGGTCAAGTGTGTCTGCTCGGTTGGTGGCCATGATGACCTTGACGTTGGATGTCTGGTCGAAACCATCCATCTGATTCAGAAGCTCGAGCAGGATTCGCTGGACTTCTCGGTCGGCGCCCGTTTGCGCGTCGAATCGCTTCGTGGCAATGGCATCGATCTCGTCAATGAAGATGATAGCAGGTGAGTTCTCACGAGCCATGCGGAAGACATCTCGAACCATTCGGGGACCTTCACCGAGGTACTTCTGGACGAACTCGGAGCCGACGACGCGGATGAAGTTGGCCGTGGTCGAGTTGGCGACGGCCTTGACAAGCATGGTCTTTCCGGTACCGGGAGGGCCGTAGAGCAGGACACCTCGCGGAGGGTCGATGCCGATTTGCTTGTAGAGGTCGAAATGGGTGAGGGGAAGCTCAACGGCTTCGCGGATCTCCTGCTTCTGCATATCCAGACCACCAACGTCGGCGTATGTGACATCGGGTTTCTCGTCGGCGCCAAGCATGGCGATGGAGGAGTCGGCTTCTGGTGGGAGAATATCGACGAGGGCATTGGAGTGGCGGTGGAGGGCGACGGAGGACGAAGCCTTGAGCTTCTCGCGGTCGAGGATGGAGAGGATTCGGACGACGTAGTTGGAGCCGGTGCTGGATTGGACAATGCCGGTACTGAACACGCTGGTTAGAAGCGGTGAGTGAGGGTATTCGAGGAGGCGTACTTTTGATCGATGGCCTCCATAAACTGGCCGATGACGAGAGGCACGCTCTGAATGCGTGTGATCTCTTCCTGTGCGCGGACAAGCTCCCGCTTCAAGCTCCTGTACCATGGTCAATAGTCTGTCGCGACGGCGGTGCGTATTGGCGTATAAACGAACCGTTGCTCGTCCTTGATATATTCCTCTTGTAGCTGGATGTATCTAGAAGGAGGACTCATTAGCTATGAACCCAACGCAAGTCCAGATATTGACATACTCCAGCTGCCTTTGCAACTTCTTCATCGTTGCGTAGTCATCGTTGCCACCGGTATAGATCCCCTCGAAGTTGTCGGTCATTGGGATGGTTGATGGCAAGGCCTTGTTGCGCGCTGATGGCGCGAGTTCGACAGCGGCGTCGGCCATTGTGATTTGTATGCGGAAGAGATGAAGATGGTAAGGACCCTTCGGCGATTTCGTGGAGGTAAGTAGCTGAGGTACACACAAGGGCAGTGATGACGGAGGCTGGCTACCTGCCTAAACGATCCGGGCGGGAGAGAGGTGGACTTCGGAGAAACATTTTTGCGGGTCAAGGTGCTCAACACCATCTTCATGGGCGTCTTCATCAGTTACCTTCTGCTGCCGTAGGATGTTTAAAGTCAATGAGCGGAGGCTAACGTAAGGTATGCATTAGTTTGCGCGTGCATTGTAGGTGCTGTTTGAGGATGCGATTTGTATGAATAATGCTGTATGTCTATCAAATGGTATCTTAGCCCAAACGCCAAACACGCTTCAAAGAGGGCTGTCCAAGCCCATATCGCCAAGTCTATCAGAATCCCCCAACTCCAATCCCCTCAACTCCATCAATCCTCGTCTATACAAATCACGGTCGTCCCGAGAGGGCTCGGTTCGACAACACCACGGTCAGCTCCTCTCATCACCGACGGGGCATCGATACTCCTTGAGCTGCGATTCGCCTTGGCCACCAGTTCAACAGCAATACTCGTCGATCGGCCACGCTTTTTGGATGGAGGCGGCGTTGGACTGTGGATTGTCGTCGCAGGTGTCTCGCTAGGACTCTTGCGGGAACGGTCGTCCTCCTCCTCTTCCGAGTCTGACTCAATGAGTATTTCAGGGGCGTCTTCCCAGGGCAAGACATTGGTAACATCCCCCTGATCTAACAATGAGCCCACGACAGCCTCACGGATGACCAGTCCCAAAGCCACAGCCACCTCACGGGCTACACTGTTTCCCACGATCTTGTATTGCTCGCTCGGCAATCCCAACAACACCTCATCGTCACGGAACCCCTGCGCACGTCTCGCCTCCATAATAGTCATCGGTCGATCCTCCCGCCAATGCAAAGTCCTCCCATTCTTCGCATCCCCAGGACTCTGCCTCGTGGTCACTGTCTCCAGCGGCCTGTTCCCAAAGTGTCGTCCATATGCATTGCTGTTTGGGCGGCACCGTGAGTCGCCATCGTGAGGGAAGAACGCGCGCTCAGCTGGAGTCATGATCCCCCTCTTCGAGACGCTGCTGCCAAACCACGAGCGCGCAAAGTTCATGCCATAAGGCCGCGTAGGGATCTGTCGGATTTGTGAGCGAAGCATGCGTGTGACGCCAATACTGGTGCGATGGTCAGGGAAGGGCACGCAGATGTCCGGCTTCCCGTCGTAGATGGGCGGAAGATCTGCGGTTGCTGCGGCGGTGCTGAGGAATGGAAAGGGAGTTGGTTCACCGAGGAGTCGCTGCGCCATATATTCGCCATTTGATAGACGACCGACACCAGAGGCCTTCGCTTTGGGCGGATGAGCATGTGTCTGCAAGGGATGGCGTGGTAAAGGGGTGCCAGGGGCTGCGAAGAAAACGAAGACACGCGGGCGGCGCTGGGGTGAGCCGCACTCGGAGGCGTCTATGAAGAACATCTCAGCCTGGTAACCCAGCCCGACGATAGCACACACCAGTTGGCCAAAGACATCGTGAGGGTTGGCGCCGCGCTGCACCAGTCCCGGTACGTTCTCCAACAGTGCCAGCCGCGGACGATATAGATCAATAAAGCTCGCAAATGCAGCGACAAGACTCTGGTTCTTGCGCTGCGCAGGTGTCGTCCGGTCGTTGGTGAGCAGCGAGAAGCCCGGACAGGGGGAACCGCCAGACACAAAGTCGACCTCGCCTGGCTCCGGCACATTACTCGCGAAGGCGCCCTGGATGGCTTGTCTTTGCAGGTCGTCGATCGAGCCCAGGAACGGCTTGACGGATTCGGAAGTTGCTGCGTTGGCCATGTATGTGTGTAATGCGGTATCGTAAAAGTCGTTGGCCCATTTCATAGCCACGGCGCCACCGTCCTCGAGACCGCGTCCAAAGTTGCCGCCGCCACAGAAGAGATCGAAGCCGCGTAGCTGGGGAATAGAAGCATCGGGGTCAAACCCCTGCTTGAGAGATGTGGGAAACTCCGCGAGGGGTGTGAAAACAGGTGCGCTAGTCGGCGAGTACGTCTCCTGATGTGTTATATAGAAGAAGCCGCCTACACCGCGGCGGTCGTAGGGGCATGGTATGGGTTGGTCGGGTAGGAAGAAACGCACGTAGCAGGGCTTATGAATACGATTCTTGCGGACCTCGATGAGTCGTTGACCATAGACGAGCTCGTTGGGGGGTGCATCTTTGGCCGAGGAGTCGACGTCTCGGCGGCGATGTAGTTGCCGAAATCGAAAGATCTCAGCGCTGTCTTCCGTGTACGAGCACATGAACTCGCAGGGTTCAGATCTCTGTGTCTTACGATCGATCACGACTAGTCTCGTCTCGCCCGGTTTATACAGTGGTGTGGACTCCTGGACTTGTCGGTGGTGCACACAGTATAGCTCCTCTGGTGTGAGCGTTGCCATCTGGCGCTCGGCTGAAATCCATGTCTGCCGGCAGAAGAACTCAGCCTTTGTGTCTGGCTTGCCGAAGAACTCGACTTCGTGGACATCCAGCACCTGGTCGGCTCGGATCTTGATCGGTTCGAAACATGAGCAATGGTTTGAGAGGAACAGCTCATTCGCCCACGGGTACCTCATAGAGCCACAGAGAGTGTCCTCGGCGCGATAGTACCATATTATATCGAAGGTTTTGCGTCCACGATTACCGTTGTGGACGCTCTGGACAAGGCCGTACCACCGCTTTGTGCTCGAGGGGCTGCCCTGACGCCATTTGGTGCCCGAGTCCTCCTCATCAGGGGCCGTGCTGATGGTGTCTCCCGGCTTGATCTTCTGTATTCGCTCGGCGGTGGACCGAGCCAGGGCCTCAGCCGTGCCGACGGTCAAGGGTGCGGCGCGTGCAAGGTCGTGCTCCCTGATGACCTCGTCGCGAAACGCGACGGTGGCCTCACTGAGGGCCACGGCCTCCATCGTATCGCGGAACGGGAGGTCCTTGAAGCAGTCGTAGATATATTGGGTGACGACCGTCCGAGGGATGGTGCCTCCCTCACCTCCCTGTGGCTCGCAGGCCTCGTAGTGCTTCTTATGGAGGATTTCATCCCAGATGGTGTGCTGAGAAGCATTGTCGTACGCAAGCACGCCTACTGCCTCCTTGTATAAGAACCCAAGATTTGCGACGATCGACGTACGAAAATCGTCGCTGGGATGCTGCTTCTTCCACGCCATATACTCAGGGGCGTCTCGGTGAATTCTGTTGAGCCACGTGCAAAATGTACTGCGAAAATGGAAGATTGAGACTTGGCGATGATTGTCGCCCATGACCCGTACGAAGTCGACAAAATGCTTGGACAAGTCAGCCACCCAGAGGAACGGGTCGAAGAAGCGGCGGTATTCTTTGGCTGGAGTTCCGAGGCGATAGTACACTTCGCGGGTTCGGTTCAGGTTCGATCTCAGCCATATCTTGTGTCGAACGGTGTGCTTCGACAACGACCCATAATCACCGATTGGCAACGCGGCGATGGGCACCCTCTTGACGAAGAATCGTAGGACTCCAGCGCTCAAGACCCCGTCGAAAAAGAAACCAGTGTGGCCAACCTTGGTGTCAAGCTGGTGAAGCGAGCGCATCTCCTCGGGATACTCTGGTCGATCGTGGTAAATTGCGAAGTCATCGAGTTGGAGTTCTATGAAGCTATCATCGTGCCGTCCGATCTTCTTGGCTTCATCACAGAGGCTGGAGATGGCTTCAACTTCAGGGAGCGTTGGGCAGCCCGGGTCGTAGGGTTCGTAGCAGGAGCGTGGCGTAAAAAGTGTCGACTCAGGCACTTCGACGACCACTTTCGTGCCCTTGGGCATGTCGGGGCTGGTAACTGGCGTGACTGGAGAGACAGGATCATCTTCAAGTGTAATGAGGTCTTCGGTCAGGTCTTCGGTCTGCAGTCTCAAGCTTTCATCCTGCGTCAACGCCAGAAGAACTTCGTCTGAAGGCTGTTCCGCGTCGTCGTCTCCGGGAAATGGGTAATGTACGGCCTCAGAAGCCAAAGAAGCATCCGCAGAGTCCAGCTCCATGATGAAATCCGACAGGAAGATGTCTTCTAACACGTCCGCTTGAGTTGTCTCTGGACAATCCAGATCCAGATCGTCAGTTTGCCAAAACTCATCCTGGAATTTGGTCCATTGCTCAATGGCTTGAAGCCCACTGTTATACTCTTCCCAATCCATATCTGGGAAGTTGTCAGTGAATTTGCCTCCTATTTGGGGTAATTGGCTCACTAAATCCTCATAAAACGAGCGTGGTGTTGTTCAAACGTGAATACTTTCCAAATATCCAAAAATGGCAATCAAACAGAAACGCTCAGTTCAGGGTCATCAAACGCTTTTGTATCTTGATGCATCCCCCAGACGCCCAGTGAACCAAGCCCAGATCCAAAAAGCGCCCCAAAATACCCCCATCTCATTCAAAGACTCAGACACTCCAGAATCCAGCGCACCAAAGGCTCTGGGTAGCAGGTTGAGAGCACGCGCTCTCGCTCACCACCCCCCGACGCGCTTCAACAAAGCCTTTGAACAATGATAGGGCGGGGCGACCATTATGGAATATACAAAGCCATACAAAGCAAGCCTCGGACCGGGGGCTAAGGAACACAAGGGGCACCGTGCGAAAGACGCTGTTTTGGCTTCGGGGATATTAATATCTGAGAGCTGCTTTGTTGGAGGCATCGAGTGAAAGAGTCTAGGGTCGAGAGAGCCCAAGTGGGAAGTCACGCTTAGCCCCTTTGGGAACAACATCGAGTCCCAGGTTCACTTGGACGGAGGCTCGCTGGCGAAGTGAGAGCCGAAAAAAAGAACAATAGAAATGAGAAAAGACCCATGCGTGAAATAGTTCCATTGTTTACCCTTTGCTACAAGTACTAAGCGCTGCGCTAGGAAGCTCAAAATCTCAACAACTTCAGCATGCCCCCCATAGCTCTAGTGGTATATATGTATGCTATCCTCCAAACGCCTGGCATGAAATTCATTCATCGTTAAACATTCGTCCCATCATGATGGTCCTCCATTCTCAATCGAAAGTCTACCGCTTACGGCGGAATCGGCTATTGTATCCTGGGCCACCCTTGGCTCCAGTGTTCTTCAGCTTCAACCGCTGGAAGTTTGCGTGAGCCAGCTCGTTGACCTTCCGCGCCGCCTTCTTGACTGTACCCTCCTTCTTTGGCGGTGCCTTGGCCTTGGCAGGCTTCTTCTTCTTCTTCTGCGACTCTTCAAACTCAGAGTCTGAGCCAGCACCTCGGTTTCCTTCCTGAGTCTCGGGTATCGCGTCCTCATCGTCGCTATCGCTCTGTTGACCTTCACCCATGTCGGCTGGGCGCTTCGTCCGTGTCGGTTTCATGTTGACCTTGCGTGTGGTTCTCTTCTGTCCCTTCTTCTTGAACACCCTAAGTGGGTTCCCATTACGGTCCAAGCCTTCCTCCACGGGGCTGTCGTAGGCTCCCTCATCATCGAAACCACCCAATGGTAGATTTCGAGCTTGGCTATCAGCGGCCAAGATATCTTCCTTCGGCTTCGCCAGAACAGGGGGGTTTGGTGCACCCGTAGCGTCGCCCTCAGCTTCTCGTAGTGCTTCCAGATCGTCATCAAACCGATCCTCCTCAACCTTTCGCAGGCTAGCCACAATCTCGCTCAATCCGCGCACAAGGGGTTTCCGGGGTAGTCTGAGAGGGGCTGGTGCATCAAACTCTCCATTCTCGTCCAGCACCGGGAGCGAGTGCCTTTTGAGAAAAGCGGGTGTGTCAAAGTTGAGCTTAGACACCGAGCTGGGCGTCACAGCCGAGGCATTGTGATCTTTGTTCTTCAGAGGTGTCATAAAGCTGTTCAGCATCTGGCGTTTGCTTGAGGACATCGGGGTTCGGCCTCCTCGAGGGGTCGACTCCTCGTCAGAGGCAAATTTGCGCTTGCTTGGCGTAGCTATGACCTTGCCGCGTGATTTGTCGTTGCCCTGGGCATCCCTGCGCGACGGAGTGCCCAGTTCTTGCTCGACTAAGAGGTCAAAAAGACCAAGGACACGCCCATCTCGCTGAGGAGTCGGACCAAGCGAGGTCACAGAGGCTGGGCTGAAGAGCTTTCTGGAGATTCCGGGCGTGTTCATGAGTCCTTCATCACTGACACGGTTCTTTGACGGGGTCTCGAAGGTCTTCGAACGCTTGCTCGGTGTAGCGGCGGGTAGAGGATCGGACTTTCGTTTGGCAGCTCGGGACTGCTCCTTGGGGGGTTCTTTCGAGGGCGGAGGGATCTTGCCAGCGATGATGTCGCGAAGCTTGGCATACTGTTTGTATTTCGAGGCTATTACCAGTCAGTCGCGTTCAAGTAGCCTTCAATTCTGCAGCGTACCAATGTCAGGGTTCGCCTTGATATCCTCCCTCTGGGGCTTCTTCCCGTTGTTCGCTCGCACCCAATCGTTCTCCCATTTCTTGAGATCAGCGCGGAGATCCTGGGACTGAGATTCGTATTCTGCCTTCAATGCGTCGTCCATCGTGCTCTGTGCTCGTTTGTCGAATTATAGAAGAGGCACAAGCTGAAGGTGTAGGATGTTGCATGTTGCAAGGTGGTGGGGATGGTCTGTGACAGGAATGGAAGTCGAGAAAACGCGTCTCGAAGTTGGAGGACGCGATCCACTAAACGCGTTATGACGCTCACTAGCTTACAGGGAGCTACCCACTATATTTACTGTCGACACACTACTATGACCTCGCCCGCATTTAATAATAAGAGGACATGTGGAAGGCACGAACATGAACCTAAAGCAGACTTCCAAGTTGGAGGAGTTGTTTCCATCCTTTTCCTTCTTTAACACCATGACGCCTCGAAGCTTTAGAACTATCTTTCAGCCTTCTACTGCAATCAACCAGATGACTCCAAATAATCTTTTATCACGAAGCTTTCAGCCAATGGAAATTACCTTTCGCCTATCCAGGTTTTATTGCAAGATGACAGATGACCTTTGTGAGTATACCTTGCTGACCCTGTGTCCCTTGGGTATTTAAATCCCTATCCCGCGCCCAGATCCCTATCCTTCATCCAAATCCTAATCTCTCATCTGAATCCTTAACCCTAACATATATCCCTAACCCTCACCTAGATCCCATCGCAGATGACACGGCCACCTGACGAAAGGGAGGCCCGCCTCTATTATCATGGCGTTGGCGGATTGTTGGTCGCCCGCACCAGCACATTCGATTATGAACCCAAGGAGAGAGAGTTCCGGGTTATTGGCGACCATGATATCATCGGCATTTGGTCAAACGAGCTAGCCTTAACTCTCCATGCTGCTCTTGAGGACTCGAAGATCAACTGGGTGCGTTTTTACCCTATCCGACTTGGGTATCGGGATGGTTATAACGGCCCTGGTTATAACGGCCCTAATCATGATGGCCCTAGTTATAACGACCCTAATCATAATGGCCCTGATTATGATGGCCCTGATTATGACGGCCCGGGCTCTGGGCCCGAGAGCCAGGTTATCCTCATGATCGAGATCGACAAGTCTACCGGACCCCTTACCCCAACTTGGCTCCCCTCTCCTCCCGATTCCGGGGACGATTGGAATATCCAATGGAGTGATCATTCGAAGGCCGCATTTCGCTGTCGTGAGCTCCTGAATGGCGCTGGGGTCTCAGATATCGAGGTGGAGATAAGGGCACTCGAAAGAGCTCCTTTCGCTCTTGATGCTCGACTCGAAAAGGCCGTCAAAGAGAGAGCCTGGGAGCGCGATGGTATCTCACATATGTACCTGAGGTCCTTCACTTGGGAAAAGCTGATGCCTGCGCTGTCATATCTCGGCTACGAAATCAGTTCACCAGACATGCCAAACATCAGGGGCTCTATGGGCCTTCATGTTCGTTTATCGGGTCGTCCTTCGGAGTTCTACGGCCTCACATGCAGACATGTCGCTGTACCACTCGTCGGACTGGACAGGAAGGCGCAGATTAAGGCGTGGATTCTGGATCGTGAAGGATATCACTTCGGCAATGCGAGCAGTTCAGTCAAGCATAACGTCATTCAGCTTAGAGATTCTACACGAGCTGGTTTAGTACGTTCAGACGAGCTCTCAGAAGCCAAAGCTGAACAACGCAAGCTTCGTCATAAGCGCTATAGGCATTTCAGGGATCCTAAGACACATCCCGATCTGAACGAAAAGGAATCCAAAGTTCTGGATCTCCTGGATAAGGATATTCCATTTGCTGAAAACCTGATGAAAATTATGGAATCTTGCGAATTCATAGAAGATAGATTCCTTGGCTACATTGCGGAGATGCCACCTGACGAAATCTCGCCCCGTGGCTTCGTGCGAGACTGGGCGCTGATTCGACTGGATGAGGATAAGTTCTCGCAGCCACCGACGAACCGTGTTTTCGTTACTCATGACAAAGAATCAATCGGTCTCCCTTTCGAACATCTCCCCCTCGCTGAAAAGAATGAATGGTGGGCCCTCAGAAATACTTGTAAGGAAGAAGAGCCAAATGATAGCGCCTCCACGATACGTCTTCATGGATCTGTTCCTGGTGACGAAATCCTTCACCGTCGCTCATTCGGGGTGGCCAAGTTCGGAGCAGCATCAAAGCTTACAGTGGGCCGTACGAATGAGATCGAGGCCATTCTTCGATCGCCAAGTGCTTGGGCAACAACCGGAAAACCTGCTTGGGAATGGATTGTGGTCAAGGATGCCAACGACGGAAAAGAGAGGTTCTCCCAGCCTGGAGACTCAGGGTCTGCTGTCTTCGATTGCAAGGGCCGAGTTTTGGGCTTAATCATATCTGGTCAAGCGTACAAGGGGCAGGATATTTCTTGCGTTTGTCCAATCCATCTTCTATTAGAGGACATTGAGAAGGAAACTGGCTGTACGGTTGAAATTGTCTAATGATCCCTAACCTCAATCCTGACCCCTCACCTCAATTCAGATCCCTCTTCTCAATTCAGATCCCTCTTCTCAATTCAGATCCCTCTTCTCAATTCAGATCCCTCTTCTCAATTCAGATCCCTCTTCTCAATTCAGATCCCTCTTCTCAATTCAGATCCCTCTTCTCAATTCAGATCCCTCTTCTCAATTCAGGTCCCGGCCCTTTATCTAAATAGAAAAGAATTAAGTATTCGGAAAGGGTTTATTTTTAATTTATATTAGTTATCATCTCAATCAGAGGCTCCCTGGCAGATGAAAAAGGCATCCCGTGCGAATAGAACGGCTCTACTGAGACTCTCTCTACCAGAGCAGCTAATCGCAACAGGGATCCTCACAGTAACTCTGAGTGGCCTGTCCAATAAAACAAAAAGAATTCTGCGTCGATCTTTGTATTTCGCGATTCTGTGATGTTCCTAAGTCCACAGTGTAGTTCCTGAGCGTGACTTACACCTATTATCTCTAATGGTGGTTTTGGGCCGCTGTGGAAACTTGGATCTCTTGGCTTTCAACTGGGGCGTCCAATTTCTAGATCTGGTAACTAGATTCGAGCACCAAAGGCCACCGGATATAAGGAAGGGCTTCTGACACTGACGATCTCAACCCCCAACGCACCTTTGGAGCATTTATAAGCACCCTCCCGACTTCTCATTCCTCAAGAAATTCACCACATATCAAGCAAAATGTCGCATCTAATGACTCCCCTGCAAATCGGCAGATGTCGTCTCGAGCATCGCGTCGTCATGGCGCCGATGACTCGATTGCGAGCCGACACCAACCATGTCCCCAGCGATATGATGTTGGAGTACTATTCGCAACGCGCTTCTGTCCCAGGCACGTTGCTCATCACGGAGGCGTGTTTCGTCTCAATCAAGTCTCGTGGTCGCGATGAGAATGCCCCGGGTATCTACAGTGACGAGCAAGTTCGGGGCTGGAAAAGAATCACCGACGAAGTGCACCGCAAGGGCTCCTTCATCTACATGCAGCTTTGGCATGTTGGGCGAGCAGCGCGACAGCGTGCTTTAGATAAGGCCGGCTTGGAGATGGTTAGCAGCAGTAACCTGCCCATCAGTGACGAGCATCCGACACCGCGACCCATGACGGTGGAGGAGATCTGGGAATGTATTGGGTCGTTTGCCGACGCAGCAAAGAACGCCATCGCGGCGGGCTTCGATGGTGTTGAGATCCATGCGGCGAATGGCTACTTGATCGATCAGTTTACACAAGACACTTGCAACAAGCGCACCGATGAGTGGGGAGGTAGCATTGAGAACCGCTCAAGATTCTGTCTTGAGATAGCAAAGGCGGTATCCAAGGCTATTGGACCTGACCGTACAGCCATTCGGCTTTCACCCTGGAGTGACTTCCAAGCCATGCGGATGAAGGATCCGATCCCCCAGTTCACCTATCTCATCTCACAGCTCAGGGAGATAGGCAAGTTGGCGTACCTACATCTCATCGAGCCACGAATCGCGGGCAATGTAGAGATGACCAATGTACAAGAAGAAGAGAGCTTAGACTTTTGCTTCAAAGCCTACCAAAGGAACGGTCCCGTCGTTCTCGCCGGAGGCTACTCTCTGGAGAAAGCCAATGAGTTTCTCAAGACGCATCCGGAAGAAGACGTTGCATTTGCATTTGGGCGGTACTTTATATCGAACCCGGATCTGCCTTTTAGACTGGCAAAGATGCTCCCTTTGACGCACTATCAGCGCGATAAATTCTACACGGTCGAGAGCCCTGATGGGTATATTGACTACGCCTTTAGTGAGGCCTGGACAAGAGAATCAGAAGCGAAATAAAGACCTACGAATAGATCAAATAGATCGAACTAAATAGATCTCTTATGACTTACAAGCAAGCCGTTGGCGGTCAAGGGTATCAGGTGATTGGTCACATGGCGATAACCCACAACGGCCGTCCTTATCGCGGACCAACTCCACAGAACCCGGATCTTCCATGTAGGCACAAGCTCGGCTCTCAACTTCTTCCCACCTCCAACCCTCGACACTCCTCCGCCAATCGAGACACCTCACCTCCCGGATGGCCAACCCCTCGCGCTTCCAGGCATCATGAGGGCTTCCCCACCGCGCATAACCCTCAATGCCGTGCGACGCCTCCTCCACACCTCCGTCGCGAACCCCGGCCGCCGCCCGCTGCCGCACCGCTCGTTCCACCTGACCTCGTCCGCCAGCCTGCCCCGGAAGCGGTCCTTCTTCACGTCGAACCCGTTCCTGTCTCAGGTCGGCGATGAGTCCCGCGCTGCGTCCGAGCTGCCCCGCGGGGATCAGGCTGCGATGACGCCCGCGAAGCGCAAGCCGACTCGTCAGGCTACGGCCAAGAACTCGCTGCGGAGGGTTGCGATTATTGCGCAGCAGCCGAAGCGAGGCAGCGGTGCCGATATGTCTGAGACGGCGGGTGACGACCCGTCGAACATTGTCAGCGCCACTTGCATTGCTGAGGCTTTCAACATGCCCATGGTCCTCGATATTCTCTCCGCGCACGGCTTCGCCATTGACCCCGACGGTACGGGCTTCGACGCCAACGAGGTCCTCCACGCCCGCGGCGTCAACGGCGGCGACATCTTTGTCTTCCCCTCAGGTACCATCGTGACCTGGGCGCTTCCTCCCGACGTTGTCACACGCCAGATCCTGCGGGCTGCCGAGGAGCCCCTCCCCGTGGATACACGCGAAGTCGAGGACCTGGAGTTCACCAACGACAATGTCCGCGAGACCTCTGTGCTCAAGGGCGATGTCATTGTGCTAGGCACCCGCCGCGAGCACCGAGATGCCGACCGTCTAGACACCACACTCGCCAAGGTGGCCTTCTCATCCGGCCTTGCGCGCAGCACCAAGCTAGCCGTCCTCGAGAGTGCCCTAACAGCGTATTTCGAGAGCACGCGCAACATCCCCGCATTGCTCTCGCAAGGCGCAGGTGTTCCCCTCGGCCGCCGCTTCATCCTACAGAAAACAGGCGAGCTGCTCAGCCTGCGCGCACGTCTCAACCACTACTCCGAGCTAACGGACTCGCTGCCCGACATCTTCTGGGACAGCCGCTCAGAGCTCGGTCTCGAGGGTTACTACGACCAAGTCGGGCGCGCACTCGACGTCAACGTGCGCATCCGCACGCTCAACCAGAAGATGGACTACGCCGCCGAGATTGCCAGTGTGCTCCGCGAGATGTCGAGCGAGCAGCACGGCACGCGCCTTGAGCTGATCATCATCCTGCTGATCGCCGTGGAAGTCGTTTTTGAGCTGCGCCGCATCGTGTTGGAGTGGATGCAGGAGAGGGAGGTTGCTAAGGAGTTGACGGAGCTGCCTGTGCCTGTGCCTGGCAAGGCGTAGAGTGTATAACAGAAGCTTGATGGGATACGCAGCGATGCATGGCTCGGGATTGGACTTGGTTGGACATGGACTGTATAGAAATCTACACTCAGATACCCGATGAATAAACTCACTCGTCTTAATATTTCGAATGGTTCCTGTTCACACCCATGCACTAACCCCGTGCTCTATATCATTTATACATGCCAGAAACATCACTCAAAAGCACAGCATCACATCAAGCAAAGCGCAAGCACAACGTGTCAACGACTGACTCTTTCTTTCCTCCCCCCTAAAACAAGCAACGGCTACAAATACACAACCCTCAAATCCCATCCCCAGGCCGAGTCGCCAGCCCATCGTGGCGTACCTATGTACACGCATGCATGCCAAACGCAAAGAAAAGGGCAAAGACTAAAAAACCCAACGGAACATCTCATAAACCCCTTATTATTCGTCCTCTAAACGCCCGGACCCCGTTCCCGAAGCGCGCTGCCGGCGCTGATTCCTCGATATCCTCTCGCTCTCCTTTTATAGCGGCGGACCGCTGGTGATGTTGGTGTGATTGTGGTGGTGGTGGTGGTGGTGGTTGTTGTAGCATGCTACCTTTGTTACGTCGCCGGCTTGGGCAGACCCGGGATCGGGGGTACGGGCACGGGTGTGACCTTGTGTGGGACCGGCGTGCCGTTCATGCCCGGCCGGGGCGTCTGGGACTGCGGCTGCGGCTGCGCGCCCGGGGTTGGCGGCTTCTGCTGGTTGGCCATGGCGGCTCTAGCGACTGCGAGCCTCGCGGCGTCGAGGGTTGCGCCAGACGTGCCACCGGGCAGCCCGTTGCCCGGCTGGGTGATCTTCTCGTTGAACATAGCGGTGCGCTCCTGAGCGGCAACTCTCGCCTTGGCCTGATCGAGGATGCGCTGCTGCTGGGCTTCCGGGATGACGGTGTGGTAGCCGGTCACGCCCGGGTTGGCGCTGCTGTTGGGCGTGCTGGGGAAGCGGTTCATCTGAGCGGCCATGGACTGCTGCTGCTGACTCGGCGTCCCGTAGCGCTGAGCCTGTTGCATATTAGGGGACGGACTGAAAGACTGCTGCTGCTGCGGGACTTGCGGAGACATGTTGCGCGGCGGCATCCCCGCGCCGTTGGTATACGGAGTTCCATAACCGGGCGGCGGCGTGGGCGTGCTGGGCGCCTGCGGTGGGAAGCTGGGCTGGTATGGGAACCTGCCGGGCGTTCCCTGCTGCTGCTGTTGCGGCTGCTGCTGCTGCTGCGGCATCTGGCCGTACTGAGGCCGTGGCTGGCTGGCAAACTGTGCCATGCTCTGGTGGCCGTACGGCGTTTGCGCCTTGGCCAACTGCGAAGCATACGAGTTAGCAAAGCCGTTGGGGCGTGAATACTGGTTGGGTTGCGGCGGTCGAGGCTGGGATGGGGGCATCGGCGGCCGCTGCTGAGTCTGGTACTGCGGCGTGACATTAGGACGGAAGTATTGCTGAGGGACGGCCCGCGTCGGCGTCCCGTATTGCTGCGGTGGCTGGTAGTGATTCTGGTACGGGATGGCGGACACACTGGGCTGTCTTTGGGGCATCGGGCGGTTGGCCTGTTGCGCTCTAAGACGGGCCTGCGCGGCCGCTTCATCCTCCTCCATGACTCCTCGGTATTGATCGGTCTGGACTTGGATCTTGGTACTGATCAGCAAGTCCTCGAGTTGGTCGCCATTAAGCTTAGCCACAGCATAGGGCGGCAGCGTCTTAACGATGAGCGCCAGCTGTGACTTGAGCATCTGGTAGGTGAGTTGCTCTTCTTCAGACGGCTGCGGCCCAGCGGTTGCCAGCATGTCGCCCGTCACGGGTTCGCTTGATGGTCGATTTTGTGAGTTGGGCAGCGTGAGGTTGCGGATGCGCTGGTACGAGGCCAGCGTCTCGATGAGGCCGGAGACTTCCTCGAGAATCTCATCCACCTCCTTTTGCTCCTCACTAGGCTTGCTGCCCATGATCTCATCCAGAGATGGGTCAACCAAAGCGTCGTCCCAGCCGTCAATGGCTTCTTGAACGGCAGCCTCATCAACTTCCACGGCCTTGGTCTCTTCTTCGTTGGTCTTCTCATCCTCATCGACACCTCCGAAGTACTCAACCTCAATCATGTTCTGGAAACTCTGGCGGCCAGATCTTTGCCACCAGATCCGGCCCACGACGCTCGAAGGGACGATTGCAGCTGTGTCGTCCTTGCTCGGGGCAAAGCTCGAGAATGCACCACGGAAGAGAGACTCCATCTCGGACATCTCGAGCTCTACAATGGAGGGTTTGCGGCCAGCCAGGCTCTGTGCGCGCTCGCGTTGTTTGGTCTTGGTCTGCGATGACGGGGTCGCATTACTGTAGTCGAGGTAATGGCCAGCAGAGAGTTTGGTGGTAAAGTAAGTGTTGCTTCGATATTTGGATTGGTCGCTCAACTCGGGATGATAGAAGTCCAACGTGTTGCCCTTCGCTTGCGTCTTGGGCTGCTTCGGCGGCTGCAGGGGCGGCAGAGCCCTTGGAGGCGCAAAAAGCTCGCCAAGGGTCTGCGTCCGTTCCTGATGCACCGAGGGGAGGACTTGAGTTAGTGTCACACCCTGGGGCAGGTTGAATTCCGACAAATCGATATCGTGAGATACGGGCAGACTCGAAAACAAACGCCTCTCTTGCGGCGCCAATCCAACAAGGGACAGGACCATCTCGCTCTTGGTAGAGTCATCTGCCTCTGTGGGCAATGGTTCTGAGGGTGTCTTCGGGTATGCCTTTTCTTGTCGGAGGAGCTGCAGGGCCTTGGCCTTGAACTTGGCAATCTGCGTCAACGCCTCGTCGCGACTCGACTGTTCTTCCGCTTCTGACGACTCGGTGTTGACCTGGGCGACCGCCGAGCGAACCGCCATGGTAATGTCATCGATGAGGTCGTCCAGGCTGGTGTAGGCGTTGCCGGCGATCTTGTCAGAAATGGAGGACGCCGACGCGGTAGGCTCAGCCGACTTCTGGCGCTTGCTTTCGGGCTCGTCATCTGACTCGGGCTCTGGCAATGGACGCTTGAGGATGGGCGGGCTGATATCGAAGCTTTGTGGAGAGGGTTAGCGGTGCGAGTCGTGTAGGAGTCGCGATCTCCCTACCTGGTGAGGACGCTGGAGTACGACCGAATCAATTCCTCCAGCTTCTTGTCGGGCACGCCATTGACGACAGGGGCTTTCTCATCGTCGGGCTCGTCGACTTCCATGCCGTCGTCGGAGGCGTCGCGTTTTCGCTTGCCCGGGACCGTCGCAGTCGCAAGCTGCGCAGCCTCGTTGGCGGCGAGATCCTCAGTGGAGGGCCCGGGCGTGCTGCCATTCATCCTGGCGATGGTGGCCGGCTGCGTCATGGTCGGGTCGCTGGTAATCGCCGCTGAAGATCAAATCACCGCTAGCCTCGTCGTGGTGGGCGCTGTGCTGTGCTGTGCTGTGCTGTGCTATTCGTCGTGAATCTCCTCGCTGGCGGCCGCGCCTCGTCGCGATACGCGGTAGCGGATGGCAGAGGGTCGCTGCTGGTGCAACGCCAGTAGGCTTCGTCGAGGCAGCGCGATTCCGCGGGCTTCATCCAACTTCGGCCGGGAAATCAGCGCTCGCACCACCAAAATTGCTCGTCTCGGGCGGCAAACGCGGATTCACCTCCCCCAAACGGCAATATTGTCTGTTAAAGTCGTGTCTGCAGAAGAGAATGGGGGAAAGGGCTGCGCTTGGGGGGAAGAATGTGTCTCTCTCGATCGCCCAGTACTTTCTGGCTGACCAGGACCCACGCTAGCGCCCCCTTTGGGGAAAAGTCTAATGAGGCTTGCACGTGATTCCCTCTAAGCTCCACTATGTTTGCCTGTAGCTGAGGCGCCGTTTTCAACGCTCTGCTGTCTGGATTTCGCTAATAACATTGGCTTAAGTACTTCCACTATCTCAATAATGTCTTTTCATGATTATGTATGACTTTTAATGTTTAAACTTTGAAATTTTTGGTGGTTTCTTTGTTGTCTTGTCCACTGTCACCGAGTGCGTCCAAGCTCCCTTGGAAGCGCTTGTGGCTTCGGGTCTAAAGAAGACAAGAGGAATAATGTAGATTAAAAAAAATATCATGGATGAGTTATTGACTTGCAGCTAGTTTGCTTGTGCATCTAAGATGTTCGCTCCTACTGTAGGACCTACTCATGTAGTATCACAGCAGACTAAACCATATTCCAGGGCAATACAGGTTCTGATTGACCAAAGCACGAGCACCAGCACACCCAGGGACCAATGGTTATATGGCAATCTTGGAACTCATTTCCTATTAACTGGAACTGTACATGATAGGCTCTTCTCATCGCAAGCCCCCAAGCAACACTCCACCACAGCAATCAAGAAAGACTCGTCCAACCAATGCAAAAAGGAAATTCAACATCATTGCTCGTCCAACATGGCCTCCTCAATTAGTCCATAGCTTACTTGGATCGGGCAAGACCAACAGCGTTGCGGCCGAGGTCATAGACCGAGTAGTAGCGTCGGAGGAATGCATCACCGAGGATGACAAGGGGACCGGTGGGGGCAGGGAAGTCCATGCCCTGGAAGGTCGAGATGCAGCTGCCCGAGACCTCGAGGATGTAGTCGGTGGCAGGCAGACTGTAGTTGGATCCAGCAAGGGTGAAGGTAATGTCGGGGAGCGTGTCTCGCTTGGAGCAGTCGACGGTGTACTGGCCGTTGTAGCCCTTCTTGGCACCCATCTCCTTGTTCAGAAGCTCGGCCAGGGAGCTGGGGAGAACGTTCAGGGAGGTACCGGTGTCGAGGATGGCACCAGTGTTCTCCATCTCAGCAACCTCATCGCCGAAGGCAATGGCGTCGAGATCAACCTCCCAGTAAGCCTTGCGACGGAGAGGGATGTACTCGAGCTTGCCCGAGTAGTGGTCCTTGTCGACACCGCCGAAAACAGCCTCACTCTCACCCTCAGCGTCGCCGAGGTAGAAAGCGAACACGGGCTCATCCAGGAGCTTCTGGTTCACCATCTGGTAGAAAGGAGGGACAATGCCGTTGACAGAGATGGTGTCGTAGCCGAGACCCAGGATACCGTCAAAACGGCCAAAGGCAAAGGCCAGACCGGGCTCGCTGGTGGCCTCAGCAAAGTCCTGGTCCTTGATCTTCAGGTCGCCAATGGAGACAACGTCGTTGGAGACGAAGCCAGTCAAGCTGCCGGATCCGTAGTGAATCTCAAATTCGCTGCCATTGCCCTTGTAGGTCGATGACTCTGATGAGTCGTACTTGGAGTGGAGGTAGCAAGCGATGCTGCCGCAGGACTGGGAGGGGACCCAGAGGTTGGAGCTGCCGGTGTCCAGGACGACCTTGAAGGTCTGGGGCGGGGTTCCGATGGTGATCTCGGAGAAGTCTAGTCACTCGTCAGAATCGTGGTCGCAAAGCTCGGAACTAGATGAAGCTCTTACACTGGGCGTTCATGAAGTTGGAGACGGGGACGGGGTGGATGCCGTCGGACTTGATCGGCTGCGTCTTGAACATGGCATCGACCTGGTTGTCCAGACGGGAGGAGCCCATGTACTTCTGGCCAAGGTTGTAAACCTGGTTCTCGATGGAGGAGGTGGCCTAATACAACAGAGTCGCATGGTTAGCTTCATGTCGCCGCGATGCGTGGCTTGAGGGGAGAGTCGTACAAGCTGCTCAGCGAGAGGCACCTTCTGGAGCTTCATCTTGTGGACGCCCGCCTGGGCGGAGCCGAGCAGGGCCGCTGCGGCAACGAGAGTGCTCTTCATGATGGGCAATGGGCGTCTACCGGGACGCTGGGATGAGGCGATGATGTATGGACAGCGCAGCGATCAGGTCAGGACGGATGCGATTCCGATGCGGACGATGGTGGAAGAGCTGCGGGTGTTTGTTATGGGATGATTGATAAGAGGACGAAGATCCAGGCACAGGTCTGGCTCGGGCTTGGTCTTGGTTGGGGGAGGCGGAGAGCTTACCTTATTGCGTCGGCGTCGGCGGTTGGCCGGAGCTTCCAGGCCTTAATGCAACCCGGCTGGGCCAGGCTGCTTGCGTCGGGGGAGCACCTGCCTGGTTTCGTTACGTACCTGCTGACCCTCTTGGCCTGTGGCGAGCCGAGCAATGACGCATTAGCCGTCGCGGAGAGCAACGGGCTCCACCTGCCTGGGCCTGCTGGCGACTATTTGCGCGCCTTGCCGAGTCGGGCGATTGGGGGGTGAGCGAGTCAGGGCGCGCACGCTGCCGCCAAATCTGCACAGGCCTTTGTTTCCAGGTACGTGAGGCGGCTGGCTGCGGGTGCGTTGGCCAACCGTTGAGATGCCACCACACTTTATCTGCACTTATGAACCGATGCATGCTGGACTCGACGGCCCCTTGTCTGTGTCGAGTATTTATAGTCTATGAGATTGGGCGCTTCCAGTGACCACAATATCGTGGCTTGCAGCCTCCGTCACCGCCAGAGGTTGAGCCACATTGTGAGGCAGCCCGCCTGCCTAAAGGGGACAGTTGTTGTGTGTTATGATGCGCTGAGGCGTGTATCTGCCTTGCCCCAACAACACCAACGCCCTGAGGAGAAACAGAGCTGAAAATTGTGAGCACAAATATGCTGCATGACTGTCTGTTTTGATCCTGAATCACGGCCACAAGGTCACAAACACCGAGCCTCTCTCTGCCGGACTCGATCGCTGCGAGACATGCAGCGCTGCGCGAGCCCCATGTGGCGCAGTCGCCCGACCTCTCCCTGGACCCTGGAGCAACAGCCCATTGGCCAGGGCTAGGGGAGAGGTTCCGTCACGCTCACCCCCACCACCAGATCTCTAGCCTCTACCTACAGACGCCCCTAGCAGGCGGAAACCCAGAAGAATATCAAATAACGCCCCTTAAATCGTCATCAACCCTGGACCGACGACGCTTCCTATCAGGGCAACTTTTTCTCTCTCTCCCTCATCCTCCATTCTCGCTCACGGTTGCTGCTGCTGTCCTGCTGTAGCTGCTCCAGAACCTCCCATTGCATCCTCACAGGCAAAAACAACAACACGGACCTCTACCCCGCCATCTGCCACCGCCTACACCCGTCACCATGGATGTGAACCCCAAGTACGACCACTATGACTTCCCTACCAAGGCTGCCGAGGAGCAGAATGGCCACGCCGGCTACCTGACCGAGCAGCAGATTGCCCAGGTTCACCAGCTGCGCATGATGCTCGAGGCCGAGGGCTTCACCGACCGATTGGACACCCTGACTCTGGTATGAGAAAAAGCTGTGTTGTTTTGCGTTGGGGCACCTGGAAGTATCCTGGCGCATCCCACGTCTACCGTTGGAACATCTGGACTGACCTGGCCCGCGATAGCTACGATTCCTGCGAGCTCGAAAGTTCGACGTCAACCTCTCGAAAGCGATGTGAGATTTTTCCCGCCCCTTCTCTGCTCCCCCTCATGGCGGTGACGATGCGGCTGCGCTGGCGGCGGCCGCAGTGGGTAACATGGCGGTATAGTACGACGACAACTGACCGCCTCTGCTAGGTTCGTCGACACGGAGAAGTGGCGGAAAGAAATCAACCTAGACGAGATCGTTCCCACCTGGGACTACCCCGAGAAGGCTGAGGTGGCCAAGTACTACAAGCAGTTCTACCACAAGACTGACAAGGTTCGACGCAGCCCTGGCTGAGAAGCTTGCCCAACGACATGATGCTGACTCCTCTGCACTAGGATGGCCGTCCCATCTACATCGAGACGCTCGGTGGCATCGACCTGACTGCCATGTACAAGATCACCACCGCCGACCGCATGCTCACCAACCTGGCCGTCGAGTACGAGCGCCTCGCCGACCCTCGCCTGCCCGCCTCGTCTCGCAAGTCTGGGACCCTCCAGGAGACCTGCTGCACCATCATGGACCTCAAGGGCGTAACCCTAACCAAGGTCCCCCAGGTCTACTCGTATGTGCGCCAGGCCTCGGTCATCTCGCAGAACTACTACCCCGAGCGCCTGGGCAAGCTGTACCTCATCAACGCGCCCTGGGGCTTCTCGACCGTCTGGAGCGTCGTCAAGGGCTGGCTCGACCCCGTCACTGTCAAGAAGATTCACATCCTCGGCTCCGGGTACGCCAGCGAGCTTGGCAAGCAGGTTCCTCCCGAGAGCCTCCCCAAGGCATTCGGCGGCACTTGCGAGTGCGCGGGCGGCTGCGAGAACTCCGATGCTGGCCCCTGGCAAGAAGAGGAGTGGGCTCGTCCCCCCAAGTGGGAGAAGAAGGAGGGCGCTGTCCTCGAGAACAAGGGCTCCGAGATCGAGACGCCTGCCGAGGGCGAGAAGGCCGCCGAGGAGGCCACCGACAAGGACGCCGCCGCCCAGCCTGCCCCTGCTGCCGCATAGAGAGCTCGCACTGGCAGGATGCGTACTTGATGTGATGTGATACGGCGTGATAGGTGTGGCGGAGCTCATAGTTTCAATCACCAAACTGCGCGGCTGTTCAGAATCCTGTTCTAGATCGGATTGGGTTTTGTGCTTTTTGACTTGTCCATATTGCAGGGTTGGAGTGGGAGGGATCTTACTGGAGCAGGAGATGATTTCAAAAAGACGACGTTTTGGGGAAGGCAAAAGAGGCTGGGCTGTGTAGATGTGAGAGAGAGGAAGAGAGAGAGCCAGTGTAGAGAACGGAGGACATGGCTCACAGCAACAAATCGCTTTGCTTTCTGGACTGTGCGCCTGTGCTTGTGTCTGTTGAAATAATTGATTATCTGTATCCTGAACGGAATAGACAACGCAGTACCGAGTCCCTTTCCCGCTGTCATCGTATATAAACGCCATAACTCCTCAGCCCAGATCCATCCCGCCTTTCCTATACAAAAGAACCATAACAGAGGCGTAAACACCCGGGTATCCTATCCTCATCACCGGCCCTGCGTCACCACATACTCGCCCGCCACCCTCGCGCGCTCCATCTTAGCCACCACCGCCGACATATCGCGCTTCAACCTCCCCAACCCCTCCACAGCCCCCCGAAACCGCTCCTCCACGCCCTCCTGCCGCTCCAGCACATCAACATTCAACTCAACCTCCGCGCCGGCCGCCTTGACCTGCGCGGTGCGCGTCTCGAGCATCTCGTCGTCGCGCTTCAGCGCGGTGCGCAGCGTGTCGGCGTGTTGGGTGGCTGCGGCGCCGGGCACGCTGCGCTTGAGGGCCGCGACCTCCTCGAGGAGCTTTTCTTCTTGCGTGATGAGGTCGGCGACGCGTTGGCGCTTGCGCGTGTCGAAGGGCTCGTAGACGGGGTCGGGGGGCGTGGTGGTGCTGTTGGTGGTGGAGGAGAGGAAGGATGTGGATGTTATGGGCATGCCGTTGATTGAGAGGTTTGGTGAGGCGAGGGAGAAGGTCTTGTCGATGTACTGTGTTGGTGTCAGTGGTGGCTTCGTTGTCGGCGGCAGGTTAGACGTGTGCGTACCTCATTGACAAGCTTTTCAATCTGGTTCCGCAGGTCATCTTCGCCCTCTGTGCCTTCGACATGTGGGAACGCTTCGTTGAGTCGCTCAGCAGCAGCGCGGCGCACGTTGGCAATGAGGTAGGTCAGGTCCTCGGGGCTCTGCAGCTCGATCTTGCGCTGGACCTGCGAGACGATAGATTCGTTGTCCATGGCTGGCAGTGACGCGCCCGACAGCGGCGTCGACTATGCTGGAAGAAAGGGTTGTACGTGCGGACCAATGTGGGCGTTTATGGCTTTCTTGGTAAACGCTGCCCCGCGTGCGCGTTTGGGGAGAGTTCGCGATGATGGAGATTTGGAGGTGAGATGGGAGTCCAAATGTTTACTTGCGGTGGGCTTTTCGGCGGAGTAACCGGCGCGGGGGCTTATCTTATCAGCCAAGGTACCGCGGGCCTGGACTTTAGATACCTAGACACGACCTGATGAATTGTCAAGACAATTTACTTTTTGTCTCTTGTACACTTTTCAATAATTACGATATCGAGTCCCTATCTGTAGAATTCTACAGGTGTCTATTCATTGCTGGTGGTGTGCTACTAAGAAAGAAAAAAAAAAAGGCCGGCCAGTGTAATGTGGTTTGTATAGCAGTCTATAATAGCTGAACCCTTTCCTTATTAGAGGAATTAAGCACTGCGCTCTAGTAAGCTGAGGACTCTTATAAGCTGGGACTGCGTAGAATTTAAGAATTATGTCACTTCTCGATGCCGTGTCCTAAGAATAATGCAGAGTAAAGGTGGCCACCTAAGTCAAAATCTGCCGGATATCACCATTGCATACAAACCTCATGTCTTCCAGCGCCAAATCTCAGTCAGTATCACCTTGAGTTCTCAACCCCAAGCTACAAGTATCCTCATTGGAATCTCGAATGTAGGCTTATTTACCTTCTGGATAGTTTGTATATCTGTACTCCGTGCAACTCTCAATTTCATCGCTACGTGCAACGGAGAACCGTGAGGTGGCTTTTCTTAGATGTCAATGGTCAAGAGTCTAGAAAGAAACGAGACCTGTGTAATCCAGAAAGCCTTTCGCCAAGAGCAAATGGCCATACCTCTTCAAATCACCTTGAATCTTGCCCCAAATTCTCGCACCATGTGAGAAACATATAATGTCAATTGAGTAGAGTCAAGGAAAACTCGATCGTCCAAACGCCGCCATCCGGCCCCATCAGAGCTCAAAGCTACCTACCTACCTACGAGATAAAAATGAAGATGAAAATAACAAAACACTGCGCAAACTGAGAGGGCCTCAAAGGAAAACGACCGAATAGAAAACTCCTCGAGCTCCGTCAAACCATCCAGGCAAGATTGTCCTACCATCCGTACCCTGGCTGTGGGTGTGTCCCTCCATAGGTACCGTTCATCCATGCTCCCGCCGTCTCCTGTATACTCCACCAGAAATTTGACCCAAAGTGAGGCTGTCCAGTCAATCGACAGGGATGCGCAGCCCCAGAATTACTCCGTTAAACAACGCTGCTACCATGCCGAGAACGGACAGCGTGAGTCCTGCCGTGGCAGGCAAGAAAAGAACAAAATCGAGGGCGAACCGAGACTCCAGAAAGTGCGATAAGAGTGTTGAACAGAAAAATCAAGTCGAGGGTCTCGTGAGAAGCGTACGTCTAAAGTCGAAAAGCCGGTGCCAGTATAAATGCCGATAAGGAAAGTCTGAACCCGCCTATTGAGGCAGCAGGTTCTTAGACTCCTCGTCGCTGAGGAGGATCTCATGCACGGGATCTCGGCGGTTCTCCAAGGGAATGTAGTCGCAGTCGATGTACGACGGCAGGAAGATTTCTAGCAGCGTCATATTAGCCCTGGTCCCATGTAAGTCTGAGACACGGGAACCTACCTGGGTTCCAGGCGAAGCCTTGGCTCGACGAGAGGTAGGAGATCTGAGGCCGGGTCAGTACATATGATACGGGCAGATGTCGGACTATGGATGCCGGGGCATCGGAGCACCCACCAGCCGAGGCGGGCCGTCCGGGTCGCCGATGTTAATGACGGTGGTCTCTTCCTTCGAGAGGGCGGAACCTAAAGGAGAGAAGAGGGTCAGCATAGAGCGATTGACGAGTGACGACATGCGTGTCGGACTGAGACAAGTGGGAGGTTGAGCATGTAAGAGTAGCCTCATCACGCCAGAGGGGGGAGCATCTATGCAGGAGGAAAAGGAACGTACTCAGGAGGCTCTGCCTGCGAGTATGCAGTGCTTTGTCCTTGCGGGCCGACGCAGGCGGCGACGATGCAGGTGAGCTCGAGTACGGGCTGGTGGACGAGCTGCTGGCACCCTTGAGGGCCTGGCGGTAGGACGAGCCCGCGGAGGGCGCCGGGATAGCGATGGAGGACGACATGGCGGCGGATGGTGTGAGGCTCGGGATGAGGCGATGGCGGAGCTGCACTTTGATGCTGCGACAGAGGGGCAGCGGCGGTCGTCGGGAAGACCAGAGGGGAGAGGAGAGAGACAGTCGGTCTGATAACGGCAACAAAGAGGTGACGTCGTTGGCGGGCGAAACAAACGCAGCTCCTCGACGAGAAAGGAGGGAGACACGAGGCACGAGAGCGAAGTCAGTCTGTGGTGATGTTGAAAGGAAGAGGATGGTTGGATTAACATCCGAGATCTGGAGGTGGAAGGCTCCTGCCAGTCACAGTCACAGTCACATCCATACGGTATCGGTATGTACCTTTACTGTATAGGTCCAGCCCACTTGTGACCTGCCTGTGCTATCCCGGCCCCGGCCAGGCCAGTGAATCACTGCCGCATCATGCCGCGGCGCTGGGCCACAACTGCGAGCGAGCCGCCCGACCTGCGCCGATAAGCCAACCCCTCCCGCAGGACGCCTTGGCTTTCCGCGGAAGGCCACCTGAGCCTCCTAAGTACACGAGACAGTACCAGCACATATACGGGGTCTGACGCAGCGTCACAGGTACATCATGCGGCCCTCAAGGTACCGTTTCGGTCATGCTCCTCCTCACCGAGCACCCCAGCGATAAGCGTGGATCCCCGTCCCGTTATCGTCGCGCCCCCATCCACAGTGTTGTATCATAAAAACTACGGTAAAGACCTGCTGTAGGCAAAGCCAAGGCCGCCGCGAGCCACTGCACGAGGCAACCCCAGCACAGTGCAGCAGCCAAAACACCCCACACTCCGTGTTGGGGCCTTGCGATGAGCCCCTCTGTGGAGGCAGGCCCCGAAATCGGCCAATGTCGGCATTCCGGAGGCCGGGAGCTACACTCTTCGCCCTGCTTGAGTGGAAGCATCGTGAGCCAATCAGGTTGGCTGGGGTGACACTGGATGAAAGGTTATCACGTGATTGGCCGCATCACAGTTCACTCCCTAACCGCATCTGAAGCATTTCAACGAGACTCGAGCGATGGAAGTTTCCCGGATTGTAAGAGTGCCAGAGAAGCTAATTCCAGGATCTTATATGGATTCCTTCTTAGGCACGATTGAGAACCTTTCAAGAACCCCGATAATGCCCGGTCTACTCCCGTCCGCTAATACCATCATCATTTTCTCAAAGAAACGCAGACTCAATATCCCCAAAAGCGCCTCAAAGCACTCGGAAACTTTCTTTTAAAGGATACAGCACAATCAAAGCCATACCAGGCCACAATTTGATCAAAGAATGTTATAGTGTAGTGATTTTACCTCACTTTTTATTGAGGTTCACTCGCAAAGGTGCAGGTAAATTTGGGCTTTGGTTCAGGAAGTCTCTCAAAAACCAAGCTGTCTTCGTAGAATAAACGAAAATCTAAGTCCGAATCAAGTATGACTGTCCTGAAATCCCCACTTATAGTCTTGCCTTGTCCCATGTCGATCAATGTAACGGCGTCGCTTTCTGCAGCTCCATCTCTTCATCTATCAATAATTAGGGGAAGTTGAGCGACAAGACCGGGTGACAGGAACGAATGGGTGCGATGCAAGGCGATTACTGCTTTGCTTTGATACGTGTTTCTTCAAGGAGAGAGTATTTTATCTCTTGTCCAGAGCATGTGTGAGTGGGATAGCGGCTCCTCGATACGAACCTCTTTTTACAATGTTCTCATCGATCCCCGCGAATCTTCTTAACCCATGTTGCAGACCCCATCTTACCAGTAACTACCCCAGAACCCGCGATCGCCAAAGAATAAAACTTTCTTGTGGTCGCTCTGTTGAAAGAAAACCACAAAGCGTGCACAGGTCATTCAGGTTGTGGATCTTCATCTATTGGATTGAAAGGAACGGCACGAATTCAAGTCCGGCTGAAGTGGCCAATACCAAGAGTAAACAACGATGCCTGGAACACATGAAGCATGGAAATCAGTCGTTCAATGGTCCGTATGAGGGATTGGATTCATCGCATCTCAAAGACATACGGGATTAGAGTCTGTGAATGACAAGGGATATATCTCAATGCCCACCGTGCTTCACCATGTCTTGGGATCATTACCTAATTCTGTGTCTCCATGAAAGACATGCGCCCATGATGCTTTTTAATCTGGCGAAGAAATAAAACAGAACCCCTACAAACTAGGCACTATGCTTCTCTCGTTTGCGATCCGGGCCTGTATCCTCCCATCCCTACTTTGGTTCCTACCCTACACAGAAACTCTTGAAACCATCATCCGCTTGAACCACCAGTGCCGGAAATGTTTGAGCTTGAGTGAAGACCTGTACTTGAGATGCTGAAAGGTATCTCCTAGAATTGGTAGGACGAATAAATTACCAGTGGCTCCCATCGATATACGTTTTGTGCCATTCCCAACACGCCACACGTAGGGCACTCAAGAACTTATCATAAGGCCGTGTTCACCCACAAACACTTTTGGATACGGAAGAAAAGACCAGCATAATATTGATATTATTCAATATAAACGCCCCAGCAATCATGCATATTAGCAGAAGCTTAGTACAAAATAGCGAGATTCTAATTCTGCTTCTCCCTGCCCCCTTCCGCCGCCTCAGGACCAAACCTCCAACCGTAGAGCATCTCAACTACCACCGGGGCAAAGATTACAACCGACACAATCTGTCCAAAGCCCCAGGTATTATCCGCATACCCCTCGCCCGTCAACTTCGCCACGCTCCTCTGCAGCTTCCGCAATTGCCAGATCACCCACATCATGGGCACGGACAGACCGAGAAGCCCGAACAGCGGCCAGATGGTCACGATTGGATGATCACCGAACCAGTCATTGACGCGCTTGCGGAATGCGAGGATGCGTTGTGGTCTCCTGGTTTCGTATAATCCGTCGTTGTTGAGGGGCGGGTAGTGGGGGATTAGGAGGCTGGCGAGGAGCCAGAAACTGAAGAGGTAAATGATGATTGTCGTGCCGAGTTCGAGGCCACCGACGGCTTTGTATGTCAGACTGTCCCGAAGATCGTCCAGGCCGTCTTGAAAGCAAACATCTTCGACCTTCTCCCAGTCAACGGGAGATACCTTAGCTCCTTCGCCCGTTCCAATGGGTTGTCCTCCTCCCGTTTCAAAGTCATGCATGCAGCGCGACAGAAACGGGTAGAATGACAAGGCAATCACCATATTCAACAAAAAGAGTCTCGCATGTTGACGAACCTCACTGCCATCCACCCCTGCAAGCAGCGCCGCAGGATAGAGGAGCGGCAACACGCAGATAACACTCACAGCCTGGGAAATCTGAGTTTCAATGGCCCCAAAGTCGGCGGTACTGATGCCAAAGTCCTTGCGCACGAGTAGGGCAATGGTGGCCAGCTGGATTGCGATGGCGAAGTAGGCCGCGGAGTCGTAGAAGACAGAAAGACCTGAGGTGAAGACGGCCCGAGCCCGTGAGGTGTCTGAAGTCGTGCTCTTGAAGACGAGAAACACTATGGATAGGATGATACCGAGAGCTAGCTCGCAGATGTAGCCAACGACGACCTATTATCCGTAAGCCATTATTCTGCAACAAGAGGGGAGACAAACTCCAATGCCTGAAATGTCGGCGTTTCCATTCCCGTATACGGCGTTGCAGATCTGCATCCGACAGGCCTCCAGAAGGCTGGTGTTAAAATCCGTCTGGTCTCGCAGAGCATCGACATAGTCTCCAAAGTCGTTCAACGTTTGCAATGCAGAGCAATTGACCGTGGCCCCCGTCGTCGTCACTGTAATCGACATATTCGAAGTATCGACAAGAAATTGATTGATGACGAAGCTTTCGTGATCACAAAAGAAAATGCGCCTGGGAAAACGTCTTGACCGCAGCGGCCCCCAACGGGGCTTGTATCTCAACTGGGTCGACCAGCGTCTCGTTGGCTGATAGGCCGGATAACGTCCAATTGTAGCCCAGCTGGTGTGTCTCAATGTCACGTCTTGTGTCAGCGGCTGAGGCGCGGTTGCTCGCTTGCATGCAGTGCCTCAGCAGAAGTGGTCCAGAACAGCTGCATCAGCTTGCGCTATCGTTCCCTTGCAGCTCAGCTGAACTTGAGGATCTTCCAATGCGATTTACGCTTAAGAGATGGGTTTCTCGCTCACCCCTCCGCACTCCTGCAGATAGATGTAGGAAGGCACGGTAAACATCGTGATAGACGCACAATGAGACGCCTCGCTCTTTTGCTTCTGACCCTTGCGTTGTCGGTGATGGCTCTGCCGCAAGCCACTTCCATCTCGGAAATCAGGTCAACCTCTGAGCCCCCGAGGCCGACAGAGGTGCCAGCTATTCTCGAATTGCGACACACCGACGATGACGAGTCTGGGTCAACGTGCGGTTATGTCGACGGTATGACTTCACAGCGTCTTCGCATCCCTGGATATGACTGACCATCTCAGGCGGAGCATTAACGTGTAGCACTGGCTATTGCGCAGCCCTTTCCGTCCAGACTCTTTCGCAAGCCCGGGTTGGATGTTGTTGGGACGGAGCATGCGACTTCGCGGTCCGTTGTATTGAAGGAGAGACGGCCTCGGTTGGATTGGTCTTAGGCTGGTGAGTTCATGATATCAAAGGAAGTTACCAGAGACACATTGTAGCTGATCAGGTGGCCAGCACTGGCTCAAATTCGTATTGCGCAACTTACACCTGGGCCGACGGCGATGCAGTCTCATACAGCTGCGCGGCAACCCCCACGGTCATCACGGTCTCGACGGGAACGCAGACGAGCCAGCTGGTCAGTCGTACCGGTGAAGGCCTCACTACCGTGATTGGTTCTGCTGTCCCTACTGCAACTGGTGGTACTCCTCAGGGAAGTCCTCCAGGGTTGGGCTCGGAGTATGGTAAGTTGAGCACAGGTTGCTTATCTCTGGTTGATAGGCTGAAGCATCCCAGGTTTGCAAGAAAGACAAAGGATTGGTGCCGGCGTAGGAGCTGGAGCGTTTGGATGCTTGCTGTTTGGATTCTTCCTGTAGGTCTCACAGGAGCGAATGACCGATGAGGGGAGATAGGCTCCCGAAACCTCTGATACTGACTGATTCAGGATTTTCGGTTGCATCATGAAACCCAAGGGAAGACCTTCGACTGAGAAGGAGGCTCAACAACTTGAAGACGATCTCCAGCGAGGGGCAGCAAGGTATGCTCCTCTCATAGCCACGGCGGACTAGATGCCGTCTAGAAGCGATTCTCGCCGCACTTGCGAACATCGAAACGCCATCATGACGGTATCTGAATTAACACGATTCATCACAGGAATCAAGGATGAAATATCATCTTGGCCAGGTATTCCGCGCCTCGATATCTCACCCTTGACTCCACAAAAGAAAGACACGGGCGCACGAGGTCTAGGGAAGACGGACACGCCCGATCTTAGCGATCTCCCCTCGATGACTGGAATTCTGGGCAGTGCTATCCCCAGCGCCATCGGAGAATTCAGGGAGGAACGCAGCCACAGGAGGCCTCAGAGGTAGGGCTATTATTATTATTCCATCAGTAAGGCAATGCACTTGCGCATGGAGACCTACGATTGATGCAGGACACCATGCGCGAGGAAATTCGATAGATTCGGGCCCAAGATCCAATATCCTATAGCAAAGTCAATGGATCTATTGCGGAGAGGAGCGCCGCGTCACCATCCTGAAGAGTTGCAGAGGCGGCTCGGGGAAGTGCACCGTTTAGGAGAACGCGAGCACAGTCACGACTCAACGGGGGATCCGAGCAAGGATATTCGAGGCGTGCGTGATGAAACCCCAAAAATAGCAGCCGCAGGCCTTAATAAACCAGGATGACTGTTCTCGAATTTCATCTGGAGAGACGAATCTCCCGTGTGTGTCTCTGTCTGTTCCTCGTAGGCTCTCCTGATGGTGATTTAGCAGCCCCGTCCGCCGTCGATGGGCGGGCTCCGGCCCGGTGAGAAGGGCGCCGTTGAGCAGGGGGCTTGTGGAGAGGGCCCAGCCTGGCCAGCCTGGCACAAGCCATTGTAATCTCGATTGCTGGGGGGCGAAGCTCTGGGCTTCATGCTCCCGCGTGTTGTTGTTGAGGAGTAATGCTCACGTTCATGATTTCATGATGCATGTCTTGTTCATAACCGTCATAACAGACACATGCTATGCCGGTCTGAGGAGGCCCAAGATTTCCAGGAATGGGGCTTGAACGCAGACCGTGGAGGGCTGATGGTTGGGCGCGTGCCAGAAATGAATCGCCCGCCGGGTGTCACTGAGCCATCCAATGGTACCTGAGATCTCGGATGCGATGCCGATGCGATGGGACGGTAACCTCGTGGAGATGTGCTAAGAGTTCAGTAACGGGTAAGTCGGGACGAGCAGCAAACGATCATCTCATCTCCTGTGCGAGTTTGAAAGCCTCTAAACGACCATATCAGCAGCCATCGAGAGTTGGCATCGACATTCCCTCCACACCAGGCAAGCCGGCTGGGCCGAAGCGCGATATGTACCTGCATGTCGAGACGTTGTGACTGTCAGGCGTCAGATATACGAGGGTGTTCTCCGGTGAGCCCGCTGTCTTACCCAACAACGTTCGTCAACGCGACGCCCCAGTATCTCACCGCCAAAGACCTGTCTGCCAAGAGCAAATAGGAGGCTTGAGAACCTCGTTATTCAAGGCCTCGACTGTTGATTCGGCTTGTCAAAGCACAACATCCATGAGGGTATTCCCCGAACGAGGCGCGCGCTCATGTAAGACGAGGAGGCATCGGAATGCACGGGGCGCCATACCGTGGATGATGGCGTTTTCATCCCGGATTTCCATTCGCTGCATGGGCTTTCAACCCGCTGGAGGGAATTTTTCCATCCCAAGTCACCGTAAGACTGTGATGCGCTGTAATTGCTTGATGCAGCGCAACCAAGCCAGCTATTCCCTGCAGTACATCAACCTGACTGACGGCTTTCTTTTGGAGGCTGTGTTCTGCCTTGGACATCTCGTATTAAGGAGCCGGGAAGCCCCACAGATGTCGGGCCATCCATGATTCGAGCCTTCGAGGATCGGAGAGCTTCTCACATGGATCGCACCGTCGATTCCCGCGTGCACAAAAAATGCATGTGCACGAAAATCCTGGAGGACTGGTTTTAGCCGTTTCCACTCTCCTCCAGGTTTTATGCCGGTGCTTCACGAGTCCAGGCCACCACGGACCGTCATCTGCGCAACGGCTGTTCCAACCTCAGAAGGGATCAGCAATGGGTGGTGGAACAGGATTCTCGATATGCCCCGTTCGCTCATCTTGATGAGGCCTCTCTCTGGTGTTTGTCGGGACGGAAGGATCAATGACCTGGCGACCGTCCGCTTGATTAATTCTCCCTTTGATTGCAGCAGTCATGGTTGAACAAGAACGGCGGCACGGCGAACAGATGCATCCTGGTGCTTCCCGTCTGTTTCACCTCTGTGACTGCCTGTCACTCTTGGCGGTTTGATGATAAGGAAGGCGCGTGTGTCATCCTCGTCAGAGAGTCTTTGGTGGCTGCTGACGGCTTGCTGGGCATTGACAGGCAGGCTCTTCCACGCTGTCCGGAGTATACGTATCTTGCAAGCGGTACCGATACCGAGGGAAAAGAGCGTTGCATTTGAAGGCTGAGCGGTTTGATACGAACACGTCGGTCGGCGTTGCGCTTGTGAATCCGAGGGACGGTGATGTCTCGACTGGTCTTGTCCCGGTCAGTGGGACCAGGATAGAGGACGGGGAGGGTTGCGCCATCCCCAACCACCACAACCACCGCAACGGAATCCGTATTCTCACCAAAGCGTGCAGCCGCTGCATGCCAGCTGTGCTGTTCTCTGCTGTTCTCGAGATGATCTGCTGGCCGTGCAGCACAAGGCCGTACACGTGGAGCGTGTAAATTGAAGGTGTATTGACAGCTGGAAGATCGCTAACGCGCGCGCCTGCACATCATGATTGGCAGGAGCATCACAAAGAACCTGGCGGTAAGACGGGGTGCACTAGCCCTCTGCACAACTCGCTGCACAAGCGTGTAATGCTGGATTATGAATGGGTTCGCGTGGGGGAAGGAACGGATGGGTGGTCACGGTGGCCGCATACTTTCTGCATCAATCGCGTGTGCAGCCAAATGGAGGGAAGGATCCATGCAATTATTGCTTCGAATCCACTGCCCCCTCCCCTCCACTCCGTGTATGCACGCTTATGCATGCATGGTAAAGGCACCAGGAACAGAGTTCAGGTACCGCTTCCTGCTCCCCTCCTCCAGCTCTCTTGGCCGCACCTTAATATTTCTCTCAACTAACTGCTGATATGGGTCAACCAGGCCCTGTACCCGAGACCTCCGGCGTGCCACGCCGCTGTCAGACTCGCTGGATTCCTGGAAGGGCCGTGATCTCTGCAGCCGGGAGTTCTGCTGGGTGGGCAGCCGTCTGTGCAAGGGCAGCTGAAGAGCGGGACGTGAGCCTTCGGGCTGGGACGATCTGCACGCTCTCATCAACCACACTCACGGATGCAATTTGGGTGCATCGAGCAATCTGAAGCAATCACCAAGCCAACGGTTTCGGAGAAGTAAAGTCGACCCGACTACGGCAAATTGTGCCAGATACAGCAATGGGCGCGGCGTCCTCCGTCAGGTGCCTCTATCTGCTACTCAGAGGGCCTTCCTGTTCCTGAAAAGCGACAGCAACTCTGATCAAACCCAAACACCCGATGGGGAAATTGCACAACGGGCACAACTGCGCACAACGACCCAAACGGCAACGATACGTCTTTATACTTTGCACCGGCAGGTTTGGGAATTGCCCGGCGTCGTGCCTGACGTGGCCTCATAACCAATAGGCGCCCTTCATTCCAGGCTGGCCCCAGGCATTGGCCGAGGTGGCTTGCAGCGGGCCCGCCAGCGGCTGCAGCGGCGCCCGGACAGGGGAGGCTAACGGGGGGGCGCTTCTGGTGGACCAGTGGGCGTCCCAGGGGACCTGGCAGGGAAGCTCTCGGCATCTCAGGCACCTCAGGGGATCTCCAGGGGCATTCACCCTCTGAGGACCCGAGAAAGGGATGATCCATCATGGACCCGACAGGGGTCCCCCCGGGCGCCAGACTCAGGAACGGGCTGCTGGCCACGGTGTCTAGCGCCCAAATCTCGCTTTGCACCACCCCCAACACCCCCCTCGCCGACCGCGTTGTGCTGTTTATGCTCGCTTGTTGTGCAATCCGCGCACTGCTGCAGCGCTGCCCCTGCCAGGTCTCCTTGGTCTCCCCAGCTGCTCGCCTGCCACTGGCCCATCCACCCGCTGGATCCTGGGCCCACCTCCCACCGTGCTCGCCCATGCCGCAGGTGGTCTCTCGCTCTGGCGCTGGCTGGCTCTTTCCTTCTCTAGCCTTCCAGTAGTCCTTCTCCTGGCCGCCCGCCTCCTCTTCCTCGTTTCTCGCTTCTCGCTTCTCTCGTCCTCCTCCTCCCTCCGACAAAACAACGCCGCTCCCTTCCCGTCACTCGTTCCAGTCCCTCCTTCAAGACTCCCTCCCCCTCTCCCCACTGCGTTCTTCCGCTTCTTTCGGACGTATGTGGTATTCAATGCTTTCTTCGCCCTCTTTCCACCTTTGACGTCTTTGTAGCGTGACTCTGCACTCGTGAGCAGTTTTCCCCGTCGTCGTCAAAGGGCGGCCTGGGAGCCATCTCGTTCTGGCAAGGAAGGAAAAAGAGACACAGTCTGCTCTTTGTGTGCGTTGGGACCCGTGACCAACGGCCATCCCTTGGGACCTCGACAACACGATACCACGACACGTTCGACGCCCTCGACAACAAAGAACCCGTCCTCGTCACCGATCCACGACTTCTCTCCCCGACCGCGTCTGGCTGGCTCAGTGAACGCTCTCCCCTTTCTCATCAACTATCGACGTGTTTCAACCACTCGGACTCGAAACCTAGGATTAATCCATCGCGAACCTGGTTGCCATCTTGATACCATCCCTCGGATCGAGTTGACCTGATTCGAGATTTCGCCATCGACACGCTCGATTGCTTTCTTTGTTCCATTCGATACTTTCGCTCTACTCAAAACCACATTTCAAAAACACCATGAAGCCGATAACACTCACCTCAGTGGTCTTCGCGGCCGCGACCCAATTCTTGGGAGTCCTCGCTGCCACCGCAACGTCTTCAGCCCCGACACAGACACCATCAACACTTCCCGTCCTAAATGAGCTGACCTCGCACGGATGCTACTCATCGGGCGGCAACTTCACCAAGGAAAGCTCAGTCGACCATGTTTCGTCCGGAAGCTGCGGCGATTATTGTACCGAAAAGGGTTTTTGGGTGATGGGTCTTCACGGCAGCACCTGCTACTGTGGTTATGTCTACCCTCCTGAGGATGACGTTGCGGCGGACAGCAAATGCAACTATCCTTGTCCCGGATACGGTTTGGAGGCCTGTGGTGGAATTAGCGGCGACTACTACTCGGTCTTCAACACCGGTATCGAAGTTGCCGTCGATGACTACGAGCCGCCAGTAACCTCGACTTCATCAGCTGTCAGCAAGCCAACAACGTCAACCACTTCCATCGAATCTTCAGTTGCTACCGAATCGGCTGAACCAACGGAGACAAGCACGCCGAAGAAGAAGAGCACCAACACAGCTGCCATTGCCGCAGGCGTTGTGGTAGGTGTTGTGGCCGTGGCTGCTGGCATCGGCGCTTTCTTCTTCTTCATCCGCCGCAGACGAAATGCCGAGATCGAGGAGGAACACCGACGCAATGCTGCAGTCAACGCTTTCATCAACGGCTCCAAGCCTCCCAGCAGCAGCGGCAGCATCTCCATGACCGACTCTCGACTCGACCCCGTCATGGCACACCGACGACTTAGCGACGGCAGCATCGCCGACAACCAAGACTACTCGCGAAGAATTCTTAGGGTAAGTAATGACAAAATTGCCGTACCATAGATGAGACTAACGCTGTAAAGGTCACCAATGCATGAGCAACCATCCCTGAAGTCACGATGAACGAATCTGCCTTCACAAATACCACTACTACTATCACCCTCTCTACAACAAACAATCATCGGCATTCACGGCGTTCACGGGATGACAGCTCATGTCTTTGGTCGATCGCATCTCCGACGGCCTGGCGGCGTTTAACTATCTTATTGGCGTAGGGTTAGACTTTTTTCAAATTTATCTGTGGAAATAACGACTGGATTTGATCTCGCAAACACGCTCAACACAAGTCGGCTGCCCCTACGCCGTCCATTCCTTACCTGACATATTTCTCGACCCGCCCTCGACCTTTTGATTTCAGCGACAGCAGAATATGGGAGCGACACCGCGACTGTGGCATGGCTGCGTGTCCCCTTAACCTGGTTTCTGCTCTCCTTCCTCGCGATGAGAGGCGGACAGGCCACAGGGGAACGTAGCGACACAGATACCCGCGTGTAACTTTGCACGGTTGATTTACTGTTTCATTTTGACGACGACTCAGAGTCCGAGGTCTCTTGTGTACAAAAACGGACCCTCCAGTTCGGGGAAGTGCGGATGCCCTGGAGGATGGAGCTGTGGAGGAAGGGGACGCATGGCGATGCGGTCTTCTCGTGATATTTGGACGTGGGAAAAGCAAACGCAGGACTCTACACCCAGATTATAGGACTCGTGGGTGAGGAAATGTGAGCTGGCCCCATGATAGGATGGTGCTGGTGAGGAAATATCCTATGGTCGCTTTATTTAGTTTCTACTAGTTCTTTTCTTTCAGGTCCTGGCCGGAGCGTGAGAAACGTGGCGACTGTATGTACGGATTGCAATAGTAATCGAGCATCGTCACTTGACTTCATTTCACTTCGCTTCGCCTTGCTCTTGCTGTAGGCGCTCTACTCCTTCAGTGCCACCGCGGTTCCATCGAGTGTCACCAGGCTTACCTTCGGCTTGTGCATCAGCTTACCTGTCTCGCTCTGGAACTCGGGCATTCTCAGAAGTGATTCACCCTCTGACGTCCGCGGTGGTTGGGGTCTGATGATCGCGTTTCTTCTCGTTGCTGATCCAGGCCACGCCCAACAATGCCCTTGTTACAGACGCCGTCTTGGCGGGGGGACTAGCTGCGTTCAGCCCTGCGCGAGATCGTCGACACCTCGACGACGTGAAACGCCAGGGGGCTGCGATGACGCCCGTTGGTTTCGAGGTCAGCGTTTCATAACGTTCATGCTTTGCTGAAGGATTACTGACTTGGCACGAGTTACAGGCTGGATGCCTCTTTGGGCGCGGTTACGTTGCTGGGTTGGGAAGCGAGTAGATTGTTTGTGGGTTGAGAGGCAGGTGTTGCGTCGATCCTGTGGTGCTGGATCAGGGAGGTGGAGGGGGTTTGGCATAGAGTGGTTCTGTGGTGATCTCTTTATTTGCCGAAAGATGGAGCTTGGAGAGATCGGTATGTCCGTTGATATATTGTTTGAAAGGTGATACCTAAGTAGTTAGTCGGGCCTTTGGCTCTTCGGCCTCATCATTCTCGTTTGATGTACTCGTGAGCCTAACTCATCAACGTCATAGCGTTGTCGGTTTCTAATATTGGACTTCGTTGTCTTTATAGCTCACCCGCTATTTTACAACTTGGGTGTGGCTTCCCGAGTTCCTGCCTCTTTCCATTTTTTCGTTGCCCCGTTACTTCACTTGCTCGAAACTCTTGTATATCGTAGCTTGAGTCGGTAAAGTATTCGCATGGTGATGCTCAAACAGATGGTACTGTGGAGGCGGGCAAACGGGTAGAAAGAATATCGTCCTGCCGCACAACCCAGTTGCTGAATAAGAGCACTACCCTACGAGTACAGCTGTTCAAGCGAGAATTGCTATTGTCATGGACAGAAGATATTACTCAAGCCTCACGAAATATAGTGAAAGATAGAAAGTCGAAATCCATACTCTAGGGTAGGTGAACCGACTGGCTGAGCGGTGCCTGAATTAAAACACGTGACCGCCAAACGATCCAAGCTCCAAGCTTTGGCGCGCCATCAGTCGCGTCGAAAAAGTTGCAGCTCATCCAGCGACACGAAAATAATCAACGACTCGACTACTGCCGCGATACTGAAGCTGAGCCTGTCAGCTTATCTTTCTCTCCCATTTCATCTCCAACAGCGAAGCATTGTTGACGCCAAACATCACCCTGCGCAGGGCTGTCTGCCCGGCGGCCTAACACCAACATGAGCTCCGTCACAGCTCCTCGAATCCGGCGCACGGCGCAGAACACACAATTCACGTACGCGCGAACCTACAAAACTCAGTGCACGGGCTAGACTGACCCTGGGCTTTCTAGGTACAACCTCTCTCGGCGAGTTAACGATGTGCAAACGTATCCTGTCCTTTCGCCTCAAGGAGCCACGATCCTCATTTACGGTCATGAAAATGGCGTTACGCTGGCATGGAGAGGCGGCAAGCGATTCAAGCCTGCGAAAAAAGCGCCAGCAAAGGAGAAGCCGAATGGTGCCAGCGAAGATGCGGTGATGATCATCGATTCAGACGACGAGGAGCCACCAGCGAAATCACAAGCCGCCACCAAGTTCCAAGATAATCCGCAATTCGAGGACGAGGTCGAAGAAGATGCCGCATACCCAGAGATCGTCCAGACATTGGATCTAGCTCTGGGAACTGCGGTGCTGAAAGTGGCCGTCATGCCTATGACTCCTTGCGCCGCTGAAGATGCTGCCTGGGGAGGAGCAAATATCCTCACAGAAAAGATGGTCTTCGCGGTGTCATGCATAACGAACGACGTATATGTTATCACACTTCCCCTGACTCCTCCTTCGCCGGAGAGCAAGGCGAGACCGGAATTGAAGAAGGACCTGCTCGCGGGACAGGCTGGATCAGGAGCCTGGAGCGAGTCGCTCATCCTGTTGGGTGGACAATCAACACACAGCGAGGGCATTGCTATCAGCCTAGTTATGCCCAAGCCCACAGAACGGCCTGGCAAGCAATCTCGCGCAGTCGTTGCATCACACTCCAGAGAGGCGGGTGGTTGTCTTCGGTTATGGGATGTTCCTTTGGATCCCAAGGACAAGCCTGAAAAGCCCGTGGAATCATTTCAAGTCGAGTACATTGGCCGCACCTTGACGAGCGTCGCATTCAACCCCACACATACCACTCAGCTGCTTACCGTCTCATCGACCAATGGCGTCAAGATCTATGACTTTGTCCTCCCATCCCTACCCCCTGACCCGGATGCCACAGGCCCTTTCCCTGTCCAGGGATCTTGGCTTCTTTCACTCTATCAACCATTTGTACGACCATCATATACCCGAAAGCCTATCCTGGACGCAGCATGGATTGCACATGGCCGCGCCGTCTTCGTTCTTCTGGCTGACGGTACCTGGGGTATATGGGATATCGACGGCATCAGTCCCTCAGCAGCTGGACCAGCTCTATCAACAAAGCTCAAATCTGGAGTTCGAGGAGCTGCTTTGACGGATTTCAGCGTATCCGGGTTCGTTGAGGGAACCAGTTCGTTGCGAAGTGTGGCCACGCAGAGCAAGGAGAACAGCACTGGGGAGTTTGCACCCATGACTCCGCATACGCGCCGACAAGCAACAGCCTCCCTGAGCTCAGCCGTGACTCTTGATCGCCTTGCCACTATCAAGGGTGGCATCAAAGTTATCTCGATGCCTACTGCAGGCAAGGCAATGCCGGACGAGAGCGTTGCCCTCTGGGTTGGTGGTCTGGACCATGTCTGCATCATCCCCGGCGTCACAAGATTCTGGGACTCACAATTACGCAAAGGATCCGGCGGCGGGGTGAATCTTTTCAGCGGTACCCAGCCTACCCGAATGCTCAGACTACTCGACCTCTCAACTGGTCTCCTGGGAGAACGATGTTGTGGCGTTGGCCTTGCTGTGGACCACCTCAGATACAGCTCTGCTGCGAGTCCCGAGGACGGCCTCCCAGTAGATGTGTTGATCATGGGCGAGTCCAGAATTGTTATTGTGCGAGAGGGAGAGGATGGACCTGGAAAGAAGATTGGTGGTGTCGTCAGCACTCGCAGACGGCGACTTTTCTCCAAGGGGGAGAAGTCCGATGCGATCATTGTCCATGGCAAGAAGGGCGCATCAGAGAAGCTGTCATATAACCTGAGCACAATCAAGCCCGGAACGCTGAGGATGAGATCCGGATCTTTTGATCGGGACGAGACTCTGGAAGACGCCAGCAGGACTCAGGGTGGCTTGCTCTTACCAACTCGACCTCGCATCGGCTTCGATTTCTCGGATACGTTGAGTGCAGCGGCAGATCAGACAGACGATTTCACCACGCGCGACGTCGAAGTCGAGATGCTCGATATCATGGAGATCGACAAGGCATTGGACAGCATGGAGGACGATAGAGGAAGCGGGCGGAAGAAAGTGTTTTTCGAAGATTAAGCGTGACACAGATCATAGAACGAAGGCCGAGCATGAAGAGCAAACGATGATGCTGACAGGATCAGTGAACGGTGTACGATACCCAGACATGGAAGCCCAAGGGCCCAGAATCAGACCATTGCTGATTCGAGACGTGACGTGTCGCGTGCTATTGATATTTTCCCCCTACGTGAAGTTACAATGATTTGTTCCGCACGGCGTGGTGGAGCGCAAGGAGAGACTCATCCTTGACTGCTCTGTATTCCGAGCGGTAGATTGAACCATTATTCGATGCCATCTACAAGGGAGTGGACTGGGATGGGCTTTTCTTGAAGAGCCTCGTGTTCTTCCTCGTAGCTCTGGGTTCTGTATCTACCACTGTAGTGGTGGAAGGACGAGATTACCGGGCTGCGAGAGGTGAGCATCGATACATTTGTTAGCTTACTTAATCGTTGATACAGTCGAGTCAATGATAGATTAAAAGCAACTGGGGACATAGCAAGAAACCGAATTTAAAGCATTCACGTATTGATGGAAGTGTTCTCTTTGTTGCCTTTGAAGTCTGTGGTTGTTAGTCAGGCAGGAGCTGTGGTGGGGTCAATTAAGATCCCTGCCTGGTGATCGCGAAAAGGCGCGTCATGACTTTCTTCACGCGTTCACACTGCCTACTCCTTCAACTTTCATCCTCCAAAGACAACCAAATTGACCCATTCCACGTCTTTGCGCTGGGCACTGTTTGAGTTCTCAATTTCGCATCGCGAGTCGATTTTCTCATATTTTCTCACTCGTCAGCCGATCCGATTGCCTTTACGATACACCCTGAGCGACCTCCGCCTAGGCGCAGCAGCTGGTCAAGATGGGTATCAAGCAGCTATTTTCCATCATCAAGGATGAGGCTCCCGATGCGATCAAGGAGGGCGAGATCAAGAACCAGTTCGGCCGCAAGGTCGCTATTGTGAGTAAACTACCATTACCCTCCTACTTTGCAAACGACTGACGCCAGGCTTCCAGGACGCCTCAATGAGCATCTACAGCTTCCTGATCGCCGTGCGATCCGACGGCCAGCAACTCATGAACGATAGCGGCGAGACGACGTCACATTTGATGGGCATGTTCTACCGCACGCTACGTATGGTCGACAACGGCATCAAGCCGCTCTACGTATTCGACGGCGCACCCCCTAAGCTTAAATCGGGCGAGTTGGCGAAGCGTTTCCAGCGCAAGCAAGAGGCCAACGAGGGCCTTGAGGAGGCCAAGGAGACGGGTACAGCTGAAGACGTGGAGAAGTTTTCGCGACGAACGGTCCGCGTCACCCGCGAGCACAATGCCGAGTGCCAGCGTTTGCTGAAGCTCATGGGAATTCCCTACATTATTGCACCTACCGAGGCCGAGGCCCAGTGTGCAGTGCTGGCGCAGGCAGGTAAAGTATATGCGGCGGCGAGTGAGGATATGGATACGCTGTGCTTCAACGCGCCCATCTTGTTGCGACACTTGACCTTCAGTGAGCAACGAAAGGAGCCTATCCAGGAGATTCGGCTGGACAAGGTCCTAGAGGGATTGAACATGGAGCGCAAGCAGGTGAGTAGACCATCCTTACAACCATTTCGGGAGTTGCATGGATACTAATTATTCATGCCTGTTAGTTCGTGGATCTCTGTATCCTCCTCGGTTGCGATTATCTCGACCCGATTCCCAAGGTTGGACCCAGCACAGCCCTGAAAATGATACGCGACCACGGGTCGCTTGAAAAGGTTGTCGAGGCTATGGAGAAGGACCCAAAGAAGAAATATGTGATCCCCGAAGACTGGCCATACAAGGATGCACGAGACCTCTTCTTCGAGCCCGATGTGCGCAAGGCTGACGCTCCTGAATGCGACTTCAAGTGGGACAAGCCAGACATTGAGGGTTTGGTGACGTTCCTGGTTACGGAGAAGGGTTTCTCAGAGGACCGAGTGCGCAGCGGTGGCGCGCGGCTGGAGAAGAACCTCAAGAGCTCGCAGCAGGCGCGGCTCGAGGGATTCTTCAAGCCGGTGCCCAAGTCCGACGCCGAGAAGGCGGCACACAAGCGCAAGATGGAGGAGAAGCAAGAGGAAAAGAAGAAGAAGGCGAAGCTGGACAAGAAGGAGAAGGCGAAGGCTAAGACGACGGCCCGTGGAGGTGCGTAAGCATACTGCAGCGCATTGGGAGTAGAAAGGCTGGGTTTAGACAGGACAGATCTGGAGGGCATGTGTATCGTCCCCTGTTGAGACGATTTCGGGGACGGAGTTTTGGCGTGCGGTGTGCTTGCATCTAGCACGGACTGGAATTTGGGATTCTTTGCTGGTGTAAAATTAAGTGGCATATTGAGGAGCCTTACTGAGAGGTGGTGTCAGTCAACGAAATATGAAGCCATCACCGTGGATGACCAAGTATTACTGTGTCCTCCACCACAACTGACAACGCATCCGCTCCGCTCCACACCCGATGTACGTGACAAGAGATAGCCAACTGAATGAGGGTCTCAATCTCCGAGATCCTTCACATCTAACCCCCTCGGCCCAGCGTGGGGAAACGTCCAAGATGCTGGAGAAGCGCGTGAGCCTCGGAGAGCCATGGTAATGCAAGTTGGCAATGTTGGGGCTCCGATTGGCTGGCGCAAACGAGCCTCGGCAACTCCACTGGGGTTAGGCGATGACATCAGCCACCAGCAGCAGCCACCACGCCGCCGAATCTGGGCAGCGTCTGCAAACGGGCGTTGGCCGATTTCACATGCTAGATTGACAATGAAGCTGATTGAACGAGCGGGAGGCGACAGAGCCAGGGAGGCACATGACCCAAGCCAGCCACGGCGTGTGAGAGCCACGCTTTGCGACTCATGACCGCCGCCAGTTCCAGTTCTAGTTCCCCCACAGGGCGGAGAGGGCGAGACGGAAGGATGGGATTGGATTCCCCCAAGGGATTGTTTTCCTGGGGGTGGATTTCACGGAGGCCCGGCATGTGATTGAGGCTTTCCCCCAGGTGCCGAGTCGAGTCGAGGCGAGTCGTCAAAGGGCGGGACGGAGCCTTTAATACTGAGACGTGCCTGATCGTGGGACCAATTTTGCTACATTCTCTCTCCCATCCTCTGTCTTTGTTCCTTCAAACGTAGACCCAGACAGAACACACCATGGCCAAGGTCTTCACTGCAGGCGACGTCGCGTCGCATAACAAGCCCGGCGATCTTTTCATTGTCGTCGACGGCGATGTCTACGATGTGACCAAGTTCCAGGACGACCATCCCGGTACGGTATCCCTTCTGTGTCTTGTCTCGCTATCGTTCCTAACATGATTATCCACAGGCGGCAAGAAGATCCTCCAGCGTGTCGCCGGCAAGGACGCTTCCAAGCAGTTCTGGAAGTACCACAACGAGGGCATCCTCAAGAAGTACAAGGCCAAGCTGCAGGTCGGCTCGCTCGACACCAAGCCCAAGCCCAAGGAGGAGCCCAAGCCCGAGCCTGTACCCGTGAAGCAGCCCACCGCTAAGGCCGTGAAGGCCGCTGAGCAGGAGGCGTCCAACGACGAGGAGGCGGAGGCGCTCGAGCCGTTTGGCCACCAGATCCCGTTTGCCGACCCCAGTTGGTACCAGAGCGTAAGTTTCCATGCAAGAGCCCCTTGGAATCGGACAGTTTCTGACTTTTCTTAAAAGTACCACTCTCCCTACTTCAACGAGACCCATGCTGCCCTTCGAGCCGAGATCCGCGAGTGGGTGGACAATGAGATTGAGCCCAACGTGACTGAGTGGGATGAGGCCAAGCGCGTGCCCGAGGAGATCTACAAGGAGATGGGCCGCCGGGGATACCTCGCCGGTCTTCTTGGTGTCAAATACCCTACTCAGTACGCTGACGGCGTCAAGTCAGTACCTGTAGAGAAGTGGGATCTCTTCCACGAGATGCTGCTGACTGACGAGCTGTCTCGCACGGGCTCTGGTGGCTTTGTCTGGAACCTCATCGGTGGTTTCGGCATTGGCTGCCCCCCTGTGATGAAGTTCGGTTCCAAGGCGCTCAAGGACCGCATCATGCCCGGTATCCTGAGTGGCGACAAGCGAATTTGCCTTGCCATTACCGAGCCCGATGCTGGTAGTGACGTCGCCAACCTGACTTGTGAGGCCAAGCTCAGCGAGGACGGCAAGCATTTCATCGTCAATGGCGAGAAGAAATGGATTACCAACGGTATCTGGAGCGACTACTTCACCACTGCAGTCCGAACAGGCGGCCCCGGCATGAACGGTGTCAGCCTGCTGCTCATTGAGCGAAGCGAGGGCGTCAGCACTCGCCGAATGGACTGCCAGGGCGTGTGGTCCAGCGGCACGACCTACATCACCTTCGAGGACGTCAAGGTGCCCGTGGAGAACCTTCTGGGCAAGCAGAACCAGGGCTTCCGCGTCATCATGACCAACTTCAACCACGAGCGCATTGGCATCATCATCCAGTGCCTGCGCTTCTCGCGCGTGTGCTTCGAGGAGTCGGTCAAGTACGCCAACAAGCGCCGCACCTTCGGCAAGAAGCTGATCGAGCACCCCGTCATCCGCATGAAGCTGGCGCACATGGCGCGGCAGATCGAGGCCTCGTACAACTGGCTCGAGAACATGATCTACCAGTGCGAGAAGATGGGCGAGACCGAGGCCATGCTGCGGCTGGGAGGTCCCATTGCTAGTCTCAAGGCTCAGGCGACTGTGACATTCGAGTTCTGTGCCCGTGAGGCCAGTCAGATCTTTGGCGGTCTGAGCTACTCGCGTGGTGGCCAGGGTGGTAAAGTTGAGAGGCTGTACCGTGATGTTCGTGCGTATGCTATTCCTGGTGGTAGCGAGGAGATCATGCTGGATCTGAGCATGAGGCAGAGCATGCGGGTGGCCAAGGCGATGGGTATGAAGCTGTAAGGCGGTGATGTGACGACGAACTCTGTACGAATATGTCGGTCTGGGAGTTTTCTTTTGTAGTTTTCTTCACCTCTGGGAATAGAATGAGGTTGACGATTGGGCATTTGCGGGGAACAAGTGTCTTGAGTGGTAGAAATACATGGCGAGATCTTTTCCCAGTTGTCTTGAGAAGGACTTGAGAAGGAGTAAAAATGCAAAGTGCGTCCTTCTAGTTTGTTTTTAGAAAGACTAGCGATATCACACGTGTTCTTCCCAGGCGGTTACTGCGTAAGATGCTTCCAGAACGTCGCTGTGCATCAAGGTTGAGAGATGACGCCCACTTCACCCAAATCGGATGAATTACCATGTGGTAGACAAGTTGCAACGTGTGCATAAAGGGTTAATATAAAACGGTCGCTTGGATCCAACCTTAGTTTGATTTCTAAAACTTCGTAATTGTTGTCGATTTCTTTCACCAGGCATCATATCCCGGGCACTCTGCTGCGTGCCTGTGGTGACTTTATCGATTTCGGCCCCCGCAACCACGTGACCCAAATGCAGGGCCTTTCCACCCGCAACCAGGCGCACATGATCGTCGCCTCAAACTGCAAACCTGAGCCTCCTCACCATCACCACCGCTCTCACGGCCACACCCACAACATAAACCCACACGACCGCGGACCAATCTCCCTCTCACGACGACTGCGGCTCTGCTCCTCGCTGCCTGATTAAGCACTTTCCCACGCTGCCCTCTCTTAGCAGGCCCTATTCCCTGCCACCTCGCGAGCCTGCCCACCTGACGAAAGCCTCGCAGCTCTCCCACTCCCGCATATTTTCCCACACACCACGGGCGTTTCTCCTCCCTCACCTCCCCGATCTGCGCTTCCATTCTCCCTGCTGCATATAGGCTGCAGAGGACGATTGTTTCGCGAATTCCTTTCCTGTTTTATACCCACCGTACTCTTTTTGGGTCTTCTTTGATCCTGCTCGTCTCCGGACGAAAGACCTCACAACAAAATGGCCGATCAGCTTGCAGAGAAGCTGAAAACCGCGCAACTGAGGTCCGCACAACCGCACCGGGGAAGGTGCCTATTGTTGACTCTAGGCTGATGATTCAATGCAGTGATGGCATCCCTGCCACGAACGAAGATTGGAAGAAGAACCTCAACATCCCCGTGAAGGATGGCCGACAACAAACTGAGGTATGGCTTGGCCATCTCTAAACCTTTGTCCCATGCCCTTGAGCATCATTCCTGATTCAGCGTTGCTAATCTGTGTTGCTTCCGTCTGTAGGATGTTACCAACACCAAGGGTCTCGAATTTGAGAACTTCGCGCTGAAGCGTGATCTTCTAATGGGCATTTTCGAAGCCGGTTTCGAGAAGCCCTCCCCTATCCAAGAAGAAGCCATCCCCGTCGCATTGACCGGTCGAGACATCCTCGCCCGAGCGAAGAACGGCACCGGCAAGACGGCTGCATTCGTCATCCCCGCCCTCGAGCGAATCAACCCCAAGGTCGCCAAGATCCAATGCTTAATCCTTGTTCCCACACGTGAGCTTGCCATGCAGACTTCTCAAGTCTGCAAGACTCTAGGCAAGCACCTTGGCATCAATGTCATGGTTACAACTGGTGGTACTGGACTCCGAGATGATATTGTCCGTCTGCAGGAGGCCGTGCACGTTGTCGTCGGCACCCCTGGCCGAATCCTCGATCTGGCGGGGAAGAGTGTTGCAGATCTGAGCGAATGCCCCATGTTCATCATGGACGAAGCCGACAAGCTCCTCTCCATCGAGTTTACACCAGTCATCGAACAGCTTCTTCAGTTCCATCCCAAGGACCGACAAGTCATGCTTTTCTCCGCCACCTTCCCCTTGTCTGTTAAGGACTTCTCTGATAAGAACATGGTTAGCCCTTACGAGATCAACCTCATGGACGAGCTTACGCTACGGGGTATTACCCAGTACTATGCCTTTGTCGAGGAGAAGCAGAAGGTGCATTGCCTGAACACCCTCTTTTCCAAGCTTCAGATCAACCAGTCTATCATCTTCTGCAACTCTACGAACCGTGTCGAGTTGCTTGCCAAGAAGATCACTGAGTTGGGCTATTCTTGTTTCTACAGTCACGCGAGAATGCAGCAGCAAGCTCGTAACCGCGTCTTCCACGACTTCCGAAACGGCGTTTGCCGAAACCTTGTCTGCTCGGATCTTTTGACCCGTGGTATTGATATTCAGGCTGTCAATGTTGTCATCAACTTTGACTTCCCCAAGAACGCCGAAACCTATCTGCATCGTATCGGTCGATCCGGTCGTTACGGTCACCTTGGTCTCGCTATCAACCTGATCAACTGGGACGATAGATTCAACCTCTACAACATCGAGAGAGACTTGGGCACCGAGATCCAGCCCATCCCCCAGAGCATCGACAAGAGCCTCTACGTTTATGAGAACCCAGAGTCGATCCCCAAGCCCATCTCAAACTACGGGCGCAATGGGCCTGCCATGCAGTTCCAACCACAACAGCCGGGCGTTCAGCCCCAGGGCAACTGGCAGAGCCAGGCCCCTCAAAACAACAACTCCCACTATAATGGGCGAGGCCGTGGACGGGGTCGTGGATATCGTCCCCGTGGCCAAGGCACAGGCGGCCGAGGGCGCGGTGCGCCCCGGGAAGCCCAGACCTAATAATCAGGGAGGATCTAGGCATGGCGTTTACGGCGAACAAGGGGGGAGTTTGATTTTTTCCAACCTTGCAACATGATTTCTGTACTGGTTTATTTCTGCTTTTTACTGTTGGATGTACAATATTCGCAATCTTCACGCGAATTACGCAGGGGGAATGGGGAGGAAGATGGAACAAGACATTGCACTACGTTCCCAACAGGCCCCGACAGAGGATTATGGTGCATTGGAGGCGGACTTGGAATCGACTCATCTAATTTGGGTCCGCGATGACGAAGAAATCGCTCGGCTTTTGCGTATACATTCACGCAAATTATTGTCGAGAGCATCATAACCTATCGGCTCTGGTTTGTTGTTTCTACCTCGTTCATCACGATTCTATGGATCACGAAGAAAACAGGTGGCAGCGTACGGATGACCGGGGATGAAGGGACCGAGGACATGCAGGTTCTCTGGTCTCAAACACACAAAGACTCGTTGCGCTTTCTTGGGGTTTTGGAAGCCCCGGTATGGCACATTGGAAGGGCGGCGGTTGCGGGCTTACACAAGGATACGGAACGGACCAAGGCGTCTCGGCTTTTCTCCCATCAGGATTCGGTGTTTCCCTCGGTTGCATTTTGCGGACTGCGTTCTTTGCTGTTTTATGACGGCATACGGGACGGGTCTTGGGAGATATGGCGCGTGCGGGTATGATACCTACGATGGAGGGTTATGGTAGACGACGGAGATCTCACGAGATAAGACGTGGGATCTATAGACGGAGAAAGGCGGGCTAAGGATGGCCTAGACGACACGCTTTCAGGCGCTTTTTTGGCGCTGCTACACATCAGGGTCTCGGTTTCGCTCGATTTCAACAACCGTTCTGTCTTGACATGCGTCCCGAATCGGGGGGGAATGGGGATATCCTCGCAGACCGAACGACGCGAGCGAAGCCGATAAACTCAAGGGTGCAGCAGAGGATGGCATTGCGGAGAGCAATGCATGGTGGAGGATGAAAGAAGACGAAGAAAAAAACACAAGAAAGGAAGAAAAACACAGAAAAACAATATTTTCTTGAGAGCGAGCGTTGGATAACGGGATAGTCTTCTGAACTGGCTGGGTCGGATCTTCAACACTGCAACTGGTGGGATTATCTGAGCATATAGCAAATTCGATGCCCTTTCTCTCTTGACTTGACGAAATTTACGTGATATTGGAACGCCTTGAGTATGTATGCAGCAGTAGATGGCAGACCAAGAGCGAGGGATGACGCTCGAGATCTAATCATCCACGCGGGAGCAAGATTCATCTCCGGATGGAATGAGAACCAGATGACACGGGAGAAGATGGTCGAAATGGTCCAATGTAGTCCGGGTTATGGAGTTTCTACGTGACTTACGCTCTATGCAAGATTTTTTTTGTATGTTCTTGCTCTTGGAAATGGTATCGTACAGAAGCTTGAGTCTCGAATTGGAGACTTGGGAGCTGATAGAGCAGCTGTTGGGCCTGTGGGTGAATGGAGAAGAGAGAATTTTGGTTTGGTGTTGGAGTTGACGTTAGGTTGTGGGATTTGATGACTAAGAGTTGAAGTATGTTGTGATTGGATAAGGTAGCTTAGGAGTTGATGAGCATTTGCAGGCCGTTCAGCTTTTGTTGCAAGCATCAAGTATCTCTTTTCAGAAAGATATTGAATTGAGTGAAGAGAGTTCTTGAAACCTCGTCTGGCAAGATTGCTGTCGAGACCCAGGTTTCAAAATAGCGACGCACGAGCATGCTGACTACTGGCCAGTTGTTGTGTCTTTCTTTGTAATGACACGACAGGAGACTAAGGCCTGTCAGCTTAGTATCGTCTTGATACGAGGTCTTGACTGAAATTGAGAGTATCTTCCCACTTGATGGCTGTGATGGCGTGAACTGAGTGAGTGAACGGGAGGAAAGACATCATAGCTTGAAGAGGAGCAGTAGAAGGATGACCGTTGGTAGCTGCTATACGACGCAGGGGCCAAAACAATTCACACTCCGGGCTGACACGGAGAATACGCGTCAGATTGTCGCACGTTGAATTCGGAAAATACTAGTTTCAATAGGAATATTGTTGTGTCGCCTTCAAGCGGTCTGGAACTCTGCTGTACAGAGTAGTTGAAGAACATTTCCAAGATGTGATGAAATAAGGTGGATTTTAAGGTGACAGACTAGCAATGTCGTCAAAGGCCCAGGCCGAGAGACGGAAATGAACTGCCACATGCTCTCCCGCCAAGTCTCCGGTCCCGAGCGTTCCGTGTGCCAACAAGCCGGAGATAGCAGCTGGTGAGCTTCCGGAGGCCGTCCAATTTCGCGGATGCGGGGGATGGAAATCAATAATTACTTTTTCTGCTAGACCGAGTGATAGCGGTGGGCATCAAGCCCGCATCTTGGAGTATGTATCACGGGGTGATGAGGGAGCGTACATACGGGGGCTTACAGGACTGCGAACTCTCTGCAGCAGTCAAACACACCTGGAGGAAATCATGCGTTGGAGGAACGGCCGAGCGCTCTGGATGCGACCACCTCATGATACAGCAAGGAGTGGGCTGTCTCTGCGTGAGACGTGGTGGTGGTCCACTGACCTCGAGAATCAGCAGTTGTTTCCAACCCTCTTGAGAAGGCGACACGGACCAGACCAAGGACTGAAGGACTTGAGGACCTGTCGGCGATCCGCCTGACGTCTCTGCCAGAGCCAGTGGCAACAAGACCTGCAACTCCTGCTGATCTGTGGCCCTGGCCCCCATGCGTGAAGCGATTCCAGGGTCTGCATCAACGCCTCGTAGCCCTTCATCAGCGACAGCCAAATAAAGAAACAATACTCGTGGGGGAGTACGAAGTCTAGGAGATGAGCAGCAACGCGTCGGCCCCCAAATGAAGCCGCCAGCGTCAACAAATGTCAGCAGCAGGAGTGCTATTCACATGGGTCGGCGGGTCTGTTCCCCGTGGCTGAGCGCCCGTCTCCCGGGCTGCAAAAAGCAGAGAGAGCCCATCAGCGCACGGAGCCGGGATCCAGCGCGTGCGTCCCGCTGCAGGAGAAAGGGAAAGGTGTCGGGGCGGAGGCGATGCTGGGATGAAGTCCGATCTGAGTCCACGAATCCCGGGTTCGTATAGGACTGGGATGGATGGCCGGGACCGAGACCGAGATGCATGGACGAAGGGTAGATGGAATGCTTGGTGTGTCTTCGCAAGAGATATTCCGTACCGTTCGGGATGATAGATGCCAGAGACAGCATGGCTTGTAATTCAACATGAAATGGAATCACACTGATGGTGGAAGATTAATGTTGAATGGAAGATCGCTAGGTTATACGCAGAGGAGGCAGGGAGTAACTGTCCGTAGACTAGCGCATAGCCGCTATTGTGCCCGTCAGGAACGGGACGCTGAAAAGCCCCCATAATGGATTGGATCTCGCTGGAGGAGAGAGCAGGATTCCATATCGAAAAGCGGCATTAGGTCTAGTCTGCTCTGGATGCTTCTTTTCTTGGAGTGCAGCCCATGGCGCCTGGCAGCACCAACAGGCCCAGACCACGCTACCCCCCCTGGATCGCTATGGGATATGGCACCGCACCTTGACGCTTCATTTCCAGATTAACGCCAGAACCCTGCGCGGGAGGGCATTGACTGGGCTCTGGCTGCGCTGCGGGTGTCTCAGGCTCGAGGGCTCTCGGCGTCAGCGCTGCTGCAGGGCCACCTGGCGATGCGCTCAGTGGATGCTTTCAGTGGGTTGGTGCTTTCAGCGGGTGGGCTCCTGGATCGGACAGTGCATTTTCCCGGCAGTGAGGTCGGGTGCGGTCCACTGGACTCCAGGCTGGGCTGGGCTGGGCCAGGCACTGAGTGGCAGCCCATGGACGGGACGCTCAGGTACTGCCCGGGGCTGCTGCACTGGAACTAGCAGGGCGCCTTCCAGGTTTCCCGTCCATTCTGTCATTCTGCCCAGCCTCGCAACCAACTCTCCTCCTCATCCTCCTCCACCACCAACGACCATCATCATCAATCGACGCCTCTCTCCCCCCCTACCCACGGGACTCTCAATCCGCCTGCCATTTCGCCAGCACGTTTCCCGGCTACATCCCCTTCCCGACTCCCTGCGGCCCCCCCCGATTCGCCCTCCGCCCTGTGCTGTTCCGTCCCGTCCCCTGCCATTGGATTGGTTGACCCGCCAAGGCGACCCTGTTCTGCGCCGGCTGAGCAGCGGCCCTGCGAGCCCAATTTCCTGCTGCCTCTCGATCTCTGCACGACGTCAAGACATGAACTGAGAGATCATCGACGACCTGACGAAGAAGAGAGAAGAAGAGCCGGAGAGCTAGAGAGAGATACTCGTCGACCGACAGCCCGACGACTTCCCTCCTCCCTCTTCGCTCGTCTCGACACCGTCCCATCCACCGCCGAAAACCCTGACGCAACATTGCTCATCCAGTAACACTTACGCCGGCGCCGCTGATCAAGGTCCACGGGGCCCTCTTGGCGACACCTCGGCCCTCCTCGAAATGCCCTCGTTCCTCACCGACGAATCGACCATCTTCTCCAGCAACGCCGACATCCTCAATCTCGACCCTACCAACCAGTTCGGCCTAGCAACCACCAAGGAGAGGGTTAATGGGGGCTCTATCCGCCATAATCGATCTGACACCATCAATGAGAGCTTCGACGAGAGCTCCATCTCCTCGTCGCGCGCTTCAGACGACTCCGAGCCTACCCCGACGCCTATGAATGGCAACGGCACACGTCCTACGAGCATGAGCTCACTCTCCAATGGCAAGACCGTGTCCGGCGGATATCAGCCCCAGCCCCAATCGAAGTCCCGCGAAAACGATGGTGGCCTTCGAGAGAAACCATTGCCCAATGGCACAGCCACCACAACGATGAACTTAGTCGACCGGACCGTTCCTCGACCCCAGCAAAACGGTGTCCGTGGCCGCGACATGACCAGCTACCATCAGTACGACGACTTGTATTCGAAACCCTTACCCTCGGAGCCCCAATCGCCCGAGGAGCCTCGCGAGAGGGCAACCAGCAATAGCTTCGACATGGCTCCACGGATGTCCATGGCCTCTTCGGCAACCGAGACTCGAAGTCCTCCAGCCCAGGCTCCCATCATCCCCTCGGGATCATTGACACCTGATCCTGCACAACCGCTATCACGACCGCATGTCAGCGGCCATCGCTTCTCCTCCCCGCCCATCTACCAGTCCGGTACCACAACCGCCTCGTCCTCTGGTCACCTGCAGACCCCGCAGTTGCCCGGCAATCTTAAGCAGAGACACACACTTGAAGTCCCCAAACTGCCTCCGGGTCGAGGGTCAAAGGATGGCATGGACACGGCGCAAGCTAGTGGTCGCTTCTCCCCCACGAATATCCCACCCTCGAGCTCAGGCACTAGACGAGCCTCCCTCAGCCTGGCTAGGAGGACGACCCGTTCCATGCAGTCCGATGCACCGCGTGACGAGATAGTGCCCGACGAAGATGCCATGCGCTGGGCTGAGGCGTACCGACAAAAGCGTGCCAGCAAGCGGAAGCGAAAGGAAGAGGAGGATGACGATCGGGTTCTGGTGGGCACCAAGGTCGACGAGAGTCACGCCAACTGGGTCACGGCGTATAACATGTTGACGGGTATCCGAGTTTCCGTGTCGAGGACCAACGCCAAGCTCGACCGCGAGTTGACGGACGACGACTTTGACACTAAGCAGAAGTCAACGTTTGATATGTGAGTTACATTTCAACGGCATGTGTGATAATGCAATACTGACGTGGACAGTGCCGGCAACGAGCTGGTCCCCTCGGCCAAGTACGATTTCAAGTTCAAGGACTATGCTCCTTGGGTCTTCCGTCGGTTACGATCCCTCTTCCGGCTCGACCCTGCCGATTATCTCATGTCCCTCACCGGCAAATACATACTATCCGAACTCGGCTCGCCAGGCAAGAGTGGCAGCTTCTTTTACTTTTCTAGAGATTATAAGTACATCATCAAGACCATCCACCATGCCGAGCACAAGTTTCTCCGGAAGATCCTTAAGGAATATTATCAACACGTCAAGGAGAACCCCAATACGCTTTTGTCGCAGTTTTATGGTCTGCATCGGGTCAAGATGCCTTACGGCAAGAAGATTCACTTTGTTGTCATGAATAACTTGTTCCCGCCGCACCGAGATATCCATACGACCTTTGACTTGAAGGGCTCGACCATTGGTCGCGACTACAGGGAGGAGGATCTTGAGAAGAACCCCCGAGCGACGTTGAAGGACTTGAACTGGTTGAGACGGCAGCGCAGCTTGGAACTGGGCATCCAGAAGAAGAGGATGTTCTTGGAACAGTTGCAGCGAGACGTGAGACTTCTGAAGCGGCTCCAAATCATGGACTACTCGCTCCTTGTTGGAATCCATGACGTAGCACGAGGGAACGAGGAGAACCTCCGTGACAAGACGCTGCAGGTGTTCAACCCTGGCGGTTCTCCGGATGATGAGCCGGCGTCGGTGCTGCTGCGCACGCCTTCGAAGCTGGAGAATGCCCGGAAGGCTAGGGAGCTGAGGCAGATGATTCGACAAGAACGGCCGATTCCCATGGGCCAGTCGGCGAACAAGATGCCTGACGAGCTGGAGGAGGGCCACAACCGATCTGGTTTTGTGTTCAACCAGGATGACGGTGGATTCAGAGCGACGCACGAGGATAACAGCCCTGCGGACGAGATCTACTATCTGGGTGTCATTGACTGCCTGACTCACGTAAGTGGATTGACGGATGGCAGCTTGAGATGAGACGACACAAATTGCTGACGAAACATTACAGTACGGAATTATCAAGAAAATTGAGCATTTCTGGAAAGGCTTGTCGAGTGACAGAACACAAATCTCGGCGCTGCCGCCTGACCAATACGGAGACCGGTTCTATCACTTTATCGAGGGTGTTACCATGTCTTCCGAAGAGGCACACAGGGAAGCGCAGCGTGGGGACGAGGAGATGATCGAGGCTCACGGCGGTGGCTCGACGCAGAGAGTGTCAAGCTGGAACAACCGCCGAAAATCATCTAACGGTATCCCGCCAATGCCAAGTCACCTACCACCCGTACCTCCGATGAACGACGACAGCCGAGAGACGGTGGAGAGGGCATCCCGGGAAGCTCGACACTCTGACGTGGACGGCAACACCGAGAATCACATTCCCGACCGTGTGCTGACTACTGCGCCAATGTCAGATACTCGGGGCTCGATGCAGCAAGAGCCAGTACTCCCCGTGGTTGAGGAGGTTGGGGAGCTGAGCCGTGAGGACACCGAAGTGCGCCCTGAGACACCTGCTAAGGACAAGATGCTCCCCCCAATGCGGCCACCGCCGCCAACCCCCCCTAAGACGGGCTATGTTAAGCCCGACAGCTCAGACAGCGGCTACGGAGGCAACGGCGAGTACGGGACTCTGCGGAAGAAGATTAGCCGCGACAGCCTGAACAAGGAACTGCCGCCGCTCCCTAAGAACGAGACGGTGGAGGACGGCGGGCTGCGCTTGGTGGCGTAGGTTGCAACAGCCGTGGCATGTTGCTTGTCGTGTTGGTCCCCCCGGGACGAAGACTTATGAATATCAAGGGCGAAAGATTCTCGAAACGGCACGAGGGACGGATTCATCTGCATTAGAATGGCGATTCTTGGGCGGCACCTCTACTACGGTTTTTTACTCCTTTTTATTACTCTGTGTTTCTCTTTACCCTCTATCTCTTTTGTTTTCCTTTACTCGTTTTTCTTGATTTTGATACGTCAGGGTCGACAATGGCACATGCCTCGAAATATTTCCTTTACTGTCCTAGGGGTGTGAACGAAGGAGGAGGGGGAGGAAGAGAATGATAGGGAGGAGGATGTGCAGAATATGGCTGTTTTTGTTGTTACAAAAAGACATGGATGATACCACCACTGCATCGAGCATGCTTACAGCTTTGGCCTTTTTTTTCTTTTCCCTTGTTTCTTCTACTTCTTTGGGAGGCCGTTGATGCCTCCTGCTATTTTACCTGAGTGTTTAGCACTTTTGTCGAACTGGGTCTGGGTTGGAGGGGAGGTAGGGATAGATAGGAAGGGTAGACAAGAGTGTTTTTTTTTTCTTGATCGATGAGCTCTTTTGATGAGTGTTCTATCTGAACTGCTCTGGGGTTCCTTTTCCCTTTTTGATCCTGATGTGGTGATTGAATGGTGTTGTGGTATAGTACAATAGTGGTGTTGTACATGTAGATGCGGTAGTTGTACACTTAAATATTCATGCTCCTCCTCAATTTTTCACCTCCCCTTCTTCCTCTCCAACATATCCTGAATATCCCCCCTCCCCCTCCCCTTCTCACCAGCGCCCCCCTCGGGCGCAAAGCTCGTCGTGACATCCATCTCCACCGCGCCCTGGCGCCTCAACTCGTCGAGCCGCTGGCGCTTCTGGATGTCGGCCACGCGCCACTGCTTGAAGTACTTGACCCAGGCGGCGGCGCAGTCGCGCTCGAAGTCGGCGTTCTGCGCGGGGCAGGCCCTCGCGGCGGCGGAGGCCTGCTTGACCGGGTCGGTGATGGAGGCGGCGTCCAGGCATGCGAAGTAGGCGTCGCGGGCGGCCCAGCAGGCGGTGCGCTCGGTGCGGTTGGGGATGGCGGCGCCGGAGCGGATGGCGTCGCCGCGGGGGTCGGAGGTGAAGGGCCAGACCATTGCTTTTGGGGCTGGCGGATCGGGTGCCTTGGGAATTGCGTGTGTCGTGGAGTGTTGCTGGTGGAGGAGGTCTGAGGCGTCATGAATCTTGAAGTTCAAAGCTCCGTCCCTACCCTCCGGCAGAATCCGTGGGCGGTCAGCCCTGTGCGGCTTAGCGTTGCCCAGCCCTTTCTTTGTCAGCGCGCGGGCCCAGAAATCCGGTTGGTGCTAGGGGACCCTTCTCGCTGGGCTGGGAGGGAGAGCTTAGATTGATTGACGGACGCCTGGAGCTACGTATTCGTACTCCGTTCCGTCTTCCATCCAACCTCCTCCCTTTTGTCGCCAACAACCAGCGTCGCCTTTTCGCTTCTCGCTTTCCATCGCCCTTCTACCACGATACAACAACAGACACCTGCACGTTCCAGCGCAACAGGAATCAAACTCCTTGCTGAAACACGGACACGGAGCTGCGCCAGCTCGAACATGCGCCCTCGATAACCTCCCTCGAGCCTCTCCTCCTACACTTAGAAACGAACCCCTCCCCTCATGGCGCGCCGACGAAGACCTCCCCGCGCGGGCGCCCTGGGCGAGCTCCAGCCGCTCAAGATCCTGGGCCAGATCGCGAGTCTGCAGGGCATTTACTATGCCATCGCGCTTGTGCTGATGGTCTTCACCGGGCTTGTGTCTGGCATGGGCTTCCATCTGAGCATGGTGCTCGGCTGGGAGATTGTGCGCGGGGACAACACCACGGGCTGGGTCATGGCCTTTGTATGGCTTCTGGATGGCGGGCTGTGCATGTAAGTTCTCGTCCCCAGAGAAGAAGAAAGGAAGAATCGCTAACGTGACGAACCCAGACCCCTCGCCATCGTCGCGCTCATCGGCCGCAGCAAACTCGTCCCCGACTTCGCCCTCACGCTGCACTTCATCCACCTAGTCGTCACATCCGTGTACGTCGGCCACGTGCCCACCAACGTGATGTGGTGGGCCGTGATGTTCGCGTCGGCGGGCATGAGCGTCGCGCTGGGCATCTGGGGGTGTCGGTACCGCGAGCTGCAGCCCGTGTTCTTTGGCAGTCGGCGCATCCTAGGCAGCTCGGGGACGGGTGTGCAGGTGTCGACTGAGGAGGGTGAGCAGGCGGGGGATGAGGAGATGGGCATGTTGGGGAGGGGGAGGGATGAGTTTGAGATGGAGCAGATTGGGCCGGGGCGGTGATTGGGAGGGAGGGAAGGGTTGAAGAGGGCTGAGACCGGATGGATGGGCGTTGGAATAGCATTCATGCATGGGAAAGGAAATACGGCGTTTGGGGCGTCCGAGGATACAGTATCAGACCTGCCTTACTGCCGGCTCCTTACCAGCCAGCAGTCTGTGGTCATGTTCTTCTTCTTCTTCACTTTGTATGAGTATCAACCGGCGGGATAGATGCACCCAAGACTTCTTCTAGATGCCATAATATCGAATTTCAAAGACAGACGCCATAGATGCCCCAAGGCCCCCTTTTCCCGTGAACAGCATCGATCGCACTACTCTATCCCTTGTATCTCCCCATAGATTCCATCCCCATCAAGGCTCCCCCGTTCCCAGTATAAATACACCAACGTACACACAACATACACACCTCACGCACCCGCCACAACCGCCAAGTTATCGTAGATCATGCGCCGCACCTCATACAGCGTGCTCCGCCGTCCCACCGCCGCCGGCACACCCACGCTCTCAACCTCGACCCTCCCAGCCGCCGTCTTGCGCACCGCCACCGCCCCGTCAACCACCAGCGTGCCCTCGCCGCGGAACTCGGCCGCATGGCCGGCTGCTTGCATCGCGCGGCGCAGGTCTGCGAGGCGGAGGTCGCCGACGTGGAGGGGCTGGGCGGCGGAGCGGACGGCTGAGACGAGGTTGGCGGGCAGGACGTCGAGGGTCGGCACGGCGGTGGGCTTGGAGGTGGTGATGAGTGCTGTGGTGGAGGAGGAGGCTTCGGTCTTTTGGCGCTTGTAAGGGCTGTTGGTATCTTCGGCGTCAGCGGTGGCGACGAGTTGGCCGGTGATGGTGACGATGCCGAGCCCGCGGACGTTCTGCCACTTGATCTTCTTGACCAGGGGGTCGGCCAGCCTGACGACCCAGGCGTTGGTATCAACGCTCGCATCCACCGAGACGCCCATCTCAGGGGTATACACATCCACAGCGCGCTCACTGCCGGCCTCATCGCCGCCCAGAGCCCGGCGACAGTCCTCGGCCAGCTCGAGCGTCTCGTCGCGCGCGCCGCCCACGAGGATGAGCTTGCGCGGCTGGATCAGCGGGATCAGCATGTTGAGACTGCGGCGGTCGTGGCGGCCGCTGAGGTCGACGAAGGCGATGCGCAGGTTGGCTGTGACCGTCTCGGTTGTGTAGACCAGCTTGCAAGGTCCTGTAGGCTCTTCAGGTTCCGTGTCCTCGACCTTGTCCAGCTCGTCGGGCACGAAGCCATCGCCGCCGATGCTGTGGCCGTCGACCTCGTCTGCCGATCCGGCGCGCTGCAAGGGGGGTTTCTTGCCCGAGGCGGCGGCGCTCTTGGCCACTTCGTCCCATTTGCGCTTCTTGCCCAGCTTGTCGTCGCTGGCGCCCATGCTTGGACCGTCCGTCGCATCTTCTTCCTTCTCCTCCGCTCGTAGGTAGTCTTCTGGCCGGATGAGCTCGCCAAAGTCGTCGGTGCGCTTCCGCCGTATCGCAATGGGGAATGATCGTTCTCGGCCCTTCTTCCCTCTCGAGTCAAAATCGTACACGCCCTTCTTCTTGATGAGCACGTTGATGCCGAGGTCCTCGTCCTTGAGCACCACGTTCTTGCGGCTGGCCTGACCCAGCGTTGTTGATACGTTGAGCGCCTTGCCTTGTTGCTCGCCATCTTCGTCTTCAGAGTCGGACGACGACTCGGATGAAGCATCATCCACCACGTCTGCTGATGCCTCCATTCCGGATGTGCCGCCACCCTGTTGTGTTGCTTGGAGTTGCCGCTGCGTAGCAAGCCATTGCTGATATACAGAGAGCTCGTCTCCTTCGAGAGCTTGTCGCTGAGCCTCCCGAATCTCGAGCTCGCGTCCTCCGCCGTGGACAAACTCAATGTCCTCTCCACCAGCACCCTGTTCCACTGATACTCCTTCTTTACGTTCCTTCCACCAGTCCCATAGTGTCCTCGCAATTGAGGGACTATCGTCTCTGGCTGAACCAGGCTTGTCTGTAAGGATAACCAAGTTTCTCGAGTCCTTCGCCAACCCTTTGACGAGATCCTTCGAGAAGCCCCATTCGATGCTGGTATCGCTCGCCAAGATAACCCGTCCTTCCGTCTCGGCGTTGTCAATGGTCTGTTCAAGTAACCGCTGGATTTGCGCCTTACGCTCGAGCAGTCGCAGATACTTGAAGTCGAATGGTCCCCCTTCTTTCTTGTCGCTCGTGCCGTTGACCTTCCTTTGGCCCTCGGCGAAGGCTTCAAATTCCTGCACAATGCTGTCGTCCATCCATTCAAGCATACTCCTCGCGTATCGCATTGTGCTCGACATGTTGCGTCCCGCCAAGTAGAGCTTCGCGCCCTTGAGAGCACGCTCCTCAGATTCCGCATCTGTCCTCCACGCATGCTCGAGCAAATAAGATAACTCCAGTACTCGGGCACTGGAGTCAATGGGGATAAGCACCGTCCCACCTCGAGTCACGCAAGCCTTGATAGTATCGAGGAGTTGCTCGTCTCGTTTGGCACGTCCTCCGGCTTGCGCTGTCCGATCTGCACCGCGACTACTGCAAATCAGGGCTGTTGGTTTCCGTAGCTGTTCGATGACTTCGGCGCCGCCTCCTCCAGCGCCTCCCAGCCATGCCGCACCGGCAAAGACATTCTCACGGGCCTGGTTCCAGTCCACCGCATACACAATCGACTCCAAACCATGCTGAATATGCCATATAGTCCCACCGAGCGTGTGTCCAGAGTTGTAAGCTGTGATGGTCAAGCCGTTGAGCGGCGGCGAGAAGGGCGAAGGCAGGGGTTGATGCGGCTGTGAGTACTTCAATGGCTGAATCAGGGAAAAGTATCGTGCAATCTCATCGTTCGTGGGCGATTGTAATAGTAGATTCTGCGCAGTCGTTGCTGTCTGAGCATAAGCGTATGCCGTCTCGGAGAGCGAGCTCTGGGGTATCGTGGTCGCGGCGGCGGGCGTCGAAGCGTATAGATCCTGTGTTAAAGTGCGTCCGAGATCAATGACCGGTCGCGTGGCATAAACGGGGATGCGCGTGAAGAGCGCAATGTTCTTGCAGCAGTGCGCATAGGCAGCCAGATGCGAAGGCGTCGCGTGGGTGAGCAGGATCAGGGACAGCGTCGGAACTTGCCTGACAGCACAGTCAGCGTCTACAATTCCAACATCCCTAATCAGAACTTACTTCTCTAGCTCCTTCAGCTTCTCGATGTCAAACGACTCATCCCAGCCCAGATCCACGAGCACCTTGACGCCGCCGTCCAGCTCAAGCAGGGACTGCGAGGCGAGCGAGTCCGAGAGGGCGCCCTGCAGCGGGCAAAAGGTGAACATGGTGGCCTCGGTCGTCGGTATCACCAGTCAAGACCGTTGACCATGTTTGCGGACGATGCGCGCGGAGGATGATGTCGGAGAGCCGGGACAAAGAAACTTGCTGGTCGCGTTAGAGGAGCTTCCCCAATCTGAGTCGCAGGGCTAGGCCGAGTCGAGCTGGCGATGTTGCAGGGGTGGGGATCGAGTCGGTCGGCGCGGCGGAATGTTTATGCGACTTACACGAGAGTTGGACGGCCTCGCGGGGCTGCGATTGGGGGACGCCAGATCAGAGATTCACAATATTGAAGTAGAAGGGGGCAAAATCAAAAGTGAAAATTTCTAGTTCATGAAAGTTCGAATCACCGCTACTTGAAACTGCATATTTAATCGTATTCTGCTTGCTCAAAGAGAAGCGATTTGAGCAGCTCTCTACCCTTACTTACCACCAGGGCTGGCCCTGTCTAGCTGGCCCCAAAATCCATTCAACACCAAGGCCATGCGCAAAGCTCATCCCTAAGACCTTTGCAATTGACCCTTCATCCCATGAATTATCACTTCTCAATATCCTGAAGATACAAATTGCCACTCACTAACATTCCAGATCTCTTAGTGCCAAATAACACTGATGGATCCCATCCACCAGACCTCGCCAACGCATGGATTCAACCTTATCCTTACTTTGAAAACGGACCCTCACAAACCTCGCCTCCAGGTCTTCCACTCCATGATCTCGACCGGCCGAGTATGCCCTCTTTAGAGCCAGACTATCTACTCTGCCAAGCCACACGTCCCCATCCACTAGTCTCGGCCGATATGGGAAGGAAAAGCGTGTTTCTTTCGCCACCAGGTCTAGAAGATCATACAGCGCCAAGCTCACGATGCAACTGAGAATCCGTGATATTCCCGTAGCTTCAAAAGACCCTTCTCTTGGCTTGCAAGCCGTATTGCCGTTTCTTCAAGACACTCGATTCTCTGTAGACACTCCCAGCTGCGCGTCCCTCACTAACACTCCCCTGAAAAGCCGACCTGATGAGCCAGGGGCACCCAGAACACATATCCAGCAAATGGTCATTACACGTCTCATCGTCCCTGAGACAATGACTCGGCACATGGAAGCCCTTTCCATCCTCCACGTACGTCCAATCCCTCGGGAATACTTCTCACACGACACGTCCTCTCCACCTCCCCACCTCACCAGCTTACGCGGCCTGTCGCTCGATATCTTGGGTGCCAGATATAGCCTATACCACCGTCGACGCAGGGGCTGCTGGCCCCGAGAGAAACACTCCTACTGCACGGAAGGCCCTGACACCCAAACGCCAAGGAGCTCCAGCCCTCGCCACCCATCTGCCGTCCCATCCAGCGCCCCTGTCACCCATCGTAAGCTTATCCGCCGCCCCCAGCGGTTATTTCCACTGCACACACACTCACGCGCCAGAAGAGGAATGCACTTGTTCGAAAGGCCCTTGTTTGGGATATACGCTATGTATGTACAGGTAGATTGCTTGACGCCTACCAGGGTCTAGCCACCGCGAACCAAACAGAGAAACGCATTGCATTGCGCGTAACAAATCCTCCCTCCCTCCCGCTCCCCCCTGAACCTGAACCCGGGGGGCCATACCCCGCCCCAGCCTCGTGCGTGCCGTTTACATGCGAAGCCCGAAACTCCATTCCTCTGGTTGCCGTGATCAACGATCGTGATAAGATAGAAAACAAACGCTGAAAAATGCCATCGCAGCCTGTCCTCGGCTGTCTTCTGTTGTGTAAATCCAGACGCCACAGCAATGCATGAGAAAACAAAACCAAAAGAAAGAAAGAAAGGGCAGGAATCCATGCCCTGTAACCAGTGAACCGCCTCGTAAAGTTGCCTGTTCAGCTTTCCGCTCCAAACCCCAATCACTCCTGTGTTTCCGTTGTTGTAGACTGTCCATCTCAATCCGTTCCACCTCAACTCCTATTTCTGTGTCGCCGAACTTGCTGTGTTGTTCTACAGACAAAACTTTCGGTCCAGCATCCTCAAAGCTCTCGCGTCTTCACTGGCGCCTTTCTCGGTAGATGCTGCGCCCGATCCGCTACCTCTCGGGCTGCTGCTCGCGCTTCCATTGCTGGTAGTCTTCGTCTCGCCATTCGAAGTAGGGTGAAGCAAAGCAGAGAGGCTCGCCTTGTTCCCGTTGACTCCTGTCGTGCTCTCGGAATGAGAGCTTCGTGGGGGGCTCACGCTCAGGTTCCGGCTCGGTGGCGTGCTGATAGCAGCCAAAGTGTTCCCAGAGGGGCCGCTGGTTACAGCAGACACGGCAGACAACGCAGGAAGAGGTCCCTGGGGGTTACGCGGTGCAGTAGTAGAAGGAGCTGAGCCAGGGGGCCCTTGGTAAGGCTGTTGTTCCCGTGGTGGTAGCGGAATGTGTGTGTAATGCGGCGAAGGGTTCTGAAACGCTGTCTTCGAGGGAAGAGGTGGCGGAAGAGACGTTCGCGGCCCGTCGTAAGGTGGCGCATACTGATGCGGCGGGATGCCATGCTGTGCGACATGATGCGGCGGGACATGGTGTTGTTGGCCGTTCATGGCGTTCACGGGGTAAGGGGCCACGTAGTGACCATATGGAGGTGTTGCCATTGGCGAAGGTGGCCAGCCATATCCGGGTTGGCCATAGTGTGGCGGGTAGTGATGCCCATGGGGGTGTTGGGGCGCAATCATGTACGGAGGCGGTTGCTGCATCGGTGTTCGTGTGAGAGCTGGGGTTTGGTTTGTCTCCCCCATGCTGGACTCCGGGTACATGCCTTTAGCAGGCACAATGGCGCGCAATGACGGGTCTGAGGTTGGTTGAGGCAGCTCGGGCGTGCCTGATTGGGGTCGTGCGTAGTATGAGATGAGATGGAGGTGCTGACCCGTTGAAGTGGTGATACTGAACGACTGCTTCATCAATCCATCCGCCTTGTATCGGTAACCTTCTGGCTCGCCGTCGTCCTGGTCCTCGTCGCTACCTCGACCAGAGTCTGGCGTCTTCCCGGCACCCCTACGGCCGCCACCAAATCCACCGCCTCGCTTGCCCTCCATCTCGCGATACGTCAAGAAGCTTCCCGAGACTCGACTGGCGCTCCACGACTTGCCATCGGTCCACCGCCTCATGCCCGCTTCTCGCTCGTCCCAGACAAACACCGATCCTGATCGGATGGATTGCCGCTCCTTCTCAGATAGTCGTCGCTGTACTCGCGGCAGCAGGCCTAACCGACAAGCCTCGAACAGCTTGATGGCGTCGGCGGGCGTCCGCACATATCCGTGGTATGTCTCCATCCTGTGCAGGAGGTAAGGGTCCGACGTCTGGAGTTGACGCACTTTGCGTGATTGGGGGGCGAAGGAATCCTGAGCCTGGGGACAAGCTCAGGAACTTCGACGGCTTCCTGCGTCTTATAAAGGGCACGACCAGGACTGGGTCGCTCTTCTAAGCTTCCACGCGGCGCCCCACCAGATCTAATCGGCCCAGGCCGTTTGCGTAGAGCAAATTTATCAGAGCCCGCTCCACACTGGCTCAAGGTTGAGCGGAATTACGGCCAGGGCTCGCTCCACCAACCGATAGAGGATGCTGGCTGGCTGGCTGGCTCGGGCGTTGGCGCTGGCGTTGGTTTCGTTTGCCTTTGCTTGGCGACCCTGGGGCTAATAATGCTGCTGTTGAAGAAAACGCCGAGAGCTCAATGTAACCGAAAATGCTCTGGGGTTATGCTTGAACCCAAATGGGGATCGCCGTAGATCTATCAGATGACCCTTTGCGTATACTGCTGGAAGAAGTACTGAAACTAGTGCGTTGAGTCAGTACCAGAAGTCTTCAAGTTTGGTAAAGTATGTATGTAGTCGCGAATGCAGTGACCGTTAGGTTTCAAAGGAACCAAAGGGGGGGAGATAAAAGCAAGCTGACGAAACGTGCAAGGGATAAGAGCAAGACCATGCTGGAGCAGCACCTGTACCATATATAATGCTGATACAGGCCGCGCAGGCCCGCACATATGGCATGGTGACACTTCACCTAGATCCAGGGGTAGAGGAATGCCCACGATCGACTTCTGGAAGAGCGCCGTCTGAGCCGATTTGGCGCAGATCCACTCGACCAAAAGTTCAGAGGTTGAGGTGTGATGCCGCTTGGCGATGTGTACGAGAATGTAGAACGACGATGTGCTTGATGGGTTTGTGATGCCTTGGCGCCTGGGATATTGACACAAGAGCGTTGTGGTTGGGGAGGCCGTTGAGGACATTTCCCGGAAGAATGCAAGTCGTCTGTTTGCCAAACCATATGGTGTCTCAACAGATATCCCGAACATCTGATGACCGGCTCTTAGACGGACGGGCACGACGGTCCCAGTGCCGTGGCCAGCGTTTGTGGACGAGGGAGGACACTTGACCCTTGCATAACCGGGCTCGCCAAAACATGAAAGTGGTATCCTCGGGTACACAGAATTCCCAATCCGAAAGACGACGAGACCTGAGACGGAAGCTGACGTACCTTTCGAGACGACGTTGCGGGTGCAGGAAAGCGGCTCGATGCGTAGACGGGGTTTGAACTCGGTGGAACAAGAGACGACGGTGCAACAGAGAGCGGGTGAGCCAGATAATAAGGGAGAGCCGGGGGGGCCAGGGACTAGGGCTGGACTAGGTTCAGAACAGTGTTATTCTCCAACGTCTTTTCCACAAGGAGATTGGGTGACGACCAAAGGGGAGGCAAAGTGAGATAAGGTTGTGAGGGAAAGGCAAATGTAAGAAAAGGGAAAAAGGCCTTCGGAAGGGGAGAAAGGACCAAATCCAAATGGATAGCTCGGCGACACATGGCCGGTTCGTGTGGAGTATCTGGACGGAGTACGGCAGAGAAGGAGGGCGTGAAGGAGCGAGGGTAGGGGTGTGTGGCCAGTGGAGTCGTTGGTGTTGGTCAGGACAAGCTTTTGTCACGCTCAAGGGCTGATCCACCGCCTAGCACCCACGCAGAAGCACAGGGGAGGAGAGATGACGCCGCAGGGCGCTGGAAAGGCTGGGCTGGGCAGTAGACTGGACTGGACTGGACAGGAGGACGCCGCCTCCACAGGGACTGCCCGGAATGTGGGCGCAAGACAAACAGGGGACCAGCACTGAAGCGCAGCTGGTCTCTGGCGGCATCGCAACTAAACGACAGACAGCCAGCGGCCAGCTGAATGAGAGGGAGGCTGACGAATCGCTTGAGGAATTGGGGACAACGAGATAACGGGGGGCGCGCGCATACCGGAGTTCGAAAGTGACAGTCCGCCGACGGCTGTGTGATCTGGTGGCGTCCAAAAGCGTGATCGTCCTTCAGGTTTAAGTTTGATGTTTGTTTGGTGGGCCGTTTATCCGTTCACTGGGACGAGCCCAGGCCTTGTCCTCGACAAGTTGTTCGTGATATCGCACCGCACTGGGCTTTGCTGCTCAGCTCGATGGGTGATTTAGGCTCTCGGACTGTATTCTCCCGGCCGTCTCTTCCTGATCTTGACTTGAGTCTTCTGGTCGCTGCGTCGTGCGAGGAACGAGTGCCGGCGCGCGTACCCGTCAGGCCAGGACCCAGCAGCGTCGCTTCGCCTTATCCACCGAGCCCACGCAAGTCGGCGCTGGTGCTCAAACAGGTGACGACGACAGCGGACGACGACGTTCGCTTATTCGGCAGTCCAGGCGCTATTGCTGAAACACCAGCGACGGTAGATCCGAGAATTGATTCGCAGTCGGGGGAGCATTGAGGGAGACGGTGATAGTTGTGGGTTATTGCGCGAGAGAGTTGTTGGGGTGAGGTGCCGTTAAGCGTGAAAGCTTACTGTTATTGTCTATTCGCAAGCCGCAACGCGGAAGGAGCTCATCAGCAGTGCTGCTCCTGCCTTCTATTTGACTCTACTAAAAGAATTCCTGGCCCCCAAAAGCTGCACAACCTAAGATCCTCGCTTCATCCAACTAAAGCGCCGATATTATTCATGCGAACTTGACCTCCCGGCTCTTAATCAAATCGGGCTCCGTGGCCTCTTCTGCTGGCGGCGACAATAAGGTCACGAAAGAACCACCTAAGCTTATTTCCACAGGCGCTGACGAGGAGCCCCGGGGCTTGGTGGGGTCCGTCGAGAACTTCAGAGACTGGGACCGGGGTGTCTCAGGCGCTGACTGGCGCTGGCGCAGGCGCGGCATCGGGCGTGTCTCCCGTTCCAAGACGCCACTTAGCCAGGACAGACGCCCGCTGAAGCGCAGCAAGCTTCAGCGACCTCAGGCGCTGGACCGCAGTGGAGATGCCCTGGAGGTCGCCTGGAAGCGACGGCACGCTGGCCCCCGCCCATCCATTAAAGCGGCCCCTGTAGCGTCATCCATTCCCTCCCGTCCCTGCTGAGGCTTGGCCGTGATTCCGTCCATCGCCGGCAGCCCTCGAAGTCCTCGACTCGACTTGGCCGCGCCGTCAGCGGATGATGCGGCTGTCCTGTCCCAGAAGGGCTTGGCATTCAGCCGCCATCTCCCGCCTTAAGTGCCGTAGCTGCCGGTCTGGGGTGGTGCTTCGCTCTCGAAACACGGATTCCAGTCCTGATGTTGGTGATGCTGCACCTGATAATCAGTCGAAACTTGCTGTACTTCCGAGCAAGTACCTTTCCAGCAGGTGTGCAACAAATCAGGTCTGTCTGGGTAGTCTCGCAAGCATCGTCGACAACTTCCCCGGCAGAGTAGCACCCCGTTCGCCAACTCCTACCGAGTCTCCTTCTCCGTACCTCCGAGGCGACATCATCCCGTAGGCGACATGCTTCTTGTCCCAGCGTCCCCAAAACCACTTGTCGTCATACACGCCCCCCGGTATCTATCATGTTTGCCGTCGTGCAAATCGCCCGTTACGTGTCACCCTTCTCGACTGCTCAGCCAGGTAAATACAGGGCGCTTCGATCTCTCACAGCCGCCCGCCTCGCAAGACACGCCCGCTTTACAAATCCCGAGTCTCAGTTGGGAAACGTCCATCGGCTGTGGGCGCTTCACTAAATCGAGAGCAAGTTCCGAGTCAAATTGCCTTGGGTTTGTTGATTGTTTGGACCATCTTAGGCCTAGTATGTCTCACATGTAGCATCCGCCGAGTTGCGCCTTGTGCCATTGTCTCTGCCAGCCCGCCACACTCCTTGTCAGAGCTTGTCATTGCGGCAAACCCCCAACCAATGTTTACCAAGGCTTAAATTTCCTTTTTTTAAAGTTGTGCAAAAGACCCCCAGGCTCGTCAGTGTCGCTGCCGCCATCAATTAGCCTGACGGTTGGCAGTGTCGGCAACAGCCTCATCCTGTTTGGAGCAAGGACGTCACGGAGTCAGCACTTAATCCTCCAAAGATTCCACCGTCAGTCATCAGCAATCCACCAGCATTACTTATTCTATTTCAGGTGTGAAGGAACATGCAGTTCTCGTGAGATCTAATCATCTCTGCATGCACAGAGGCAGTCTCGATAGAATCATCATCTATGATGGATGATGCCAGTAGACGAGACCACTTCTCTTGGCATGCAATTAGCCCTGTGGCTCGTGTTAGTTCAAGCCCACCAAACTGTACGGAGTACTCCGTAAGGATTACTGCAATTATTCCACAGGCCACTTTGGCAATTCTGCCCTAGGGGCATTCCTGAAGGCAGTGGCGATGACTATTCTAGCCATAGACAGACAGTCTTGTTGCTAAGCTTAAGGCCAACAAACTCAAGGCCACTCAATAACCTTTCGCCCGTCTGCCCATAGTCGATCAGATCGCTACACCTGGTCACTGGGGCTTTCAACTCTCAATTCCAGAAAAACTTGATCCTTGCGGCTCTCTGCTCGTTACTGGAAACGTCCACGTAACACTCATCTGCGGGTCGTACTTCTTGTCCTCGAGCAAAGGACCCTCCTTCGCCGCAAAGCCTCCGAGACTTAGAACCGTTCCACTGTCAGAGCAGCAGGGCTTATGAGGCAGTTGGTGAGAGACGGTCTCCGAGAATTCAAGCCGCTTACAGTAAGTGCTTTGTCCCGAAATACCGTCACTGTGGCCGTGCGACGCGAAAATCAATGGCGCCCCCATACTGCGGAAACGCCGTTCTGACAAGATGCCTCACTGGAGGAGATCCCTCGTGACACCGTTCCAGAAGGCTTCGCTCCGTTACAAGTAAGTTCCATTCGGGGGACGCTCAACGTGCAACGTGACAAGTGGTTTGAGTGATGTGTCAAGCTTTCAGTCCAATCCAGCCACACCAATGACTCGGAAAAATCGGCCATTTCCATCCTCGATCCAGGCCGATTCCCCGCAAATCGTGTTGTCTGTCTCCAGAAGATGACGTCGTGCCGTGCTTCTGGGAGGGTCCCGAATGAGAAAGAAGATGCGATTCTTAAACCCGGCATAAAGCCTTTCTTCGTATAAGAAATGGCACCTCAAACGGAGAGCACGGAGCCTTCTCGGGTTGGGCCTCTGTGTTCCGTACTGAGATGCAACAGGGGCACGCGCTTACACGGCTCCGTCGGGGGTCCAACTAGCCAGTGCTTGGCTCACCGAGGATCGTCAGGATATGTCATTCAGGCGTGACCTGACGAAATCCGAAGTAAGACCAGCGGCTCAAAGTAAAGGGCTGCGCGGTCTGGCTACTAGGCTATTCCGACCCTTGGGTTTCGGAAAACCGGCTCACAGCTATGGCTAAGCAAATCCCTAACCAATACGAGGTCGGGATTTCGTAAACAGCCCGTCCTTAGGTAGGCAGAGTTCCTTAATGGAACTCGAAAATTACGATTCACTTTTCACTTTCGGATGCATGTTGTCGCCTAATTGCTGCCGAGAACACTCCGTACGTAAGCAGCGTTTGGTTTTGATGAGGCATATGTACATCCGTATAATCCCCTGCCAGAGCCAAGCCTTGGCTTGTCCGATCCTCGCTGCACCCGCTCCAATCCTGCTGGGGCGGGTTACAAATGGGCATTGGGACAAAACGTTCGACGTGGCTTAACATTCGGTGAGTTCAAGTCTATCGAAGCGTTTGTGAAAGCTTCGGATCGAATCAAGGCAGATTTGCAAGGGATGCCTTGTTCTGAGCCTCACTTTGTGAAGCCCCCTTGAAGTCACAGCCACGCGTGGATTAAGCATAGATTTAAGCGTTGTCAGCCACTAATCTTGGCACGGCGATGATTCCGCGGGGGCGTGAGCGCATCAAAGCCTCGAATCCTTCCTCGTACGCGGAGATAGCTCCGCAGGCTGCCTAGACCTCGTTCAGCGCTCAATCGTATTCCGTCTCGGCAGCATTAGGTCCTTGGAAACCCAGCAGCTGATATGCAGAAGCGTGGGCTATTGGGTCTGTGGCTTCAGAAGGAAAATGGAGGCGTAAAGGGAGTGGTCTTGGTGCTGCTGTAAGATGCCGTCCGAACCGACTTGGCTGCCGGGGGGCAAGGGCTTGGTTTCATGCTGATCTTTAGGCTTATTCCCGGGGTGGTTCGCGGTGCCGGGTGGATCTGCCTTGGCTCTGTCTGATGTTATTAACAATTATTGTCTGATTGTCACAATGCCGAATTGGTAAGGAGTCGGAAAGCAGTTGGGGGTCAGAACAGCTGTCGTGCAATCGTCCTCGTGCGCTTGTACTGCAAAGAGACGCTGCAGGTGATGAGACATGCGCCCGCATCGATGAGATTCGATATGTAAGCCAAGGCGCATGACCCTTTTTCTACGGGCCGAACGGGACTTGGGCAAGTGACAGCATCAGGATCGTCGTTGTTTGGTGGGAAGCCTGACGACTGACCTGAAGTTGGCAACTCAGACAGCTGGATATTTCGGCATCTTCCATGCACCTTGTTCAAGGACGCCGGGCGCCGCATCAGCGCTGCTTCCTAAAGGGGCTTGGCAGGACAGATTAACCAAAGGCTCCTCCATATTTCGCGTGCCGATCTGTCCGTGGTCTGCCAATGCCCGCGCGGAATGACTCGACCTGTGGCGCCTCGCGCCAACCTTATTGCGCAAGCCCCGGAGCGAAGCTTTTTGCTCAATTTTGCCATGCAGGCTAGGCAAAAGCTTGGCCTTCTGCGGCGGCATGCTTATCCGTGTTAAGGTCTTGCTAGGTGAACACGAGGGTGTGAGCGAACGGTGAGCGGGCGGAGACACACCTGGAGCAGGGGATGGTGATGACGACGACGCTGTTGCTTCATCTGAGACAGAGTGGGTGCTGCAACAGACAGAGGATCGTTTGTCGTTCTGATTGAGTAGGTGTGCCGTGTCTGCGAGACTCAGGTTCAGGCAGACGACACGGGCATGCGCTGTGTAGAGACAAAGGAGGGACTTTGGAGGTTGACGTTCAACCAACCTTAAGACTTACTCAGCATCGCTCGCCGTCCCAAAATCTTACTGGCGGCAGGGGCAACATTGGCCAGCTTCTCTTGCCAATTTCCATGTGAACATGTGACTTTCGTTTGCAGGAAAGAACTACCTGGGTCTCCTGCTCTTGGCGGGTAAGCAGGTCCCTCTTCTGGAAGGAAACGATGAGGACTGCACACAGGTCCAACTGCCAAATCACCATCTGTCCAGACAAGAATTTTCCAATCTCCATCATCTACAACACCAACCCCTCAGCAAAATCGCCTAGCCATCGCCTGAGACACTCACCTATTGTAAAGCAGCAATGACCTGACGATGTGCACTTTTGTTTCCACTTCAATCCACAATAGACCTTGCCAAGCAAACCGCCAATTCGATAGATCGGAGTTAAGGGCTTAGGCCACGAAGCTCAACCACAGGTCGAACAATTCCCATCAATGAGGCGCACTCACTGGCAGACAGCATTGTTGAAATTTGGCAAGGCGAACTGGAAGCTATCCTGGTTCTCATAATCCCGAATGCTACCCCAGCCCCAGCATCCCTGTCCAATTCGAGGACGATTGTGAGTCGAGTCACTTCCTGGTCAACGATGAGCCCGTTTGACATAGTATTACAGGGGTTTTCAAACGCGTAGCAAACAATAACGGCCCACTGCACGCATTTCTCGCAAAGTTCCCCCGAAAGCGTCACGACAGAATCCATAATAGCGTATCTTGGCCACTGCAACGTTGAACAATTCGGCTTGAGATAGGGAAAATAGGCGGTGGTCAGTGAGAAGCCTTCCATGCATTAGCGGCGAGTGCGGCAGAAGACGCCTGGCGTGCCGCAACTCTAATCCGCCGCCCTCCACTGAAGCTCGTGCCCAGACTTGGCTGGACTGTCTATCAGGTCATGGCCGCAGGCGACGGCGTCGGCGCCCAGCAGTTCCGACGTCTAAGAAGACTGGTTGGATACGCGGGCGTTCTGACCGCCCCCAGCCGATGGCAAGCTAGCTACGCACCAAGAGTCAAATAACCCCAGGTCACGGAGACGCTTCTCAGCCTCAGCAGGAATCAGATCCCAGGGTTCAGCTCCTCTACTAATTAACGACGTTCCTTCGTTTGTTTGAGGCTGGCAGCAAACGACAGCACTTACGGAGTAGACAGCCAGAACGAAGATCAAGGGGTCCCCCGGTGTCCCAAGATGTGCCGGCCAAGCCGTTCAGTGAACGGTGCTGGCGATCGCAGACACATGTCGGCTCCTTGGTAGCGATTATCTAACGGGAATGCCCCCCATTTTCTGGTCCGTCATGTTGTCGACGGTGGATCGTCGTCTGGATAAGACGGCATCACGATGGGCGAATTCGTCAACCTCGCCAACAAATGACGTGAAATGCGCTCCTTTTCGACACTAACCCGGGTCCACGCTTGTTCCTCCATCTGGACAATAACCATCTTGGCCAACCTTATGTCTTGACCCTAATTCTCACAACATGGCGCGCGGACAAGCAAGGCCCCGTAACTGATTATCACGCACGCAGAGGATTGGCCAGCCCGGAAGTCCTTCGACGAGGGTCTGCCAATAAAGTCCCTCCCTAGACCAACTTTGTCGGTCGTTCCGCACTCAATCTCCAGCCAGACAATGGCGCTGGTCAAGTGGCCTGGCCCACCTCCAGTCGAGATTTCGCCCTAGTCCCGACAGCGAGCTTAAGCTTAATTCGCTTGATTCGTTGCGGCGTGTCGTCAGCTAATCCCTGCCCGGGAGCGGCCTTGTGGGTAGACTCCAAAATGCGACGACGCCCCGTGCCAGGCTGACGCGTTCACCGGCAAAGTCGGAATATCACGAGCGAGGATTGGTCGACCAGCCCGTCGAGGGTGAAAAGGCCCCCGTGTCAGCCCTCGGCAACATTTCTCGAGCGAAGAGTCCCGGGATAGAGAGTGTCATCGACTCGAGTTGAGATCCCTCGAGCATCCATGGAGTCTCCGAGGGCGTCGAGTGGCCCGACAAGAGAGCAGCTGGAGAGCCACAAAGGAGGAAATGGGTGGCGGGAGGCCACGAGACCGCAAAGGCTTGGCACGTCAAACTATCGGCCTTTCGACCTCGTCGTCGTCCTCGCGAGTGAAAACTGGGGAAGCAGAGAGCCTCCGGAAATAAAGCGCCGTTACGGTTCCACTCTCGCCCCCTTCGGACGCTTCCTTCAACGTTCCAGCCTCTCTTGGTTGACGCCTCGCAACCCCGGACGGGTACGTCGGCACCAACCTATTGGTTTCTGCGCCGCACGATGAGGGCAGCGAATCCCTGGCTAGGCTGCTAACTGCGATATGCTTATCCTGGCAACCCAGCTCGCTCACTCGCAGCCGCTCCGACATGGGTGAGAATGCTGACATGCTTTTTGCGGCCGCGAGTCAATCATTGTCTCGCTGGAGAGCACCTAGAGGTCTATACGAGGTAGCTACGAGGAAGTTCCCCAGGCCTGGCCCTCTGGTGGCTGCGAGGCTATGGGAGATGGCTTGGGCACATTGGAGTCCAGAATCAGACGGGGGTCCTGCCGTCGACGCCAGACCAGCGCAACACGCCATTGCATGCCGTGTTATCCAGATTTTGCTCCTCCTGGCTGGTAACTAGCAGTACCCCGTAAACCTACCCAATCTTTATCTCGCCCGCTATCGACGCTTTAACCACAACAGTCGATCTACACTGCTTTCCGGAAGGAGCTCGTAGCGCCAGCTATATTGCATCAGACTAGCAGGACGGCTGCACAAGTGACCAGCTGGCGGCTGGCTTCCGCGGATTGGTCTGGACTGGACGCTTGTTGGGGGTTTTGCGCTGCGAATCGCTCAACCCACTACAGGGTAGGTGGTTGTGCACCTCCGTCGAGTTTGCCAATATGGTGTTCCCAGACATCTCGCAAATGTGAAAGCCAGGCCCAGTAAATTGGAACAACTGATAGTCACATAATCTATGTGCAATGACCATGCTTTGCTCAGATAATGAATTTTTTGCCTAGCAGTTTTCGATCCTTGTCTAACGGTCAGCGTATACTTCTGAACTAATCTCAAACAAGAGTTGAAAGTCGAGGAGGTATTCACCAAGAATAGCCGAGATACTAATATCAAGACATCAAGGAGTAATCGATTATGAGGCTCCATCAGAGCGTGTCGTATTGGTATGTAAAGTACAAGCGAGCTATCTGAATGCTAATCTATCTAATGATATAAAGTCCTCGCTTACCACAGGCTCGACACAGGACAATAGTGTACAATAATACAGAATGATCGAAACACATGACTCAACCTATTAGATGTCTCGCAACCTCAAATCCCCGATTAGGTCAATCGCGGAAGATCCAGTGCGTTTCCCCGTCGGGTGTCAGCGTCTGACCCAGATCTCGCAACGCCGTACACATGTTCACCAAACCTGGGCTCCCAACGACACACCATTGGAGGAAACAGCAGCGTGAAGCCCGGCAAGACCATCTCTGGTTGACGAGGCCATGTAGCACCAGGATCTCACACCCCATCTGAAGTCTGGGGCCACGGTCCAACATGCTCCTCGTGTTTGCCGCCGCCACTCAGATGTGTCGCTCGCCTCGATTCGTGTCACCGTATCACACAGTCTGGGGCACAAAGACACGGGTGCGAGATCACTCGCTCAAGTAGATCGCGCTCTCCGGCGGTGTGGGTGGTGGAGAGTCCGAGGTAGGCAAGCATTAACGAGCATAGCCTAAGTGCAGCCAAGATTGCCTAAGGAGGAGAAGGTTGCATGGCGAGAGGCTCTCCGACACGGGCAGACAAACCAACCACCGAAGAAGAGACCCTAGACTAACAGTCACACCGTTCGTAGTGACGGGGGAACGGAACGACATCGCGAACGTGCGGGACGCCGGTGAGGTAACTCAACAAACGATCGAAGCCTAGGCCAAACCCGCCGTGAGGAGGGCATCCCCAGCGACGAAGATCTAGATACCAACCAAGGTCGCTGCCGTTGCTGAACCGCTTGTCGGGGACCTTGAGGCCGTGAAGTTGCATATTCTCCTCGAGCTGAGCAATGCGGTGCTCACGCATGGAGCCGCCTGCAAGTTCCCCAAGACTGGGTACTAGCAAATCGAAACAGTCGACAACAGGGCCCTCGGATGGAGACGACGCGGCCTGGCGCATGTAGAAGGCCTTGATCTCACGCGGGTACTGGGTGACGAAGATGGGTCTGTAAGCATCATTGGCCTTGTCGTAGCCGACCTCCTCGGCCAGGTACTTTTCGTGTTCAGACTGAAGGCCAGCGCCCCAGACAGGTTTGTGCTCGAAGCGCTCCGCAACTGGGGCGAGAATTTCGATAGCCTGGTTATATGTAATCCGAGGCCATTGCTCGGTGACGAGAAGACCCCTCCAGCGTCGGTTGAGTTGCTCTTGCTCGACCAGGTCTTCAAACGCTAAGCGTTCTGCAGGATCCTTGCTGTCGATGCGGTTGTTCTTCAACTCAGTGGCTGCGTTGAGCTCCCGGAGGCCGCTGGTAAGGGATGTCAACATGTTCTGGACCAGATCCATGACTCCATTCATGTCATCCACGAAGCTCATCTCTGCCTCGAGCATATAGAATTCACTGAGATGCCTCGAGGTATCACTTTGCTCGGCCCGAAAAGTCGGGGAGAGAGTCCAGACGTTGCCAAGGGCCTGGGCCATTGACTCGAGATGAAGTTGGGACGAGACGGTGAGGTACTTAGGATCTCTGAAGAACTCGCTTTGCCCTCCGGCTTTGACAGAGAAGGCCTCACCCGCACCCTCGCAGTCTGAGGATGTGATGATGGGAGGGTGGCATTGCTGAAACTTCTCCCGGAAGAAGAATTGTGTGAGGAGGGCGGTCACGTCGGAGCGGAAGCGCAGTAGCGTGGAGTTGAGGGGAGTACGAGAGCGGAGATGAATGATGGTCCTGAGGCTCTCAGGGGTCTGGTATTTGTTTTGGATAGGGTACGTCTGTGAAGTTGTTAGAGTCAGGTTGCTAGTTGGAGCCTCGCTTTCAGGGGTTCATCTCACCTGGGGGTCGGATGGGCCAAGAACTTCCACCTCGGTGACTTGCAGTTCAGGAGTGGCGGTGTTTACTTTTGACACAGCACTCTTATCTGTCGACTGGCCTTGTCCGGCTTCCGAAGATGGTGGTTTGGGTTTGGAGTTATCACACCACGTCCCCTTGAGACGGACAGCCGCACCTGGCCTCATACTAACATGACATCAGCAACAAGTCAGACACATGGAATGATGTCTACGTACTCTGAGGCTAGCTTCTTATCCACGACAACCTGTACGGGCCTCATGGACGAGCCATCGGTGATGTCGATGAACCGTACCCCTGAGGCCTTCCTCACTGACCTAACCCATCCGCAGAGCTCGACGCCCGACACGTGTGCCTCGGGACTCCACGATTTCAGATCGGCAACAGTCTTTACGTTCCCCTGACACTCACCAGGCACACGTACGGAATAGCATCGCCTAGCTGGCCAAGCATTGGCCCGAAATGAGATCTTGGGTAGACGCATCGAGCGCATGATCGGACTTCAGCATACGAGATGCGGTGGGTCATGAAATGAGCAACAAGAACAATGTGAGCGGCCGGTCAGAGTATGAGAGACTAGCAGAAGTTGGTGTCGTGACGGACGGGCTGATGCATGACCAAGCTTTGGGACGAAAGTGCCCGGGGGCGTGGAGCTCGTGACTGCAAGGGATGAAGAGCCAGGCGATATCTCAATGAGAGACGGGACAGAGACGGGATGAGAAACCAGGGGTGGAGAATTTTCCGTGATGGTGTCCGTACTGTGCGGCGGCGATGGGTCCGGATCCGATGGACGGGAGGAAAATGGTTCCGCCGGCGGGGAACAGGGCTTTCCATCCCACTGGGCCAGCACTGACAAGGCCCCTGACAGCGCTGCGATTTAGGGGTCCTCCAGCGACCTGGGGCATGCCATGCTGGAGTGAGGTCGACTCGACGTCACCTGTGTCTGCTCCATCGCGACTTCCCCCTAATGTCGTGTTGTTGTTGACTTCCTTCCGCAGAACTCGGCATGACCTTAACCCAACAAACAGCGCGGAGTACCAGAACCTCCGAACTCTCTCCTATCACCAACATCACCTTCCCCTCTCGCACATCACCATCAAAGACGCCACGCTAGGGACCAGGCCTCCGCAGAAGCAAAAGCAAAGCCGCTCCAGAACACTCGTCCGTGATGCAGCCTTTCCTCCCACACCGCATCGACGACCCGCTCCCTCCCCTCGGCCTCGGACCTCTTGTCTTGGACCAGGCGCCCTGACGGCCTGGATGTCTTGCATCCTCGTCTGTCTCAACTTTGACCAGATCGATTGCGCAACCAACCTCCACTGGGTCTCATTTAGAATTCATCTCGAGTCCAATCCAAAGTTCGGATGAGCGAGTGCGGGACGGGATCAGCTGCGAGATGAGATGGGATGCGAGGAGGTGATGGGCTCGGCTAGTTGCTTTGCCTGCGGGATCGCACCCATAGCTCGGATGCACAGGCACGCATACGGCTCGGGGCAAGGGTTAAAGAACTTGTGGAAACCAGACTAATGATGACCAACAGGTGCCTTGCCTCCTGGAACACCACAAGCCATGCGTCCCGTCTAGAGTATGCACACCATCACGTTTCCAGGTTGCCGTTTCTTTTTCTCTGGGGAGGTCGGACCCAACGAGAACCCCCACGCAGACGATTCGCACTGTCGGATTTGCCCCTGCTGGCACTTAGACGTCGTTGCATCAGGCTCACACAGAGCTATCGACAAGGCGAGATGACAGTGTTGCACAGATCTTGACTCGCAACAATGTCCCGGGCTGCGAGTGTTGTCTCGTCTCAAGTCCCACGTCTGACGCCTGAAGGTTTAAGCCACAGATGAAGCTGGGACAAATGAGGACGTGCCTTTTCCTTCCAGCTGCATGGCGCCGGCCTCGCCAACTCTTGGCTAGTCGCCATGTCTCTAGTTCGGCGTGTCGTCAACTCACCCAACCACAACGACGACCTCCTGTTGCGCCAACCCATGGCCTGTTCCAGGGTTGTCTGAGATGGGCGGCACCGCCTGTGTCCCGTGAGATCTTGCAGCATCAGACCCAGCCATCGACGGTGGGCACCCAGTGTTGCCCAAGCCCCAGTTTCCCGTCATCCCCCGTCCCGGAGCCGGAGTAGCTCCTCGTGCAAGCCTCGAGTCTCGATGGATCTCTGCCTTGCCCTGTCCAGGTACCCCAGTCCTCCTCGCGCAAGCCTCTTCTCTCAAGGTCAACCTGGATTAGGTCGTCGGGTACAGTACGTATATGCATCTGATAGTTCAGGGTACTGTGCGTTTGTCTTGCCTTGCTACGAGCTACGGTCAGGGTCTGGTCCTGGCAGTTCGTAATATCCCTAGTGGGTTGGCCGGCGTCCTTCTGTTCCTGGCTGTGCGAGCAGTAATGACTTCTGGTGCTGCGTGTCGTGTCGTGTTGTTGAGCGGCGTGAGTCTAAACGACATTTCGAGAAGGCAGATACAACATGCACAGCTGGGACAGCACTTCATGAATGCGGTCTCCATCGAGAGAAAGAGATGCCTTCTCCGGTCCGAGTCGTCCTGAACTTGTCGAGGCCCCAGGCTGCCGGGTCTGTTGGCTCGCCTGCCGCTGAATCTGTCCTAAACAAGTGGTTCAGATCTTGGACATATTGGGTCACACAACCAGTCGACATCCCTTCCCTCTCGCTTGCGCCGCCTTTTTGCCTTTTGGGAAAGCCTGAGGTGAGTCCCTGAATGCTGTCCAGTGACGAGTCCTCCACCCCGTGTTGCTTTTGCAGAATCACTGCCCGGAGTATATAAGGTCCTTGGCCGCCAATGCAGGGCTTCCTTCTTCTCTACCCCCTCTCACCCTCTCCCTGGACACCTTCTTCTCACCTCAGCCTTAACACATATCCTGCCTGCAACTTGACCTATCTGAACATTCATACCATATTTGGCTTGGCCCCAACCTACTCATCGGCTGAAACACGGATCTATTTGTTGGCGGACAACTAAGTCAGCTGCACCGCGTGCTTCTGTGACGACATCTTCATATACGCTACTCCTGCCGCTGCTGCCCCCGTGGTGCTACGGCTGCATCATCGAGGACCACCTCCATTGCTACTATCGCTATGGCTCCGTCGTCTCGATCTAACCGGGTACGGCCGTCAGAGGTCGCGGCTGACACCAAGCGGAACTTCATTCCCTTGGTCAAGAAGAACTACGCCGAGGTCTTTCCCCCATACTCATACCTCTACAGGCAGCCCATACATCAGCTCCCGATCCAGCGCCGGCCGTCGACTCGTCCACCAACCTTTAGGATCGAGATTGGTGACCCTGTCGATATAGCGCTGACGGCCGGCTCTGCAGACACATTACAGAGTCAGCAGATGGGCGGCGGCCGAATCCGAGTGCCCTTCATCTGTGCCGCCAACGAGCGGCGGCCAGGAGGAGACTGGGAAACGGGCTGTGTGGGCTATGAGGAGAAGCTCTGCCGGCGAAGCAACCTTTCAGCCACGCTCAACACCCCCTGGCCCGACTCACCGGAATCTGTCAACTACCCCATCCCCTCACAGGGCGGTATTCTATCCGATTCGGTGGTAGTCTGCCGTGGCCCTCACGATCGTTATGACAGGTTGGATTCTTGGTTCGACCTTCCGGTGGTCTCAATGCCTCCTACGAGATGGCCGAAGCTCAGGGACAATGGCCTCAAGTACTCGTTTGCGGAGGAACGCGAGATGACCCGAGATAAGCTCCGCGGTGCCCTCCGCATCTGCCTGTACAACGGGTACGACCGTGTGGTTATTGGAGACTTTGGCCTGGGTAACGGCTACCGTAACCCACCGCAGGAGTTGGCCGAGCTTTGGCGCGACGTCTTCCTTTTTGACCCTGATCTGCGCGGCCAATTCGCCTATGTCATCTTCGTCTTCGAGGACCAGATGCAGAGCACAACCCGGAACATCTTGGACGAAATTGCGAAGAAGGCAGGCGGCTCTAAAGGCAAGTCGAGAGCTGGGTCATCGAGCTCGTCATCGTCATCATCATCGTCGTCTTCTCGATCCCACTCTCACAGCCCAACCGACTCCCAGATCTTTGAGCATGTCTTCAGCGAGGGCGAAATCCGTCGGGTCCTGAGCCAGCCCGATCCTCGGTATGGACTGGGGATGATTACGACATGATGCATGCTCATGCTCCATTCCTCGCTGACGGCGCGAGGCGTTGCAACAGCGGGCGGTCCTCGTGCCCGAGCACGAGACGGGGAGGAGCAGGCGGAGGAGGAGGAGGGCAAGGAGGGGTGCTGTTCCTTGGGCAGCATGACCTAGGCCTGGGTCTGGGAGCAGACATGTGGAGGAGGTCGAGGAGGGGGGGCCAGCGTCTCCCCGTGGTAGGCCAGAAGGCGGCTGGGACGACGAGCCCATGCACGCACGCCTCGCAGCCCCCGCCCAAGCCCAAGCTGGCCTGGCCTGGTTCTGGTCTGGTTCTGGTCTGGCCTGGAGGCCATGCGCGGCTCCATCTCACCTATCTTGGGGTTACACGAGCGCAGGCGGGCTGCTGGGCGGCGATTTGATTTCCTGTTTTGATGGCTATTGCGTCTGAAGCTTTTCTCTCAGGGAGTGAGTACTTCTGCCTGCATGGTTCGGTTCCGGAACGGCTCGGCCAACGACACCCCAAGAGACGACGGTTGGGCGCTTAGACGACGTCCAATGGCGCTGGCCGGAACGATAACCGCACGGCGTCATTGGTGCATGTGAACAAGACAATTGGGGAACTTCCTTTCCTTCCGTCTTGCCCAAGACGGGAGATACATCAATAGTCGAGCAACGGTGCTCGCTCGGCTGGGCCGGTGAGGGCGACTTGGTGGCGGAAAGTGGGCATCATGGGATCTAGCTGTGTTGGCACCTTGACGTCTGAGATGGATGATGAGGGGCATGTCATGTCGTTGGGTCTCTTCTGCGTGCGTTGGCGAGGCCTAGGTTCTTGGCTAAGCACATCCGTTTCCTTGTTTTCTTGAGTTGGCGTTATCTGCATTTATGTCTTATTCCCTTGTCTCTGTTGGATCACGGTCGTTTTGGTGCATGGATTACGTGCTGTTTCATGTGTTGGGCTCTCACACTTGGCTCCTCGCCGCGCTGGAGCTGTCAGGCTCCCTCGATCCGGGCTGGCGTCAAGGAGCAACGGAAGTGAGAGCGGGAGTTGGGCGCGACGTTGGGACTGTGAGTGGCGGACAAGGGGTGCTGCGAGGCCGCGGCGGGGGTGATGGATGGATGGATGGAGTCCGTCTGCTGCGTGTCGGATGGCCTGTGGTGTGATGGCTGGCGAGGCAATCGAGCAAGCAAGGGATCGATGGAGGGGAGGCCATCTTGAGGGTGGATTGGCTGTCCTGCTCTGCTGTTGCTGTTGCTGTCCGTCTCGCTCCGTTATGGCTTTTCTCGCTCATTGGCTATAGGTTATTATACAATCGTCGTTGTCGTCGTCGAGACCTTTCTCTGCCTCGGCCCCCTGTCCTGTCCGCTCCAGATCCCTGCTCCACGTCCAACGAGATCCGTCACGGCCTTTACCATGGAATGGTTCCACCATGCCGGCACGTTCGACGGTGCGGGGATGCAGATGCTCTGATATCCTGCCCTGCCCTGTCCTGCACTGTCCTGCCCTGTCCTGTCCTGTGCCTGCCGGCGGCACGAGGCCGGAAATAGACGTGTTCGTTGGGATCGTCGGTCTAGGGCCAGGCGCGGACTCGGCCGGGTGTGTGAGGCTATTCAGACGGCGCTCATGGGTAAGGCCCAGCAGTCATGATAGGTCCTTGGCGGGCTCTCCCCTCCCCGTGAAGACACGGAGCACTTGGCTGCCCCTTCGGCTCACTCGCAGCTGAGGTGCCATCGCTGGTCGGGCTATCCCTCCCCTGGACACCGCAACTTTCACGATGCTTGCTCGACCTTGCCGATTCAGCGTTGCACGGCGTACACACATCTGCAATGCTCCCCCGGCCAGCGAATAGATCGCCCATGCCCTCAAGCCACGGCCCCTCCCCTCCCTCCCAGCCTTGAGCCTGGGCTCAAGCTCCAGCTCAAGCTCCAGCTCCAGCTTCCGCCCCCCGTGAGACGGCAACCTATCCGTCGCCTCGTCCGTCCGTCACCCGGCCGTCATCACCAGGCCCTCGACCCCGAATCCCAGCCCTACGGAAGGCCTGGTCTGGCCAAGCTTGGTGCCGAGCGATGCGAGATAACGCATTCCCCCTTCCCCCTCCCCCGGGGCGACACACAGGATCGTCGTCGTCGTCGCGGCTCGCGTGCAACCGCGCATGTGTCCTGCTGATCACAGGCGTCTCACGAGGCTGTGGCACAAATCGAGATTGCGGCACGGCGCACGGCAGGGCGCGCTCCCGATGGGACATGACAGGTCATGGGCGGCGGTGGCGGCGAGTCTCAGGGCTGTGTTGCGCCAGATGGCTTCGTGTTGTGCAGGCGGCTCGGGGCTGGGGGCTCGGGGTGTACGGGACGGGAAGACTCGAGGCACGGTGAGGATGGGGAGGAAAGGAAAGGGGGGGATGGGAAGGTCTTGGTCTTTGTTGTGTTGTGTTGTGTCTTTGCCTACTCGTACTCGGTGCTACATGCCGCTATTCAACACCCTTTACCCCCCTTCGCTGATGTGCCTATCCGCCCATTCGCCCGCCTTCCATCCATCCATCATTCATGACTTTTCTTTCGCTGATATACTCCGTACCAATGCAAACTCCCGCTTACCAGTACGCCGGTCTCAGACCCGCAAAGCTCGACAGAGCAGCCGCCGAGTGCTCGTCGTTCTCCTTCTTCCGCTGGCCGCTCAGCTAGACTCTGTTAGTGCTGCTGCCCCAATGTCTCTCTGCCCAGGGAAGTCAGTCTGCTTACCTCTAGTTGGACGCCCTTGTGGATGTGCACCAGCCAGTCCACGTAGCTCTGCGCCTCGTTGTTGCGGTCCTCGACCAGCATGCGCGCAAACTCGAACTCGGCGCCGTCGATGCCCTGGCGCGCGAGCTGGATCGTCAGGCCCTTGGAGCCGCGCATTGTCTTGAGGTACTCGACCATGTTGCGCACCTGCGCGTTGAGGTGCGTCTCGAGCACGGGCAACGACGACGTGTACGCGTCCAGGGCCTTGAGCGAGTCCTTGTCTTGGCCGAAGAGGTCGGCGATCAGGTTGGGGGATGTCTGCGAATGGAACCAGAGCAGGCATTGCTGGCCGTTGTCGACGAGGTACACGCCGCCGGGCTCGACGCGCGAGAAGGATGTGCGGATGGAGGGCGGCATCTTGAGCTGGCCGGTCTCGGCGTCGGCGAAGCCCTCCTCGGGCTGGAGGTTGTGGATGGGGATCATGCGCGGGTAGAGGTACAGACTCAGTTCCAAGGCGCCCATGGATCGGATCATGCGCATCTCGTGGACGCGTCGGTCTGAGCTCTCGACACCGCCCTTGAAGGCGCGGCACTTGATCAGACCGAGCAGGTACATGCAGTACTCCTTGAGGCGCTCGGGCATGACCAGCTGGCCTGGGGGATGTTGTTGCGCGGCGTGCCTTCGGTAGCAGGCCATCACGTCGATTGCCTTCTCTCCTATCCAGTTGCGGACCTCCTTGAGGTTGCTGGACGTCGTGGCCAGCTTGGTGCTCGCCTCCTTGGCAAGCAGCGCGACGACGGCGTCCTGGTCGACAAACTTGAGGCATTCCCGGATGCCCTGTTCGCGGTTGCCGGACTCCTTGGACGTCTCAGTGACACTAGCAATGACGTTGGAGCACCGGACGCGACGCTGACCCGAGGCCGTGGTGTAGAGGAGGGCGGATTGGAAGTGGGCGTCCAGTTTGGAGTCCAGCTTGCCGTCGTAGGAGAAGGACACGCCCATGGCCTTGTCGGCGTCAATCACACCAATCTCCAGGTCTGCGCCGAAGGTGTGCTGGATGAAGTTGCCGTGGTAGGCCGATACTTGGAGACCGTTTGAGCAGCGGACTTTCATAAGGGCCTGGAAGCCTGTCTCGCGGGTCACGGCGTGCGCAATCTCCATTGACAGCTTCGCGCTATCTCGAGGTGAAATGAAATTAGGGTAGTAGAAGGTCTCGCCTCCGGTGGTCGCCGCAACATGTCCTGCATTGGGTCAGTTAGGGGACATTCCATGTGATATGAGAATGTGTGAAAATACCTATCGTTGCGATGTCCAGGTAACCCCCAGAGGGAGCAGCCATGAAGAAATCAGCTCCCACACCAGCAGCGGCCATCTTCTCGGCGACCTTCTTCCAGGCAGGATGCTCAGTGGTGTACAACTTCTTGTCGATCTCACCACCGGGATGGTTGCCATCGTCGCGCATAAACAGTCGTCCGGGACCCCAGGTCGACAGGGCTGAGCAAGCACACACGATCTTGCCGCCAGTCTTCTCCAGTGCAGCGAGCGCCGAGTTGAGAGTAGCAAGCAGCGCCGGCTCGGGGTTCTTGACGACTGAGAACATGTCAGGCAGGCGGGTCAAGAGAGACTTGATGACGTCCTGTGACTCGTAGGGATCGACGAATAGGCCTTCGCTCAGGGGTACGAAGGGTTCCTCGAGATCAGGCATGATCATCATCTGAGCCTGGTCCAGGGCAGGCTATCTGGTGTTAGTAGTGTCTGGGTAAGTGCCATAGCTTTGAACTCACATTGACGTTGTAGAAGTGAATGTCCTTGTCGTAGGTGACAAAGCCCACCTTGGCACCCTCAGGTATCCGTCGCTTGGGCTCTCCATCCTCATCCTTCTCTTGATCCTCGCCGCCATATAAAGCTGCCAGGATGCCCTCACAGAACGCCTCCAAGAACCCCTTGTTGTACGACTCTTGCGTGACGTCGATGACAAAGAGCCACCGCAGTCCGACTGGCTCTCGTGTCCAGTATTCTTTGGGGACTACGAATTCCACGGTTCCCTTGTGAAGCTCGGGTCGCTGATCGCGGTCGACTCGGACACCCTGAGGGTTCGTAGCGCAGAAGTACTCCGGTGCCGTCTCGTTCGGATACGAGCAGAGGTTGCAGACAAACTTATTGCCGCACGAGCGGAACATCATGAAGGGGTTGATGTAGGCTCGGCATCTTCTGCATCGTGGCGGTCCAGCCTCGCCGAAGTCGAGAACGGGGATCTCTGTCTCTCCCGGCTGTAGAGGAGCCAAAGGCTGGAGGAGCAGTCCTAGGGACAGACCGGTCGTGGACAACGCATCGTTGGTCGAGGGGATGTTGTTGAGTGTGAGGCGCGTGAATTTCGGAGACGAGTTGCCCTGGTCGTAGGCCACAAAGGAAACGGTCGCGGGAGGAGGGACGTGGCGCTCGAAGGTCGGATAGATGTTCTTGAGATAGTACTGCTGGATAATGTCGCGAGAAGCTGGCACACTGGGCAAATCGTCGGGAGCGACTTTGCTGCCAACGGCTGGTGCAGCGACCTCAGGGGCACCGCCAGGTCCAGGCTGGATTCCTGGTGTTGGAGGCGCAAACTGGGAGCTTGCAGGCGCAGGGAATTGGCCGGGGTTGATCATCTGAGGAGTTCCCTGAGGGCTCCCAAACTGACCTCCAAAACCAGGCGTTGTTTGACCGGCCGTGTCGAGGAACTGGCTTGGTGCGCTTCCAGCAGCCGCGGGCATGCCATTGAAGGCCTGCGAAGAGCCTGCAGCTTCGACAGTGTGGTAGGCATGACGATCCTTCTTCTTTCTCCGCGCAGTATGATGCCCGTCGCCCAGGTTCATGCCCCCTAATTGCGCCGCCAGCGAAGCATCTGGGGAGATCTGGCCCGGAGCTGCTGGTGCGAAGCCCTGGTCCTGGGGAGGAGCGTAGCCGTACTGCGGTCCAGCTTGATATGGCGGCGCACCACCGTATCCCGCAGGGCCAGCTTGCTGTTGGTAGGGCGAGGGTGCGATCTGCGGTTGGAACTGCTGGGCCGTGGGTTGGGAGGTTCGATTAGGGTCATTGGGATCGAGCACCTCGCCCTGACCAAGGGCGTGGTACTGGGTATAGTCGGCCATAACGCGGATGGCGAGAAGTCACAGAAGAGAAGGAAAACGTGGAAACGGAGGAAATCGTCGCGGCGTCGAGCTATCGGCTGAGCATGTGCGTGGGACAGGAGAACGTGGGGCGGGATCGCGGTGAGAGAGCGGAAGCTGGCGACGGGATCGAGAAGCTCATGAACTGGGCGCGGAGGTCATGATATCGTCGTGATGATGCTGGATGGACGCGATGGCGGTCGACGGAGACAAAGGCTCGGGGGGCGCGTCCTCGGCCGTCTGCAGGAGAAAATATTCAGATAAGTTGTTCTTGTGCCTCGCTGGCCTTTTCTCCTTCGTGTTCTTCCGACTTTCTGGTTCAGGTCTGGATCGAGCGTGTTCCAACGGTCCCACCAAGCTATGATTGGCAAGGTTTGGCGTGTGGATGAGTCTCACGCACTGTCTTAAAATACTGTCCTGTATTGTGTGGATCACATGACTCTGCACGTGTTTTCCCAAAAGAGCTCAACGGCCCCGTGTAAGTCGAGGGTGGCATGACACGACAGATGGGCAGATCTGAGACACACAGAGTGTCAACGAGCAAAGCGAGCTGGCTTGATTGCTGAAACGGTGTTTGTGATCACGAGACATTTGATAGAGCAAAATCATTACAACTTTAGCTTGGGAGGTGTAGCTTTCACCATGCGCGTAGCAAGCGATTCCCTCATGATGAAAAAAGTCACACCGATGGAGGTGGACCAAATAACTCATATAATTTAATATATGGCAATCCTACCTTTCAATGGAAAGTTAAAAAGAGACAGCTGGTTTGTGAGGCCGTCAAAACGTGATGCTGTCAGGCTTTCCCAAGCCGTCATGTGACGTTGCACCGAATTGACCGAGTTGACCCGAACCTCCATCAATGAATACCTGTACAAAAGATGAATCCTTTGAGTAATATAGAAAATTGCCCGCTTGTAATCAATTCATTTAAGAGCGTCAGAATATGCATGTCTGTAACAGTACTCATAGAGTATCGGTGTAACGAATGGTGCAGGGAGATGCGTTGGCTGTCCCGGAACCGCCGCTGCCCCTCACAAGGAATGCGTTGGACAATCTGGCAAGTTTAGGGTTGGCTTTCCGGAGGACATTGAGACACCGCCCCAAGCTTACCTGCTTCTGAGCGCTCGATTTTAGCCACTGCTAGTCATCTAACCGTTCGGCGTGATAGTGATATTCGTCTCAGCTAGGCAGGATAGAGTCAGCGACCAGATCGGCCTCCCCAATCTCTGTGCTTTGCAGCTGGAAGATATGGGCAGGAAGAGACATTTTCAAAAGATGACGATCAATCTGAGATCACCATGACTACTGCCTAGTCAATAATTTCAGTCACTTGGATGGAATCTGCGTGCCCAGTCGTGCTGATCTGGATCAAGCTTGTGGCCAGAAACCCCGCGGACGCCGATCGGGAGACCGGATACCACGCGCTTTTTGTCGCATCGTGATTTACTGTCAACAAGATGATGTTTGACTGCAGTGAAGATGTTTGTTTAATGAATTGGGGCTCTTTAGCGCAGTATCGAGTGCGAATGACTTTATCAGGGTCGATTTGTTGGCACGTTGAGTGCACCTGATCAATTGGTCCCATGACGTCCTCCGACCGTGTAAGTCGTGATGATTCTTATCGGAGCTGGAATTCGATGAGCGTGAGCTTTTCGATGCTGTAAAAATAGTAAAAGTGTGTTTAAAATGCATGGGAATCATTTTAAAGTGCCAGAAGAGATCATTTGGGTGGTTTGCGTGGTGTTTTGTGATGGTTGATTGGGAGGTCGCTGATGTGTCGATAGCTTCAGAATGCGACGCGCGTTGGCGCAATCACGGTAAACAGTGACTTTGACGAGATTCTCCCATAACACATGCAAATGTAGTCCGATTTTGTCGAAATTTAGAGCATTCACATGCGAAAACATCAAAAAGCACGTTTATGAGGTCTGATCTAGGTGTTCCGGGGCCTGTAGCGTAGTAATTCGGACTGCGACACTGGGCATCGCATTTCTTGAGACCTCTTCGCTCTCATACAGGGCGCATCAGGCCCCCGCGACGTCTGCAACAAGATACAGCAATTCGGCGAACCTCGCAGGCATCTGCTGGACTCAAAATCCAGAGGCGAACTCGCCAGAACACAGCAAAAACGACTCACAAGCGTCGTCGAGGAGGGTGCGTCGAGAAGGCGAGAGAATCGAGGGAAACGGCCGCTCGGGGGGTGCTCGACCTCGCTCTTCCTGAGGGCCAAGATCACACAGACTGGTACACCTCACCCGAGGTGATGTTGGCGCTGGCCAATCAGAAAAATTGGTCACGGCGCAGGTATTATTTTGCCATTTTCTGCGGCCCATTTTACCTCGCGGCATAACATGGGTGTCGGCAGGTGGGGCTCCTGTGGCTGAGGCGCCGGGCCAGACCAGTCAGGGGCGGCGGACGCCTGGCACGCGGCCGAAAGGAGGCTAGCGTCTTGTGGCCGGCCTGTGCTGGGAGTTGTGCATCGGAAGGTGCACATTTCAGCACAACGCGAGCCGGAAGGGTGAGGAGGAGGGCACCTGATGCAACGGGAGGGCCTAGGGATCTGTCTGGTCGGGTGCACGCTTTGTGCATGGCAGCGGCAGCAGGTGTGAGTGGGGTGTGAACAGAGAACAGAGAGAAGCTGGGCGATGTGTGGCGCCTGCTGCTGCTGCTGCTGCTGCTGCTGCTGCTGCTGTCTCTGCCGCTCCTCCTGTCACTGCTGCTACACTTCTGATGCCCCTCCCTTCCCGGGGCATGGACAGCCCGGATGGAGCCTGACCTTCGGGAGGTGGCCTGGCCTGGACTGGGCCCAGGTGAGCAGCGAGTCTCTCCTCCCAGGCGCTAGCAGCCACAGCGATGGAGCGTGGGCGAGCTCGCTAGCGGGGAGCTTGAGCTACTGATTGCGGTCTTGCCCCCGCCTGATATATAAACATGCCCCCGACCCTCCACGCGCGCCCGATGCCGTCGCTCCTCCTCGACTCTCGATCACGGATTCTTTTCCCTCTCATCTCTCTTCCAATCTCGTCTGAAGCATCTCCAGGTCTTCCAGCTTTTCCACAAGCCCTTCCACTCCATCCCAACTTAAACAACATCCAAACAACCACCCAACCTTCGAAATGGCTCCCAAGAAGTCTGAGTCTGCTGCCGCTCCCAAGGCCAAGTCGGGTTCTGGCCACGCCAGCTACCAGGTGAGCCCATCTTGATCCGGACTTTTGGCTTCTGGACGATTTTACTGACTGCTTCCAGGACATGATCACTGAGGCCATCGTCACCGTAAGTTTTTACCCGCCTTGCTCTCCGGCGCATCAAGTGTCGCGCCCGGCCTCCCCCTCAGTCGCACTTGTGAGGCCATCGCGAGCCCCAAGTGTACCACTGCACGCTTTCATTTTCATTTACCATTTCTTTCGTCTGCGACCGTAGCCACCGTTGCTGACTCGCTTTTTTTCATCGCTACAGCTCAAGGACCGCAATGGCTCTAGGTAAGCACCCCGTCGCGCGCGACGCGTCACTCGCACCGCGCTGTCGTCTCGTTCCAGTCGCTAACCTCCGCCACAGCCGTCAGTCTCTCAAGAAGTTCGTCAAGGCGAACAACACCATCACTGTCACGGACAACATGTTCGACTCCCTCTTCAACAAGGCACTGAAGGCCGGTGTCGAGAAGGGTGTCTTCGAGCAGCCCAAGGGTCCCTCTGGCGGCACGAAGCTCGCCAAGAAGGCCCCCAAGAAGCCTGAGCCCAAGAAGGAGAAGAAGGCTGCTGCTCCCAAGAAGGAGACTGCCAAGAAGGCTGCCCCCAAGAAGGCCGCCGCGCCCAAGAAGGCTGCTGCTCCCAAGAAGGAGGCCGCTGAGAAGAAGGCCGCCCCCGCCAAGAAGGCTGCTGCCCCCAAGAAGGCCGCCGCTGCTCCCAAGAAAGCTGCCGCTCCCAAGAAGGTGAGATGACACTGACTATCTGCTTTCAATGATCTTGACGTTAACCCAACTCCCCAGGCCGAGAAGCCCGATGCTGCTCTGACCAAGACCAAGGCTGGCCGTGTCGCCAAGACCACCAAGGCGCCCGCAAAGAAGGCTGCGGCCCCTAAGAAGGCTGCAGCGCCGAAGAAGGCCGCTGCCGCCAAGGCATGAGTCAATTCGCTTTGAGGGTCTAGTTTCGACATCAAAGCTTCTTAATGACGATCATGGCGTTACGGTTTTGCTCACGGACAGGGCAGGGCGAGCAGGGAACTACTGGATTTGCTGTTTTGGAAGGGAGCGGGAATGTTGTTTGCGTGTATTTTGGACGACGCGTGCGCGCACAGGGACACGAGGGCGCTTGCATTTTTTGTTGTACGTTTGGCCGCTTCGGGGCGCCTCCTAAGACATCCATGACATGCGTGCATGCATGCATGGCAGAACAGCCAGCCAGCGCGCACCGAGGACGCGGCAGCGTACGACGGCTTCGGGGACTTGGGAGTTCGGATTGACGTACTGCCTTGTACTATAGGGCGTCTCGAGGGCGAGATGCTTGGAGGCGCGCGGAAAACCCGCCGCCTCCTCCCAAGGGCTTTACTGACACGAAAAGTGCGCACGCTGGGCCGGGATTCGGGAACTGTAATTATACCACCAGTTTTCAGTGCAGTTTTACAGACGATGACGAGAGAATTTTCAATTGTTCAAAAAGGGCCGCTTTTCTATGACAGTGACATGGTGAATGTTTTGGGGAGGCTGAGTGAGAAAAGACGCGCTCTGGCTAGGGTTTGTTTATTGTGTGAGCTGGAGCGTGTCTTGTCTTGGGCCAGGGGTACTTCGTGGGGTCTGGTTCTTTGGCAGAGCGCAGGGCGAAGATCACACACAGGGTGGGCAGAGGACAGAAGAAATTTCTCCTGAGGGCTGGACTTGGGCTCTTGGTGCCTGATGGTTTATGAGAGGCGACTCCTATTGAGTGCGCCTTTATGATGAGAGTTGAGCATTCGGGCCGTCACCTGTCTTTCGCCGAATTGAGCGACCAGAGCAGAACTCCGTGTAAGTGAACAGCGTGACGCGGTCGTAAATCGTGGTAGCATAGATTGAAAACGATTCAGAGAGCGATGAAGAACTGGAGGACAACAGAGACACATGGCGAAGAGGGGGGGGGGAGGGCGAGAGCCTCGGTGAGCGGGAGATGACCTCGACCTCGTGGACAGTCCTCCATGACTGACTGACAGCTGCGACGAGGAGAGTTGACGAGTGGGGCTGGTCTGGAACTTGTGGCTGCTTGTGGTTTAGCGGACGATAGGCGCGGTGGTGATCAACCACCCTGGTGTGAACTTATGGGGGGGAGTATTATCGACCCACTGGTGATGATGGAGGGGATGAGGGGAGGCGAGATATGGGTGGGAGTTGTGAGCAGCTTTCGGGTTTGGAAGAGTTTCCGTTGAGTTGGGAATTTCCGAGATGGAACAGTCTCATTGGTCGGGTGTTGAGACAGTTGTAGATGACTCTGCAGTTGAGAAGCGAAACAGGTGCCTGGAAGTAGCTGTAACTGGGGTCTTGTGCGTACGCAACTCTCTTCGTCACCGCCTGCAAATACGAGGTAGATTGACACAACGCTGGTTCATGGGCCTCAGGCAATGAAATTAACACCAAATGAATACCACATTATTGGGAATACCACCAGGACTTTTGCTACGGCCCTAATCAACATTGAGCCTCGGAATTCCAGGCTGCCCTGTAATTTCTGGTCGGTGCCTTAGGGTAGGTACGCTGGAGTCGAGGAAGTGTTGGGGACTGGGACGCGCCGTGTTAGTCAGTCAGGAAGGCGCAGCAGCTGTTCCAGTCTATGGAAGGTGGGCCCACGCATCCCTGGCAGTGACTCGATAGAGCTCACAGCAGCAGCAGCAGCGGGAGGACTAACTAAGCCAGCACCAACCGAAGACTGGCCTGGAGCTGCTGCTGGGGAGCTTCCTGGCGGGCTGCATCATCCATCCAATCCATCCTCCATCCCGTCCCGCATCTCCATCGCCAGCGTCCCCTCCGACCCGGCCGCAGCCCAGCCCGCCTCTTCCGTCAGCTCAGCTTTCCAAACCTCCTGGAAGCCTGGAGAAGACGGAACTCCGACGGAGCCACGCGCAAGCCACTTCCTGCCTCTCTTCCTTTCCTACTTATACTGCGACTCGAGTCGCCGCCTTCTTGACTCTCCGCCATCCACGAATCGCTTCCTGTCGCTATCTCTCCTTGACCGGCGCTGCCGAAGATGGCCGTCCGTCTCGATCCGCATGCGCCGTGACCTGCAGCAACCCCGACACTTCGCATTCGCATTCGCACGAGACCCCGCGATTTCCTGCCCTGCCCTCCATCTGTGACGGCGAGATAGAACTCGCTGCCAGACACTCTCACCATGGCGTCGTCAAACCCCTTTCGACGCAAGTCCTCCGCCCTCACATCCTCGGCCGAAACCACCGCCTTTTCACAAGATCGCTTCCCTCCCTTCGATGCCGTCGACTCGCCCTCCGCCCTACACCCTCCTCCCCCGACGACATTCTACAGTGACCAGCTTCCGGAACCTCCGGTTGATCACCATAAACCCAAACCCGTGAAGAAGGTTGTGCGGGTGTTGTCGCCCCCGCCCTTGTCGCCCGACTCCCCCGAATGGGCCTTCTCACCATCTCCCCTCGCGGGCGCGGGGCATCAGAAATTCCAAAATGATGTTGACCCCTTTGATGAGTTGTCTGCGGACGACAGTGATCGCGAGATTGTGCCAACGGCTCCTGCGCGGCAGAACAGCAGCCGAGTCCCCGCGAACCCCTTCAGCAAGACACTAAGAGATATTGAAGGGCCATTTGGGAAGCAAGAGCTCGAGACACAGAGGAAGGAGGAAGGGGTAGCGCTCAAGGCGGGCATCATTGCACGGCGGTCTTTGGATGTGAATTCTTTCAAGAGATTGCTCATGACGGGCAACTCGGGGTCCGATTCGAGTCCGACCCCTCCGAAGGACCAGAGCCTCCGGTTGGGGCATCATAGGAGTGCTACGGAAGCTTTCAACACGAGCCAGCAGACGTCAACATTAGCCTCGATTAGAGACCTGGGAGGACCATTGGGGATCGAAGCACATGAATCCTCACTCATATCACACGAGACGTCGGAGACGCCGTCAGACGAGGTGGATGACGGGAGCGTGTCCGACTCGAGCATGTCGGTACAAATGGCTCGGGATAGGGGCAAGAAGCCACCTCCGCCGCCGAGCTCCCGTCATGGCAAGTCGATAAAGCTCGAATTGCGGGCGGATGGTGAGGGCGGCGAGACGGTGACGGCGCGGTCGTCGTTGGACACAAACATGAACAAACCCCTGCCGCCGGCACCGGTGCGAAGGAGCTTCGAGGAGGACGCCGAATCCCCGTTTGATAAGGAGGCAGCGGGCAAGACACCCGAGATCGAACCATCGGCACCAACCATCGGCCGGTCGGTGTCGGGCAATAGCAATAGCAATAGGAGGAAAGCCGTGCCTGCGCCGCCGCCACCGCGGGGGCACGCGAGAGCTGAGAGCAAGGCGTACGGTGCGGGCGCACAGCATCATCAGAGCACGGCACAGCAGCAGCAACATAACCACAACCACCACGCAAAGGGCCACGAGGAGGATCCGCCGTCCCGGTCGTCGCTGGACTCAACTCGGTCGCGTTCCGAGCGCAACCGTCCTGACTCGCACGGCAATGCTGCCATGTCCATGCCCATGCCCCCTCCTCCACCCAGACGGTCCTTCGTGGGCTCGCGACAGTCCGTCATACTGTCGCCATCCGTGCCCATTCTGGAGCAGAGCCCTGAGCAGACGTCTTCCTCGTCGTCGGCGTCCACACCTTATGTCGAGCCCGACCGTTCCGGCACCTCGCCCCCTGCGCACTCACACCTACCCCGACCAGCGTCAGCCCTAGAGCCCGCCCCGAGCCGCGATGCCAGCGGCGGCAGCACCAGCAGCAGCAGCAAGCTCTCGGCGCCCCCTCCGCCACCGGCGCGAAACCCGTCGGTGCGGCGGCCGGCCAGCGTGCGCAGCATGGAGAGCACCAGCCGGAGAGTGTCGGCCGAGACCAAACTCCACAGCAGCATCGCGCCGCCTCCGCCCCCGCGACGACAGCGAGGGAACAGCCGGAGCAGCGTTGAGGGCCAGCAGAGTGCGACTCCAAGCGGTAATAAGGATAGCGGCGTGACACCACCACCACCAGTACCCAAAGAGGGGATGACGACAACGCCCGGTGCCGCCGCAGAGGGTGTCGCACTGACGGCATCGGAGCCGACCGACACGACAAGTACAGTACCGGCTCCGCAATCGGGCGGCGACATGGGGAAGGGCGTGGACATTCTGGCGGACCTGGATGCGTTGCAGAGGGAGGTGGACGCGCTGCGGGGGAAGCTGAGGTGACGATGGATGACGATGACGATGATGATGATGCAGGGCCAGCATGGCATGGCATGGCATGGCATGGCGTTGCTGCGAACATGCGGCACCGCCGTATAAGTGAGTGAAAGGCGTTCTTGTTGGGGATAGGGCAAAGGGGGAGTCATTTTTATTCTACTCTAGGGGGTTACTTGGCGTTTGTTGTAGATGAGAGCAGTCAGTCGACTAGCTGTTTATATCTGGGCAGCAGAGCATGTACATGTATGATAAGTCAGAGTCCGCAGTGAATGGCAAGAGGCAGGCCCAAGACTCTCAGAACACAACGCCGGGAAACGAGCAGACAGACAGACAGACTCCTGCACCATCCCGACTTCTCTCTCATCATGAGGCCAGCCCAAGAAGAGGGGTAGGTAGCGATGGGATGCGAGCTTGATAATGCGCGATGCCCCGTGCCCCCAAGCCATGATGGTCCATGCTCAGCTGCACTCTCCAATCGTCCGCAGCCAATGCCCACAGCGCCGCATGAGCTATCACAGAGAAAGCGAAGTCATGTTCGTAGGCGTAGCGTCTCTCTCTGCCGTGCCTCCCCCTGTGAGCTCCACCCCGACCCGTGGCTCCGGGGTGTTCGGGCTGAAGAGGCAGGGCGCAAGGAGAGGGGGATGGATGATAAAAGCCGGAGGACCGAGCTGGGAGGATACATATTACAGGGTTGACACTTGACAGACAGGGCGGCGGGTGGGTGATTATCGCCGCTGGGGGTGAGTGAGTGGTGGCGAGGCGGCAGAAAAAGAAGCAGGGAAAAAGTCTTCTAGAAGCTCTGGCCTTCACCGGCAAACGGGCGAGCGGGGACTCTCTCACTTAATCTGACGGAACGCCCCCCCTGGTCCAAACACAAAGAAGGCGAAATCGAAGGTGGGTGGGTGCTTCTTTTTTTCCCGCTTGCAAGGGGAGGGGGGCCGAAGTGATTCGATATGGGAGCATCGTCCCACCATGGCGTAGACAGGGGGGGCCTCTTTTTTTCTCTTTCTTTGAGGCTTTACCGCTCTTCGTGGGTATAAGTCATGGGTGGTGGGATGTCGTGACGGGGTTGGAGGGAGGGGAGGAGGGAGGGCTGACTGATGTGGCAGTTCTACAATAGCGATAGGATCTCAGCTATACTACGACTTATTCTGGTCCTACTTCCCTTCCACATACACTGACTTTAATCTTCTTGTTCCCATACTATTACTGCTTCGTACATACATACATACATACATACACCGTCTTAATCCTCCTCCAACCTCCAACGCATACTTCCCTCCCCCCTCAACCAACACCGAATCATTACCCCAGACTCAAAACTCCCAATGTGCTTCGCCAACCTCGGCACCCTCGTCTGCCAGTCCTGCGGCCGGCGCGTCGGCGAGCAGCCCGTCGGCACCACGTCGTGCATCCTGCGCTGCGGCAAGTTCGTGTCGCGCGTCACCGGCCAGGTCGTGGCGGGCGAGTGCGCGGTGTGTGAGGAGCGGCGCGAGGAGCGGGAGAATTTGACGGCGCGGCTGAATCGTGCGTTTGGGCGGGTTTGAGGCCTTGTCTACGTATGTTGGTTTGCGGTTCTGCTGTGTTCTTGGGAGGGTTGTGCTGATGGTTGGGTGTAGGAAGATGGCGGCTGGCAAGCTGGAGGCGGACACTCCGCTGTTGTTGCACGAGTCGAGCTCTTACGACGTCTTCGTGCGAGATACGACATTGACGAGTATCGCTATTACTATGCGGCGCCCGAGTTGAGCAGTCGGGACGTTGTCACCACCACCACCACCACCAGCATCTAAAAGCACGACATGAACCACCATCACCACTTACCAACATCTATCGCATCAGCATCAGCATCATCAGCATAGCACGGCGCGCACGGGATCTCTTTCAGCATAATCTTCCATCTTCCATCATTTCTTTTTTCACCATCATCGCATCACCACCGGCGTTTCTCATTTCGATCCCATCCTCCGCGCCCCTCCCAACTATCGGTCAACACCAAAGCGCAACATCACCAGCTAATAATCCATTGGCCGCATACACACGGGAGCGCAAGGGGAGAGGGGGCTGGGTCCAGGGTCAGGGAACAGGGTCAGGGGTCAGGTCTTGGTTTGGGTTACTCATCAGCGGGCAAACGGCGGCACGGACTCAATTTTACGGGCGGGCGGGCGGCATGGCTTTGGAATTTCGTTTGGAACGTTAGCATAGGATCGCGACGAGAATGAATATGGCCTGCGCATGAAGAAACCGGGTTGAAGATATGCGGTCCCGGGTGTTTCTCAGGGGCTGGGGACCGGTCCGGACGCGGTCAGGAGATTGTCATCTCACGCCGGCGCCGGACTGGGCAGGTCAACGAGTATGAATGATGACTTCAAAGAGCAAATAAGACACTACTTATTAATGAACGCCTATACCCAATGCCGAAGCGCCGCCTCTATCCGAGCCTGGTCTATAATGGTATAAATCACGTCCGCGTCGCGTTGTGACTGCTGCATCTCTCACCGCAACTGAGGCCCGTTCACTGCCCCACGAGCGACCGCACCAGCGCGGCCGCGGGCGGGATGGAAGTGAAGAGCACCGTGACCGTGCCGAAGAGGCTCATCGACAGGCTGGAGAGCGCTGCAGCGCGCGGGTCGGTGCGGAGGAGCACGGCCGTTGCGATGGCCGAGGAGTTGATGCCCAGCGTGACGCCGCGGGTCACGTAGTCATCTGTCAGGTCAGTAAGTAAGTGTTCTCAAACGATCAGAGACAGGGGAAGAGAGGGAGACTCACCCTCGGGAATCCGCAGTGCCGCCAGGATGCGTCCACCAAAGACGACACCCAAGATCCCGCTGATGATGGCGAGCGCCGCCACCGTGTTCTCGTCGCCGCCGAGGTTCTCTGCCGCCGGCACCGCCAGTGCGAGTGTCAGGCTGCGCGCCGCAAACGCAAGGCTGCGATCCGCGGCGATGCCTATGGCCGAGCATATCGGCGGATAGGCCAGCAGCGAGCCGACGGCCACGACCACGCTGGGCACCGTGATGCTGATGCCGTGTTGTTTCAGCTCGCGCCGGTACTGGAACATGGGCAATGCCAATGCCGCAATGCTCGCGTCCAACAATGTGCCGAAGACATCGCCCGCACCCGGCTTCGTGGTCGCGCTATTCTCCCAAAGCTGCAGGTATTTGGCGCCTGTGCGGTACTCGCTTAGAGCGATGGTGAGCGTATCGCCGCGGATGGCGGCGAGTGCCCAGACGGTGAGCACCGTGAGCAGCGCCGATACGAGCACGGGGTGCAGGTATTGGCGCCAGGCAAGTGGCAAGGCCATGGCGGCGAACCATGCGAGCACGGTGACGGCCAGCTGCACTGGCATGGCGTATCCAGTGGAGTAGTAGACGGGGAGGCCGACGAAGAGGAACAGCACGGCGAAGACGGCCGGGTCCCAGCGAGACACCATGATGGCAGCCCAGCGTTCGGCACGGGGCAGAGGCAGCGGTTCCTGCGAGGGATACTCGGGCCGCGCGGCGATGGCCTCTGTCTCGACGCCTCGGTGGCCGCCGTAGTGGTGTTCCTGGAGGCGCAGCTGCGGCGGGCTCTGCGGCCGGGACGCGGACTCGGGCGGCACGGGAACGAGCGGGATCGCGGAGCCGGTCTGCGAAATGCTCGTCCGACGCGAGAGGGCCGGTGTGGTGGCGCCACTCAGGGGCGGTGTCGGGGCCGCGCTGAAGGGGATAGCATTCGGTGTTGAGGTGCCCAGTTCCTCGCCGCGTTGGGATTCGGCTTCGCGCTTGGAAGTCCCAAGGAGTAGCTGCAGGCCACGGGTGAGGTATGCCACGAGGGCCATCATGATGAAGAAGCCGATGACTGGATATGTTAGTGGTTGGTGAGGGAGACTCAGGAGAGGGCTGGCACGCACCGAATACGGCGATTATCTTCATGACTTCGACGACCGTGATGGGTGGGCTCAGCGGGAGCAGCACAAATGATGGGGTGAAAAATATGCCCATCCAGCGAAGAGACCAACCTGCCTGCATTTATATCAGCCGTATGCTCACCATGGTTGCGGTATCGCAGACTCACAGAGACATCAACGAAGGCGACCAACTTGCGCGTCCGGTGGCTGCCCAACACTGCCTCAATGGCAATGAGAGCGAGAAAGAGCAGCACCAAGCACGCCACTGACGCAGGAAACGAGACGTGAACCCTCTTGAAGAACACGTCGATGCCGAAGCAGATTGTGAGCGTGACCATGATGCCCGCCGGGACATAGAGCCATGCTCGGACGAGTTTAGGTCGAGTCTGGCTGAATGCCTGAGAGAGTAAGTACTTGGAGGTGTCAGAAGAGCCGCTCCTAGGAACTCACCAGCCTCAATGCCTTGGCAAGGTCTTGAAGATAGCCAAGGTAAGACATTGTGATGTGGTGATGCGGCTTGGCTCTATCTGTAGAGAGTTGGAGGTGTAAGTGGAATCTGGATCAAGATCCGTTCATCCGCTAATCGACGTCATTCCTTAACGCTCTACTTCACGACTTGTCGTCAATGCCCCCTAACCCAAGAATTCGGAGCTAAAAGAGGCCAGATAAATATCCCAGACGTCGAAAACCACGAGATCTCGTGAGTCAATTGAACAATCTCCCAGAAGAAGAAAGAAACCCTTGCCATCGTCATCCGCCACGCTCGTGGGTCTCGGACCGCTCCGAGAATCGGCGTCAATTCCGAGCTGCTCAAGGGACCATGATATGCCACCCTGCTTGGTGCGGTGTTGAGGCTCGGGCCGATGTCCGGGTTCAGGGAACAACGGTGGGGTTTGTTATCTTTCGAGATTGCTTCCAGAATGGCTGGAGGGGATTGAGATCTCGGCTTTCGGTGAAGCTCTCACCGGTGTCTTTTCGAGGTTAGCCTATTCTGATGAGCGATGCGAGGAGAGAATTTTCGTTCCTGCGACCACTCGGCCAATTCAACGCGAGAAGCCATTTCTGAACTCTAATATCAAGTGCCCCTGATTGGGTCGGAGTGGTATTCATCTCAGCGTGATGGTTGTGTGTTTATGTGTGATCGCATGTCTCGCCACCTGAGCAGAGACGCAAATGACTAAACGGTTTTGCACTGTTAGTAGACTTCAACCACTCCGTATTTCCAAGATAAATAGCCAAAAGAACTATCATGTCCAAAACTTCAATATATCGTCAACACTCGTTCAGTTGGCCTATTCTCCCACTCGAACACTTCTCCCTGCATGATTCCTTGCACATAGCATCTGCCCCCAAAGTCATAATCATCAGGCCCGCTACCTTCCTTTGGAGTTACCGTGAATGGTACCCTACCTCCATGAAACACCCAGACCTCGTCGCCGGGTTCCGTTTCGACATGACCGATCCCCATCAATCCCGTCTTGGTTATGAAGATGACCTGGTTCTTGATCATCTGCCAGATTGTCGTCCACCGGTCTGGGTCATGGCACTCCCCCGTGTTGAGGAACGTGTGAACGCTGTCAATATCCTCCTGGGTCGGCTTACGCATCGGGTTCTGGTTGAAGTTCCTCATGAGATCACCCAGGATGAGTCTCCCGAATGCTTCACGAAACGTACAATGTCCGGGGTACAACTCCGATGAGCCGGGTTGACCTCTAGTGACGAACTCTTTCGCGAGCGTTTCCCAGTTCCGTAGCCCTTTCAAGTAGACACCGGCAGCCTCGCCTCCATCTCCGTGGGGTCGATATATACACTCCCCTACTTGTTCGACGACATCAACGTAGACTCCCGTCAATTCGAGCGTTGTGTGATCGCGAAGCCATCTATTGTGGAAAGCTTCTAAGTCGAGTTGCCGACGCGCATTAGCGTTATAGAATTTGTAGCCGTAAAGATGATACCAGTCCGTGTTCAGCTCGCTTATGACGGCCACATCTAATGCCCAGCGAGGCATCCCCGGAGTCGCTAGCTCAGGCTCGAGCCGAGGATCCGAAATCAAGGCTAGCAAGCCTCCTTCGACCATGATGATATCCAGTGTCAGGGAGCAAAATACTTCCACTACTGAAAGGTCATAGTCACACCTCTCACTCAGCGGAAGAGATCCCGGGCGACAAAGTCCGAGTAGAGCATAGATACTGTCTCGGGGATCTGTAGCTCGGCGCCATCGCCACCTGTTGACTAGATGCATCGGATTGTCAAAACCCTGCTTGGCAAACCTGAGCCAGAGAATCATGGCCATTAAGAAAGCCATGAAACCTGCGTAAGGTTTCCCAATAAACTGTGTAACCCCCCTTGGGACGACATCCGAGACCCAGCAACTCGCTGCTAAATCAACCTGCTTCCATGGGATTGATAATGGCCCCCATAGCAAGACTAGCTGTGGCGGAAGAACAGCTTCTTGTACCGTCCAGACGCGACCCCACCAAGGGTTCCCCTTCTGGCGTCCAGCATCGTATGATAATGTCTGCAATGCTCTCAGAGACGTTCTGCAAGCCTCATCTGTCTGGAGACAGGCTGGGACAGGAACGGACTCTGGTGCATCTGATTGCGCCGCGGCTGCCATATATCCTAAGACGCTCAAGGCTCCCTCAGCGTTGGCGAGAGAGACACCGGCTGGGAATTCTCCCATCCATATCAGCCCGGCCTGGCAGGACGTATAAATTTTGCGCATGAGCCGGACCTGCACTGCTTTCTCCTTGGTATCCCATTGGTTGATGCAGAGTTGATCGATCCATAGTGATCTCTTGACGTCTGGTAGCCTCAGCCTTTGGAGGGCGCTGTATAGGTTTCGAGTGACGCCCACTTTGCGGCCTGCAACGTCAATTTCCAGGAGGCGGTCGTCGTCGCCCCAGACGTAGGAGAGGGCCTCATATTTCGGGTAGTCCGCGAGCGCTGCTACTCGAATCTCGCATTTGATGGGCGCTTCGTCAGCACCTCCAGGATGCGGAAGAAGGTCTAGAATTCGAATCTCGTTGTCTGCGATCATATCGAGCTGGAGGTTGATCTTCCGTAGAAGCGGCTGCTACCGTTAACAAGCGGGGATTGCCTCATTTTTGTAACAAACCCCTGTCGTTGCGATGGGGTTGGGCGCCAGACGGCTAGCCTTGATAAGACTCCATATTCATCCGGTTGTGACATCGTGATCCTCCGGACACGTAAGAAGTCGAGGATATAGGCTGGAAAGACTCCATGTGCGTGACTAGCCGATCAGGTTGCCAATGAGAGGCTGACTGTTGAGGAGAGAGGTCTGTTTGAGGTTGCAGCCTAGTAACGACCCACAACCCTCAACTGACAGGGCCTTGATAGCTTCTCAACTGTGAAGCATCATATCGAATTTGAACCGATCGACCTTGCAATGGCCAACGGTTGGTGATGTCAGTTTTCTTTTCAAAGCTAGATGTTGAGATGGGAGAAGTGGGACGCGCTTTCGGACACAGAGAAGAATATGAAGTCAGATCAAACTTGCTCGGTTGAAGCCATGTTTGAATGGCATTTGATATCGTTGCTTTGGCTGCGATCCAAAATTGAAAAGTCGAGAAGATTTTTGAGTCACAGTCTCTGTTCGACAGAAATTTAGAGGGAGGCTGAAAAGCGGGATCACACCTCGCACCTTCCGCGAAATGGAGTCCGTCTCGTTCTAGGTTGAGGAAGGCACGTTCGGTCTTGACGCTTCACGAGAGCAAAGGGATCGGGATGCTCTCTTTCAAGCCGCTCATTATGTCTTCACCCTCCATCATCGGCATCCTCATGATTATCGAGTAATTGCATACTTTTAACCCTCCTCCCCGACTCTCGTCGCCTCCATCTCTCTCTCGCCTGGGACACTGGCTCAGGCTCTCTGCGGAGTTGTTCGCTCGAAGTGCTGGACAGTCGCGTTTCTCCTCTTGACATGGGCCACTCTCCTAACGCCCAACCCAGAGTGTCGTTAGAATCAAACTCGTCTCTTCCTGTATCAGACGTTCCCGTTCAACTCATCGATCCGGAGGAAGAAGACACGACACCTCAACTTCGGAGGCTTGCGCTTCGAGCGCGACCCTGGAGGCACAGGCATGGACCTCGGCCAGGGCGAGAGATGCTTGTCTATGGTCCCGATGACACAGATGCCCCTCCCAGACCATCAATCGACCGCATCTGCAACAACATGACTTCTTGCCCTGAATTGGGCAAAGTCCCCCGCATATCCTCGGTGGGTGAAGAGAAACGCCATGGCTCGATGTTCGGCAAAAACACCAGTTGACCGAAGTTTTAGGAGATCACCCCTCCATCAACGGAGTCAAACGACCCAGGCCGGGGATGCCCGCTATCCCACGCATCGTCACCAAACCCCAGTTTGCGGGACCGGCTTTCGTCCCGCTTTCGTCGTGTACGGCCATGGCGAACCTCTACCAGCTCCTCGAGCTTTCCGAGCTCGCCGCCAGATCAAGAGAATGAAGCCAAGTTCCCGAATGGCAAAGAGAGGCGACGCAGAGCTCGAGATTCGGAGAACAACCGCGAGTCCTGGGAAGAAGCTACACCGAGGAGCTCAGGCGCCATTGAGGAAGAAAGCACACGCGAGCTAGCGCTTGCTGGTGCGTTGCTAGCGGCCTCGGACCTGGATCGCCTGAGCATCATGGTAAGACAGAGCGAGGAATTGCGGCGGAACGAGCAGACATGATGGCTCGGTGTAGAATTGGTTGGCTTTCCCGTCGAATGGCGAAGGCATGATGGTGCATCAAAGGCGGTCGTGCTTTTTGAAGGAGCTGTGTTGCGTTCCCGAGGTTGGCTGGGCAAGTAATACATAAGACACCTAATGTTAGCCACCTAGGTGCCCTCCTATCGTAGTTGGCGGGCTAATGATCTGAGAGGTTGTTCCCAACCCTTCATCCAATACGAGCACACGATGCATGACTGCCGTGAACAAAAGAGGAAGTTATCGAGGCCACGCCGCCCCTAAGCTCAACTGGCTCGCTCAATTTATGACCTGAAATGGTATCGGCTCCAGCGCCGAGCGGTTTGGGCAGCTGGACGCCGGCCCGGACTGGACACAGGAACTGAGCGCCGAAGGCTACGTGCTATCCAATGAATCTGGGGAAAAGCGGGCGCTCGTCCGGGTTCCGTCGGGGGCGAGGGTTAGGTCTTCGGGGATTCAAAGCCGATAGAGGCCAGTGATTTCAACGTCAACCTGCCCCTTGGACTTCCATCTTTGACTTACACTTATAAACACATTTTGGTTTCGCAGGCCTAGCTCTACTTCATCCCCTGGGCATCTCGACTTCACCATGTTCCGACCAATCCTAAGGCAATGCCTGCGTAACGCCGCTCCTCTGCGGCCGGCCGTTGCTCGGAGTTTCGCGTCTACTTCGGGCCCTGCCTTTGATTGGGAGGATCCTTTGATGTCTAAGAACATCCTGACGGAGGAAGAGCTGGCTATCGGTGAGACCGCAGAGAGGTACTGCCAGGAGCAATTGCTTCCCCGGGTGCTTGGTACGTACTACCTGTCGTGGATTTGACGTGTATCCCAGTTTGCTTACATGGTCATACACAGAGGCATACCGCAATGAGCATTATGACGCCAAGATGCTCGAGGAGATGGGTGAGCTCGGCCTTCTGGGCGCAAGCATTGAGGGTTACGGCTGTGCGGGCGTGTCGTCTGTTGCCGGCGGTCTGATCACGCGAGCAGTTGAGCGCGTTGACAGTGGCTACCGATCCGGTATGTCGGTGCAGTCATCTCTGGTGATGGGCGGCATCTACGAGCATGGATCTGAGGAGCAGAAGGAGAGGTTCCTCCCCGGCATGGCCAAGGGCAAGATCTTGGGTGCTTTCGGCCTCACCGAGCCCAACCACGGCAGCGACCCCGGCAGCATGGAGACGGTTGCACGACCGCATCCCACCAAGTCTGGTTACTACTTGCTGAGCGGTGCCAAGACGTGGATCACCAACAGCCCAATTGCGGATGTCCTGATGGTCTGGGCGAAGCTCCAAGAAACGGGCAAGATTCGCGGGTTCCTGGTTGAGCGAAAGGACTGTCCTTCTGGGACGCTGGAGACACCTGCTATTAAGAACAAGAACGGTCTACGAGCCTCGATAACCGGCATGATTCAGCTCGATGACTGCCCCGTGCCCGAGGCCAACATGTTCCCCGACGTCGAGGGTTTGAAGGGCCCCTTCAGCTGCCTCAACAACGCCCGATACGGCATTGCCCTGGGTGTTATGGGAGCTTTGGAGGACTGCATTGCTCGTGCGCGCACATACGCCCTTGAGCGCAAGCAGTTCAAGGGTAACCCTCTGGCCAAGTACCAACTCATCCAGAAGAAGCTGGCTGATGCATCCACGGATGCGGCGTACGGTACTCTGGCTGCCATCCAAGTCGGCCGTCTCAAGGACGAGGGCAAAGTGACGCCCGAGATGATTAGCATGGTGAAGCGACAGAACTGCGACACGGCGCTGAAGAACTCGCGCATCTTGCAGGAGGTCTTTGGAGGTAACGCTGTGAGCGACGAGTACGGCATCGGTCGACATGTGGCGAACCTCTACGTGACGCAGACGTATGAAGGCCAAAGTGATATTCACAGTGAGTCGAGCCAGCTTAATATGATTATGTGAAGACTGACTGAGCGTGCTACAGCTTTGATATTGGGACGGGCTATCACTGGGGTTCAAGCGTTCTGCTAGATGGACAACTCGGGCTCAACTGTGGCGTCATAAAAGGGAGGACACGCTGCATGTTTGCTGATTATTAGTTTGCTATTGATGGAAGAAAAAAGTGAAAAGGGACAGATGCATCGGCCACATCGATGCTGGCCTCGACGTGCCTTTGATGAGAACCTGGATGGCTGCAGCGACGAGAGCGAGGAATAGCTCAAGGCATCGCAAAGATACAATCTAGGATCAATATCACAAACTGGTGACGCCATGGCCTATCCCGTCCTCTCAGCCTCGCTATGGCGCTGTATGTATTGCCTGTCATTGTGAACGTAGATTTCCGGCCCGGTATAGCCGCTCGACCCAAGATCGGGGAACCCAAACTCTGTAGCCTGCTACCTGCGAGGCCGTTCCGGAGTCTCCGTTGGATGGGAGGGGGGAAGGCCGGACGGGCTGTGGCGATTCGCCCAGGCGATGTCATGTATCGAATTCCGGGGGCCTCAGCCGCCAGCGCATAACCGCCCGAAATGGGACAAGACAGTGCGTGTTGGTCCTCAGGCTGACATCGTATGCCCTGGGATTCCTGTTGCGATTGGCCTGCCCGTCTGAACGGCAAGGCGCTTATGTATCAGCGGAGCACTGTGCTGCCGTATCGCAGCGTCTCGTTGCCATGGTCCGCGTGCCGTTCTCGTGCAGAAATGCAGAAAGCAGCTGATTGCGGTCAGCCGTCGAAATCAAGCGAAGGACATGGGTTTGCTGGCACGGCTTGGGTGAGGCTTGGGCAATGCTGAGAAATCGGAGCGCCTTAACAGCACCTGCCGTGTTTGCCTGCAGGCAGGTGTTAGTGGGCGCCTGACTGAGCCACCCCTCCAATCCGCGCTGGTGGCGGTGCTCGGTGGTGGATCAGCCGTAAAGCCTTAAAAAACCTGACTTTTCGGGCTGCCAGAAAGTGGAAGTGCCCCGTGGAAGGACCCGCTTGCAGTCACTCTTCTCTCACCTCTCTTTGTTGATCTCGCTCTCTTTCCTACATACCAGGTTCTAATCATCGACGAGCCCAACAACCACCAAATCTCCTTTCTCCAACATCACCAGTCTTCCTTCTCTGTATTGAGATACTCTTGTGAGAACTCCCATCTCCCAGCGCATCGCTTGCGTTCTTGTTCGCTGCAACGGACAAGATCTTCTCGTGATAGTGCGTCATGCCCAAAACCCCCCTCCGACCGCCGTCTCGATCACCGCTAACAGTGTCGCCTGCCACAGTCCTTGCGATCCCTCGCATCTCCCTCCCCTAGATACCCTTTACACATACCTCGAGATGGCTCTGAAGCGCATTAACAAGGAACTCACTGATCTCGGCCGGTAAGTCGCTCTCTTTCGACCCTCTCCAGGCGAGCCTGAGGGGTTCATCTTGGGATTCCCAGGACGGCGTGTGGGGCGTTGCGTGAGCGGGGTCCCCGGCGACAGCCTGCAGGACTCTTCACATCGCTCGTGACAAGATGAATACCTCAGACTTGGATAGACGACGTTTCGGACAGGTTGCTGACGCTTCCCTTTAGAGATCCTCCCTCGTCCTGCTCCGCTGGACCCGTTAGCGAGGATTTGGTAGGCAGAACCCCTCCCCCGCCCCGATAAGCAAACCCGGCCGGCCCGCAGACGACCGTCGACTTTTATATCATCGGGAAACATTCGAGCAACGACTGACTGAAATAACAATAGTTTCACTGGCAAGCGACGATCATGGGTCCCGTAAGTATTACCTCTGCTATGGGGTGAGGCTTGGTAGGCAAGATGCGGTGACGCCCACAGCGAAACCAGCATGATCTGTCGCCAAGCCCATCAAGCATCCGTTATGAAAGAATCCTGCTAACATGTGTCAATAGAGCGACTCTCCATACTCGGGCGGTGTCTTCTTCCTCACAATCCACTTCCCTACCGACTACCCCTTCAAGCCCCCCAAGGTCCAGTTCACGACCCGTATCTACCACCCGAACATCAACTCGAACGGTAGCATTTGTCTGGACATTCTGCGAGACCAATGGAGCCCTGCTCTGACCATTTCCAAAGGTAATTTCTCTTCCCAAGTCCTCTGGTGGCGAGAGTGAACTTATATGCTGACGTGCTTAGTCCTCCTGTCTATCTGCTCTATGCTGACAGACCCCAACCCGGATGATCCTTTGGTGCCGGAAATTGCTCACGTCTACAAGACCGACCGACCCAGGTACGAGGCGACGGCACGTGAGTGGACCCGAAAGTATGCCATTTAGGGGCTTTGAGGGTCGCGGGGGCGGTTAATTATGACGGGACGGATCTGACCTCTTGTTTTCTCGGATGCGACGTGCGACCGAAGCGTTCATTTTCCTGCAGAAGCCGTCGCAGAGGGTTCTCTCGACCGGAGTCGGAAGCGATATCACAGGCGTTGGTCTCGAAACATCAAGTCTGGACTCATGTTGTGTGGTAGCCACGCTGAGCGCGGAGGGGTGACTCGCATCGTCGGAGGCGAGGGGGTGGCTTTTCGGTCAAGACACAAGCAAATCAGCAATTCAAGGGATTTCATGCGGCTGGATTTGGGTTTGCATTCACGATGTGCTTTTAGTCCAGACACAGGCAGCGTATACAGTTGTCTCTAGATTGGTTGATTATTTTCCTAAGCGAACAGTGCCCTAAATTTTGGTCTTACGAGTGAATTGCCCGTGAATGTGGAAGTTTACAAACGGTTGTGAGATGTTGGTGAAGGTGGAGGATTAGTTGTCTGGATGTCGCGTGCCGACAGAGATGAACGAACGGATGTAAGTTGCCGTCAATGTTACCTAGGCCCAGCCTTCGGGCGACTGGATTGCTACTGCGATGTCGGGATATGGCCGGTACGACTCAGTTGCACGGTTGATCTGAGGCTCCCCTTTGGGTTCAAAACTCTAGTACGTGATCGAATTCTATGTAGGGCACATCGTTAGAGGGGCCTTAAGGTGGGAGGAGTCCCTATGTAATAATAGCACCAGGGTGAGTCTCTCAACCCAGTCAAGGTTGCCACACTTGTTTGTGATTCGGAATATTTTTGGCATAGACTTCATCCTTGATAGCTCCTGCAATTGATATTCAACTGTTCTAAGTGGCAGATAAGAGAGTCAAGCCCAAGTTGGATGCAACCAAACGGGCTCAAATGCCGAGGGCTACTTGTAGAATCTTGGGGGATACGTAAACCTCCCTCACAAGCGTTTCAATATGTCATCCTTCTATGCAATAGCAAGGCTCGTCTAGGAGGAAAAGCAAAAAAAGAACAGCGAGTGAGTGAGGTCGCTTCACATGCTGCAACAGGCCCCTCCGGGCGATCTGTCACTGGGCGTTTCACGCTGTGGCTTTGATACAGTCCGAGCCCAAGGGCGAAGCGACGCTACGAGCCCCTACGAGCCCCTACGAGCCCCCCTCGCAACGCAACCGTGGCGGCGGCAGCGTTGCAGCGAGAGATGGGCTGATTACCCACCACTCCGAGGGGTGCACCGTCGTAGATCTGGTTTCCTGTGCAGAACGTGGTTTGGGGACGGGGGCCTGGAAGCAAGCCGCTGTCGCAACAGGCGCGCTGTCAAGGTGAAGGACGGCAGCGCTGCACCGAGATATGGAGGAGATCGGAGGTCCGGGCGCTAGCAGGGCCACCGTTTCGCGACGCTTCCCCCAGACGCTTAGTGGCCGCCTGCCCTGAGGCTCTTGGCCCAGCGGGTGGCAGGCGGCGCTGCGATTGGCTGCGTGCAAGGCTGGATGGCGTGGTTCAGGGACGGTCAGGCACGTCCAGGGCGCCTGCCACCGCAGAGACAGCGGGGCTCCTTCCATCTCAGACCCCGGTCCGTTCGCTCTTCAACCGCTCAGCTGCCATCTTTCTCGTGCCGTCTTATTCGCGTTTCCGTTCTCGTTGTTCTCTGGTTGCTGTCACGGCAGAAACAATCCTGGTCCTGGACCGTGTGCGGCAGGTATGATCTCCGGCGCGGGCAATTTGGCACTTACGTTTCCCTGGTCTGGGCTGGCCTGGTCTGGCCTGGGCGGCTTGCATAAGTGACTACCGGCTCGCTTATCCCCCTCCTCGTTTGCCTGATCCCTTTTTCTCCTTCTTCGCCTAAACTCTCCTCATAATTCTTCCGCGTACAGGCCGCTGATCGTTCGTCATGTTTAGGTTGTCGATGCTTTCGTTCTGGTAATTGGTCTTGTCACTGCTTATTCACTTCACTTCTTGTCCATCGTTGCTGTTCAGCAGGCTCTGAATCACTATCATCGTTTACATACACGTCCGTGCGACAAATCCGAGAAAAACTAAGCTGGGAAACGAGAAAAGAGAATTGGGAAAGTTACGATTTGTTGGAGGAGAAGAAGAGAGACGTAATTGCTGGATCTCAACTCCGACGAGACGTCGCTGGCGACCTCGAACGCCTAGACCACTCTACCTCAAAGCTCGCCAATTGCAATCCAACCGAGACGGTCAAAATGAACAACTTTCAGTACCAATACTCGGAGAAGCCGACAGAGCGGTCGAGATGGACACCTCTAACGCGAATGTTGTTGTCGGGTGAGATGACACAGGAGAAGCAGCAGGAGTTGTCAGGCAGAGAAAAGTTCGATCGATGGATGATCAACGAAGGTTACCGAAGAGTGTATGTTGCCAATGCTGTTGAGAATTCGCTTCGGCCGTGGTGAAGATGATTGGATGCTAATATGGTCTACAGCTTCGTCTTCGTCTTCATGCTCGCTCATGCTCTCATCTTTGCCTTCGCATGCGTTCATTATGGAATGAAGGATAGTTTACAGGGGGCTCGCAATATCTTTGGCGCCACCTTCGTTATTGCCAGATCGTCAGCGCTGGTGCTGCATGTCGACGTTGGAATCATCCTCTTCCCCGTTTGCCGAACCCTCATTTCGCTCCTCCGACAGACCCCCTTGAACGGTATCATCCAGTTCGACAAGAACATCACCTTCCATATCACCACCGCCTGGTCAATCGTTTTCTTCTCCTGGGTTCACACTATTGCGCATTGGAACAATTTTGCTCAAGTCGCTGCCAAGAACAACCTGGGCATTTACGGATGGCTCCTTGCCAACTTTGTCTCCGGACCGGGATGGACTGGCTATGTTATGCTGATTGCGCTGATGGGTATGGTTTTTACGTCGATCGAGAAGCCACGCCGAGCCAACTACGAGCGCTTTTGGTACACGCATCACATGTTCATCATCTTCTTTTTCTTCTGGGCTATCCACGGTGCCTTCTGTATGATCCAGCCTGACGTTGCCCCCTTCTGTACCAGCATTGGTGCGTCGGCGATTGGTGTCTTCTGGCAGTATTGGATGTACGGAGGATTCTGCTACCTGGCTGAGCGAGTTGCTCGTGAGGTGCGAGGACGACACAAGACGTACATTTCTAAAGTTATCCAGCATCCTAGCAACGTGTGCGAGATCCAGATCAAGAAAGAACACACGAAGACGCGAGCTGGCCAGTACATCTTCTTCTGTTGCCCGGCTGTCTCGCTGTGGCAGTACCATCCGTTCACCCTAACGAGCGCACCTGAGGAGGACTACATCTCAATTCACATGCGAGTCGTTGGTGACTTCACCAGAGAAGTGTCCAAGGCTCTAGGCTGCGAGTGGGACAAGAAGACGGAAACGAGCAAGGTCGTCGGTGTGGACAACGACAATGGCGAGGTTGACCCGGCTCTGCGTAGGGTTCTCCCACGAGTCTACATCGACGGTCCCTTCGGTTCCGCTTCCGAGGACGTCTTCAAGTACGAGGTCTCTATCCTTGTGGGTGCCGGTATCGGTGTCACACCGTTTGCTTCGATTCTCAAGTCTATCTGGTACCGCATGAACTACCCGCAGACCAAGACGCGGCTGTCCAAGGTGTATTTCTTCTGGATTTGCCGTGACTTTGGCTCGTTCGAGTGGTTCCGATCGCTGCTGTTGGCCGTGGAAGCACAGGACGTGGACAACCGCATTGAGATTCACACCTACCTCACGGCCAAGATCAAGGCCGACGATGCGACCAACATCATGATTAACGACGCCAACGCCGACAAAGACACCATCACTGGCCTGCGCAGCCCGACCAACTTTGGACGCCCGAACTGGGATATGATTTTCAGGGGCATCCGGAAGCTGCACAGCCCAGCCGAGGCGGGTGTGTTCTTCTGCGGTCCCAAGGGTCTGGGAAGCGCGTTGCACGTCTACTGCAACAAGTATACCGAGCCTGGGTGAGTAGTAAATTCATGATTGAGGCTGAATATTAGAGCTAACATTGGAACAGATTCTCATTTGTCTGGGGCAAGGAGAACTTCTAAAACGCCATGTACGATTTCATCTGCGAATACGTCGCCTTTTCATTTTGCCTCTACCCGCCTACGTCGATTCCCACTAGACTTTTGGATTTATACCTGTTTTTTTTTATATGACCCCTTGTGTCGTTGTCATTCACTGAAGGACTTCAGCGGCAGAGAAGGACAAGGATACCGAGTGGATATTTAAATTCGTGCGCGCCGGCCGCGAAGAGTTGGAGGTTCAGATTGGAGAGCGAGGCGTCGGTACAGAGATGAAGGAGATAATATACGGGCGAAAGAGGTTGGAAGAAGATAGCAATCGTATCGGATAGGTAGATGACAGCTGAAATAGGAAAATCCTAATATCTCGGCCAATGAATGTTCCCAGTCACAACGTCTCCTTGATCCTGTGTGTTAATTGCTATATAAAGTGAAGTGGGCTTGCTTACCTTGGATAGGAAGCTTAGACGGGACCTTTGATAGATGGCTGGCTGTGTAGCTACCTATCTTGGTTCCGTACTGGGGCGTCCCGCCGGTATCCAAGGCTCTGGAAGGAGGCAGTTTCAAGGCAGGGGCGGAATTCATGCACTGGGTGAAACATGGCGTGTTTGCGGTGTTGCAATGGAGATGAAGTGTTTGAGGGACAGCCGCAAAGCCTGGACCTATCAGCTGCTTGCACAGCGTTTGCACTACGCCTCGGCAAAACCTGGCTTGAACTCAGAAATTGTGCGTTTGGAAATGGTTGTCTAGACGCCGTAGGGCTGGCCGGTGGCGGTGCGCCGTCAGCCGTGTGGCATGGTGAGAAAACTGTATGTACGGATTCGGAGCATGCAAGGTTACATTTGGTAGTAAATGGCCGAGAGGACGGACGGACGGCCTGGCAACGTTGACAGTGGCTGTGGCTGATGATGACTGGGTAGTTTTGTTTCTTTGGGCTCGTCGGATGTAGATGACAGGTCGACGATCTGAGAGGGAACCAGGTAGCCCGGGTGACCTCACCTTTTAGTCTTCAAGGGGATTGGGAACATGGTCTTGGCTGGGGCGCCAGTGATTAAGCTTACAGTCGTGGGTGAGATTACAGTGTTCGTTTTGTCTCGCCGCAGTGGCGCGGATGGCTGACGGCGAGGGATTACAGCGGGATGCCTCTTTCTTACGAGACTTATTTAGTGGTGATGAGTCAACTGTGTGTTCTGGCGGTTTGTCACGAGCGGAAACTGATGGAAACATCGGGAGGAGGGAGATCTCGACGAGTGAGACACGCAATGACGATGATGCCAAATCCAGCATGATTGGCCGCTAGAGCGAGGAAGCTTCTGACGGAGGATGGGAGGCCTGGTCTGGCCTGGTCTGGCAGGTCTGGATTCTGGGGAGCTGGCGAGGCGATGCACGCAATGCACGGTGCCTGGGGAGGGGAGGTTATTAGTGACTTGCATATTATTGCCAGGTACATACTCCGTACATCTGGACACAGCGTGCTCTTTGTTCAGTGGCCGCGTGACGGATAGCGTGTTGTGATTTGCTCTTGGGTGTCTCGCGGCTGGTGAGCACTTCGACAGGCCCTAGTCTCACGGCAGCACGCATTAGACTCCAGAGGTCTCACAGCGCTGGAAAGGGATCCAGGTCCCGGTTCCACGTCACCGCAGATCGCCGAGCGAGAGGGAAAAAAAAATGCTTTCGCCTGATGACGCTGCGCGGTGTCGTGGCCTTGAAACGAACAGAGGGGACAAACAGCACCACTAATGTGGTTCTTTCGGCCCCTCTGGCAACCCGACGGGAACGCATGGAAGGGGGGCGGTGCCGATTTGGGGGAATTCGATCAATTGCTGTAGGGGTCCTTTTTTAGCGGCAGGTTGCGGGTGGGCCGGTGCGAGCGCGGCGGGCTAGCGGGTGCCAAGAATAGCCCGTACCTTACAGCGGTTCAGCGCTGCGCTGGCCGACAAAGCAGAGTGATTCCAGCGAAATACAACAAGGAACGACTCTTTTTTGTTGTGTGGGTGTGTCTTGTCTTGCATTGGCTGACCTTATCACTCACCGCGCACGCCGAGGAGGCATCCCTTAGCGAGGATCCTGCTGCGGCGATCAACATGTGCCCGCTGCAGCAGCGCCTGCGAAACCTCGTGATGCGCCAGGCTAACGGCTGCGTTTACGAGCCTCGAATGTGCGCCACACCCGCGCTTGGCCCGAACGGGGCTAACGCGCACCAGCTGTCATCGCCCCTTTGTCACTCACTTTCTCATTGTGTGCGGTGCGGTGCGCAGGCGGAGGGAAATGCTGTTACATACGGCGAGCGGCCCATTCATTCATTGTCTTTTCTTGTTTTACGATTCTGCGACCGACAATCCTCAGCGAGTGACGACGCAATTCCCACCTTGCAACCGTTGAACTCTCGTCTCGTCCTAACTAGAGCATCTGGCCGATACGTATTCGGCTCCTCATTTTCTTCCATTGGCGTGCGCCCCGCTTCCCTTCCCGCTGCTTGACTCGCTCGAGTTCAGTACTCTTCGTGGAGTCTTTGGGAGGTAAGGCGCTGTACCTCCAGTGTTTTCCCTCGTCCATCTTTCCTCCCCCATCCTCCACCCCGGATCGATCTTTCACACGCTCGTTTGCAACTACTTTGCACTCTCTTTCCTTTCCTTTCTTCGTTCTTTCGTATTCGTCCTCGACATGCAATTTCGAGGCCTCCTTCTGCTCGGCATCCTGCTGGGTGCCGAGGCCGCGCAGCTCGACAAGCGACAGGATGCGTCCAGCAGTGATGACGGCAGCGCCGGGAGCACCGTCGTCGACGTCGTCACCTCGACCACCACGTCTGCTTCCCCGACTTCAACAAGCCAGTCGCCTACGCAGGGCGGCGGCACGACGTCGGCCTCAGACAACAGCGGCGGCAGCGACACCACCGTCACCCAGACCACGACCGTGACCAACAAAGACGCCAGCTCCGTTACCGTCAAGACCACTGTCTTCACCACCATCACCTCGACCATCGTCGTTACTTCAACCGCCTTCTCGACCACTACTGTTACCTCCAGCGATGCCGAGACTGCCACCAAGACGGTGTACGAGACGACGACGTCCTGGGCCAATATGAGACGTGCCCTCGACCTGGCGCCTCGAACCGTCGGTCCCGAAGACTTCGAAGTCGATGCCTATGCCACCGAAGTGCCGTCCATCACCAAGGTTCACGTCCACGACCTGGAGATGATCCGCCACAAGGAACGAGCTCTTGCTAAGCGCGATACCGTTACTGTCGTCGTCACCGTCACTGCCGGCTCTGGAAATGCCAAGACCGTCACCTCCGCCCAGACAAAGACCGTTATTTCTACCGTCAGCTCGCAGACCAAGGTTACCAGCACTGTGACCGAGACCGAGGAGGCGAACGCCAAGACGACCGTCACTGTTACCAGCACGCTGACGGTCACTTCGACTGCCGTCACCACGGGCGTTGTCGAGACAGAGACGGTTGCACCCTCAGGAAGCTACGGATCGGCTGCTGCGACCAACACCGGCAGCAGCAGCAGCAGCGGCAGCAGTGGTGGAAGCAGCGGTCTCTCCACGGGCGCTAAGGCTGGTATTGGTGCGGGATGTGGTGTTGCTGGCTTGCTTGTCATCGGTGGTCTCATCTGGTTCTGCGTCAGGAGCCGCCGCAACCGCGAGAAGCCCGACCCCGATGACATGTTCGGCTCTTCTGAGGTGCCTGTCGGCCCCAGCGGCGGCTCAGGCATGACCTCCCAGCACAACCGCGACGTCGCTGCCGCCATCATTTCTCCTCGCCCGGCCCCGACCAAGCCTTCCAGCCCCGAGGGCTACCGTGGCACTGCCAGAGGCGATGGCCGTGCTGGATTCGCCAAGCCTGAGGTGTTCGGTTCCGCATACACACCCTCCAGCCCCGAGACTATGTACACGCGGACGACGGGCAACGAGACCGTCTCGCCCAACGTGGTCGAGATGCAGAGCCCCGCCAACACAGCCGAGCTTGCCAGCGACAGCGCTGCTACCCGATGGCATGAGAATGACGCCGCCGAGATTGACGGCGCTCAAGTGCATAGCATGCGCGGAACGGCCCCCCCGCAAAACGTCTACGAGATGCCGGCTCAGGACTACCGGTAAAGGAGCTAAAGAATTGAGGGGGACTGGGAACAGCCCAGAATCGTCTACGGAAGCGGATAATAATGCCAGACCACTGTACATATGTAAATTTCTTTTTGTCTCGTCTTGTCTTCGTTGATATCTTCCTGGCATGTCATGGTGTGTTGTTACATACATTGGGGCCTTCTCTGCACAGCGAGAGGCATTGGCGGGTGTCTGATACTTGGGTGTATACTGACTGCATTGTTGCTGTGTGTTATTTGTGCGGGAAAAGGGATTTGAGTCCCGGTTGATATTGGAAGAGATAGGTTATGAATACATCTACTTTGTGATTAGGGCTTGGTGTTCTGTTTCTAGATACGTGCAGGCAGGTTTCTTGGATCTGGAGATTCCTGATACCTTTGAAATATTTTGCTAGCCAGGTAGCAATTTGGTGTCATGAGATCTGGTTGGGACTCTTCTCAACGGAGCTGCTGACAGCTTTTTGGTTTCATGGCAGGTTGGCTGCTTCGATACTGCCTCGTACCTTGTCGCGGTGTGTCTGAGGAAGGTGCCTTCCACACATTGCTGGCCTTTGAGGACATTCTCGATGGGAACTTCCAGAGGCAAGAACTTGGACTCACCAACATCATCATCTAGACATTTTGACACACATCCTTTGAAGTTGCCGATCCCAGACAAATGCACAGCTAGGCTTGAGCTTGATTTGAAGAAGATTTCAACTAAGGTAAAATCCTTCGACTAAGCCCACTAGTGGACGTTCCTCACTAACACGAGACGTTGAGCTAGAAGCCACACTAGAAGCAGGAGAAACTCTGCAATTGAGTTTGCAACTGCAATGCATTCCAGTCGTGCGAACCCTGAGCTCTGGAACGTGCCGCCAATTAAGAGCCACCGAGTCTTGTCGTGCTACGGCCCGAGAACTCGCGAGTCTTTGGGTGACGGATGACGAGAAGAGATCCATCCAGGTGTCACCTCATGATCCGAACTACTTCGGAAGCAGAGCATCCGAAATCGGACGCTCTCTCTGCTCTGTGAGAGGCTCAAACTTAGTCTGTTATTAATGTGAGAAGTCATATTGCTGTAGAGCGAGAGAGTCTGGGCTGATTTTGGATTTGTAACTTTTTGACTCAGACCCGCCAAGCCATGTAAGTGGAACAGGGTGAAATTTTAACTCATTACACATGACACTGACGACGTTTTGTCATTGACAAAAGAGCAGAAAGGGAGAAGAAGAAAGGTTGTGAGTCGTATTAACAAGTTGACGCATCGATATGAAGGACCAACAGAGGGAGCAACTGGTGGGCGATTTGTCTATTCCTGACGGCGGCATCGCCAACGCCGCCGAGGAGAAGAGACTCGTCCGAAAGTTGGATCTTCACCTGATACCGCTTGTCATGGCTCTGTATCTCTTCAGTTTTCTCGATCGGTAACAAAGTCCCCGTCATGACCAGAAAATCTCAACTAACAGCTACAGCGTCAACATTGGTAACGCGCGCCTCTATGGCCTGGAGGAATCTCTCTCCCTCTCACCGAAGGAGTTTCAGATCGCCGTGTCCGTCTTCTTCGCCACTTACCTAGCTTTCGAAGTGCCCTCCAACCTGCTACTCAAGTACTTCACGCCCTCGAGGTGGCTTGCCTTTATTGCCACGGCCTGGGGTATCATCGCGACGCTCACGGGGTTGGTCAACAACTACGCCGGGCTGTTGGTGTGCCGGCTACTGCTGGGTGTCGTGGAGGCGGGGTTGTTCCCCGGGCTGACGGTGTATCTGACGCTGTTTTATACGCGCCATGAGATTGCGCTGCGAGTTGGTTATTTGTTCGTCAGCGCGGCGATTGCGGGTGCATTGGGAGGGTTGTTGGCGTATGGAATAGGGCACATGGACGGTGTGCAGGGTTTGGCGGGCTGGCAATGGATCATGATTCTCGAGGGAATCCCAAGTTTGTTACTGGGTGTAGTGACTTGGTTCATGTTGCCGAACGATATTGAGAGTGCGAGTTTCCTGTCGCAGAGGGAGAGGGAGGTGATGAGAGCGAAACATGGCAGGGAGTATGGCAATACGGAGTCGAGTAGGGAGTTGAGATTGAAGGATGTCGGGTGTGCGTTCAAGGATTGGAAGGTATGGGCGTTCTGCGTGGCGCAATTTGGCGTCGACACGATGCTATACGGTCGGTTCTCCCTGGATCATGCCTCCCGTCCTTTGTTACTTACGCCGTCTAGGCTTCTCAACCTTCTTACCGACTATCATCGAAGCTCTTGACGATTGGTCGACTACTGAGGTCCAGTTACTTACCATCCCGTGCTACACCGTCGGCGCAACCTCTTATATGTTTACGGCATTTCTCTCCGATAAGTGGCAGAAACGTGGTTTATTCTGCGTTGTGTCTGGGCTGGTGAGCGTCGCTGGTTATGCGCTGCTGCTCGCTCAAGGGACGGCGCCGGGGTTGCGGTACTTTGGGTGCTTTCTCGTAGCGGGAGGGCTGTATATTGTGGTTGGCCTGCCGCTGGCATGGGTGAGTATGGCATCTGATGAGTAGTGTTGAGGTTAGCTAATGATGATGCAGTTACCGACGAACTCGCCACGGTACGGTAAGAGAACGACGGCGACAGCGCTGCAGCTCACTTGTGGAAATGCGGCGGGCATCATGTCAGCATTCATATAGTATGTGCATCTTTTCTCTCTGACACTGACCTCATGAGCCAAACTGACCAACGCTGTAGCCCATCGAAGGATGCACCACACTACACTGTCGGACATGCGGTGACTTTGAGCATGGTTGCGTTTGGGACACTCACGTACGGCTTCCTCTGGTGGTGGTATCGACGAGTGAACGAACAGCGAGAGGCAGGCGAGGTGAATGAAAAGTATCTCCATATGGGAGAGGAGGAATTATGCGAGCTCGGTGACGAGAGCCCGCACTATCGATACACGATTTGACGAGCAAGCATTGGACGAGCAGATTCGCTACGTAAGGCATTTTAGGGAGGGCGAGTGAATCAGGAGTTGGCCCCTGAGGCGATGAGGCAGGCGCCTGGTCTGCAAGCTCCCGTCACTCCCAAGCATATTTGTTTCCCTCGAGCACATGACACACCGAGTCTCCTCTCCACAACAATAACAAACATTGTTTTCTCGCAAACTCGATCCTCGAACAAACACGCATCAATCCTTATTTATTGACTGCCACCTCGGACTCTTCCTGAAGACCAACGCTCGAACGAGCTGCGCTTCACAGGAGCTTAACGGGCAGTCGGTATTTTCTAGTCGCCGTGCATTGTTCTCGTCGCCTCCCCTCTCTCATTTATCCTCTCAGAACTCCCTGCTTTTTATTTCTTACCTCTTCTTGCAGCACGTCAACATCAGCCATGCCGCGACGAAAGAAGCCAACGGAGCGTAAGCACCTGAAGAAGCAGCCCAGGAAGAAACCGCCCGGCACAGGCAAAGGCGAGGCGTCGTCGTCGTCGTCGTCGTCGACTGTTGCAACGCAGCCTGAGCCCCAGCCTCAACCTCAGATTGAGCCTCAGACTACGATCCAAGATCACAATGTGAGAAACACCCCACAAGGCACATCTCAACAGTATGCTAACTTCCTAGGCACCAACTCGGGATGAAGGCACTGCCTCTGGAGAACAACCTCCTCCCCCTCCTCCACCGCCCCCTACATCTCCACCACCTCCTCTGCCCATAGGGCCTCCTCCCCCTTTGCCTGAAGAGGATATGCCCACCCCACGGCAACACAACTATCCTCCCTTGGATGATGGTGGTCTTATGCCTCTGGAAGAACTTGAGGAACTGGAAGAGTTGCCTGAACCAGCCTTCCCACCTCCACAGATGCAGATACCAATGCATCCAGCTATGCCGCAAGTCTTCCCACCGCCATATCCCCCAATGGGATTGGCCCCCTATGGCCCATTCAATCCTATGATGCAGAATCCGTTATATATGAATCCAATGCAACCTGCTCATCCAGGCATGCCTCATCCGGGCATGCCTCATCCCGGTATGGCTCATCCCGGTATGGCTCCTCCTATGGGCCTGTTCAACCAGATGGCACCGGGATTTATGCCACCAGCCATGCCGCAATACCAAACGCCTCCAATGTGGACGCAATTTGGGGCTCGTCGATATAATACTCCGCCTATCTGGACGACGACTGCGGGTGTGCAGACTGAGGCTACTGTGCAAACCGAGAACACCACGCAGACTGAGTATACAACAACAGACGCAGAAGTTCAGACGGCTGTATCGATGCCTAAGTCGGGTCACCCTCGCAGTGTGCCCGGCAGTGATCTAGGCGTCAGGAATTCTCAATGTATCATCAGGGAATTGCTGTCCCATGGATATATCCGCCCTGAGCACCTCATCGAATTGGCGAATGAAGTGAATGCGGGCCTGGGACTTGAGCGAGCACGTTTGATCCAAGTCCGGCGTCCTACTGCGAACAGGCGCGATCAGTCAACGCAGACTGACCTGACTCAAAAGCGTCAGAGTATCATCTGCCTGCATAAGCTGAACAAGGATTACCCAACTTTCGCCAATGCCGAGTGCTTCAACTGCAAGGGCGAACCCAAATATCAGATCTGCTTTCAATGTGTTCAGCACCATGTCGGACTATCATCCTCCGACACGAAGTGTCATGACACGGTCCGACGACGTGCGGCCGAGATGCGGGGTGAGGTACCCCATAGGATTCGTCCTATTGCGAAATGGATCATGGACGGTCCCAATGGTCTTGAGAAGTTCTATCCGGGAATTGATGATGCAAAGGAAAAGAAGAAGACGTCTTCCAAGGGCAAGGAGAAGGAGGAGTCTCCAAAGGGAAAGGAGAAGGAGAAGTCTCCCAAGGGTAAGGGTAAGGAGAAGGAGACTCCTCGGGGAGAGAGAGCTGAGGAAGAGAGTTCGTGGGGCGAGGATGAGGCGCAGCTGCCTGAGTTTGTGGCGGCTATCAGAGATATCCGACTTGGTCCGGCTTGGTGGTGAGATGATGCGTATCTTGGGGGATGGACTGTCTGGAGAATGTGTGATGTTGGCTGAACAAATTTGCTCGATATGATTCAAGGGAAACAGCCTGTATGGAACTAGCTACGTAGTTGTAAGTAGATTATATGTATCACCAACTGTACTACCTCTGTAATATGTTCGCACTGATGCTTGTCTATTCTAATCTTAGCACCCTTTCCAACTATGTATTTGTCTATTCCTCTATAGTTTCCATCTCAGTAACGTGAAACTCAACTTTTCAAAGGTGTACACTCCGCCGTTGCCATTCCACTTGCTCTCTCGGATACCGATCGGTTCATATGCCTCGACATTCGAATCTGTGACCTTGAAAGACTCGCCACCAACAGTGAACACTTGAACCTCTGCACCGGCCTTGATACCGTCAAGCTTCGTCGTTAGGTTCTTGTTCTCGTCCGAGTTGACGACCGCGACATTCATCCAGCCGTTCTCATCCACAGCAGCGCTGACATCGAGTTTGGGGATCGTGCAGGTTGACTCAATCCACTCGGGGAATGATTTGCCCTTGTAGGTGCCCGAACGGACATGCACGGCCACGGACTTTCCGCGCATATACTTCGAGAACAAGAGGAGAGGGAAGTAGGTGGTCTGTTTCCAGATGCCGTTGGGGCTGGTCATCAGCGGTGCAATGACGTTGACGCTCTGCGCGATAGTCGCCATGGCCAGGTCCTTCGCATTACGGATGAAGACATTCAGCCAGATAGCCACAGCCAGCCCGTCACTCAAAGTATACACCTCCTCTGCGCCCTTGTCACCAGGGGCACGCTCAGGGTCCCAAACGTTCCACTCATCGAAGCAGATCAAGGGCCGCTTGGCGCTCTTAGGCTTGGTGGAGATGAGGCTCACATCGGGGAAGCAGGACATGTCGAACTCGCACCGCGCAAGGTCGATGAGCGAGGAGCAGACCTGGATGGCGCGCTCGGCGCCGTAGACGGAGGAGATGTTGGTGTAGTGGCCTTTGCCCATGGAGTAGTAGTGGATGGAGTGCATGTCGACCCAGCGGAGGCATTGTTGGAGGGTGTAGCGGTCCCAGTCGGAGCATCCGTCTTTGCCGCACAGGATGAGTGTTATTGAAGGGTCGAGGAGCTTTAGAGCTATGGGTTTGTTAGTCTTTGGTATGCCGATGAGGTGTCATGAGGGTTCTTACCCTTGGCCCATTGGATTGCTTTCTTTGCGTAGTCTTCCTTGGTGTGTTGCTCGACTTGCCTGCTCGAAAGGTTAGTAACTGCTTCTGAGATACGTTGCAGACGAGGTGAACGTACCAGGGTCCCCACATCTCGTTGCCAAGTGCCCAGTATTTGACACCATACGGCTTCTCATGCCCATTCTGCCGTCGGAGGTTCGCATAGTAGGTATCTTTGTCACTATTGCAATACTCCAACCAAGCCAATGCGTCCTCGAGCGTGCCGGTGCCCATGTTCAAGCATAGATACGGCTCACAGCCCACTACCTTGCACCACTCCATGAACTCATCGGTTCCGAAGGTGTTCGGCTCAATGCCGTTCCATGCCAACTCGGGCCGCTTGGGACGCTTGTCTTTGGGCCCAATTCCGTCTTGCCAGCGGTAGGTGGCGCAGAAGTTGCCGCCGGGGTAGCGCACAACGGGGACTTGGAGCTCTTGGAGACAGGATATCACGTCGGTGCGGAAGCCGTTCTTGTCGGAGAGGCCGTTGGGGTTGTTGGGTTCGTAGAGGCCACCGTAGATGCAGCGGCCCATGTGCCTGGAGAAGACGTTAGCCCTCAAGAATCGCACTCTCTAAGAAGGGAATGGTGGAATATCTACTCTGTGAAGCCACCGTAGATGAGAGGATTGATGTCCGCAATGGTATGCTCGGCATTGAAGGAGATTGAGGGGGTATCCTCTTCCTCTTCGCGCAATTGTGTGAAAGTTGTCATGATGGCAGACTCGTTTGGTGTTCGCTTCCAAGTAAGTCTAGATTATTGATATGGAGGAGATGCAATTCAATAACACCAAATCAGAAGAGAGTGAACGAATGGAGGCAGATGATGAAGGAAAGAAGCTATCGTGAGGACAGTTATACATGGCTACCTGCTTGGAAACTTAATCATGAGCAGAAGGGCATAGGAACTCATGAAGGGGGATCGATCATGTGCCTCCCGGAGCTCCCTCTGTAAGTGCCGGACCTCGGAGACTATCGAAGACGGGGAGTGTCGGAGTGGATCTGACGGGGAGTATCGGTGTGGGCCTGCCGATCCCCGTCCGCAACCCCCGTGTTCCCCAGCCCCTTGTTCGGCACTCCATGGGGGATCATGCCAGAACCTGGGAGTCTTGCAGACTATTGGCTCGCTTCTAGGACTATCGCCTCGAGGAATGCCGGAATGACCAGAAAAAGAGGGACTGTTCTGGCCACATAGTCGGGTCTTGCATAGTCACTATTCGCGGTGCCAAGGAACTCGACTTAGGTTCTTCGAACCGCCCGAATCATGTCTCTTGGGCATTCTCTTGGTTCCGAAGTTTATCCACGCCAAGGATGTTCTGATCTGATTCGGAAGGGCTCAGCTGAGCTTGATTTTCTCTCTCAACTGTCTGAACCGAGCTAGTTGGACCCCCAGGTCGGGACTCTCCTCCTCCCAGTACTGCACCAACTCGATGACACTCCCGACAGCCTCGTCCCACCCTGCAGGCAACATACTAGCAAGACTTGGCTCTGTCTTTGCCCGAGCTGCGACGCTCATGAGCTCCAGCGCGCTCCGCGAACATGTCCGGATCATGATCCATGTGCCTTGGTGGCGATGCCAGAAGCCCTCTCGGCATATCTTGATCCGATATACGGCAGTACTAAGCGCTTCTTGAGCAATTGCCAAGATATATGGGCTTACCTCAGTGAGATCCTTGTTAGCTACTGCTTGGATCGCGGGAAAGTAGACCACGTCCATGATGTCGATGAGATGGCCCCTGAGGATTCCCTTGAGTGGCTCGCCGACCTTCTCGTTGGGATCGCGCGTGAACTTCATTGGAGGAGGAAGCATGGCATACCACACTTCTAGCTTCTCCTTGAAGCCGTCTACATAATGTCGAAATCTTTCCTCTCCTGCGGTGGTCCACCAATTTGTAGCGTAGTACCATGACCCGGCGTAGTACCGCGAGGATAGGGCGTCGTTCATGATGCGGCGGAGAGCAATCTCGGCAAGGTAAAAGAACCAGCCTTGTTCAAGGTGTTCCCTATCACGCTCAGCCCTTTCAGAGATGTTGCTGAGAGCGAGGAACTCTTTGGGATCAGGAGGTGACGGATAGATGTGTGGATATTGGATCTCGTTCAAGCTGGAACCGGGGAGACCAAGCTCAGTGCGAAGTTCCAGCTCGCTTTTTAGACAACTCCAGTAGATACTCTCCTCGACGTATTTCTCAGGGTCAGTGAAATTGTTGTTCATGCCAGAGGGATCTGTTCTCTCAAATCCTCGAGCAGCAAGCCGACCGCAGCATTGTGTCCCAGCCTGGGAGAAAGCTTTCCACGCGGGAAGAATGCGAAACGTTGTCATGAGATAGACGGCAGTGAGGAAACTGCACTGTATTACCAGCAGAGAGTCTTCATGATAGAGCATGCCGATACGCCGCTGCGAGACTTGGAAGTACATCTCAGCCCGGGCTAGACGGTCCGACCTCCTCGAGAACCCCGGCTCCTGCTCAAGGCGAATCGGTGGCGACAACACGCTCAACGCACAGATAAGAAGCTGAAGGAGTTAGTTGCGCCTGTAATGCCGGCTAGTGTAGCTCGAGAAACGTACCAGGAGACACGAGGTGCCGTTCCATCGCAACCCGTCGGTGGCAAACTCCCGGACCTGCGCCCAGAGCTGGTTGATATCCAGGATGGGATTCTTGATGTGATTCGTCGCGAGGAAGTTCTCCACCAGCTGAACCACGACTTCGGGGTCTAGATCAAAGGCAACGTCTCCCGTGCCGGTCTTGGACGAGTCCAGGCAGCGCAGGGTGGAGGCCAGGGACGGATACTCGCCCTCGAACACTGGCCATTTGAAGATGCTCTCGAGCGTCATATCCGAGCTCCGCGCGATGGTGTCTGCTGACGGAGGCTGGTCGGAGGTCTGGCTGTGGGGAGCGGCGTGACGAGTCTGATATTCTAGGTTGTGATGGTCGACTTGACTTGGCGTTGGTGTCTGAACCATCGATCCTGATCCTGGAGGCCGCAGCAGGGCCGTGATGTTATGCTCCACCTCGCTGAGTCTCTGGAGAATTGCAAGGCTCCCCCGGTCCAGCTTGGAATGATCTGCCGTCTTGTCGTCGGGGTAAGTACACGCGCCTCCCGTGGCGGCGCAGAAGCCGCACACAGGCCGTCGGTTGTCGCACTTGGTCTTGCGGCTGCGGCAGACAAGGCAGGCTGTGGCGGCTCGTCGGCGGGAGTATGAAGCAGATTCGCGAGGTAGGACTTCTTGTTGTTGAGGAGAAGAGGGCATTGGGAGAGATGGAGAGCCTGATTCTGAGACGCCGCCGCCGCCGACATGGTGGGATTGCATGGCGGTGAAGCGTGCGGGCAGAGGCTCGGACAGCAGGTTTGTGAGTAACGGCTCCATTGGGCAATTCGAAGCTCGCGATATGTACTCTAGGCGTGATCGCGATGAGTTCATGGAAGCGATTCCGATGTTCGCCCGCCTGTGTTGTCTCGCCATGATGGGCAACTAGTTCCACCCGCCGCTACTACACTAGCCAACCCTTAAAGCCTCCCTTGGCTGAACTAGAAGCGCTTCAGGTGACGGAATCAGGCTAGGGTTAACGTACTTGACTCCATCCCGATACTCCCCGCGCGCCGGTCTCGCCAGCCCTCCACCAGCCATGTGATGCATTAATGGGGACCCCAGAGATGTACCCCGGACGACATGCCAAACGTGGGGAGCGATTCTGCTCTGCAGAGTTTTGTTTTGTAGTATATAGATGGTCGGGGGAGCCGCCCTCGTTGTCGTCGATCATCCCCAGATTCCACGCCCATCTTTTCTCCATTTCCCCGGGTTTCTGAATATTACCACTATGTCCAAGGCCGCTGACGAGCAGACCCATGAGGTCGAGCACATCCACGAGCCCAGCAATAGGCTTGGCTCGGTTGCGAACCAGGAAGAGCATAACCTGGGCCCTATCCAGGCGGCGCGAAAGCGTCCCATGTCTACGCTCTGGTCCCTTTATGCCGTCTTTACTTGTCTGCTTGTTTCTTTTGAGAACCAGGCTGCTGGTATGGTCCTGAGCATTCCTGAGTTCCGAAAGGACTTTGGCAAGCCGTACGGGGACAGCTATGTCCTCGACGCCAACTGGCAGTCTGCCTTTTATGGCGGTCCAATTGCCAGCGCAGTCATTGGTACCTTTGCTGCCGGTTACCTCGCTGATAAATTTGGGCGAAAGCTGCTCCTTATCGTGGCTCTCGTTCTGTCCTTTGGCGCCATTGCTCTTGAATTCGTCTCGACTCAGAACGCTGAGTTCTTCGGTGGAAAGTTCTTCAATGGCTTCAACACTGGCATCATCCTCTCTGTTGCCGTCACCTACGTCGGCGAGGTTAGTTGCAACATCCAAGACTTCATTTCTGTATACTAACACATCTTAGGTGACTCCTCTGGCTCTTCGAGGATTCATGACATGCCTGACCGCGCTCATGATGACCATCGGCCCCCTGACCTCCGCCATCATCGTCGACAAGACCGGCAACTTCGAGTCTCGCTGGGCATATCGCGCTGTCTTCTGCGCCCAGTTCGGCTTTGCGGGCATCAGCATCATCTTCGCTCCCTTCATGCCCGAGTCACCCACCTGGCTCCTCAGCGTCGGGAAGACTGACCAGGCAATCAATTCCCTTCGACGCCTCGGATTTCATGAGACTGAGCTTGAAATGCGACGCGCGCAGATCCAGAACACGCTCGATCAGTCTGCTGCTGAGACTGCTGGCGCGACGTATCTGGACTGCTTCCGTCGATCGAACCTTCGCCGGACCATTATCTCCATCATGCCTCTTGCAATCCAGGCCCTCAGCGGCGTGTTCTTCATCGCGTCTTATGGAACCTATTATATCCAACTGGCTGGCTTCAGCACCTCTGCCAGCTTCAAGTTGCAGATCGCGCAGCACGGTTGCTCTATGGCTGGAAACATTACCTCCTGGTTCCTGATTGACCGCGTTGGTCGACGGCCGCTGACTTTCTGGGGCACCTTCAGCATCACTGCCATTCTGATGTTGATCGCTGGACTGGCTGTTCAGGGAAGCCCTGGAGCTATCAAGGCATCAGTCAGCTTCATCATCATCTATAACTACTTCTACAACATCTCCATCGGTGCCACTGCTTACACCCTGCTTTGCGAGGTTGCTACTTCCAGGCTTCGAGTCAAGACCATCTCCATTGGTGTTGCGGTGCAATACTGCATCTACCTTGTCTGGGCCTTTGTCATCCCCTACATCTTCAACCCTGATCAGGCTAATCTGGGCGCCAAGACGGCGTTCATCTTTGGCGGACTTGGTGTCTTATCTTTGGTTTATCTGTGGTTCTATCAGCCTGAGACTGCCGGCCGAAGCTTTGAGGAGCTGGATGAGCTTTTCATGAAGGGGGTCAGCGTGAGGGAGTTCAAAGACTACAAGACTGAGGCCGAGCTGAGGGGCGAGGAAGCGAAGGGTGTTTCCAATTAGATCTGACTAGATAGAGACATATGACAGCTAAATAGCCGAGATGCTGACCGGAATGATTGACTACTTGACTCCTTTAACTCTGAATGTAGGAAATGTTCTTATGATATCGCAAAGTTGAGGCCCATAGACCGCCAGTTGCTACGAGAGTGTGATTATCTCTGTTTACAACTAGCGGCGAAGCAGACTGTGACATATCAAGCTGTTCACGTCTATTGATTGAATTGCCTATTCAAGCAATCAGTATTGGACCTCAATATTAGAACCGTATTGGACAGACGTACCTATATGAGTCCAAGTGATCAAGTCTTATGATACGTAGATGGGGATGCTCGGAAAGAGATGAAAAGTCGAAGCCACGGCAAAGAATGTATCGCCAACGACACAAATGGCAGGATCGGGGGAGAATTCCGGAATAATATGGTTACTGATGGTCTGAGACATGGCGGGCGCCGGAGATGAAAGCTTGAAAGCGAGGTGAGATGCTGCGTTGCTCTGCATTCAGTGATTTACCTGGGTGATCACGATGCTAGCAAGCAGTAAGACTGAGGCAAGTGCTTCTTCGGTCTTCGCAAAATGGGAGAATACCTCCGGTCAGTCTGACGGGTTCGGCTTCGTGTTGGACGTCGGCCAGGGCATGGGAATGTAAGGCGACCTAATATGTTTGAAATTCTTAGACTGACATGAAGCCAGCTATGCCTGTATTGACTTGGCAACTCATATCGCTGAGGAGATCCACAACTTGTGCCTTGCGCCATGATACTCTCGACAGGCATTGCCATCATCTGCAACGTTATCTTTACACTTGCGGCTCTGTTCAGCACCTTGTCAATTTTAGATGTCTCGGCAGCTGAGCATTATACGAGAGAAAAAGACACCTTCTAACCTAAGGTTGAACAATGATTTTTGGAGGTGTTTGACGCGCCTTCATATTTTGAAGGGGGACATGTCTAGCTTGTTCCAGCCTAAATATGACAGACTGAGTTATTGCCAAACTAAGGAAAAGGACGAGTTTTCAGTTGAAAATGTGTAGGTAACGATGCCATGTCGAGGGAGCAACGCAGAAGGGCCTCTGACACGGAGCATTCTCTGACCGGGTAAGCGGGATCTTCATGCCGCCGGGAACATCCGCGGTCAGTGCCGGCAGGGGGCTCTCGATAAAAGGCAAATGTCGATATCAGTCGCTATTTTTCCGGTCTGAAAAATGCCCGCCTCCGATAAAAATCTTGTTCGCCGCTCTGCCAGGCCAGGCCAACTTCCTGTTATAAGGTAGTTCTCATGTCATGGAGGGGGATGGTGGATGAAAACTGATCTCCACTACAATACGAGTCTTATGCAGCTGTGGTTCAGCCACTGCGTGAATACGAGAGTGAGTATGCACGTTCATTAGCGTCAGAACCCGTGGGTTATACAACCAAGGCATTGGGTATAACTCCCGAATTATGCGACAGCCAAGGATGAGGATTTTGAGACCAAGAAAAGAAAAGATCCATCGTAACCATAGCCAGGCAAATCCACTCTCAGCAGGGCCTAGAGCTGGACCACAGCAAGGAAGCAGTGGCAGTTTGATGGAGCAAAGCGTGGGACTAACATACGCGTCGCTCAGCCCTCCATCAGGAGATGGGAATCCGGCACCTTAAAAAGAATCGTGCGGCCGTGCTATCCGCAGCATTTCTCCCGTCATCGGCACAGGCGATCCGAATGCCTTCAATTAAGTCCTAGCGCTCAGCTCACTCCCGATGTCAGACACGGGCGGCCAATACTTACAAGGGCAACGTGCCGAGGACCAACAATAAATAACGAGTCTCAGCGGTTTCAGTGCCTCGTCCTTCTGACCACTCAGGCGCTCCACGTCATCACCGGTCACTTCATCTCCACTGGCCACCAGATCGGCGCCGCAGCTTGCTGGCTGAGCTGACTGAGTGTGACCCGTCCCGTCGCCGCCTCAGGTCGCTGGGCTGGCTCGCTTCCCCTATTATTAGGACAGGATTTTTGCGGGCCGAGATTGCCTGTCATTCATTGCTTTTGCATGCCCTGCTCATAATAATAACTGGGCGCTTGGCTGCTCTTCCCCGGATTTCTTCTGGGCCTTTCGTCCTTTGCCGAGTCTTCAAGTCCGAGTCCTTCGCTGATTACCTTCGAGGAAGCTTCATCCAAGGCCTCCCCTGCCACATCAAGTCCTTCGTTTATACAGTCCTGGATCCTTCCACCATTTCTCTTGTCCGAATTCTACTTCTTTGATCTTGCAACATCTTCCAACACTCATACAAGCTTTAATCACTACCGGCTTGATACTGCATCGCTTGCGTACATCGAGACAGCATCTTCGACTAGACCATTATCACTTGACATTCAACTAGACCACCACTTTATTCTTCGAAACCGCCATCATGCGTGTCACGCTCCAGCACCTCCTCTCTGTCACCCTCCTCCTCAACCCTCTCGTCGTCCTCGCTGCCAAGCAAGCCGCCACGACGGCTGTCACCTCGGCCACGGCTCAGACGACGGCCACAGATGCCACGACCACTGCCACTGGCGACGATAAGAAGGCTTCCGCTACAACAGACGAGACGGAGACCGGCACGGCCACGGGTACGGCCAGCGAGACGGGCGACGACAAGACGAACACAAAGACCAAGGACTCTAGCAAGGCCACAACCACCAGCGATTCTGAGCCCGCGGCCACCTGGTCAGCAACAATTCAATCGACAACGGTGATGGACCTCAACTCGGGGACTTCAGCGCTGGACCCTGGCTTCGTGGGATTGAGCCTTGCGTTTGGCATTGTCATCATGGGCATGACTCTACTATGAGCACTTGGTGTCACACCCGGAGAGTCATGACGCTTTTCGAGTCTGTCATCACTTTGACAGCATATATTGGTCTCTTTTTTACGTTTGGGGAGGGGCAGATGGGCGGGAGATTGTGACACAGCCACTGTCCCCTTGCTTCGGGTGTTTTGGAGTTTTCGTTGCTTACTTTTACTGCGGCTTGGATGGTTGTCATGGGACGGGAAAAGGACTTGAGACAAAAAGGAGAAATTGCAAGCCATTGCATGGGTAGATCTGGGGCGCCCGGGACGGGATGGAATGCTAATAAGACGGTCAGACACCGACGGGTTGGTGGCGCACGGGGAAATGATGGCTTACTGGACATGTCATTTTACTGACAAGGGGGCATCTTTACCGCTGTTGCTACTGCTGCCATCGCTATCTGGCGGTCTGGCAAGGAATAATCGAGAATCCAAACAAGAATCACCACGTTTCTGAGAGCCTTGAAGCCGTGACGATCATGCTGAATATGTCGGTACTTGGCGATGCTAGCGGTCGGGGAATATCTGCAGGTAGCTCCTTCGCCGTCTCCACTACCGAGAATCGTCTTGGCCGCGGGGTTCTGTGCTCCGTGGTGTCGGTGAGTATTTGTATAAATTAAAGGGAGTATTGGAGATATCCTGGAATCATCATTCAAGACAAGACTCTAAGAGACTCGATACTCAATACTCGCGAGAAGCCACAAATTCGCCATGGCACCTATTACACACATTGTCCTGTTCCAGTTCAAGCCAGAGCTGTCAGCTGCTGAGCTCCAGACGGTACGTGCCTGAACTACTGAGTCTGGACCGCTGCAGGAACATGCACGATGCGACTCCGGACCAACTACCAACAACCACTCAACCAACACCTGCCTTTTCTATTCCTCTGTACTACAGCATTTTCAAACGCATTTCGGTGTAATATTATGAGTCATGACGCTGATTTTTGCAGGTCCACGACAACATGCTGGGCCTCCGCACCAACTGCGTTCACCCCGACACCGGCAAGCCCTACATCAAGGCGTCCTCGGGCGGTATCGATAATAGCATCGAGGGGCTGCAGGGTGGAATTACTCATGCCTTTGTTGTCGAGTTCGAGAGCGAGGCGGACCGCGACTACTACGTGCAAAAGGACCCGGCACATCTCAACTTTGTGAAGAGTCTTCCAGCGGTTCTTGTGAAGGCGCAGGTAGTGGACTTTACGCCGGGGGTGTTCTAGAGTAGGAAGATGATACAATAATGAGATTAATGTCGCGCAGATGGAAGGCAATGGAGATGACAACAGGGTGACCCCAAATGTTCAAACTATTGTTCAAACGGTATTGACTGTGGACTCAATGCCCCATGAAATATTCAAGCATTCATCAATCTGTCCCTGAGCTCTCATCGCCTTCACTGTCACCTCACAGCGTCCCAAAAGGTACCAACCAGCAGCCTCCTTTCACTGAAACCCAATCAGATCGGCCTCCAACGACGTCATCCCACAACCCCGCCAAAGCCTTCAGCCCTCTAGCTGGGCAGCTGGTCCCCTAAAGAGGCTAACCCGCCTTTCCCCAGGGCCTCCAGCGCCTGAAGCGCGCCCGTTCTTAGTGGATGGCGGGACGCATGGCCTTGCATTCACCCATTCAGACGATAGCTCGAATAGGATAGGAACGTCGTCGGGCTTCACCTCAGACAAACCTAAACCCTCTCCCATTCAGCATTGCATTCGCACCCTGCGCTTCACCTCTCTGCGCCCATCGCTCTTGCCTGTTCTCCCTCGCGCCCCTCATCCTTCCTTCCTCTCTTCTCCTGCACCGCTACCTCCTTCCCCTCCACCAGCATCGCAGGCAACATCATCATCGCCCCTGCCGCAATTGATCCATCTTCCTTCCTCTTCTTTCTCCCAATCTCGCTCCTCGAAACAGACTTGATACGATAAGCTCGTCATCAGTCAGCGAGGGAAGCCTCGACGAGCGTGAGGGCACCAGCCCCAACACTTCTCAGGACAGCGTCGCGCCTGCCGAGACCACCAAGACTCTCGTGCGCGTGCCCGCCTTGAGACTTGTTCCTCCTTCACCCGAGCCTGTTCGCAAGCTTCGACGAGAGACGCGCCGAATCACCCAAGCCGAGCCTCTTGTCGGTGACGAATTGTCTATATACCTCTTCAATCTGCAAGTCAGAGCTCAGCCTGTGGCGCCAGTCATCACCATGGCACAGGCTCACCCGACCTTTATCAACTTGCCGCCTCCGGGATCCAACCCGGATACACCGTCCGAGCAGCCGTAGGTTCCTCCTCCTCACCTCCTCATACCTTGACTTGGCTGACACTACTCATGAACAGCGGCACTCCGACTAGCACGACGACGTCGCTCTCGACGCTGTCCACCACGGCGATCAAGGACGGACACCGTGGCCATCTTCCTACGGGCTCGCTGGGCCGTGGCCACCAACACAACCCCTCTACCACCAGCCTCGAAGCTGAGCGCAACGATCGCATCTCCCGGCTGGCCGGCCTCGAACGCGTCTCGACTCTCCGCGCTCCGCCGCAGACCACCGAAACCACGAGCATCAATACCGGGGCCGTATCGTCTCTGTCGCCTCAGACGACGCCCACCTCGACCACGGGCTTCCCGCCCAACTATCCTGCCACCCAGCACCTCACCCCCGCCTATTTCGATACCAATGGCCAGCCCGTTGCCGTAACTAAGATGAGCACGGTCGGAACCGCTAGCGCGACCGAAAGCCACGTCGGCGACCGTGAGGAGGGCGACTCGCGCACCACGGCCGGCGACCATGACGAAGATATGCTTAGCACCTATCGCGAGGCTGGCTCAGTCGCCAGCATGGGTCCCTACGCAGACCCCATGGATGAGGACCTCGATGGTATCGCCAATCGCTCTGTGGGTGGCTACGAGGATCGCATGAGCGACGACGGCAGTGCCTCGTTGGTTGGCTTTGGCGAGGGCGCTGGCAGCACCGTCTCTGGCCCCATCTACCACCGCCGACCTGCTCCCAACTCCATCACTGCTCAGCAGGCCTGGGCCCTCGAGCGTACCAACTCCGGTATGAGCGAGACTCGGCGAGAGCTACGTGATTCCCACATGAGCGGTGCTCCCGACACACCCGTCAGTGCCTCAGCCCTTCAGGAGCGCCGAGACGCTCGCATGATGGACGGCGTCACCGCCGACCCGCCTTACCCTGGCCATCCCGCCGACCATGACGCCTTCGTGGACACGACCGTCCGCGGTCCCGTCCCGGCGATGCAGTCTACCGGTCGCGAGACGGCTGAGCGCATCGTCCAGCAGCGCCTGGACAGCGGCGAGATGACTGCCGGCCCAGGCGGTCTCGTTGGTCCCGGTGGCGGAAACGAGCCTCTTGGCAAGTTCTACTTTGAGGGCGAGCGACGAGAGGATTGAGGGCAACCCATCCTTTCTTAGAGCCATGAGGAGATACCTTCACCTCGAAGACTTGCCTCATATATGCTGTCGTTCACTACGGACTTGAACAACACCATCCCTTCTGCAGCCACCACTGCTGCCCCTATAGAATTTTTCCCCTACGAGGCGACGCACGCTTCACTTGCACAAGTTATGTGCCTTTCACTCATCGACTACCGCAGATGGCTTCGGCATTGGGCCCGGAACCTTTGCGACGCCTCCCTTTATCACGTGTATGTATGCAATACGACTTTTCGACTATTTTGCCCGCTCGGCTTGCGTTTTAGGGACTTCGGATCTGGCACGGAACTGGAATCGGAAATGGAATTACGTTAAGGGGACTGGAGGCTGGGAGAGGGCAGGCCTACCGCGTGTATACTCTAGTTTATTCCCCTTTATGACAGCTGGCGCGAATACCTACTTAGCTATACTTATGCTCATCAATCAACATCTTCAAAACCCATGTTTGGGATAATCTACTCGCTACTCTGTGACAGGTGTATGTTATATATAGACACCTCATGTACAAGAGGGTTCCCACGGACCATGTCGCCATCGTGTCGCTGGAAGTACTACATGTATCGACAAGTACACCAGGAAACCTCACGGACCAATTCGCTGGAGCTAGCTGCAAATCCCAAACCTTGGGCGCGGATCGTCAAAAGCTTAGCTTCGCCATGATCTAGATCCTGGATCCTGGCCAGCGCGCACCGACGGGGTGGAGGCCATCGCGGTCTCACAGCGAAAACCGAGACAAGGCGAGATGGTGAAGGAGACAGAGAAAGGAGACGTCGCGCCTCGAGATTAAAACTGCGTACGGAGCTAAAGCGAGCGAGGGAAAAGAAAACACCAAGCAGTACCTAAAACTGTCCCAGAAAAAAAATCTCCCAAGTTTAAGAAAAGACGGCCGTTAGGAAAGAAAACACGCCATCCAAAGCCCTGGGTTCTGATAGCCTATACCCACGCGCACACCCTTATGTATTCTCAATCTTGTGTTGAAACGCACCGTTGGTTCACCCCACTAATCTTGAAGTCCCGGATAGATTCCCAAAAGCCCTGTCATCCCTGTATATCCTTGTTCGATCGCGCTCTGTGTAGAAAAAGAGACGGGGAAATGTTGGGAGAGAAATAGAGAGGCATGGCGGGTACCATGCCTCTTTGTACAGCCGTTCATGATTGGGAAAGAAGAATGGAAACGTGAATAAGGCTAGTCATATATCAGGGACCTGGCTGATGACGACCTAGCATGGGTAGAAGTCTCAAAGTGCAAGGCAAGTGTTGATGGACGGAGTATGAGGTGAACGTATGATTAGATGCAGAAGTCGAGTCCTGCTCGTTGGGCCAGAGCCTGCCAGTCCCAGACAGAGTGCCAGTCACCCTGCTGCATCAAGCCCCAAAGCTCTTCCAGCAGCGCAATGGCTCGATCGCAGTTGCGCATACCCGTGTAGCCGCGGATTGTCGTGATGGCGGCGCGCACACGTTTGCGGTCGTTCTCCTCAAAGGCCGCCGTGCCGATAATGAAGCACGGCATGAGAAGGAGTGTCTGCACGGGATCGGTTGGCGTAAAAGACTCGATGATGTCGAAGGATTCCGTGAGGGCGGTGCGGATACGCTGGTCATGGTATGGTGGTCGTCGGTTTGGAGGCGGCGATGACTCCCTGGTTTGCATGTGGAGGTCTTGCATCTCGTTTTCGTGCATGGAGTTGTGTCTTGAGATGTTGCGAGATGCTGGGCAGCTCTGGGGGACGTCATGAGACATCGACATGGCCGATAGTCGCCGGATTGGAACCTTGGCGCTCGAGACGGTCGCAACCATGGAGGCACGTCTTGGTGGATCTGTAGCTGAATGAAGCTGTGGAGGGAAGGTGCTGAATGTCGAGCGTCGGATTGAAGGTGTTGAAGGCGGGTAGATAGTTCTAAACAGATAGATCCAAACCATCTGCTTGAACAGGATACCCACACGGTCTCTGTTGTCACCAAGAGGCCAGTTAGGCTCCCAGTCCCGGATAGATGCATCGATTTCAGCCGCTCGATACAAGCTCGTATAGTCGACAACCGGGTCATTATTCGCCGCCATGTTTTCGCGGATCGTGTTTCGAATCGTAGTGACCTTGGTCATGTACGACAAAAGTCCATCCTCCACACCGATCAACCGTGATGGGGAGATTTGAACCGGCGCCCTCCAATCGTCTGATACCTGTCTCTCTACCATACTGGGGTGCCAGAACAAGTCGGCGGCATAGATACGGTATTGAAAGAACTCGACGACGAAGCTGTAGAACGTAAGATCTTTCGGTGGCTCGGTTTCTACGAGATGCAGATACCCATGCATGTGAATACGGTGGACGCCATGAGGCCCTCCGTCGGCCATGGTCTGCAGCACCATGCAGAGCATCTGTGCATAACGAGCACAGAGTCTCGTCTCGTATTCGGGATCGTTGGGCTCTGTCTTATCGTCCATAGCTTCCCTAAGGCACTTCATGGCTGCATCACCATGGAAATCCTTGCGTTCCTCCAGCTTCTCCTTGTTCGTCTTGGGGTTGTCCGCAAGGATCTTGGTCCCATAAGGAGTATCAAAGTCCAGATGCTTGCTGCTTACGGCTAAGATACCGTGCATGAGGCCTTGGTTTTTATGAGCGAGCTGTAGAATGATGTCCTTGAAAGCGTTCTTCGTCTCTCCTTCGACAGTGAACACATTGCTGACGTGATTGATATAATGCTTCCAGAAGATCAAGTCTTCCGGGGTTTCAACGCCCAGGAAAAGAGGTGGCATCGTTATTTGCGGTAGGCTCTCCCGCCGCAGCCGCTCTTTGAAATGGTCAGAAGCGTCAAGGATGACAGTTTGGATGTCATACCTTCTTCTGCTTTGTCCTTTCCACTCTGCCATAACGCTTTCTCGGGATACCCTTCACAGATAACGGCGTTCTTCTGGCAATTTAGGCCTATGTCTATCAGTAAGGGGCGCAGAAATGCCACTTCAGGGGGGGTTCATACACCGAGGCTTTGTTTCGTCACACTTCTTCTTTCGCTTGCGGCAAGTGGCGCATCCTGTTTTTGATCGACCTTTTGTGACCTTTCCAGTGTTGGAGGCCGTGGGGAGAGGATGCTTTCGCGGCCGGCCCCGAGGCCGTTTCTGCTTGGGTTGAGCCGTTGCCTTCGGGTCACTAGGCTCAGCTGGTTCCGGCACCAACGGGGCTACCATAACGTCGTTCAGGTTGAAGTCATCGTCCTCCACCGGCTCTATCTTGGGAACCATGAGGACATCGTCAGATCCTTGTTCCCAGCTGCTCTCATTCTCGGGTTCTTCGGGCTCGTCGTTTGTGGCATCGATCCAATCTTCAGCGCAGGATGAAGAGGATGAGTGAACCATTGGTGGTGCCTCGGTCGTATCCATGACCATGTCCATTTCAGGACTATGAGATGAGACCTGGCCATTCGATTCCTGCACCATCGCACCGGTATGCACCCAAGAGTGTCCTATCGGTAGGTGATGCTGTGGTAGCATGGTCCTCGCAACACTCTCATCTGAGGACATGCTGCGGTTGTCGGACCAAATCATCTCCCCCTCGTCCGACGTAAACTGCATTGTCGGGTCTGCTAGATGCTGCATGATATCTGCCTCTGTCTAGCTGCTGCTGTTGTCGAGAAGATCTATAGTCAAACTCGTAACTTGGAGATCAAAACGAAGCGCAGATATTGTGCTGATAGGCAAACAAGACCTGGAAATTCTGGGTGCTTATGAGGTGAATCCGTTGGATGAGACAGGTAATCGGGGGTTGATTGAGTGTTGGTGGTGTCAATGCCCGTTAGTACTGGTCACGACTCCAACATGCCGGCAACTTATGTGCTCGACACACGTCAAAGTCGAGGGTCAGAATGTGAGCTCTTATTGCGAAGTAGAGAAGATGGGAGAGATGGATCATGGAGGGGCGTCGAGGGTGGAGAGAGTCTTATTTGGAGGCGAGCCTAGGCGAGCATGGCAACAGGGTCTTGATGGTCTTGGAGATCCCTCCATCAGTTTTCTAGCTTGCTATCTCCCCACAGCCAGCCGTGGTCGGGCTGAGGGCCTGAGAGACGCAACGGGATATAGAGGTGCGTTGAACCCTGCAACTCGTCTCCACCAGACGGTGGCCCATCCACCCTCCAATTCTTAGTCTCGGCCGGGCTGTCCAGCGACCGTCGAGGTACTTCAAGGTACATTGGTGTCAATATCCTGGTCGGTCTTGCGAGTGGGACGGCTGCTTGTCTTGTCGGTTTGTGGACTGGGGAATGCAGTGCTCAAGCAACGCTATGCTCTAATGAGGCTTCATCACGGACAGCCTGCTCACGAAGCCCGGCTGAAGGTGAGAGGACCGGGCCGGTGACTGGGGTGTCGTCTCCGAGTTGTTTAGTGAAGTGGATTGGTGTTTGCAGCGTCGACTTGAGGTGAACGAGCCCCGTCAAGGTGCAATTGCTGTGGGGTAAGCTGGGTTGTGATGGTTATCATTCGCACGGTTAGGAGCGCTGGCTGCCATCTTGACATTGATATTCATCCGTTGGAGAAGTTGCGCAGCTTCTCAGTGGCCGGTGAGCATGTACAATGCTGTATCATGATATCATGGAGATCTGCCATGATGCTGGGCAGCAGAGGAAAGTCGGCGGTGTGACTTGTGACCGAAGTTGCATTTGAGCGGCCACGCATCTTCTCCTTGCAGCTAACGGTCGTCAGCACATTCCGAAGGTCTCGATGCTGTACGAGCTTGTTCCATGGCTTGACCGGTCAGTGTGAACCGAGTCGACCCTAGGCCTAGACCAGGTCTTTGGCTGGTTTTGGGCAGGGACACGTCTCCAAGCGTTAGATGTGCGCCCCCAAGGCGAGTCTCGACAACTCTTTGACTTTTGAGCCGGCATACGGTTGTGGGATTGGCAGACATGTCGCAAAGAGATTCCGGTTACTCTTCTTGATGACCATCAAGTGCTTCGCCGGCCTATACCGACAAGATCGCGCCGCCACTGAGCTGCCCGATTCAGATAGCAAGTTAGCACACTGACTTAGCTCGGTTGCGATTTGCGACAAACTCCCACCCTGCCAGCCGATTTGGGGAATGGATTGACGTCAATGCGCTGTCGTATCGAGCTGTCATGTAGAACATGGATGGCAGACAAGAACTTTGAGTGTTGAGGACGTGAAGACTGTTTGTTGGTTGCAGTTGCGCAGGATGTTGCTGGAGGAAGCTGCGAGGACAGCTTGGTGCACAGTGCGTCGCGTTCCTTCCCCCAGAGATACTAGCAGTCTGGAGGCTAAGTGGGCAGGCGCGCCAGGTAGTGCTTGCCGCTAAGTGCACAGTGCTCGGATTCGACGATCACTTTGCGGACCGGCCCTTCACTCGCCATCGAAACCTTCCTCCAAGCCCAGACCAACTCTACATCAACGACATCCCCCATCACCAAGCTGACGGAGGAACTAGTCATCACAGACAAGGGCAGCCAGCTTAGCTTTGGCATCATGCATCAGCCCACTGCGCCCACGAGGCTGCAGAGGGCCTGACGGGCTAACGATCCCCCAGCCAAGGCCTGATCCAAGCCTCAGGCACCACTGCCATCGCAACGCCCGCCTCGTACTGCGCAACAGATCCCTACACGGCGCCGAGCCAATCGCAATCGTTTCCAAGCATACGAATAGCCAACAGGACGCACCGGACCAAGGGTTCTAGCCTCGCCTGGGATTCACACGACACGCTAAGGTATGTCCGCAGTATCTCTCAGCACAGGATTGCGCCCTAACGAATCTCTCTGCCCCTTTTGTGTACATGGCAACTGACAGCGGTGCTCTAGGTCTCCATCTGTCGACTGCTGTGCGGAATCCGCTACTGCACAAAGCTCTTAGCGCACCCATCCCCTTCGTCGGCTCAGAGACTTGGCCCAGAATCAAGGAAGCATTGCCCGAGAATTGCACTAGAAGAACGCATCTTGTTCGGCTACACGACTGTCGAAAAGTAGTTTGTACAAAGATCTCGAAGCTGAGTCTATGTTACAAAGCCCTTCTCACGTCGGACGACGAAGCAGCGGTTCAACCTGATCATGAAGAATGGAGATGATCGATTCGATTTCCAAGGTTCTAGGCCCACCAGTCCCATCTCTCGGTACATACTGGGGGGCGTCAGCCCGCAACGAACCCTCTAGGGTCTCTCTTAGCACACCTTCGGCGACCTAACGAAGGAGCTAAAGAGTGACTTGCTTGCTTTTTACAGTGCCCATCTTCAAGGTGCCAGGCATGTGGAAGCACACATGAAGTTGCATCTCTCATGGTCAATTTACCCCCACGGGCCTGATGGTGGTCCAGGCGCACTTCTAGTGAGACATTCTTAGCCCAGTCCGTCGATCATTCAGTCCGCCTGGTGTCAGTGTGCTTGACATCCCAGCCTACTGCATTCGATAGCGGTCAGCCCGTCAGACGACTCTTCCCTGTGGCCAACCTGAGTTAGAAACTGCGGCCGTTCTTTGTGACAATTTCCACCGCGTCAGAATCCCGTCCACTTGATCTCGGGTACCATCTCGGTACATATTGATTTGTCGGCGAGTCGGGATGCCGGACAACCAACCCCCCCACGTCTTGCAAGGATCGGAAGCGGCTTTCCCCCCGATGTTACCATCAAAGAGACCTATTGGCCTGATAGCAACGAATCAACCACTCACCCCAAGGTTGAAGAGATCGTGGAAAGAGGGGTATCATCGACGCCGTTCCCAGAATACGACGCTTGTCTGCTTCCCACATTGCTTTTTCCCAGCTGCGAGGGCCCGCTGAAGTACAATCTTCTAGTCCCGTCCAGGATATTTCCTCCACAGACGCCAGGCTCGCGTGGATTCATGAACTGGCAAGTTGCATTGCAAGGCTGTCATGAACGTGGCATTACCTCGTACCTGGCAGCAGGCGACCGGGTTGACCACGAGGCCAACTTGTAACCATGGAAATATGTCGGAGCTTGCTCCTTTTTCTGTGTTTCTTACCTTATGATTGGACCAACGGAGCAGTCTTGACATTGTCCTTCCCTGCCGAAGGACGACGTCAAATCATGTGGGCTTGGGCAGCGAGGCAAAGCACTAACGGTCGCAATTTACTTCACCGGTCTCAGCCACAAGTTTTAAGGGATGCAAGGGGACCTGCAAATGGATTTGATGACACGCCACCAGAGCTGTAAGCAATGCATTTGATGACAGACCCTGCAACGCCCCGGTAGACTCGCGCAACCGAAAGTCGAAGTGCGAGGTACCTGTCAGGTCACGACGAACATCAACCATCTCTGCTCGTTTAACGGCTTACCGCATTCGGTAACCCTAGTAGGACTTATGGTCAGCTGGGGAGGAATCCCGTCTCAGAACAAGCCACAGCGGCAAGGGACCAGTAATACAACTTCAGCGTCTCATTCGGTTCGTTTGTGGCCGAATCACCGTCAAGAATCACGACGAGACAACTAGGCCAGGCCGCCCACATCCGAAACCCTTGAAAGAGGTTCTCCGGTTGGGCATCTGGGGTTATACTTGATCACTCTTCTCGGAGCCGGACGCCTCAGTGGGGTTCTCATATCGGATATTTTTCTGCGTTAATGAGTACCCATCTATATTACGCATGACTCCGAGTTTCTACGGCGACAATTGACAGAAGCCAATCGACAGCTTGACGGTTCGCAACATCAGCTATGTTTCTTCTATTGTCTCGGGGGCCTTGAATATCCGCAAGTCTTGAAGTTGCAAATAGCGCAATCCTTGAAAGCACCCCTCTCTAACCTAGTCGATATGAGGCTGAGAGGGAGGAGAAAGAGTAAAGCCACGGAGTGTTCCAGACGGAATACGGATACCCGGAGATACCTGGGGGATGCTCACTCCGTAAGCGTTCGCTTGAAGATCACCCAATTAACCACCAACCTTGTCAATCTGGTTCAAGATGGGTCGAGTTGGGTCAATCTAATAAGTTAACAGTGAGATCTTCAACCGTCGGCATTTACGCAGCCGAACCACGAATCCCCTACTTGACAACGCGTTTTTGGAGGTTCAGGTGTCGAATCACCAGGCTGTACCGAAGTGCAAACAAAGTAACCTCAGTACAACCCTACCGCCAGGTTTCGACCGCGCTCTGGACAGGGCCATGCAGCAGCGTTGTTACATGAGTCAAGGCGAGGGGCTCTTGGAATGATACCTCGACGGCTCACCTGGCTCGTCCTTGACCACATATCGTCACCCAGCCAGTATGCTGCTCTTCGATATGGACTCCACGACGGCGGGCTTATTACACCGCTTCCCGGTGAAGTCTCGCGACCGAGCAGGCCTGGACGCCGATCTGGTTTGAGTTCGACGGCGCCCAAATCAAGGAGCGGACCGTCGACTGATTCCCGTCTTTTCCCTAGTTTGGCACACCCCGACGATAGGCGGTCCAACGAACCTAGCTAAGCTTGTTCGACCAGCCTGGCCAAGGCCATCAGAAGCTGGGAAGCAAAGGCGGACGTCATGGCTCAACCGCTAATAAGTGGCCGGGCTTGGGGGTTCACATTCAGCTCTGCTGCCGGACCCTCTAATGCCTCTTTTCGATGCGAACCACCATCACTATTTGGCTTACGGAGTGCCCCGAACACCGACGACGGTGTCTCAGAAGTAGCTCATAAGATCACTCCGCATCTGCGTGAATATTCTCTCGAGTGACATGGCCCGGCGCTGGGTGGCCTCGTTCTGAGGGTTTCCCTTTGAGCAACTCGTCAAGGACCCTGCCGATCCTCACTCTTTGGTCCAGACTGCATGGAGCGACTTCCACGTTGCGCTATGTACCACTCTGTTGGTCTCGATCACGTTGCAGATGGATCTGGACGTCTACTCCACAGTTGCAGCTCAAGTTGCTCGTATTCCTCGCACCATCGACGGGCCAGCGCCTATCAATTCGAAGTTGATGTTGCTATTGTTCATGTTTCGCATCGGAAAGCTCCCCAACGCAGCAAGTACGCAAGTCACACAGTAAACTTCGCAGTGGCGATTGATACTCAATGTTAAGGACTATCCCTTAGCAGCACCTGTGGATGTCACGGCTGTGAGTTGCCTTCGTTGCTAAGTTGAGGGCCTTGAGTGCTCCGTTACTGGTCCTGGCAGCCAAGTTGCGAGGATGGAGCCGTCAAGAAGTCAGCGACTAGTGTTGTGTCATTCAAATGGATTACCAACGAATCATCGATCAAAAAACACCTTGAGCGAAAGCTAGTTCCTACTTTCAGGACTACGCGGCTTTGAGGCGTCGACACATGATCCTGAGGAGAAATGCGGTGAGCGCCGTTATGGGTCGATGCAGATGCATCTCTCGCGGGCCTCGAAACCTGAGGTACTTGACGGCATGCTGGGCACGCGACCGGATAATCAGAAGTTCAACAGTCACCCTCGAGTTTCGGGTTCCTAAAGCCACTCAATGCCTCAAATTGGCTTCGTTCCAAAAGGGCGATCCGCCGGACATGGGGATGCCTAGTCATGTGGAAGACTTGAGACTCCATCAACAGGGCAGTGTTAGAGCCTGTCCGGGACCAAGTGCCCTGGTCATATTGATTATCACACTCACATATGACTTATTATAGATGGTCTGTGAGGTCTCGCCGGTCAGCCTCAAGTGGATGCGACGCGCTTTGGTCTTCTCGGTTACCCCAACCGAGCGTTTCCCCCAGAGCCACGATGTTGCATCGATAAGCTCTAATTATCACCGCAACTGACGAGCTCGAACACACCCCCTTCACATAGCTATCATGTCGGTTCCTTAATGCTCCCCTGTCAAGGGCGGACAACAGAGTTCTCAACCCTGTACCGGAGTCTTCGCCGGCGAGCGTTTCTCGTAGGGCACACGAAGCAGGAAGGCGGCCGACCACGAAAGCGCCCTTCAGTGCATTCAGGCGCCGGATCCAATGCAGAAACTTGCTTCTTCGAGGAGAACACCTGGAGAATCGGGGCTACATTAGTTGGTTCTACATCCTACTACTGGACCTCCTCCCGCCAGTGGGTGCCGAGAGTTTTGAAGCCAGCTTCGGAAGCCGATTCAAGCTGTGCGTAATCGGTTGCAATGGACATCCCTCACCTGAAAGTGCCATCAAGCCGCCGGCGCAGCTAACGAGCGATTCCGGTGGAGAGCCCATGATCCGCACTACATTAGTGATTGGCAGTCTGACGGCCTCACTGTCACAATGACAGACCAACAGCAGGTCTTCGGGGTTTGGCCGAAGGTCTAGGCCATCGCTCTACGGTGATTTGTTCCAGGCGCTCCGAGGTTGATTCCGAACCCCAGACTAGGATCTGCAGAAGGGGGGCGGGGGCGAGCTGCTATTCACGAAGTGCTTTTGGCGTCGAAGCCGCCAAGCGTCCAGCAACTATTAGTCCTAAGTGGGGGTTTGAGGGATTGGAGAGACATGCAGAGCCACAGGCACAGAGGGGACCATTCACCGATGAGGGACACATCCTGATGATTGATCAGCCGTCTTTTCAGGAGCGGTGTGACGGAGAGGGTGTGAAGGGTGCGTCTCCTTACCTATTCCGTATGGTTGTTGCAGCTTCGTCTGTCAACTAATGAGTGACGTCCACGAATTTCCTTAAGAGGCGTTGCGATGGAGCTCGGATCACATCGCAGAGGGTTGACGAGTGACGATCTTCGTCTCGACTCCAGATAACCAAGTGCCCATCACCGACGACTTCCGTGCAGCTCGGAGTGCGTCACAGCGGCCGTCCGTACCCAATGCAGCCCGTCGGCACTTATCACTGACCTGGACCCAGCTTCGGCCGCCTCCTGCACCGGGCTTCCCGTGGCACATTCGTGATGCGCGCGTTGATGCAGGTGCTCAAGCGGAGTCCGGTCCAGCGTTCTGCAGCCAGTTACTTTCTCCTCGAGCCAACAGAGCTGCTGCAGTTGGGGCCGAGAATAGCTGTGATTTGATGGTGAGCCGTCCCGAAGCGGAGGCGGAGGAGGGACGATGGATTCTGGGCTTGTCATGGCGAATGGCTGTGTAGGGCTGCCATGGGATTGCGGGCTCCGGCGCTGCGCTGTCTTATGCTCTGCAGTGCTTTGCTGGACATGCTGTGCTCTTGCTGTGACCTCATGCGTCCTTGAATGCACGACACGAGTCAGCTTTCCTCGGTCTTAGTGGAGGAACTTCAGCGTAACAAAGGACACATGATGCTGACGACGCCACAGGTCAGCAGCGATATCTAGGGTCAACCAACACCAACGACGTCAATAGACATGCTTGACCGATTGTTGTTGGATGTCGGTTGGAGGGAGTGCCACCTCACCTCGCTCCATCTCCATTGTTGGCTCACAGGGCAGTCTCTGCGAAACCTCACTCGCGAGCCCGAAGGCGCCGCTCCCGCTTTTCACGCGGATAGCTCGCCGTGGGGGGATCGCATCCTCTTGGGCATGAGTTTTGTGATTCCGACGACAATCATGCTTGGGCATTCATGAGAAGGCCTCCGGCAAGTTGCGGAAGATGAGGCAAAAGTGAGTACATGAAGTGACTTCGGGATCCTTGCCCACTTATTCGTCATATGCTGGAGATCAAGACCACGAAGTAGAAGAGCATTGTAACTCTACAGAAGCTCATTGGATGAGAGAGCTGGTAAGGTGAATGATCAGTGTCCTACGTATTGGCAAGGTGAGCTGGGATAAAAGTCTCTCATATTGGCCATCATTGTTTACCATCTTCTCGCTGAGTGACAGCATAATCAAGGTCCAAGAATGAAAGCAACTCCTGATTTGCATTGTTATTCTGCTAGTATCTCCTAAGTGTACATACTTGACCTTATTGGTATGATTGGCTTGCGACATTTCGTTACCGCAACTCAAGGACACATAGTTGAGGATCCCTTGACCTCTGAGAATGACAGCAATGCCTAAAAACTCTCATTTGAGATTTTGATGTTGAAAAGAGCACTTGTCTCTCATCTCCAAGTGCTCAAGACATTTGGTCTACATGATGAATCCCTAAACTGTTGCTGCAGTAGAGCCGGTATAAACGCAGAGCGCATCCTCCGTACTAGAGATAAGTAGACTTGGAAGTAAATTTAAGATGACGGACCTTCCCTACTGGTTTTGATATGTGATTTAGCCAAACTCTCACATTTTTCTTCCCTATTTATAGCTGCCTGAATGATATCTTAATTCCCCATTTAGATACTCAAATTGCGGCCACAAAAAGACAGGGTCAACCTGATCAACATTATATAGTGAAATCTAGAGTCTTAGATCCGCCTAGTAACACTTGGTCATTCCATGAACATGACAAGTCTTCCCATTAATTCTCAGTTTGGTCATCTTCCTCGAACCGACGAAGTCAATCTTTTCGTCGTTGTGTCGAAGCTATTCCAACAGGAATCGGATATCCGAGATGTCAGATTGAAACTTCATGAGTGATTGAGGACATGTACTGCCAATGAGCTGTGCACATCTTTTCATCTTGGTGGAAATCAGCTCCAGTCTCTGGTCGGATAGTTCCCGTAAGAGCCAGTGTTGGATACGGGTGGTTACAGCCTGCGTCGAATTGGAGAGAGATTGTGCTGAAGGAAACACAGAAGGTGACACGTCTAGGTCGTCGATATTGGAGATTAGATACGGAGTCATGAGTCTAGAACAAAATGCAAAGAAGGCACGAAAGGGAGAGAGCATTATATTATGCCTCATCCATAAGCAGTGTCTTGATCCGGGTATCATTGCGTCTAAGATTCGAAACCAGTTCCATTGTGAACAGTTAGGTATATATATTGTGAGGTAAACACAACCATGTTGCAATTCGAGCACTTACACGGTGAACTAGAGTCACACACTACATCATGAATGGAAGGTATTGATCTGTAAAGCGAAGCAAACGCGTGATTCAGACAAAGGGTACCATCGTCTTCAAGAAAGCAAAAGCCAAGTTCATATTTATAAAAGGTAAAAAAAGAACAAAAAACCCCCTCCCCGACTAGCAAAAGCCAAACAGCAACACCGACACAAGACCGAAACATCCAAACTCATACAAACGCCCCGAAGGGCCCTCCGGATCCTCTTGATCCCACTTCCTCTCCTCTTCCTCCTCCCCCTTCCTCCTCTCCTTCTCCCTCTCCTACTTCTTCCGGCCCCCCAGCCGGAACGCATCCCGCAGCCCGCCAGACGAGCGAGGCGCACGAAGTGCCTCCTTGCTCGCCCTGCGGCGCGGGAGCGCAAAGTCTCTCACCGAGACGAAGGGGTCGTCGTCGGCGGCGGTAGGGGGCCGGGGCAGCGGCCGGGCCGGAGGCAGCGGCGGGACGGGCGGTGGCGGCGAGGTCGGGGCGGCGGCAGCGGCAGAGGCAGAGCCCTCCCCGCGGAAGTAGGCTTCGCGGGCCTTCTTCTGGCGGTAGGCCTCCGCGTTGCCGACGTCCCAGGGCGACGGCTGGGACGCCGGCAGACCTACCGCCTCCTCTTCGTCGAAGGGCCGCCACGCCGCAGGGATTGGCGTGCGCGGCGTGCGCGGTGTCGTCGGACCACCGCGGCGGCGGAAGAGGCTGCCCAGTCCCGTTGAGGTGGGCGTCTGGGCGCGGGCGGCGGCCGAGGGTGTCTTGACGGCAGCCTCCCGGGGGAGACTGCCGGTGGCGGCGGCGGCGGCGATGTCGGCGGCGGCTGAGGCTGCGGCGACCTCCAGGGGGATGTGCCGGGGCCGGGGCCGGGGCAGCGAGAAGTCTTGGACCCGAGGGCCCGGAATCTCCCGGGGCTCCGTGAAGATGCCCGGGCAATGGGGCAGCCGCCGCGTGCGCAGGGGGGCGGGCCAGAGCTCAGAGATGATTGAGCCCTCCCCGTCGTGCACGACGGTTCGGGCGCTCTCGTCAGAGTACACTGACGAGGCTTCGGCCTCATCTCCGAGGAGGGTTGGCGCAGGCGTAGGGGCACGAGTCTCGGCCGCGGCGGAGGTCTCGGCGGCAGCTTCGAGCTGTGAGAAGTCGAGGGCGAAGCGACTGATCCTCTTCAGAGATACTTGGGGAGCCCCCTCTGGGTGGCTCGGTGTGATGGTGTGGTCGGAGCCGGCGTCGGAATTGTGCTCTTCGACGGGCTGTTCGACGGGCTCACTTGGCTCCGTCTCTTCTATAATGGGAGGGCTGCTGAGGATGGGTTCTCGTCGGATAGTAGGTGGTATTCGGGAAGTGACAAAGAACTTCTCGTATCGCTCACTCCATCTGTGGTTATGCTCTGGCGCGGGAAGCTCGCATTCCCGGCCTTCTTTCGCTGCACGAGCCTTCTCAAGCTGGTAGGTTCTGGTATACTCCATGGGCGAGAGGCGAGGTTTGGCCAACATGAACTTGTCCTTAACTCCGCGAAGGGTTGGAAGAAGTCTGAGGCCGGGCTCGGCTGCTGGATCGTATGTCTCGTCATTCGAGGGTGGAGGAGGCGGAATCTCATTCTGCTGAGAGGGTTCTGATCGGGTCGACTCTGGAGATAGAATATGGTCGACGGATATCGAGTCAGAAGGAAGGATGGGAGAAGAGATTTCTGCTTTCGAAACGGATCTGTATCTGCCGCTGTTGCGGAGGGAAGTGTTGCTAGCGGGTGACGAGAATGATCGGATTGACTTGGCCGCGTGATCACTCTGCGTCTCTTTGAGGTCTGCTGATGACTTCATATGCTTAACAACCTTTCTGAAAACGTCGGCGGTAGCTTGAGCCTTGACTTCCTCGGGTATGGTTGAGAGAGTCGGTTCATGGGGGATAAGGGGTCGACGCTTTCTGCCGAATCGAATGACTCTTCGGGGTTTCGTGAGGGGCTTCTTTGCCTCCTCATCTTCATCATCAGTGTCGGGATCATACTAGAAGCTCCGAGCTGAGATTTCTTTGGGTAAAATAAGGCCCATCATTGCCTTCTCGAGCGAGGTGAGATCGAGCTCTGCCGCAAGTGGGTGCTGATCAAATTCGGTCGTCGAGAGGTCATGAGGGTAAGTGAGTATATCGGGAGCGGTATCGTCGCGGGCGAACATCGCACCGTCAGTCTTCGCTCCGGAGAGTTCTCGTCCAGGCATCCCTTTCAGAAGGGGGTTAAGTGCCGGCGCTTCATAGGGGTGTGCGGGCGACATGGTGGCTGGTGCTTCGGATGATGAAAGGGGGAAAGATGACTCATGGGAGAGGTGAGGGGAGAAGTGCATTAAATAGTCGCTCGGTGAGGGGTCCTCAACTGAATCCAACACGGCAAAGCAAATCTCGGCCAACTTTCTCGCTAAAATCGAATATCGCTCCAAAGCTTCATAGGCTGCGTCGTAAGTCGGTGCTGCATACCATCCGTGAAGTCTCATCTGCAGGGCGCGGCGTTTCTCTTCCGAAAAGGGGTTCTCGCTCATCAAGTGCTCGTAGATGGCGAAGGAGAGCTGGTCCCGCAGGACCGAAGAAGTCGGGGAGGCGTCGACGTCGTCTGGTCCCTCGAGAAAAGCGTGGAAGGGGAAGAGTGCCTTGACGCGAGCGAAGATCTCGGGAGGGCTTGGCCTCTTCTTTATATCTGCAGAGACCTGCTTGAGGATGAGCTAAGCATGAGGGTTAGTGACGGAAAAGTGAGAGGAGAGTGAGAGGAAAGTGGGAGAGGGAGGAAAACAAAGGAGATATTTATAGCAGAAACTCACATAAACTCGCAGGCCCGTGCTGCACCTCTTATAGAATTGGAGGGCTGTGATATACAGCTCCTCCACCGTCTTGTCCTCGTGGGACCCCTGCTTGCCCGTCCTCTGGAGGGCCGCCTTGGTGCAGCCGACAAGGCGAAGTTGCGAGGCCTCGAAGGCATCGAGGTATGCGATACCCTCGATGCCCCGGGCGAGAAGGGCGCCGCCTTCCGTCGAAGGCCGGAAGATGTTGGCCAGGGCGTCGTCGAGGTGACGCCGCTGGTGGGCACCGAAGTCGATGCCGTGGGCTTCCCGGAGGGCCCCGAACGACTCCTCGACGGCCGAGGGGATTGACGGATCGGCGTCGAAGGCGTCGTGCCGCTCCCTCAGCCATTGAGCGAACCCAGCCTCCCGAGGGCGTGGGTTGCGCTCTCTGACGAGGAAGAGGCGCTGGAGCCGCTGGAAACCCTCCGTCAGCCAGAACGCCTCGAGCTCGGCGGCGTTGACGGGCATGGTGATGGCCCCTTATATAGATCGATGGGAAAAGGGCGGCAGGCGAGTCGGGGCAGCAGGGGAAGATGGGGTGTGAGGTGGTGATGTGGAGGGAAAAGACAACACGGGACGCGTCTCGAAACGTGGAATAAATACTCGTGGATTATGCCCATTTAGTTGGACTTAGGCGTTCACACTACCTTCCGTTGACCTTCTCCTGCAAACGCGCTCGCTAACACGTCATGGTAGGCAAACAAACATAGCATGGCTCACGTGGTAGACGTTAGTCGTTGGAAGTGTCGGGACCATGAATCAGAGGGACGGATGGGAAAGATACGGAGAGTCGAGATGGATGACGGCGTTTGAATGGGAACATTGGGAGTAAAAGACTCATTGTCGATGCTTTTGACAAATCAGTCAAATAAAATATGGCTACTCTACTTAACTTGTCTCTATATCGAAAATAACGTCTGTAGTTGTCCAGTGAAGTTCGAGTGTTGAAGTCGATTTCCATGTCGTCGAGAGGGGTATCACGTGAAGTACCTAAGCCAGCTGCCACGGCAATAAGTGAAAACAGAGCTTCCAGAACCAGAGACAGTTCGGCGAGCTGCATCTTCTGATGCGCCGAAGGAAATTTTGTCGACATGAAATTTGGCGTCTGAGCTCTCATGACTTCAGAGCTCAGAAGAATTAAAGAATCGATCTGTCGTTGAAAAAGACAATTGAGATGGGGCTTTTGACGTCTAGATTAAGAGGTGGGAACTCGAGACCCAGAAGTTTGTCACATCATTCCCAAAGCAGGGAATGGTTCGCCCGAACACCTCGCCCAAACTGAACGCGCTCTTATGACATCGGGCTTGGATATTGGGAAATGAATGGGCCCAAGATTTCCAGCGACACCTTATCAATCCTGCTCAACTGGGATCCTCGGACTGCATCTGGAACCTCATCTATTTAAACCCGCAGTTACACGCCTGGTGGCCTAAGTGTTATTTTGGCTTTAAATGCTGGTATTGTTGAAGGTGCCTGAGGGTGGCCTTGTTCCTAAGGCTGCACCTGAGGGTTAACCTAACCCATACCTCCACAGATGCACACCTAACCCTCTTAATACTAAGAACACACCACTTACCTCACAACAGGTATTACGCCCAGTACTGATAGTTCTGATGGTATTGTCGAGCTTCAGTTCCACTGGCTCTCCAAGTTCCAGCCACATGTGGTTCAAGAGGTCAGCTGCGCTGTGTCTCAGATGCTCTGTACGTACTCTGTAATCGTTACAGGCGCCCACATGTAGACCCGGGCCAACGGGTGAAACAGCGCGACAGAAGAAGCTTCTTTCGGCCTCCGCCTATGGCCTCGCCTCAATGACATGCCCTATTGAACAATTGCAGCTGAATATTAATTAATTCATGAACTTAACCCCCTGAGGCCTCCAGAAAGTGGAACCGCAAACCCCCGTCTGCGTCAGCTCGAGCTCGTGGCGCCAAGACCTGTCATGGCCGCTTCGCTGTCTATCTGTCTTAGTGCCAGGGGCGTTGCTAGGTTTCGTTCGGTTGTCTGCGCTGGCACCTCAAACTCGCTGCTTTCTATCATCATCATCATCATCCTCACCAACGCCCGCGTCACGCGCCCCAATTGACCTCAAACGCGGGCTCTTCATGACCGCCGAGCTGCGGCGACTGTCACAGCGATGATTCTACGACAGGCAGGGCGTTTGACGCGCCGAGTTTCCAGGCCGAGTCTGCGGGAGTGCGCGCGGAGAGTCGACCCGCTGGCCGGGCGCTGGGGGCCAAATCCCAGCTCCAGCGTCTGCATCAGCGCCACCAACAGGAGCTCCAATAGTGGTGGCATTCGCGTTCAGCCATTCTCGACGCAGGGCGCACGGAGGACCGGTATGTGAGATGTTGCACTTTTCTGGTTCATTGCCTTTTCCGTACAGTGGCGCATGTGCGTTGCGGAAGTCCAATTAAGCTACACAATCGCGATCGATCTGGGCGACAGCGTCTCGTGGCGCTTCCTGGGATTGGCTGGTTTTGACTACTTCCAAGACAGGACGATACATGCTTCCGCCAATCCTCTCACACTATTTGCGGCTGTTTCTTCTCGATCTTGACTAACAACGTGCAGACCAAGATGGCCAACCAGACGCCAAAGAAAAGCAACAAGGCTCTTCGTCCTCGGAGCCCTCCCTGCTCGCCAAGATGGGCGAATCAGCAGCAACTACCTTTGCGTCAATACTAGTCCTGGGTATTGGCTTTGCTGCCGCTGCGTACATCTACCACAGAGGCTACAAGATACTCGTCCTTAAGAAAATGGAACATGCCTTTGAGCCAGGTGACCCTGTGCTCGAATTGGCCGCCATTGCCAAGGACGTTCCTCGACACCCCAGACCTGCAGAGGACCACTGGGTAGCCCGACCCGAGCAAAACCTGGTTGATGAAATCGTCAATGGGCAAGATGTCGGCCATTACTACCTCCTCATCGGCGACAAGGGCTGTGGCAAGAGTAGCATGCTGATCGAGGCCATGCGGAAGATCGAGGGAGACGGTGTTGCCATGTTCGAAGCCCATGCAGATCTCGAGATTGTGCGGATTCGGCTCGGTAAAGCCCTCGACTACGAGTTTCATGAGGACTACATTGGAGGATATTTCAGCGAGAGAGGTCCTCGAGACACCACCGCCCTGCTGGATATCGAACGCGCCCTCAACAAGTTAGAAAAGGTTGCGATGAAGAAACGCCGTGAACGGGGCAAACCGCTAGTTGTCATCATCAACCAGATGCACCTCATTCGAAACGATGAAGACGGCCGAGATCTAATTGAACTATTGCAGCAGCGGGCTGAACAGTGGGCGGCTGCTAACCTGGTGACCATGATGTTCAACACCGACGACTACTGGGTTTACGAGCGCTTCAAGCAACTTGCTACCAGGATGGAAGTCATTTCTGTCACAGACTTGCCCAAGCAGCAGGCCATCACCGCTCTACGGAGGTACCGTGCTCGGTACTGGGGCCAGAAGCCGACCAGTCAGGAGTTGGAACACGTCTACGACATGGTCGGCGGCCGCTTGAGTTTCCTCAATAGGGTTGCGAAGAGCAGCGATATGGCCGACGCCTGCGAGAAGATCAAGGAAATTGAGAAGAAGTGGTTCCTGAACCAATGCTGGATCCTAGGCTCCGAAATGGACGACGATGTCATGGATCAGCAGAAGTGGGCGGTAAGTGGTGGGCTGTTCGACAAGCTACTTCTCGTGCTAATTATGACTGCAGGCGGCTGCCATGGTTCTGGCCAAAGCTCTTGTTGACAAAGAGGACGACACGGATAAGACCTACGACCCTATAATCGGTCATCTGCTCCCGACTTACCCCTTCCACATCGCTCAGGAATTAATGACACGATGCGACTTCATTCGACAGCTAGACAGTCTCAACCTGTTCAGCATCACGAGTCAGGCTGATGTGCGTGCCAGCAGCGTTCCCATGCATCGAGCATTCCGGGAGATTTGCAGTCAGCCCGGTTTCGAAAAGCACTTAGAGGATACGATTGAACGGATCGCCGCTATTGAGAGCTTGGGCCGAACGCGTGAACTGGTCGCTAAGGATCTGGTTCTTGGAGGTCATTATGAGATCGAAAAGAACCGTAATGGAATCGTCGTTCGGCTGAAGGAGAAGGAGGAAGAGAAAGACGATTAATGTCTATACGATCGAAGATGGAGAAGTCTGACCCTCTCGTGGTCATTGCAGTTATGAGTTCAACATATGGGGACGACGACAGGATAAAACGAGGGGCTTGTATGATGGAGGAAAACGATTGTTTCTTTATGAAAAGGTTGGAGACCTAGGCCATGGTGTCGCCCTGGGTCAGCAGGTCTGGATGTACAACAAAAAGCAACTGGGTACGTAGATTGCCTTGGCGCGTGTCACAATAGCCTCTAGACAGAAATGTTTCCTTATGTCGATCATTCGTCGTGTTGACGTTGCAACGGCCTCAGGAGGACAGGATCTACTTGTATACCGAGTTGGTGCCTCACTTTTGAGGCACCAAGGCACCAAGCAATGTTCGCGAGGTCAACGCGCCCGTAATTTTTGCCGCCCCACTCCTGCGAAGCACTTTTGACCACGGCGCCAGACTTCACCAATCCCTTCCCCCTTACCCTAGAGAGCCGTGAACGCCAGAGACTGCGAGATCGCGAGACTCCATCTCAAGCTCCTGTCCATGACCTCCAACATCAAGTGGACCGATCTTGGTATCGCGTCGACACTCTGGTCTCTGGTTGGCTCGCAACCAAGCGCGTCAAATCCTGCCCAGCCCGAGTCCAAGAACGCGGCCTCCTCGCAGCTCGAACATCACCAACACCATCAAGCGGACGCCGCTCCATCTCAGAATCAGCCCGAGACCGACTCGAAAGCCCCAGACGCGGCCGCCGACGGGATGGCAGACCTCGAGGACCGGCCAATTGAGGGTCTTGCCGCCTTCGACTCGTACGAACACGATGCGCAAGTCTCTAACGAGGACGACGGTGTTCCGGACGAGGACTTCGGCCCCATCGAGATGTTTGACAGTAACGCGACGCAGGCGCCTTTCTCCTCGTCGCAGCTAAATGCTACTGCGTTTGAAGAGAACAAGAACAGAGCGCCCGAGGCGGTCATGTTTGCGGAATCGACTGCGACCGAGTCTGCGACTGCAGCAAACGCGGCCGAACCCTCCTCGACGCGCAAGTCGAAGCGCGACAAGAAAGACAAGAAGAAGAGGAAGTCGCTTCAAGAGGGTGGTTCTGATGATCTTGTTGAGCAAGAGGAGGCTTTGTCCAAACACAGACGATCGAAGCGCAAGTCGGAGGCTCACGCAGAGGAGGCACATGCGACGGCCAGCGCTGATGTCACTGAAGAGGATGCTGTTCCATCGACCCAGTCCAAGAGGAAGCGCAGATCCTCTGGGACTGGAGAGTCGAAGCATCGGAAGAAACACAAGTCTCACGATCACGGCGATGCGGACACTGAAGCTGTCGCAGAGGAAGCTCAGGAACAAGACAATGCGGCAGTCACCACCAGTGTTGTTCACGAGACTCCTATCGAGTCGGACCCCAAATCGCAAGAAGCACAGCCAGAAGGAATTGTTGTGCCGCCCTCAGCACAGCCTGATGCCATGGACGTCGACCACTCCATTCCCAGTGCGCAATTCAACCCTGAACCTGCAGTGGACCCTTACCAGGTACCGGCAGAGGTTGAGGGTGAGACAGACACCTTGGCCGGAAACACATCGATTGAGCCTGTCAATGAGCATTCGCACCCCGAAGAGAACTTTGCGCCAGAACCCAATTCCGACGTTCACATGGAAGACAATTCGTACCCTGATCCGACTGGTCAAGGTGTCTATGACGTTCCCCAAAGCCCCAATAACGCGCCCTCCAGTACATCGAAGAGGACACGGTCAGCACGAGCCAAGAAAGCAGCCAAACCTACCTTCTTCGAGAAATCACCAACACCGGAAGCTGATGCCAACCGCGAAGCTCTCGATGAACTACCGTCTCCCTCCGCTGCTACTCCAGCACCACGCAAGCGAACCAAGACAGCGTCCAAGCCTAGGAAATCAAGAGCAAAAGCCACTTCGATGGCAAACCGGGATGATGATGGATACGATGCTGCAGGAGGTCGCCCGAACAAAACAACGGGTTACACTCAGGGTCGTTTCAGTGAAGACGAGCTAAAGCGCATTGCGAGGATTGTGGAAAACTTCAGAGCCGAGAATGACCTGGAGCAGACCAAAGTAAACGAGATGATCCACGCGCCTGGCGGCACATCAGCGGGAGAATCTCACGCTGAGCTTTGGCAGCGCATCTTTGCGGCATGCCCTGACCGACATCGACAGAAGCTGATCAACATCACACGAAAGAAGTTCCACAACTTCGTTGCTCGTGGAACCTGGACAACTGCACAGGACGCCGAACTTCGCGACTACATCGAAGTTCACGGAACCAAGTGGGCGAAGATTGCCGCTCTCATCAACCGTCACCCTGAAGATCTTCGTGATCGATACCGAAACTATATCGTCTGCGGAGATGCTCAGCGCAAGGATGCCTGGGATGAGAACGAGGAACGAAACCTGACGCAGTACATCATGGAGGCTATGAAGACGATCGACGAGCTTCGAAGCATGGATCCCAGCAGGGAGCTTCTCAGGAAACCATACGAGGAGCTCATCGATTGGCAAAACATCAGTGAACGAATGGAGAGAACTCGAAGTCGGCTGCAGTGCATTACGAAGTGGAAGGCCATGAACATCAAGACGCACGGAAAGGACCATCTCGTCTCTTACCAGCCAGACGCTGAGATCTCGTTCCGCCTAGAGAAGGCCCGTCGACAACTTGCTGCGATGCCTGAAGAGGAACGTTTCCGTCTTGTTCTCTCGATCCAAGGGACTACTGCTCTCACTGATGCCAAGATCCCATGGCACAAGCTCGGTGACAAGCAGTTCCGCAACAACTGGCATCGGTTCACACAGCTGCTGCTTTGGCGGAGGCTGAAGCATAGTGTGCCAGGATGGGAGACGATGACAGTCCGAGACTGCGCGCAGCGCCTAGTCGACCAGTATAATCAGACTGGCGAGCTTCCCGAGCTCAAGGATGAAGACTATAGCGACACCCAGGAGATGGAGTTCCTCGAGGGCATCCCGAAGTGGCCAAAGACGCCTGCTGCCGCAGCTGCTACTACTCAAATGAGTGCCGAGTATGTTGCGAACTCGGATGCTGAAGACGACGAGCAGAACGAAGAGGCGAAGGAGGTCAACGGGACGGGCGAGGACGATGACGTTGTCCCTCCCACTGATCCTTCTGGTGTCCCCGACGAGAACATCCAACCTGATTTGCCTGTGATGTCTCTGGAACAAGCCGGAGCAGCAGTCACCCCTCAGCCAGCAGAGACTCCCGAGCCAGAGCTCCCCGAACTTCCAGCCCCTATCGAAGAACCTGAGGACGTGGAACCACCAGAGCCTGCCCCCCCTCGGGCTACAAAGGTGGCCAAGAGGACGTACGGCAAGCGACGGAGCATGCCACGAAAGACCCCTGTCAAGAAGACACTCGGCCCATCGCAAGACCCTATTGAGGACGAGCCCGAGTTTCTCACGCAGCCCCCGGCCGTCGAAGAAGACAACAACTCGGAAATCGACGAGGAGAGGTTCCGCAAGCGCAAGACCCCCAGCAAGTTCCGCTCCGCTGCTCCCCCGGCGCCTGCCAGTGACGGCTCCGACAGCGTGATGGACGACATGGAGGATCTCCCTGCGCGTCTGCCCCTCGCCGACGCGGCGTAACTGCAAAGAGTACAACAAATTGATTCGAGCGAGCAGTTTGCAGGCTCCATTGTGCATGTTGTATGATTAGGCGTAGGAAGGGAGGTTCTGATTATGAGTTCGGAGTGGCTGTTGGTCGTTTTTGGGTGGTGGGCGCATGTTATTGATACTCAAGTTGCTTTGCTGAGTGGATGAGGAGGAGGGGAGTGCTTAATGTAGTTTTAATGATGATGAGGGTATTGTAGAGCTTTGCATTGATGCGGTATTGTGCTTTGTAGTGTTTTGTCCGTGTGTATCTGCTGATTGCGACGACAATCTGTGTGCATGCTCAGTATCACAAGCCTCAGATCCATATATTGACACTCAGACATTCAATACGTCCTGGATCATAACCATGTCCTTGGTGTTTCCCTCTACCGCGTCGCCAAATTCCAACCCAACACCCTGTCCTGATTCCACCTCAGACATCAAAGGCCGCGTACACGACACAGATCACAGAAAATCATAATCAAGATGAAATTCAATCATTTCATTCATTCATAATGCTATGATAATGCACATTATACCCCTAATCGTGAAATCCTTGCACACGTAACAAGCCATCCATTTCAGCCAGGTTCTGATATCTTGCTTAGCATGGCGCATGTGAAACCTCCAGCCAGTTCATCGAATCTCAGGTTCACGCATGAAATCGGGAATCGTCAAGCCTCCCTCTCCAGGCTCATATCTCGTACCGCCGCCATTTTCCATAGAATGTTCTTCGTCTTCAATATCATCAACCATCTCATCAATAGGGTTGCTCTCGCGGCCCACACCCTGTGCAGAGTCTTGGTCGAAGGCGTAGATCTTGATGCCGCGCAGGTGAGTGTCCTTGCCGTTCTGGTGGTTCTCGAGGATCTGCATTTGCAGGACGTAGGACACGAGGGTATTACCATCTGGGTCGCCGCCCGTACCCGCAAGAGGCACCTGCTGCCAGCCGACGGGACTGTCAAGGGTCATGGTGGCAAACTCAATCAGGTTGTTCTCGCTAGTGCCGGACTTGAAGATAATCTTAGTAGGAGTGTAGGACTCGTCTTCGTTGTAATCGACATAGAAGCGAATGTCACGGATGCCGACACGCTTGACGAAGTAGACGGTGAGCCGGTGAGGCTGAGGACCGTCAGACCTGAGAGAACTGGATCAGCGGGATGTTCTTCGTAAGGGGGGAGGAGTGAGAACAAACTGCCAGAACCGCTTAAGGTCGTCACTTCGAAGCTCTTCCACACCGTTGCCTGGCTTGTGGCTGCTGACAGTGAACTTGCCCAGGTTCGAGATCTCCTTCAATCCAGCCGTCGCGGGGTCAATGAGCGGCAACGCTTCGATCTCTTCGGCACGGTCGCTATCGACATCTGTCTCATCAGCTTCATCGTACTGGTCCTGAGATATTATCTCATCGTCCTCCACATCGTCGTAGGACAAGTCGGCCTCTCGATGCTGGACAGGACGTCGAGGCCCGCGAATGCCCAAGATGCTCAAGTCGAGCTCCGAGTCGCCCTCGTCGGAATCAGGCTGCTGCGGCATACTAAGTCGCGGATTGTCGGGGTCGTTGGCGATAGCGGCTACGGAGTTGTCAGCTCGGTTGTCACCTCTCAGGAATCTGGTGGCAGCCCTGATGCGGCGGACGAAATGAACGAAGGCACCACGCTGGTGGCGTGGGGTGTTGATGCGTTGCAGTCGCATCACTTGATGAAGGGCTTGCCGGCGTGCGCTCATAGCGTCAGCCATGGCATATCGATTCTCTATGTCAAGCTCAGGAAAGGGTCTCCAGATAGGTGCGCGAGGCCGGACAATGACGCCGCCGGCAGTGATAGGCAGTTCTTGAAGCGGTTCGCGCTCCAGAGGATGGCGATAGGGCAAGATCGGAAGGGTTTGATCCTCCTTGCCGAGCTCGGGTTTGAGAGCGTCGTGCAGCTCAGGGGATGGAGTTGGGGTTTCAGGCATTCTCCAAGGGACTTGGTTATCGGGTGTCGGGAGGGTTACTTAGGTCTTGTAGTTGCCGTGGATGAATGGAATCGAGAAACAAAATAGAGTGAGAGAAGGGGAGGAGAGTTATCGAGCCAAAGGAGCGACGAGATGAGGCTGCGGCCGCGAATAGTGGCTATGTTCCCAGCATGGTGTGCGAGCAGCGACGGAAAGGAGAGGAAAGGGCAGTGAGGATGAGGATGGTGGTGTTTTCGCGAGCGATGAAAGGTGAAGCTGAGAAAAGAGCGAAGCCAGAATTAAAGTCGTCGGGCAGTTTGGTGTTACATGAGATGAATGCCTCAGCTTTAAGGCCCGTGACGTGAACTGACGCTAACGTCGACCGTGAATCACGGCCACCGTCACTCGACGGTTCAACCGTTTTATGAATCGGGAACAGTAGAGCGACGCCGCCGCCAGCAATACCATACTCACTTCGATACAGCCGAAACGGGTTTGGAGGAGGCGGACGTCGCCGGTCCGGAGCGGGCTGGTCGGGCGTGCGATGAGGCGCATCGGGAGTCACGCTGTTGGTGTTGATGTTTGGCGGCAATTGAGGGTTTGTGGCCGGCGCGGGCGACGATGAGAGATGCCCGTTGTGGTTGGCATTCCCATTCCCATTCCCATTTCCATTGGCAGCTACATGGCGGGCTCTTCGCGAGCCTCGGCCAATGTCCATGCTTTGATCTCCTCACGGGGCTTTCTCATTCGCAGATGGGCAAATAGCCTTTCATTCCTTATCTGTGCCCGATTTTCCCTGCTTCTTACTCGTTAGCATATTCTTTTGGTTGATAATGTTACCAGACGCGGTGTACGGCCATCCATTGTGGTTGGACAGACGCGCTATCACGTGATGCTGTGGATATTTCCTCGTCCTCCTCCTTTATCCCAGAAGGCTTGAGTTGCTCGTCTTGTCACTCCATATTTCGTGATCTATATTACTATCGCTTCATTCATACGCCTAGTTGGAATACTTATCCTCCTGTCTTCATGCTCAGCCACAAGAGATTATTAGTTGTAAATGTTATGCATCCTGATAGGTGACTCCTCTGCCCAACCTGCATCACTGTCCATCACGCAATGAAGTCATTGTGTGAGATCTGGATGACTGGTTGAGGCCTGGTTCTGGTCACACGTCCAAGTTTTTGACTACCTGTTTTTTTTTGGATGACTGCTACGAAACTTGGTCATGAACATTTAGTTCTGCCCAAAGCTTGTGCCGTCTGTCAAATCTCCTACCAATTCATCATGACACTGGAGTAAACCGTCAGCCTTGGAGTAAAAGGAAGATATATGAACATCGACTTATGGATTAGGTCGCAATAGTTATGAGAACGCACGCTGCTAAGAGAATCCAACTATACGCCTCGATAAACAAGCGAAATACATGTGGCCAGGTCGCCTTCAAGAAAGTCGTCATAGATCTGCAGCCTCAGGCCTTGACTGTTAATTCTTCGGGCCCAGAAACTGGACGTGAAAGATACATGAAATATCAGAAAATGACTTGATGTGGGAGCTTCACTGTCAAAGCTCGACAGCTGAAGGTGAAGGGTGGCTGCTCGGTTGACGCACAGGGCCATACGACAGTGATTCACGGCCACCCGCACACAGTCAACACTCCTTTGCTTCCAAGACCTTCCACCCCAAACTCCTCTAAACATCAACAAAAATATCACTTCTCATCGTCTTCGTTACCCATCCCACGCTCTCTCACTCTAGACACATCACATTCCCTTCCGCTACCCAAGAGCACTCTCTTTGAAGAATCAGACGAAAGCCATCCACCATCATGGACGTCCCCAGAAGCGACAACACAGACCACATGACCATAGGAGAGAAGATCGCCGCTTTTTTGATCGGTGGCGCCTCGGGAGGCATCTGCTTCACTCTTCTACGCGCCTGCTTCGACTGTTTACTCCGGCGACAAGATCGAGTCGAGACCGACATGAGCCACATGGATGCATCGGGTTGGCCTCGAACCTTCGTGTGAAAGCACCAGGAGCTATAGACTATGGCACATGCGGCTCTTGATACCAAGAATCTGTCGGCATCGATTTCCATTCTGAACATCATGGCTGTGGAGATACTGTACCCTCCTTCATGCATAGTCTATCAGAACTTCCTTCAAGCTTGGTAAGAACACAATCTTGACTTCATCTTCTCCTCCTCGCTTTCAGAATGAGCTGACTTTTCTGCCAGTCTAGGCCTGTGTTTTGTTTCTCGGTCGGAAATGCGTCAAGGTAGCGTCTAGACGTACCACGGCCGTTAAGCCCTCTCGGCGAATACCAAGAAAATTAAACCCTTCTCAAACTTCCCCTGCTTCTCAAGTGCAAGTCAACTGTTGCTTTTCCGGCCGATGTTTATAGTATCTGCAAGCCGATGCCTCCCTAGTGCAGCCTCAGGCCTTGTCCCAAAAACCTCCATAGCCTATACGTCCTATCTTTACCTCTAAGTTGCTGCAGCGGCAAGCACAAGCATGAAACTGGGCGTCGGTATAATTCGAGCTGGAGCTTTCTTCCCTTCCATGAGGTGTTTCTTGGTCATGAACTCGACGCATATCACACAGCCCGCCATCCCTTTCACCGTCCCCCTCTCCGGCTCGTAGGATTCTCAACATACAAGGATTGGTCCCTCGGAGACGGCCTGGAAGCTGTACCCTGCGATGACGTACTTGCCTTTGCATTATTGGATAACTATGCCTGCTACGGTACCTCGATTGCGGAAGCACGGTGCTCGCTTATCCGTGATGTGCCTGACCGCCGTTGTCAAGCGGAGAACTATACGTACGCCCCTACTCATAAACATTAAGCTCTTGATAAATACTAGTAAAGATCTACAGAATTAAGTGTCCGAGACAAAGCTGAAATATCTGGTTTGGCCAACCTGCATATTTTGTCTCAGAGTTTCCACTCTGTCAAGGACAAAGCGCAACCAATCATCAGCACAAGTCAACTTTTGAGGCCCTTCACCAGAAGCGGCTGAATGTGTCGATCCGTCATCTAGTGCAATATCTCGGCAGCTGGCCGTGGAGACTGAGGTCAAGGAGAAATCGGAAATGACGCAAGAGCAATTCGAATCGTGGCCGGGTTCGAGATATATAAAAGCAGTCACTATTCGTCTTTAGGTTAAATATTGAATCATCTCCTGAGCACTCACCATACCTTACAAGAATTGCATAAACTCGACTCTTGTCAAATATCAGAGAGATATTGATCATATAAAGATGTCTACCGGTATTGCCGCCTCACCCTACCCTAGAATAATATTCTTCCACGAATAATATACTGACTCCAACTTCAAGCTGCGCTTGTCCAGGTCCAGGCTCCCGATGAGGGTGATAATGTCTATTATCTCGAGCAAGTCGAAGTTGAACCCATCGTCGGAGAGCAGGAGACAGATGAAGACGGAAATCCGGTAGAGAAACAGCTCCGCGAGTATGAATGGGCTTTTGGCCCCATCAGAGTATGATGTCCCAAGATAGATATCCCCTGATCCTCGCTTAACTGACATCGCGTCTATATAGATGAGAGGCGCAATCGATCTGTATGATTTGACTGTGACGATGATACCAAGCTATGCCGGCATCCAAGTCGAAGAGCTTAGGGGAAACATGAGGGATGGGCTCGCTGCAAGAATCAATTTCTTCGTAGCCAAGGGTGAACACAAAATTTATCTCAAGAACGGGAATGAGCTTTGGACTCACATCGACCTCAAGATCACTTTCAACGGGAGTTATAATGGAGACTACAAGATCATGACTTTTATGTAATGCGCTTGTTCATGAATACAATCATGAGAATTCGGATTGATTAGACACAACTTGAACAGATGAACGATGTCTGATCCTAAGGTCTTTGCGTTATCTACGATCTTCAGCTTGAAAGATGAAAGAACCAAGAAGTTTCCGGCCTGGGAAGGTGAAGGTCTCTTGACCGACTTAAGATGAATACACCAGAGGCTCCCGGAAATATGTCAACTGAACATTGACTAGCACGCTAGCTACCCTCTCTCGTGCGAGATACCCAATTTCTTGCTGTCAACCATCCCCCTCGCTGAGAGGAGTGTAATTCAATTCGACGAGGTCATTGTCCGCTTTTTCAACAATTCCAGAGACTTTCGCAATAAGGAAAGGGACAGTCGGTCTTTTCTAAACGAGTTTTTAGCGCTCTTCCGCGTTTGCGATAATGATGTTCACATCTTCTGAGTCGCCTAGGGAATCATGTCCAGAGACATCCAGAGATGATTAAGCATGTCCTTGGTCGCACCCAACTTCCGATATATACGAGGAGATCCGCGACTCGGATTGCCCCAGGGCAGCCCCTCGGGAACCGCTGAACTCGGATTTCGACCAGCCCAGATCCAGTTTCCGAAGATGTGGTCAAGTGAGAAGCTACTTTGATGGATGTCTTTAGATTTCGTAGCTCACGGGGCGGCTTCAACCATCGAGCTTGACGATCCTAACCTCTCCCTCTCCCCCAAGCCCGCCCTCCGCCGCCTCCACCAGCACACCAGGAGCAGCGTCAATGCAAACAGAACTACAGCGAGGCCTGCACCAGCCAGAAGTCCGTACAACTTCTCTTTCGAAAAGCCAGTGCCGTGATGTCCTTTGACAGAGCCTGACGAGCTTGGGTCGTTGGATGATGAGTGGGAGGAGGAAATCTCGGAAGTTGGCGCCATGGTTGTTGCTCGACCAGCTCTGATGAGAAGAATTGAGTGTTTTATGTGGCTTTTTTTGTGGCGAATTGCCTTTATTGTGGTTATTTGATCGTCGAGTGAGTATGCGGGTTGGGGTTTAAGCAATAGCTGATGGTCGACATGGTCTTCTCGAGGCTAATCTAAGAGGAGCTTCGTGTAAGTGATGAGACAAACTTCACCGCAAACCCTAAGTTGCGAACGAGTACGCCTTAAATACAAGTCGTCTATTTCCAAACTAATGTTTCCTGTTCAGTGTTGAGTCAGTCACGTAGCGACTCATCATCCATCACAATTCCAGATCAAGAAGGTCGTTCATCGAAACTATGGTCTAGATCGGGTCACGGCAGGCCGCTGTGAGTCAGACTGGCCCGGCCAGCCACGCGTTGACAATAGTTTAGGCGTTAAAACCACGGCTCAGTTGATGATTCGTCAATTGAGACACGTATATCAATATTTACCCAAATGGGGTAATTGATCCCCTGATAAAACGATTGGCTTTTGTGATGCTTGGAGCGCTGGGTGATATTTGAGCTGCAGGGTAACGCAAGAAGTCGAGTCACTGTCGTGGAATTTTTCACCATGAGATTTAGCTGACTAGATACTTCGCCTGAAACATGAGAGTGTGGAAGTAAAACTGATATACCTCAGAGCAGTGAACCTACTTTTATATTTCTTGCTCAATTGATTGACATATAGTCGAGAGTGAATATGGTTGCAACTGGAATCTCTTGGCGTTTGTTGGAGTAAGCTGCGTGTAGCTCATCAATTGCAATACGGAATTCCGCACCCATCAAGCAAGTTCAGCCCCGTTGGCTAAGTGGTATAGCGTGTCACTAGTAATGACAAGATCACTGGTTCGATTCCAGTACGGGGCAACAAGCACCTTTTCCTTTTGCCCTTTCTCCCCAAAAGGCCTTTCATTTTTGTTGAACGGAAAGATTTGAGCGCAGTAAACATGGGCTCTTACTGTTTACTGCTGTGTGAAAAGAAACGCAACTCCGATCCAAGACTATCCCAAAGAAGACACAATCTGAAGTTCTTTTACCCGGACTTCTGGTTGGACATCGAAGCTTGCCGGGGAGTTCGATCTCGACCCCTCAGTCAATTAATTGAAACCCGGGTAAGATTAATTAATCGTTTGACCTCGCCATCTTGGCGCGCCGCTTGTTCCACGATCCGGTTGTCCAGCACCAAAAGGCTAGAAGCAATTTCGACGTCGTCGAACTCGAATAGGAAAGGTATAGGGGTCAATGCTGGAAGCCGTCCCGAACAGTTACTGACGATACCAGAAGTCTGGACGGTAGAGCTCGAGGAGGCAGTTGGTTAGCAAGAGGCGTCGTGTAGCGTTTATGACCAGGCCACCCAAGATAGGATCTGACTCCGTGCTTCTCCTGGAAGGATTAGACGAAATACGAGGACTTCTGACTTTGCCTCGGCCAAAAATATTGACAGCAACAAGGGCCATCCCCAGACCATGAGAAATAAGCTCGTACTCAGAGTTAATCTCAATGCTTCGCTGAAACCGACCATGTGAGGGGATTTGACAGCACCTCGGGACGGGAACCGACTCTACATACAGGGGCTGCAGCGGACCCGTCGTAAGGCTGGGAGGATTCCACCGGTGCGAGGTGTCGGCTCAAATCTCTAATAAATTTGGCGGCTTTTATCTCTGCCGTCGAAACTATTGGCGCCTCTAGACTGTGGCTTGCTGCTGTTGCATGGATAATGCAGCAAAACCTCTGCCGTTATTCGTCGTACGGGATCGAGACCAGTCGATTTTACTTGGTCCGTAGATGAGTTGCAGAAGCTTAATTCCCCAGGCAGGTTTACCCTGCCCCCTGATCGACTCTCAAACACTCCGTCTGATGCTGGCTAGACAAGGGGAGGTGGATGACGCAGAACTCAAGACGAAGATCAGACACGCGACACGTCTCGTTCTAATCGTGGAACTCGCTGCGGCATGCTCGGCGGACGCAATTTTCTCTCGCTCGGATGTCGCATCGTCCTTGCTCATCTTTCGTGTTGGTCCTTTAGTCGGCCAGACTGTCAGTGTCAGCCCCGTCTGACACATCTTTCTTCCGCTCATCTCCTCGCTCCACCCACTTGCTGAGGGGTCTTTTGAAGGATCATAGCAAAGGCCCCTCTCAACACCGCTCTGATAACGGCGCAGCCTCGATCCAATGGCGACGATGCTTCCATCTGGGGTCTGGCTTGTCTTGGCTAGTGCCGTCTGCCGTGGATCCGCGAACTCTGCGGCGACTTCTGGGGCACTGCTCATCGTGCTGACAAGAAGCAATACGAGGCAGAGGCAGCTAATTATGCGGTCTCTGCCCCAATGTGACCTTTTTCCGTGGCGTGGTGTAATCTTTGTCTCTTTATCTCTCCTCTCATCTTTAAACACCTCTTTCCCCGGAATGCGGCTGGGAATCGCTTGCTGACGTCTTTGCGACTGGATTTGCCATTTTGCGACAAAAGAGGTGCTTTTTGGCCCTCAGTCCCACTGTCCACCATGTCTCCAATCTCAAAGCTTATGTCTCGGCGGTCTGTCATGCTGCTGTTGGTGTCAGGCATTTTGCTTGGAGCCCTCGCCGTGACGGCCCGTCGGATGGGACAGATATGCGAAGACGGAACCTATTGCCGCGACCTCAGCAGTATTCGGCAAAATTTGCCTACGCTTCAGTTTCAAGACAGCGTTTCTAAGGGCCAGAGTCGGATAGTACCGTCTCGTCCATACGATCCCACGTGTGAAGGGTTTCCAGACACATCCAACGTTCTCGTCGTGGTGCGGACTTCGGCGCATGAGGCTCACAGCAAGATCCCGGCCAAGCTGATGGCAAATCTCAAATGCGCCCCAGAGTTCCTTATTTTCAGCGACCTAGACCAGAAGATTGGTGGATTCGAGGTCCGGGACAGCCTGGATAATGTGATGCTTGAAGTTCAGGAGGACCATTCCGACTTTGACATCTACCACCAACAGAAGTCATGTCTGCTGAACCTCGAAACTTGCTATCGGGAGGAGCAGGACGTCCACACGGCTGCTGGGAAGCTCGACAAGTACAAGAACATCCACATGGCAGAGAAGACGTATAAACTCAGGCCCGGGTACGACTGGTATGTGTTCGTGGAATCAGACACATATGTGATGTGGTCGACGCTGGTGGAATGGCTCAAGCACTTGAAACCTTCGGCCCCGAACTATCTCGGTAGTCCTGTCGCAATGGGCGGGTTCATCATGGCGCATGGTCGCCCCGGCTATGTTTTGTCGCAGGCAACGATGAAAAAGATGTTCAGAGGCAAGGTGGGAGTTGCAGAACAATTTGACGAGAGGACCACGGCGGCATGCTGCGGTGATGTGATGTTTGGAGTGGCCGTGAAGGAACTGGCCGACTTGACAGTCAAGAGTGTCGTAAGTAATCCCGCCAAGGTCAAGGGCCGAGGCTGGTTGATTCAAATACTAATGCACGATTAGTGGCCAACACTGAATTATGAGAAACCAAACACCATGCCCTTTGGAAGCATGCAATGGTGTGAACCTCTTGCAACTCTGACTGACATCAGTGATTCTGAGATGTTTGAGCTGCACGAGTTCCAGAAGAAGATCGGGCTTGGAGAGCCCGTTCGCGTCAGAGATGTCTATCATCATTTCGTTGAGCCGCTGCTACTGAAAGTTCGGGAGGACTGGGATAACATGAGCGAGGATGTCTACTACCTTGACCAGAACGACGACCATGATTATCGACATCTGTCACTGGCCAAGACGGAGAATCTCTCTGCCGAGGAGAAGAAAGCACATGTCAGTTTCGATGCCTGTCGAAAGGCTTGCGAGAGCAACTCGCAATGTTTCCAATATCGATACCACCACCGGGTCTGCTCGATAGGCAAGACGATCAAGTTGGGAGTTCCCGTGAAGCAAGAGACGCGGATGAGCGACAAGTGGCTCAGCGGTTGGGATCTCGACAAGATCAAGAAATGGATTGAAGAACACAAATGCGGCGAGATGAACTGGCCGCAAGGCGTCAACGTGGCGTGATGAGACGGGGAGAAGTGAAGGGCACCGAAGTCGACTCGAGAGCATATGGACAAGCGATTACGGCCTAGAGGAAATTCTGCATTCTAGGGAGTTTGGGCGAATTGGAGTGGACGGCATATTTCAGGGAGTTTTGGAGGGATCATTCATGAAGGAGAGGGGGTTTGGAGGCTATTTGGATTCATTCCTGGAAGCGATGATTGAAGCATTGATACCTGAGGTGTCTGGGCAGGAAGTTTTTATGTCTACAGCACCTGCTTTCCCGCATTGAAGGAGGCAAGCAATTGAGAAGTCGCATCCCACCCCAACAGGTTCCTTCCTTTTAGGCTTAGTTAGGTGATGTCTGTGAGGTAAAATTTTGTTCCGAAGTCTACATTTCCATCGCTTGCTGGATCCGGAATATGGTTCCTGGCAGGCGACTTGACATCAACAACCGCCTTGTTGGTCTTCCAGGCGGACCCTAGAAGGTTTCGGCCAGTACTCCCGAGAGATAATGATAGACCCCAAGCTGTTGCTTCGAGACGGGAGGACGTCATCGTGCAGGGCCCTCGACTAATACCCCGGACTCGGTTGTTTTCCCAGGTGGACAAAGCAAAAATCACAGCAGAGTTCGTGGGAGCGCAAGCCTTCATACCTCAGAGCCAACTCGCTTCGTGGAGATCAAACATGTCAATCGGCCGGATTGCAACGTGATCGGCCCGCTGGCTGGACAGTCGTCTGTAGATCTCCAGGGGATGACTGAGGTCATGGCCAGGCAACGTGTGTCTGAACTTGCCGGTGGCAAAATGTTGTGAGATATCTGAACATCAATCAAAGAGGAAGACACGCCAGGCCCAAGCTGGTGATGCTCCGGAGGGACGAGGCGTGCCATTCCCAGCTGGGCCTTGCAGCTCACGCGGGAAAGATTGCTGTCGAGATGGAGGCATGTGGGCGCTGCTGATTAGGGGCTTAAGAGAGTGAGTGAGCCCCTCCACACCTGATACTGGCGCCGGGAGAGTGCATGATCGACTTTAGACCGAAGCAAGTGACAGCGGGTGGGATTCGAGGGTTCGTGTCTTTATTAGGCTGTTTGCGAGCGCGGCACTGGGCATTGAGGTTTAAGATTCGGTGCCAGACAGCAGGCCTGGACTGGACATGGGCTCAAATTAATTTTGATGTCATGGGGGGCGCCTATGCCCCTTTCATCGGAGATGGTGATGGTGATAGGCGGTGGCCAGCTGAACTGGTCAAATGACGATGGAGACGAGATAGGTAGAGACTCAACGACAATGAGACCCAGAAGAGGACAGCTGTATGGATGGATGGATGGCAGTTCAGGAGGCGGCTGACTATTCGTGTCAGCCGCCTCAATATGCACGTCCACGGAGGGAGGACAGGCTCAGGCTCAGGCTCAGGCATGGGATGGAAATAGAAACGAAACACGGCTCCATGCGGCATTCCCCGGGCATTCATGCATTTCTGACTGCTTGGCTCCGGCCCTACGAGGTGTCGCACTATGGCGAGGTGTTAGGGCGGTCCCCTGGAATCAACGGGAAATGGCTCGACGGCGCTTGGGAACGCTGCGCAGCGGTCGAGGCATGAAAGGAGGATGAGAGGAGTTAGAGATGGGATGGCACATGCGAGCTGATCTTGTGCATGGCTGCCTCGAACACGCGACTCCTGTCTCAGCGCCATTTGCCCGCATGCGGCTCTCCATGAGATGCAATGCTCTCCTCATCTGACAGACGGGCGGCGAGAAAGAACCCCTGATCAGTGGAGGACAGAGCAGCCTAATAAAGCGCTGCAATGCGGTAATGGTGGACGGCTTCAGTGGCTCGGGCGCCGGGGTTAGTGGGCGGGCTCCACTAAGGGAGACAGTGATGGAGTCGCCCTCGATGGACTGGACTGGACTGGCGGGAGGGACCTTTCCCTTCCCTAGGTTTGGGTCTAGGTACTTGTAGGCCAAGCCCAACTAGAATAGAAGCCCGCCCCGGGCATGAGGTCGGTGGAGGTCGACGCCTGCCCGCTGGCATGGATGGATCCATATACAATTAATGGCTGATTGATTTGCAGCTCTCCTGCCTCCTCTCCTGCCTCTCCTCCTCCTCCTCCTCCTCCTCCTCTCTCCTACAAATCCCAGCTCTGCTCGATAGCGCTCTGCATACTCTTACAATTCAGCTCCGTTGCCTTGATACCCCTTGTCCTGCCCATCCTCTGATTTCTGTCTCTCCAACTCCATTCACCATGACGCTCACCGACGAAGAGCTCGACCGCGAGTGGCAGCCCAGCGGCCGTCGACCCCAATCGTTTGTTCCCCCCCTCCCTCTCCCCTCGATGCCCTGGACGACATGCCTCGACCATAGACACGAATAGCTGACAATTCTCCAGCACAATCGCCCGATCCTTCTCGCAGGAGCTGATGGACATCTTCCGCATCGAGAACTCCGTCTCCGACCTCGACGCCGAAGTCCACCAAAAGTACGCTCTCCGCCTTCCTCACCACCACTTCCCGATCCTCGATAGAGCCTGCCCCTAACACTCCTCCCACCACACAGGAAGCAGAAAGTCGACCGCACCACCAAAGAACTTGCCTCGCTCGAGGCCCGTCTACGCGAGATGGAAGAGCGCCTCAAGCGCAGCCAAGGCGGCCCGCCCCAAGCCCAACACGCCCGCACCCCGCTGCCTCAGCTCCAGCGTCAGCCGCAGCAGCAGCAGCAGGCTGCCGGCTCTGCTACCAACGATGAGCAGCTGCAGGTCGACAAGACGCGCTCGTCACGCCCCGGAACTGCCCGCGCCACGCAGCCCGCGCCCTCGTCCGGCGACATGCCCCCGACGCCGGGCGCCAGTGAAGGTGAATACATCGTCGTCACCCGCGCAGACTTGGAAGACGCCCCCCCGCGCTGACCCGACTTTCTTTTTCCCTCCAGACGGCGACGGCGAGTAGACGACGACAGCCTTTGCACGCAGAACCGGCTTAGGCCCCCGAGATTTCGGTTTATACTCTCGTTTTTGTGAACACCACCACCCCCTTTTTGGAAGCAGCAGGCGAGCAAGCCACACCCACGTTATTCGCACCGGCGCAAGGAAATACCAAGTTTTTACTCACGGGAGCAGCTGCCCCCCTTTCTTGCTTCGCATCTTCGTTTCTCTCGCTTTCTGACTCGTTTGACTTTTTTACACGGCGCATGGGAATACACTACTCGCAGCAAGTCCCGGGCACGACGCACGCGCCTCATATAAACTCACGGCCGACCTGGGTGGTTTTTGTCGTGGTCCGAGACGGCAGAGGGAAAACAGGATTGCAAGCATCACACCGCCCCTGGACCGTTCTGGCGTTATAGAGGTGGCATTAGGGCACACACGCATGCACTCACACTCACACTCATACTCACACGTTCGCTGCTGCATTTCGACATGTACGTATCCATCTAATAGAGTGCTCTCGCAGGAAGAGCTCTTGGAATGATGAATGAGACGAAAGGGGGAGGGAAGGGAGGGGAAGACAGGGGTGGAGGAAGGGATAGATTGAGGAGGGCCGCAGAATGGCCATGGCGGGGAGGCAAGGCAAGGGGAATCAGGCCTGTAGGTACCATTTCCCAGGACAGGACGAGGTCAATGCATGGAGATTTATACACACTCATCTTGGTGAGAAGGCTCGCATCGTTTGATACCCTAACCCGACTGCTGTCAACTGCTCCCCGTTCATTCTCTATTGACATGGCAGCATGTTCACCTCTCTACTGACATAGCAGCCCTCTCAACTCTCTCCTTCCACTACACCGCTCACATCAGTTCAGTCATACAGCTTCTTGTTCGCAAACCCGACCCGCTTCCTCTCAATGTCAAACGCCACCAACAGCGCCTTGAGCACCACATCCCCTATGATGGTCACCTCCAGACTCTCCGCGCTCTGCAGCCCACCCCAACAGTACCCCGGGCTATCACCCTCCTCATCCTCCTCCAGCGGCCCATAGTTCATGTACCGCCCCGGCACGGTCAACACGTGCTCCGTGCCCGGCAGCTTGAACAGCAGATCCGGCAGCGACGAAGCGTTGGCGCAGGGGAAGGTGTACGCGCCGTCGATCATGGCGTTGGACTGCCAGCCGGGCACGTCGGCCCAGTACAGCGCGGCGAGGCGGTCGGGCAGGAAGACGAGCGACGTGCCGGTGTCGATGGTGGCCTCGAAGGCGTCGCGCCACCACGTGTGTGGGTGGCTGCCGTTCCAGCGCGTGAGATCGAAGCCCACGTCCCAGTGCGGGCTGGAGGCGTCGCTGGCCACCCACGTCATGTTGTCGGTGGCGTTGGCGAGGTCGAGGTGGCCGAAGGTGAAGAGGCCGGTGGCGTTGTGGCGGAGGTCGACGGTGAAGACGGGCGCGGCGAGCACGCTGCGCAGACGGTCGAGGAGCGTGGGGGTTGAGGGGGAGATGTTGCTCGGGAGGGTTTTGGCGAGGCCCATGATGCCGCTGAAGGTGGTGACGTTTTCGAAGCGGAAGGCGATTTGCTGGGCGGATTGGATGGCCATGTTGTCGATCTCGAAGCCGCCCATGCGGAGGGTGTCGGAGTAGACGATGCCCTGTGCACCGGCGCCGTCAACTGCGTTACTGTCAGCCTCAGACGATCAATCAAGAGCTTCGAGTAGCACTCACCGTATTCGATGGTCCAGGAAGCACCAGCGACGCGATGGGCCGTGATTGACGCATTGGGCTTGTACGGAGGCGCCTTGGGACCATCCCAGAGGTTATCGTAGACGGTATCCGTGGATTGAACCCATCTGCAAAGTCAGTCCCCCCTATTCTTCACTTGACGGCGCTACTTACAGGTCAGAAGAGCCCGTGTCGAGAGCCAGGTTGAGCGTCTGCGGCGGGTTGCCTATCTCAATAGGGGCGACATAGATGGCATCGCTAGGTATCGGATGGACTTCTACAACACCGTCTAAGAAGCCCAAGTCAGCATTTGCTAGTCCCGAGAACGCCCTGAGACTCACTATCATCCGCAAGCGACATCATCGAGGCCACCTTAGACGGCTTCCCCCATTTCCGATGCGCCGCCACCCACTCCCTCCGAAAGTCCGGCTTCGCGCCCCCTGCCTTGGTCGCCTCAAGTCTGAAGCCCGGCGATTTGCGCTGAAGATGTTCCGGGGCTGCAACGACGAGCGTCACGCACGCAATGAGCGCTGTCGCAAAGCGCAGGAGCAGCTTCATCGTGCTGAGAAGTGAAAAGATCAACCGCTGTGCTGAAAAGAGCGTGATGGCCCTCTCACGGGTCGCTGAACAGGAAGAAAAAACACGGACGCGGAAAGTCTTTGGAAGCGCGTCGTTGAGATGTAACAGTCTGAGGTCACACTTAACACGCGTCGCTGGTGCAAATTGAGAAGGAACTCCCAGGTGAGTGAAGGCAGTCAACATGAGCCGAGAAATCTCACTGAATCAAAGACGCGCCATAACCGGCCAAAACACAGCCCTTTCGCAGCCCTTCTTTATATGTTTTTTCGAAGTCCATCCCCTCCCCTCACAAAGACTTGTGCATCGTCCTGCTGCATATACCCGCTGAAGACTCCATCGCCACGGCTCGCATTTCCGTGGCCGCGCGACACAAGCCTGTCTGCCGTGTAGCGGACACGCCAGACGTGCGTTTGAAGCGAAGGCAACGTGTCCTGGGGCAGTGAGAGTCGGGGTTGTCTGTAGAGGCTTCAGGGGTGGAAAGTGTAGGCGAAGGGCCGTGGTGGCTCCGAAGAAGGGGCACTGTTATCCAAAGTCCGGATATGCAGTGTTATTTTGGGACCGGGAGACACAAGAAAAAGGGCCATGACGGGTGTAGCTGAATATCCGTGCCGTGGCCTTGGAAGGGATGTCAAACACTGCACGGCACTCAGTCAACGCAAGAATCCCTAGCATAGTATGAAATATCCTCTCGCTTGACACGCAAAAAATGTAAATGGAGTATATATGATATTCATGTCCCCTGTTTTGTCCGTTCGTGACCAAATACAAATGTCCGGATCTATCCCGACCCGAGAGCAGTCACACAGTGATTTTCTCTGCAAGCAAACAACGCCTATTGATCCATCTACAACTCATCGTGCTTCTCCTCCGGCGACTCTTCCTCAGCCTTTTCCTTCTTAGCCTCCTCGACCTTGCGCTTCAAGGCCTCCATGTCGACCTTCTTCAGCAGCTCGTCTAGCTCCTCTTGCGTCGGCGCCTCGCCATCCTTGCCCATGAACTTGATGAACTCCTCGCTGTCAAAGTCGATCGTGGGCTTTGATCCTTCCGCGCTGGTCGTCTTGCTCTTCTTCTTTTTGTCCTTGGCCGCCTTCTTGGCCTTCTTAGTCTTGTCCTCCATCGCACGTGCACCCTTCATGGCTAGGTCCACGCCAACCTTGTCGAGCTTTGAACGCTTGGCCTCGAGGTCCTTGACCAGTAGGACAGGGTCGTCAGTGGCGCCAAGGGCAGCTTGCTTCTTCACCATTTGTGAGAGCCAATCCGATGTGGACTTGTGAACCTCTTGTATCTCGTTGAGGTCTTCACGCTTGAAGACAGGAGGGGCAGGGCCCTTCGATTCAGCCGCTGCCTCCTTCGCAGCAGCGGTCGTGGTGCTAGCGTCCTCATCCTCAAGGCCGTCAAATTCACCGCCGCTTGATTCTGAAGGTGCCTCGGCAGTGCTAGATGATTGCGAAACTGATGAAGATGCTTGCGAGGCCTCGTAGTCATCAATCTGCTTTTCAACCATGGCAATGTACTGAGTAGTCTTATCAAGGGCCTCCTTGAGCCCTTCCACCAGCTGAGGCCGCTTCTCGGCCTCCGAGATTCTCTTCTCAATAGGCGAGACGAGGTCCTTAAGTTGCTTGAACTTGGCCTTCAGCTCATCCTTGGTCGCCTCAGTACCATCCTCGTAGAGCCAGTCACTGATTGCGCTAGCAAGTTCTGCCAGCTTCTCACGTTCCTTCTCGGTGGACTTCTCGATGAACTCTTCTCCATCCAGCATGTCTCGAACCTTATATGTGAAAGCCTCCAGTTGGTTCAGGGCCTCCTCCCTTTGTAGACGAGCCTTGTCAGAAGCGGCAAAGGCCTTGAGACGGTCCTTAGACTTGGCGAAATCTGCCTTTGATAGTTCGGGAATACCAGACTTCTCGACAGAAACCTCCACAGGGATTGACACAATCTCCTTCTTCGTCTCAGCCTTGGCCTCCTTTGAAGCCGTGCTGCTCTCAGCTGCCTTCTCGGAGGTTGACGATGACGCTGTCTCCTCGGTTGAGGTAGAGCTCTCGGAAGCTGAAGCTTCGTCCTTCATAATTTCTTCCGAACCCTCAGCGCTTTCATCATCTTCACCCTTCAATGGTTGCTGATCCTTCTTGCCAAAACCAAAGAGGTTCTTCACGCCGTCCATCAAACCCTCCTTAACCTCGGCTTCACACTCAACAGCAGCCTTGACGATATCGACCTCGCCATTCTCGGCGTTCAACTTGAGGCCAAGCTTGAACTGCACACCCGACTCGACGCATGAAGGATACTTCTCCTTCAACGCCGCCACGGTAGCAGTGAGGTTCTTAGTAGTCATGACCTTAGTGTCCTTGTCTTCAGAGTCGATTTGCTGATAGAAGGTGACGCTGAAATCATCGTTCTCGGTAAAAGTGACTTCCTTGGGAACGCCGCCCTGGGGAGAAATGGCCGTCCATAGGCGCTGACGCTGGACCTTGTCCTTGCTGCTCGTCCACTTCAAGCCAGAAGGATACATGGCACCCTCTGAAATTCGGATCTCCTTGACGCGGAAGCTAGGGCTGAGTTCAGCAGCGCGGAAACCGGCGCCAAAGACGGCAGCCTCATCGGAGTTGACGTTGGATCGGATCTTCTCAGAAGAACCGACGATGTTCTCGAGAGCCTTCTGGACGAAGGGAGTTCGCGAAGCACCGCCATGAAGGATGATGGAGTTCATGTCGGCAATATCGAGACCAGACATCTTCAGGGCATTCTTGACCACCTCAGCCACCCTTTCGGCGTGAGGCTCAGCCATGGCCTCAAACTCGGCCCGCGAGATCTTGTACTTGAGATCAACATCCTCATACAGGCCCTCGAAGCTAGCCCCGGTGTTCTGGTTCGCACTCAGGACATGGCGAATCTTCTCGACCTGGTTGGAGAGCTTCGCCATGGCACGACCGTGAGCCTTGACATCCTCAGCAGCCGCAGAGATCTTCTTGGCACCCTTAGACTCGACAAACTGGGACACCATGTCGTCGACGATGAGGTGGTTGAGGGCGTCTCCGCCAAGTGTCCGGTCCCAACCAGCGCCCATGACCTGAACCTCCTGAACGGTCTTGTTGAACTTACCCACGTCCTTGACCGAGCGGCTCTGGAACTTCAGCACGGTAGCCTTGCTAGAGCCAGCGCCCATATCAAAGACCATGTGGTATTCGGGCTTTGCACCTTCGCTGACGCTGGGGAACTGTCGGCTCGTAGCGTAGTTCAAACCCACAGCCAAGCCGTCACTGACCAAGCTGAGAACCTTGAGGCCAGCAAGCTCAGCGGCAGTCTGGACCGCACGCTTCTCGTCAAGGGTGTAGAACGGAGGCACAGTGAGGACGATGGATCGGACAAAGGATCCATCACCAGCTGTCAGCTCAGCGTTCTTCTGGATGCTCTGAAGCTCCATCGCCAGCAGCTCCTCCACCATCCATGCCTCCTCCTTGGCCGTAAACGCCTTGCTCTTGAAGGCGGCGGTGCCTCGGGTTTCGTGGGCCTGCAGTTGCAGCGCGGGATGTCGGGCCGCATACTCTTGAACAACGGACTCGCCAACGGGAAGACCTAGAATGGCCTTGAGGTTCGGATAGACGTCGCCAGGGAATCGCGGTGAAATGGCCATGGCGTCGGCGCCGTAGGCTCTCTCGGGAAACTCGCCATTCTTGGGGCCGCCTGGTGCGGGCTTGAATGCGACGGCGGACGTCTCTTTTCGTCGGGAATCTTTGGTGAGGACGATCTCGAGGGGAATGCCGGGCTTGACCAATGCCGCTTTTATGTATTCGGTGCCGAGATCGACGCCCAGAACGGCTGTGGCGGCAAACGCAGAGGTCGTAAACACGAAGATGGCTCCGAGGAGCATCATCAATGGCGACGCTCTCATGGAGGCCATGATGGTGGGGTTAGCTGGACACCGACCTAGACCGACTATAAGTGAAGGTCAAGTAAGAAACAAGCAGTAGCAGCGTCGTCGGGAGGAAAGAATCAATAGGGTCTTGAGGCATGGGCTGGCCTAAAAGACAACAAGAGACAAAAGACAAAGGAGACGTTCACCACACGCGAGGCCTGGGGGAAGACGCCACAAAAGTCTGGCTCCAGAGGCCGGTTGACGGTGGGAGGTTGTGAGGTGGCCTCAATTCTCCAATGGCGGCCGGGCCCTGCAAGAAGACACGAAGCTTCAAGAAGCTGCGAGGTCCAGCCAATGAGAAAGCGCCGTGCCCAAGAGATCTGCAAGGCTGCTCCCAGCGATAAGAGCATGAAGCTCAGCTATTGGATGGATAAGAATGCGGCGGGGCGGCGGATCTAGCCTTGCCTCCCTGACACTCCCATACTTGCAACTTCCATAAGCCAACCCCTGGCTAAGCCTTTGTTAGCAGTCGAGGCTTATGAGCCAGCATCACAGCCACTTCTATCCGTACACTGGCTGGGCACCTGGCTCGCTGCACCATCGACTCCTTTGCTTATAAGTCTTGGGCAGTGCTCGGTGAAAACTCGGGGAAGTTGATTCCTTGTTATCGGATTATAATTGATAAGCCTATCTGTGTACCCCTCGTCCTAATGTCCCAATGCGCGATGCTACGACAGCAACCGTTGACTTCGGCTTTCCTCACTCAGAATACTCTGAGAACATCCCCTCCAGTTGCCCATGAAGACTTGCCCAACTTCGTAAAGTCGTCTGCACCTCGAGTGGGTGTTCGATGTTGGCGTCAACGTTCCGATATCTGGCAGGGCCTAAGTAGATACACTCCCCGTCGCGCTCTTCCCAATCAATCATGCGTAAACAACGTGGAGTTCCGAGGGATACATCTTTTCCCTCAATATAGAACGTGCCAAAGTCAGGAGGCCATTGGTTATTAACCATGCTCCGGTAGACAATGTTGTGGCTGCTGTAGGGATCCTAGCCTGGCTTCAAGCAACCTGCTGTCTCCCGGCTCCATCCGTATTCGCCAAAATGCTGGAGTGTCGTAGCCTGGACTTTTCTTTCATGAAGGGTAGTCTGAGCCAGACAGTGTTGACGAATTGAAATGACTGCCCGAGCGAGTGTCTCGACGTTGGGGGGATGCGGTAAGTTGTGAAGAATTTGCTCGGAATCTAGCTCCGCGACGACGTCGAAAGTGCAATTGTGGGGGTATAAGTGTGCTGCACATTCGTGACGAGATCCAAAAGCTTTCCGATAATTCAGCGTCACGCATAGCCTGGATTTAAACGGAGTCGGCGCCCTTCCCATAAAGCGAGTTCTGATCATGGTACACCAGAAGATGGCCGCGAGGATGTTGCCATCGGTGATTGGATACGTGTCGGTCTTGAGGTGATGCAATCCTTCTGAAATGACTATAATTATCGCATGCTTCCTGACTTCCTTGACTATACCTGGATGGATAAGGAAGACATGACGTCTAAGTGATCCGTGAGCGGATGAGTCTTGTCGCGTGGGAGTGGCACCGATGCGGCAGGTCTTCTCGTGTAGCTGAGCCTCCAGCCTCAAGTATCGCTGAATCCTTATTTTGTGATTTTGAAAGGCAGTTAAAAATTTCACTGCCCGGTTTCATTATTAGCCGCATGTGTTTGAGGTGGGGAACCTATACATACAGCGCGTTGGAATTTTGACTTGCCGTTGCCTACGCGGTCGGAATGAGAAGCGTCGTCGCAGCGCCCATCCTAGAGCTGCAAAGATACGTCGACTGCCCGAGCTGTCAAACACACATTCCGCGGTCGAAAGACCAACGAGAAGGCCATCGGTGATAAGGTTGAGGCGGATGTGGGAGGTCGGTAACGTAGGGTTCTCGCGAAAGTTCATGATTGATGAACCTATATCAAGATGCGGTCCGAAGAAATCCGTGCGAGAAAGTTTCGACAAGGGAAACCCTTCCCTAGCCAGAGAGCTGTAAGATAGGAGCCCTTCGCCCCGGTGATCTTCGATACTCATCAAAGGTCTGGAATTGCGGTCATTGTACCATATTGTATTGCCGTGCGTAAGGCAAATATTGCCCTCTGGAAGCCTCGCGTCCAAAAGCCTGATTTCGTTTCTGAGAGCCGGCCAGATGGCCTCCAAATCCCGTAAGCCACGTCCGAACACACGAGATATCGCATGGAGCTCAATATCCTGTTGTAGTTGTAACGGGAAGGCATAGAGGTAATGACTGTATCGCCGTGGGGCAAGCTGGTCGAAAGCAGTCAATAATTTCGCCTCTGACAACGGAACCTGCATTGTGAATAGATGATTATAGATGAAACCTGAAATGGGCGAAACCTGGAATGAATGGGAATAGGCATGTGCTGAAGCACCCCAGTTCAGTCCCGACATGTCAGGGGGGCAAAGATGTCTCCTACCTTATGCAGATCACGTACCTTCTACGTGGCTTAACCGAGCCGATAGTAGAGAAGCCCCATTGCTCTCAGAATACCTAATGGGTCCAGCCGTTCCTTCTCGAGCACGTGGAGTGCGACGGCGTCATGGTGAGATAGCGTTGAAGAAAAGGGGTATCGCCTTCCCTCGTCAAGCTCCCGATATTCACAAGGTAGCAAGCATAGAAGAGGCCAGAGGTTCAAGGAAAATAGCACAATGTCTGTATTCCCATGATTTCGAGTGCTTTTCTATATGCCCTCATAAAGGATAGCCCATACAGTGGCGGGATCAAGGCAAATCATAGCAACTGAGCGAACTCGTCAGCAAAGAAACATACAAAACAACAAATTCCCTGCTGCCCATACCATCATTTAACTTCAAGTCAACCTTCCCGTCCACCAATTCCCACCGCAGAACCTCCATCTCAATCCCCGGTATCGACTTCCAGATCCAGCTGCACCCCATTACTAACCCCATAATCCTCCAACGTCAACTGATCCTTAAACGGCCGCTCGCCCTGCCGCTTCAGCAGCAGCTCACTCGGATCACGACCAACCCGCGCCGCCACCAAGATCTTGAACTCGCGGATGCGGTCCGAGGCATAGCACGGAATCGCGGCCTTGGTGCCGAGTCGGTCGTTGACGTGCACGATGATCATCTCCTCGCCGCCGCCTGCCGCCGCGGGAGCAGGAGCTGCCTTCTTCTCGGGCTTCTTCTCGGCTTTGTCTTGCCGGTCGGGATGGCGGCGTGGGGAAGGGGTGCGGCGGCGGTAGGGTCGGTCGTCGCGACGCCGGCGTTCGTCTTTCCATTTGAAGCCTCCACCGCCGCGTCGTGGTCTCCGGTCGGAATCGCGGTCGCGGTTTCTGTCTCGATCACGATACGAGTCCCTGTCCCTATCTCTGTCCCGGTCCCGATCTCGGTCACGACCGTAGTCTCTGCGGTCTCGTCTGTCGTCTCGATTTCTGTCGCCTTGATCTCTGTCGCCTCGACGGTCACCCCGATCACGATCTCTGTCGTCCCGAGGCCCGCGAGGCGCACGTGGCGGGGAGTCGCGATCGCGGGTGCGATCCCCGGCGGGAGGTGGTGATGGATCGCCCATTTTCCAATGCTGAGAAATGGGGATGGAGGAAGGAAGTTGGGATGGTGGTTACCTTGACGTTTTGGAGCTTCAAGGTGAGGCGCAAGGTAGCGGGGCTCACCGAGAAGGAACCAATGACAGCTGAAGAACTTACCCCATGAGGCTCGACCCCACTTGAGCAGGCTACTCCAACAGCTTAGCTTCATTGTCTCACACGCGCCAAAGCTGGCTGAAGTCAAGATAGGGCAAGGCTGATAGAGATGGGATATTGGGCTGGATTATAGATACGTAGAACACATGCATGCCGAGACAAATCCCAGTACTTACCGTATTTGCGTGTTAACGAGCTTACAAGATATTCACAATCATCAAGAGTCACATCGAGAAGCACCAGATCGTGGATATCTATCTCACATTCGTTGCCTGTATGGACCTAGCCTCGCATGTACACTGCAGATCCCGAGGACTTAACGTTGATACAAGGTGTTATGAACTCCCTCCCCGCCCGCAAACCAACCCTAGGATACGGCCCCAAAAATCCCCAAACCTCCCAAAACCATTTTCTTTTTTAAATGCAAAGCCCCCGAACTTGATGTACCGGAAAGCAAACGCCGCCATGCCCTGGTGTACAGTTGTCCCCTGAGCGCTGCGTGAGATGCGAGGCCGAGAGGAGGTCAATTTAGGCTGTGAACATTGCGACCTGTCCACTGAAGCCCGAGGCGCCATTCTAGGACTCCTCGGGTCGGCGTCCACGGGGCGCACCGCCGGGACCTCCACGGCCTCCACGGCCACGACCGCGTCCCTCACCACGGAAGCCGCCACGGCCACGCCAGTCACCTCGGCCGCGACCTCGGTGGCCACCGTGACCCTCGTTGCGAGGACGGTTTCGCTGGACCTGATGGAAGCCGTCGTTGGGGTCAGCAGAGGGAGTGGTAGCGACCTATCAAACTGTTGTCAGTATGTATATTGATGCTTTTAGACGTCTGCGCTTACCTCAGGGATAGGCTCAGGGTGGTCGTCCGCCCATGACTTGCTGGCCGGAGCGGGGGCCGCTTCAGGGACAGCCTCAACCGCGGCAACCTCGCTTGGGGGCTTGACGTCAACCCACTCCTGAGACATGGACATCTCATTGCCGTTGTCCTGGCCATTGTCCCAGTGGTGTTCAGCAACGGCATTGGCAGCATCATCGGCAACACTGGCATTAGCAATACCGTTGGTGGCGGCCTCGATGGGAGACTCCTGGGCGGCGATATTCTTCTCCTCTGCTAGCTCATTGGCAGTGGCAGTTGCGAGAGTAGGATCGGAAGCAACCTCTTCGCCAGGCTGCGATTCGATCGGGGCGGCCTTTCCTGATTCGTGTGATATGGCCTTGACCATGGAATCTGACATACGTTAGCTGATTGTTGTCTTGAGGTTTCTCACGGTGCGTACAAGAGGTCTGTAGCTGCTCGCCGGCCACGCTCGTAATCTTGTCGTCAGAGCCTTCCAGAAGCTTCACCATGGCAGTAACAGCGTTCTCGTCACCAGAGTAGATGGCAAGAAGTACGCCCTCAATAGCCTGGCTCTCATCAGAGTCAGGCTCGGAAGCCTCCTCGCGGCGCCAGGCAGCAAGGCGCAAGAACTGCGACAGGAGGAGCAGGTTCTCGCGCATGGTCTTCTGGTGGCCCTCGGTAGCTTCCTTGACAGCATCACTCTTCGCCTGCTCAAGGGTCTTTTCAAACTCAGCCTTGTCAGCAGCGGCGCGTGATCGGTACTGCTCATCGACCTTCTGGTACTGGGTGAGTTGCTCCTCGAACTGCGATAGCTGAGCCTGGAGCGCAGGCTTCTTGAGGATCTGGGCCTTTTGGTCGGTGTTGATGATCTTGGCGGCGACAAGTTCGTCGAGGGACTTGCCAGCATGCTGGGCTATGACAGAGTCGGTCTTGGAGGCGTTGGTCTGGACGTGGTCAGTCAAGATCACATGACAGTGCGACGAGGAGGGCACATACGATCTTCTTGTTGACATTTCGGATGTTCCTAATCGAAGGCTTTAGCATCGAAAAGCACCGATGTATGACGAGGCTTAGTTCTTACTTCTGAAGCTCCTTGATGTAGGGGCTCTCGTAGCCGTCATCACCAGTCTTCTCAGCAGCAGAAGTAGCGCTGGGTGCGGGGGACTCGGTGCGCTCAATGGCCTTGCCGGCCTTCTTCTTCGCGGGCTTAGATGGAGGTGGGGCGGGAGTCGCAGCCATTTCGAGGATGGAAGCGAGGATATGTAGTTGGGTTGTTTACGAAGCTCGAGTCCGAGGTCGAGGAGGAAAGAGTCGAAGTGGCTTCTCGTGGTCGTGTGCGCCTGGAGAGTATGTGCGAGGAAAGGCGGGCCGAGGGGGGGATGATAGTAGAGCGTGTGTAGGGGTTGAGTTGAGAGTTGAGAGTTGACGGTCGAGGGTCGAGGATTGAGGAGTATGCGAAGAGGGTGATGCGTTTGGGGAGGAGCAGTGATTCACGGAAGGTTGGATGCTGGTGGAAGGTGGAGGAACTAAAAAGCAGTGATGTAGCCTGGCCCGTTTTTTACGGCGTTGGAACCCAATGCCCTCAGGTCCCCGTTGGTGCTTGGGCCAACGCTGTGCCAGATTTGCGAGCCTGTGACACTGTAAAATACTCGATGTTTCGCACGAATGCAATCGTTGTGGAGAATTTGCACGAATTTCATCTGTTTTCTATTCTTGTGCGCAGCCTTTTACGGTTGCCCGTTTGCTACCTCTCCCGCCGGGTGCCAGCAGACTCGAGCTGGCAAACACCTGCAAGTCGCTGGAAGCGCCTGAACTGCCCCACCAGGTGGCCCCAAGCTCTCCGTTTGGTCTCGTGCGCAGCTGCGGCCTTGTCGCCTTACAGGTTGCGCCTTGGGTGCGGTAAGTGATCCAGAGCCTTATCTTCTCCCAACAGGCGGTAATGAAGCTGGATGAGCCCCTTTCAGTCCCTTTCGTCTATGAGTAGCATTGGCAAATCCCTGGTCACGCAGTGCATATGGCTGGGAGACGGATGCTGTCGATGCGCCCAGACTCGACAACCTCATCTTCGCACAGAAGGCCTCGTCCCTGTGACGCCATAATATATCATCGCCCGTTGGCCTCGACTTGTTTGCTCGTTATTAAATATCGTCGGATGCGAGTCGAGAACAATTGACTGCTTAGCCCTTGAATTTGGTCAAGGTGTCCTGGAGAGGTGTTCGTTAGATGACGTCTGAAACCCCAACCAGGACAAATGTAAACATACCCTGGTCACCTTTCTGACGCTTCGAGCAGACAACGCGCGCTCCCCAGACTGCTTGGATCGAATGGCTGCTTCTTTTACAAGCCTAAGACGTATTAGCAGGACGTCGATTGCAATTGAGTGGTGTGGCGTCCGTACGTTTCCATAAAGAGGACATAATCGAGGAATATCTGGCTGCTGTCAGTGATGCGTCTTGCGCCTTGCCCAGCCAGTGCGCATACCGTGACATCGGCATTCTTCTTGAGGTTGTGGTTCGAATGCGCCTTGATGATTTTCTTGACCGTGGCCTTGGGATATGCCTTCTTGCCGAGCGCCATAACGACGATGTGCTTTGATGTTGGTGGCTGGTTAACGATGACGGTGATGTTGACAAGGCGCGTCTCTGCCTTAGTCAGGCCAGGCAATAAACGGTTGCTCAGGCTTGCAGCTGGTGTGGGGAGGGAACCAATCGGCAGGGGCCGAAACCGCACCTTCCTCAGCATGAGGGTTGGAGGGGGTGGGTGGACAGTGCCTGAATCCTGACACGGTCTCACGCACTGTAACCCACCTTCAGGCTTGGTGATATCTGGTGGGAGCGCAAAGTGTGCAGCGACGACATCAGAGCAGCATCCCGACAACCGCCACGTCAGACCCCGTCGCCTATCATGGCATCGATTATGCAGCGTCGCATGGTAAGCTAGAGCATGGTGCAGCTATCACACGCCCTTCCTGACCGATACCGCAGCTCTCCAAGGCCGATGAGGAGGCGGCCGACGAAGTCGAAGTGCGCCGCGAGGACCAGGACAAGATCAATCGGTTCAGTCGCCTCCACCAACGAGAGCTTGCCCTTGAGGAGGAACTGAGCAGCAAGAACGTTCGTACCCTCTTTTGCGTTGATCTCATGACTGTTGCTGACGCTGCAGCTGCAGAAGGAGAAGGAGGAGCTCGACGATCTCTCGACCGAACTCGAGCTCGCAGACGAGGACGAAAAGATACAGTATGCGACAACTACCCCACTGCGGGTGATGTGATGAGCTGACCAACATCGCTCAGGTACAAGATCGGCGATGCCTACTTCCACGTCTCTGTTGAGCAGGCCCAGGAGATGCTGGAGGAGTCGACCGAGAAGCTGGAGGAGGAGACTGGCGCATTGGAGGAGAAGCTGGGCACAATCCGCGACGACATGAGGCAGCTCAAGGTCGAGCTGTACGCGAGATTCGGGAAGCAAATCAACCTAGAGACGTGAAGCAACAGACTTGAGATACCCCCCAATCTACGAGCTTTTCAACCAACCTGCAGCAACATTCCTAAGCGCCCGCACCAAGAGGGCCCGTCACATCACAAGACACCCATCACGACTCACCGATATGCAACCCTTGTGAGCCTGCCTGCTACCAACCTGCATGGCTCCGAACCATCGGCGTCCGGGGGTGCCCCAGAAACGGCGTCGACGGCTTCACCCAGCCCAATAATCATGCAGCACGCCATTTGCCCGCTGGCCGTTCGCTAGCGTGAGGCCCTCCTGCCTGCTCCGATCTGAGTGCGAGCTCCGGACCGGCCTCGAACTCCGCACCGCAAACGGGCTGCGAAGCGGGTAACGTCGCCCTTCCAGAAACTCCTCCTGAACGGCAATTCCCACACCGAGGCCGCTCGCCCCCGGCTCCGGAGCCCGCAGAGCAGCCAATGGCGAGGCTATACCGCGCTATCTGGGCGGGGGTTGACACCCTCTCGTTAATCCCGAGGACGCATCGAGGGGAGGGCAAAGGATGGGTCTGATGAAAGCCCAGCAGAGCTCCCAGCTAACTAGTCCGATCCGATTCCTGGCCCACGGCCGGTCCAAGGCAAAGCCCCCAGGCGGGCCCTGTCCCTGTGACTTGACTGAAGATTCTGATTTCTTCTTATGTTGGGGTAGTCTTTGCCCTTGCCCAGGTTGGGCGATGTTCTCATTTTCCTCCAATCTGTGCCCAACTGCTTGTCCTCGCTCTGACTGTTAATTGCTTCCCCCCCTTCGGTGCTGTCTCTGTTCCCAACCAAGTGCCTTTGACTCTGTGTCTGTCTCTGACTCTTGAACTCTGCTGTCTCATGACCTCAACTCCCCGTCACAATGGCTAGTAGTCGTGAATCCAGTGAAACCATGCGAGATACGTCTCCCTACAGTGAGTTGCCTCGCCTCAGTAAAACCTTGCCCCCCCCTTGTGATGAAAACTCTTCAATGACACAGACTCCCAAGGAGGCAGGAGACGAAGCAGTTCGTTCTCGGACAGAATCACTCGTTTAGACGAACTCGATGCGCAGTCTCGTTATGAAGAGGAGGCGGCCGACAGAGGCATTGGCGCTCTGCACAACATCCGATCAAGAACAAGGAGTCGCACTAATGAGGTGCTCATCAATTGGGAACCCAACGATCCTGAAAACCCTTACAACTGGTCGACGGTATGTTGCAGTAACTTCTTGTTACCTCTGGCTTCGGCTTACAGCTCTGACTCTCTTCACAGACCAAAAAGACCTTGATTATCATCCAGACCGTCATGCTGGTTCTCAACTCGACCATGGGTTCAGCTCTGCCATCCATGGCCATCCCCAACATCACAGCCTACTTTGGCGTCACCTCCGAAGAGCAGGCCGTCCTGCCTATATCTGTGTATCTGATCGGCTATGTCTTCGGTCCCATCATCTGGGGTCCCCTGAGCGAGCACTTCGGCCGCCGCAACCTTTCCCTCGTCACATTTGTCTTCTTTGCCGTCTTCACTATGGCCTGCGCGCTGGCACCCAACTGGCCAGCTCTGCTAGTCTTCCGCTTCTTTACCGGTGTCTTCGCCAGCTCGCCCATTGCCATTGTTGCAGGCATTCTGGCTGACGTGTATAACGAACCGCGAACGAGGGGCAGGGCGTTTGCCATCTTCATGGTGGTGAGTCCCGTCCCTTGCTCTCCTCCTATAGAGGTATGACCTTGTCCTGGCATTATGATACTGATGTGCTCTATAGGCTACAACAGCTGGTCCTATCCTGTCTCCCATCGTCTCTGGGTTCACCGCCCCGACCATCGGTTGGCGCTGGGCCTTCTGGATCGCCTTGATGTGGGCGGGCGCGACGTTTGTCCTGACACTCTTCCTCCCTGAGACCTTTGGCCCGATCCTTCTCTCCCGTCGTGCAGCAAAGATGCGCAAAGCTGACCCCTCTTCGCGAGCCATCGCTCCTCGCGACCTCGAAGAGACCGACGTCAAGCAGCTCATCACCGTTGTGCTCACGCGACCAATTCGCATGCTCGTGTATGAGCCCATCGTGGCCACAACCTGCGCCTACCTCTCGCTCTGCTACAGTATCTTCTACATGTCCTTCCAGGCCTTCCCCATTATCTTCCAGGACCTGTACGGCCTCTCTCCTGGCGTCACCGGTCTTGTCTACTTGCCCATTTTTGGAGGCGCCTGCATTGCCCTCCCGCTCTTCTGGTGGTGGGATGGCGTTCTGCTTCGAGCCGTCGCCCGCGGCGCCTCGTGGACGAAGCGCGAGGAATACCGTCGCCTGCCCCTGGCCTGTCTCGGCGGCCCCATGTTCGTCATCTCGCTGTTCTGGCTGGGCTTCTCGGCGCGTGCCTCAGTGTCCTTCGTGGCGCCCATGCTGGCCGGCATCCCCTTCGGGATGGGCTTCATGCTCATCTTCATGGCGCTGCTCAACTACCTGACAGATGCGTACGAGATCTTCGCAGCCTCTGCCAACGCCGCTGCCTCGTGCTGTCGCTCGTTGCTCGCTGTTGTCTTGCCCTTGGCCACCTCACACATGTTCGCCCGCCTGGGCATCAGCGGCGCCTGCTCGCTCCTCGGCGGCCTCAGCGCCCTCATGTGTGCCATCCCCTTCGTCTTCATCTGGAAGGGCCCGAGCATCCGCGCCCGCTCGCCCTTCTGCATTGCCCTGCGCGAGCGCAAGGAGGAGATGCTGCGCCGCGCCGAGGAGGATCGCACGCGTCTGCAGCGTCTGGCCGAGCTGGAGAAGGAGAAAGATATGGTCTAGATGATATGATACGAGACGGCGCTCTGGGAATGGCTCCCTCTCGTCTTTTACGATTGACATGAAGAACTAACCACGGATCCTAGCTTCGTACCGCTACGCTTTCCGCAGCTGCGAACAATAAACACAAAAGACCAACAAATTGAATCAAGGTCAGACACTCGACGTCCTTTGCATCAACTAACAAGGATCACAAGCAAAAACGTGACGAATTTCCTTTCTTTCAACTCATTAATGCACACTCATAAAAAGGGGGCTTTGGATAATGGCATCTTGGATATGGACAGGGCCGGGACATCGGCATAGGTAGATTGAAAACACACCCATAGGTAATAGTATTATCATCCACTGTTAGGTAGCAGGTAGGCAGTCACCAAAAGCAGCCACGAAAGCGCGGCGCACAATATAATGATTCTTTCGTATCTTGCAGTATACCTCTACCCAACTCCATTTACTCCTTTTCCAGCTCCTCAACCGACGTCCCTCAGTGACAATCCTTGACAGGAAGCGGCCTCTCGTTCTGCACAGGCGAGAAGCGGCGCACCAGCGACGACGCCCGCATAGCCTGGCCCAACTTGAAGCTCAGCGATCGCGACACAACCCGCGGCTTGTCGTCCACCCAGACGATCTGCCCCGTCGGCGAAACCTCCTTGACGGCAAAGTCGCGCGGCCGCACACTGTCGTCCACGCCTGCGCACCCGTTGCGCTGCTCGCGCGTATGAGACGGAAACCGTGCCCACGACCGCGGCGGCAGGAAAGGTTTCTCGGGCAACATCTCAGCAGCCCAGCGGCGCAGGAGGAGCTTCGTGCGGTTGTCCCTCGAGGCGGGCATCGTTGGAGAAGGCTCCGTGGAGAAAGCCGCGTCGGGCCAGAGGGCCAAGCCACCGGTCCCTTTTGCACGTCAGCGGGCGGCGTTGGCGCAAGTTGGAGAAACGACTCGCATTCAAAGGGCGAGGAGAACTGCAGGCTCTGCAGATCCTCAAGGCTGAGGCTGTAGGCGCCGGCCGGGGAGCGCGCCGGGCTGGGCTGGAAGCTGGGCAGCACGGAGGGGTAGTTGGACGAGGTAGTGTCCAGGGGGCGAGTTGGCGTCGGCTGTGGGCGGCGCGGGTCGGCCAGGCGCGGTTCGAGATCGGCGTAGGCTATCGAGGGCGGCTGGGTTGGCCGGACGAGGCTATTCTCGTGGTTGGAGAGCTTCGGGGGTCTAGACTCGCCGCTGCAGCAGAGCATGGTTGATGTCGGTGTAAGATGTCGTCCAAAAAGGGGTACAGTTGAGATCTGTAGGGACAGCAATGGAGACGATAGAGGCGAGCCAGATGTTGTGATGAGACGGAGGCTTTAGTCCGGGATTGTCTTCTTTTCTCCATGTGCCCCTTCCTGTCGTTCGCATGTCAAGATGAGAGGAAGGCTGGAGTCGTGACCGAAACACCGACAACAAGTGAGTGGTTCTCTCCGCATCTGCTGGTACTCGCGGTGGTGGTCTTAAGGATTCGAGCGAGAAGCGCTCTTCCAATTCTCAATCGTCCATGCCAACGGTTCCTCTCTCCCGACGTTGAGCCTTTCGAACCTCGCAGTGATAATGCTGCCCGCAATGATACTCTGGAAGACTCTCGCTCCCAGTATGTTCTTCGAGCTCCAACAGCCTTAAATATCTTCCAAGAAATCACCCACTTCTCATTGTGAAAGGTCGTGGACGATGCTCTCATGTTGGCTTGCGGACTGATTTCAGCAATGGTGCAATCCTCGACCTCTTGCTCAGACCAACCCGGTACAGTGGCTTGCTGTTCCACGACAGCGTCTCCTTTGGCTTCGTGTCTGTTTTGATGGTGCCTTTCTTTGCCCTGGAATCTCCCAGCTCTTCCGGGTCCGCTGATTTGCGTCTTCCGGGATCAGGTTTTGTAATTGAATCGGCCTCAGATTCTTCTGCTTCTAAGGGTAGCCTCTCATGATCTGCCTCAGCCACAGGAGTTTCGATATTTTCCTCCTTCGCCGGATTCTCTAGCTCTGGCTCCTCGTCTTCGGAGTCGTCAATCCTGGTAACTGCCTTCTTTCGAGTCTTTGGGGCCTTGACTTCAGGCTTGGGTTTTATTTCCTCCTCTGTTAGCACTGTCCCTTCTGTTGCTATTGCTTCAGCTTCAGGTTTCGTTTCCACAGCTGTTGGCTGCTCTGACTTTCGTGGTCGTCCTCGCTTCTTCTTCTGCTTCTTCTCTACCACCTCGTCGGCGACCTTTTGCGGGCTAGTTGTGCTTGGTGTTTCCCCAACGGTGCTCTTTTTTGGTCGTCCCCTTGGCTTCTTTGACTTGGTTGGGGGCGGTGTTGGTTCGGCCTCTTCTTCGTACGCTGCGTCATCATTGCTTTGAACTTGATTGAGTTCTTGTGTCTCAAGAGCAGGAACATTGGGTGGCTCGTAGGCTTCTGGCTCTTCCCTTCTGGCCGTCTGAGGTGGCTCAAATGAATGGTTCATGGCGATGATATCAGGCGACGAGTCTCGCCTTTGACGAGGCTTCGTTTTCAAAGTCACCTCCAATGTCGGCCGCGGAGCAGTGCTCGGAAGTTGCATCTGGCTTCGTGGCGTGTTGACGTTGGTTGCCGATCCACTGGATTCGTACAAGTTCAGGATAGGAGGTAGTATTCCAGGGCCCTGATCACTGGAGACTGGCTCCACGCTCTCATATTCCATCCTCTCGCTCTCCGTCAAGTGCCGTGCTGCCACATAGAACGACCTATCGTTCTGCATTGGCGGTAGCGTGGGCGGAAGCATGCTCGAGGTTGTATCACCAGGGTCAACGGAGTTTGTGAAAGGAATCGCCACCAGATCAACTTCGTTTGATTCTTGGCCTTGCTCGATAATAGGAGGCTCGTGAAGTTGGGGAGATGTCTGTGAGTAGTCGACCTTTCTTCGTTTACGTTTCGCAATAGGAGGAAAGTCATCGTCCTCTTCTGGCGCATTTCCACTCGACTCCTGGTGATAATTGTGAGGCTGATCAAGCTCGGCGAGAGGTGATTGGGCTGCTTCAGTTGCTCTCTCAGGTTCGCGCTTTTTAAAACGAATCTTTATGCGCCTCTTGGTTTCTTTTTCGGGACTGCTGGGTACGTCCCAGAGGTTGTCCATCTTTGCCACTGGCGCTGCCATTCTCCCTGGAGTAGATACTTGAGTCAGATCACTGATCCCATTACCGGTGAGGCTCTTGCGATCCTTGACTACTGTAGGATCGGTGAGGGAAGTGAGTGATGACGAGTCGGCAATGCCCGTAACCTTCCGAATGTATGGTGCAGGAGCGGTGACCTCCGAGCTGGATAGTCGGTCCTGGTTTGGCCTGTCGGTGCGATCCTCTGAGATATGGTCACCAGAAGGGTCGTTCTGCTCGTCATATATCGTCTGGAAGAAGGCCGGGTCTGTTGAACTTGTCGCGTGGCTCGCTTGGCCTAAGGAGCGTGTAGGATCAACGGCACCATCTTGAAAAGCGAGAATTCGAGGACTGATTGGAGGTTGAAAGTCTTCGTCCTCTTCCTCATCAGAATCCGCGATTATGAGAGGCGGAGGCATGTTGGGCGTTGGGACATCCGAGATAATGTCCCTTTAAAGTGGTTCTTGACTGGGGTGGCTGCCAAACGCGTAAGGCGTGGAGTTGAGCACCGCCAAATCGCGTGCTCACGTGATTTTAATGAGCCTGCCTGCCTTCTGTTCTCGACGACAACGGCTGCCAATGCAGAGTTGGGGGAAATAATGGCGATGATAACTGTAGCCAATAAATCAAGGTGGATTGTAAAGAAAGGGACCGGGCCTTTATAGATTGGTGGTTGGAATATCTGCACGCCCGTTCTTGGATCACAAAACTACTCACTCAACCGAGCCCTTGTGCTTAGGATTTTGGTTTTCCTTACAGAACTAAGACGGGCATCAAATCCGAGTAAGGCCTCTTGATTCCGAAATATTAAATTCACCGACAGATGAAATCACCGAAGCACCAGCGCGGCGATTTCTCAGCATCTTCGTCAGCAGTTCCTTCACTCGGCCGAGACATGCACATTTTGTAAGTCTATCGGCCGAGTCCAGAAGTGACGACACTGTCATACCAAAACTCAGCAGAACCGAAAGAAATATAAATTTCCCCTCCCTAGAAGCCTGTAGTCCATCCTCGGAAACATTTATTCAGTCAACAGTACTCCAAAAGGCCCTTTGTTGTGCTTCTCTACTCTCAACACCAAGCAAACCATCACCATCCACCAACATGCACGTTCTCCTCCTCGGCGCCTCCGGCCGCAACGGTTCCCTCATCCTCTCCAACCTGCTCTCCCGCTCCCACACCGTCACCACCCTCGTCCGCACACCTTCCTCCCTCACCCCGCATCCCAACCTCACCGTCGTCGCTGGGTCACCTACCTCCCAGCCAGACCTCGAGCGCGCCCTCACCACGCCCACCCCCCCGGAAGTGATCATCACGACGCTCAACCAGCGCCGCGTTTCCGACTCGCCATTCGCAGCTCTGGCGCCTGGTTCGCCCGTCGATCTTTTGGAACAGGCTATGCGCGCTCTCATTGCCGCTGTACAGGCCGTTGGCGGAAAGCCCAAGATCATCGTCAACTCTAGTCAGGGAGTCAAAGAGTCCTGGGACTCGTTCAGCATGCCGTTCCGGCTTATTTTCAAACATAGCACAATGCGCTTATCGTTGAAGGATCACGCGGGGTGTGACACCGTGCTGCGCGAGAGCGGGCTCCAGTTTGTCATGCCGCGCCCGTGCCGCCTCATCGAAGGGCCTGCGAAGACAGTCAAAGTGTGGCCGGATGATGGGAAGGGCTCGCCGTGGATGCCAACTATCACAAGGGAAAGTGTCGGAAAGTGGCTTGTTGATGCTGCTGAGAGCAGCCAGTGGGATGGAAGAGCTCCTGTTATCACAAATTGATATCCGTACCTGTATGACGGCTTGGAATCGAATATGCACTGAGTTTAATTAGAGCAAGGCAAATAATAGTTTGAAATGGAATCTGGAATTTTCTTGACTCGTACCACGTCTTAACCGCCATGACTATAAGTTACAAACCCCATCAATTCGTTGAAAGAAGTCAGAGCCAGATCCGTCTATCATTACCGCCTCCGCCATACGCCCCTATAAATCACCTATATAGCTTTTCCTGTTCCATTCTCACCGCACATAGCGAGATTATGTAGGACTTGTACAGTCAAAGCCAAATCGTAACAACGCCCGCTGAAATATCCTGGGCCCATCGTCTCCCATTGCCGATGTGGCTCGCTTCTAGATATATAGGCCTGAGGCCGTCGACAAAAGAGAAAGAGAAATGAGAGTGCTTCTCGGTCCGCTCGAACTCATCAAGCTAATGTGACTGTCAATAAAAAGAAAATAACAGATGGTGTCAGTTAAAAGTGACAGCTCGTACGCCACCGCGACCGGCTTCACTCCCAGCCGTCCCAAAGAATCCAGCCATCAAAGTCGCTCGTGGGCGTCGGCGCCGTCGTGACACCCATGCTGTTTCGCTGAAAGGGATATGTCATATGCGGTGGCATGTAGGTGTCGCCCTGGAAGCCCTCCGCGATGCCGCCGGCTCCCGTCATATTATCGATGTTAGTGTTGGACGCCCTGAGACAGTGCTCTAAAATTTCCCGAAGCCCCTGCACAATCCCCTCGGATTTCGGGTCAGGGTTCTTGACGCACTCGAGCACCACCGAGAGACACACAATGTCTTTCGTGTCTCGCCCGCTCATGTTGCGGATGAGGAGGTCGAGCGTCTTTTGGACTGTGCTGATGAGACGCGGCGGTGACCACAGAATCAGGTTTTCTGGATTGTACGTCGGAAAGTCGTCTGCAGAATCCGGCGACACCCGTAGCGCCTGAAGCCCGACGCCCGAGCTATCAAAGGACGGGCGCACCGCGGACCGAATGTAGAAACACACGCTTAGGGCGGCCTGGATGATATCCTGCTTCAGCACTTGATGGTACATCTCTGCGATGTCTTGGAAGTGCGTGAGCATCGGGTCTAGCTCATCCAGGTACTTCATGATGACCATTGAGGAGCGGAGGTAGGTTTGGGAGATCTGCACCGGCGCATCGGCCGCGCCAATGGCAAATGGCCGGTACAGCGCCAGTAGCGGCCGGCGAACATGCATGTCTAGGATGACTCGTGATCGCCATTGCTTGCTCTTCTCAGCGTCGCTCAGCACGCCGCCGTGGCGCGGGAAGATGTAATTGATGTCGTCCAGGAAGCGTTCCAGCTTGGCGCCGACTTCCAGCACCTCTTGGTAGTCACGCAGGCTGTCGATCCGATTCAGCAGATGAGCCACCTTCATCCGCATTCCCAGAGTCATGGCCGCATAGACCTGCATCTGGTTGTCCGTGACCTGATCGACGGGCCGCGTGGGCGGGAGCTCCTTCATGTCGGCATACAACTCCTTGTCGTCGAGATTCTGCGGTGGCCGGCATGTGAAGTCTCCATCACGGATGAGACACGGCAGATTGCTGGCCAGCGAGATGTGGAGATCCATGTCGAGGATGGTGAACCAGAGCCGTCGGCGCATCTCTCCTAGGCACACCGGCATCCGGGGCTCGAATTCGGACGGATCGCGGTGGAGGCCCATGGTCATGGCCATGCGGACAATCGAGCCAAGCGATGTCCAGGTGTCTTGCGTCCGAGTCGTGATCATCCTCTTGGCATGGAGTAGCAGCACCTCCACCTGTAGAGTCGCAAACTCAACCAACTGCTTCCCTCGCAAACCATCTAACCAGCTTCGGACCAGGGCGCACGCTGTCGGGATATGAACGCCTTCTGCTCTCTCGTGTCCAAGGCCCTTGGATTTCGTCTCGAATCGGGATGCTATTGAGGCCACGGCAAGTAATTGGGGAACGAAGTAGTCGGATTGGAGCTTTCCTTCCCAGTATAAATTGTACTGCTCTTCGAATGTTGGCAGATGTAATATCCGGTAGATAGTTTCTGAGGTAGTGATGTAGGATTTGACCAATCGGTCACAGACTGCCTTTTTGGGGATGATGTCTGTCATTCGCTTCTGAATCGGCATCATGGAGTCCACAAATACAGTGATTGGCGTCAATGACTTGCGGTATTCGTCCTGTAATGCTTTGTGAAGCTTCCTGTAATTGACCAAGACTTCGCGGACGCCAGGAAGGCTAAGATTATTTGCCATGAAATCTTTGGCCTCGTCAAACTGGTCTTGTTAGAGATGTCAATGTTGAATTTGGATTACATACCAGGTTCATCAACACGCGGGAACTGTTTTGACCGTGATATCGCGTCCTGAAAGCGCCCTGTTTGACGGTCAAGCCTCGAACTGTCTCTGAAGGCGCTGAGATGACCCTGGTTGCGCTGGCCTCTGTGGCAGCTGGGCTGCGGGCGAGAAGATGCCTTTCCAACCGTTCCATGCGCAGTGCAAGCTCCTCCAACGAGAGCGACGAGACTGGCTCTCCATTGCGCACCGCTGCTAAAGCAGGATCATTTGCGACGCCTCCTGGCGCAAACATGCCGGGAAGACAGTTGCGCTTGAGCGGTCTTGACGACTCCATCTCGCCGTCGGAGCCGTCTGAGAGGTTCGAGGACTCGTTATCGGCGGCGTATCTGCAATTTCGGTTCGATTTCTGGCATTGCGAGCAGGGACATAGGCGGTCGCATCGGAGCTTGCGCTTGCGACATTCAGTGCACGACTTGACCGGTCTAGGCCTTTTCACACTTCGCTGCTGGGCGGACGGCGTATGCTGGCTATGATGATGCGGCGGTGTTTGCTGCGAGAGAGGCGTGTCGTAGGGCGCCGAGGCGAGGAGTCCGGGAGGAGCAGCAGACGGCACGGCTACCTCGGGGGCAGCCGATTGAATTGCAGCCATTGAACCGGCCGACGAGCGAGGGCTCGTGGACAAGATTGGAGTGAGTCCTTCGAAGTGCAAAGAAATCAGATGGGTTATTCGGAAAGTCGTAGAGTCGGAAGTCGGTTCGAGGTTTTCGGGTCGAGTATGGCAGAGCCAGCCGAGGCTGCCCAGGCTAGGTAGTAAATCGCCGATGCGCCAGTCTCACGACGAACATGACGGAAGGGGTCCGGTAGCTGTATGTGGATATCTCAGCGAGAGACAAAACGCATGGAGGCGCAGTGCCAAGATGACGACGACAGCGACGCCGCAGCGAGCGGTATGGCAATGGGGTTGTTGAAAGGCTGCGGACCGAAGCAGCAGAGAGACAGAAGAGGGTCACTAGCAGTCGGTTGTCTCTGGTAAGTTCGAGCTTGGTCCTTGGATATGGGGCCAAGCAAGGCCAGGCTTCGGATCGGACTGGGGTTGAACGGCCGTGTTGGAACTTGGACCTTGGTCCCGGGACCATGGAGAGAGACAGAGGCGTTCCTCTTTTGATTAAGCCACCCCAGACTATGGCGTTGCTTGGCTCGCAGCTCGAGCAAGTCTCGAAGGGGCAGAGGCACGACTCAAGCACCGGCAGTCCACCGGCAGGCTAGTGGAGCGTGGAGCTCTCGGGGGGACGACAGATAGTTGTTAGTTTTACAAGTAGTTGATTAGGGGGCGATTCCGAGGGCCAGTCAGTACAAGTACAGGTAGTGGAGGGGAGGGATCGATCGGCCGACTGGAGCCCCCCATCCTGGCTGCTGGGACCTGGACCTGGACCTGGCGCTGGGCTGGGAATTGCGGCGGTGTTGCGAGCTGAGAGGATGGATGCTGGGGGATCAAGGTGGTGGGAGTGGTGAGGACGGGAAGAAAAGGATGGATGGTGAATGGAGGTTAGCCCAATGGAATCAGCCGAGGGAATCGGGACTTGCGCGATACCTGCCGTGTGGTGCACGACATGCGGGATGCAACTGTACCCTGCGCGTCTGCATGCTGCATCCTCAGTCCTTCCAGAGCCGGGCCTGGGCCTGGGCCAGCCCTGAAGAAGGCACGCCCCACCGATGGCCCGAACCTTCTTGTCCTGCTTCCAGCGATTCGCACGTGACGGATCTTTCTCTCCTGCATTGAACGCTGCCTCGATCCAATCGTCACGGCCGAGCATGAAGCTTCATCGAGGGGAATCCTCTTGTCAACCATGTGGCAATCCATCCTTCTCGACAGCACCGGCAGAAAGGCAAATGTGCGTCGCTGTTGCCTCCACCGGCTGCCGCCCCTGCCGTCATGGTCTGCCCGCTCTCTCCGGAGACGCTCTCCCGAGAACGAGAGCACTGCCGCTGCGCTGACCACGGCTGACGACTGTAAGGATAGCCAGCACACGGCGAATCCGGCCAGCATACGTATGGCGTTCCATGGCTTTGCTGCCTCGCATCTCGCTCCGCCTTTGCCCAAGTCCGTCGATGGCGCTAGATTCGGATCCGTGAGCCTCCGTCCAAGCAGTTCTCCCATTCGGGTCGGAGGCCCCCAGCCTGACCAGCCATGGCGCCGCCAAAAGAACCACCAGCCAGCCGCCAGATGCCGAGAAATACGTATAGCATTTCTCTCCTCCCTTGCGCATCCCCTCCACGATGGCAAAATAACCATCATCTTGATCTGTCACTGGCACACCGCTGTCAAGCCCCGAGTGAAGCACCGTCCACTTCCCGGTGTCTGTCTTGCATCAACCACGCGCGCACGACACCCTCTTGTATCTGGTCTGGACAATGGCAAATGGACGCCCTGGACCAACCTTATTCGAGTCGGCCGATGGCTGGTCCGTCTGTGGTGCTAGCGTCATTCCTCGGCTCCGACAACTCCCACTCACCACCAACATTAAGGTCACCCGCGCAGTTGGAGTTTCAGCCGAACATCCTGGCCTGGCATCCTGGACTATTCTGGGCGGCACTGCCGGGGTCGCATCAATGCACCACGACCAACTCCTCCTCCTTCGGGGCTTTCCAGGGTCCACAAGCTGGCTCATCAGCAGGGCTGATCGTTACCAGCACCATGTCAAGCATGCCTGCCCTAGCCTCCATTGCGCCTAGCCATCACTCATCTCCGGCCGCCCTCATTGGCTCTCACTGAATCATCGTCTTCCAGGCCGTTTCTAGAATTTGGGTCATCTTCGACCTCTTACTCGCACAATACTGCGCCATGACGCCGTTAGGAACTGCACAATTGGACCCTTGATGAGCTTTGGTATCTGGTTGGCTAGATTGCCTACACTTTTGGTCTGTTGATGATCTCTAGTCTATACGGAGCACATGGTCCCAACACCACCATCTCCAGCCCTTCGCCCTTGCGCGCACGCGCTCTGCACACCATCTTCTCCATGTCATATTCATACATCACTGTCCGTCTCGGACGCCCCATCAGGCCACGCGCCCGGCACGTTTTCCGTTGTCTCTTGCTGAGGGGCTGCCTCGGCACCTCCAGCAACCGCCTCCCTCGGATTGCCACGATCTCCACCAAGTATCCGCATCAAGGCACCCAGCAACCTCTCGCGGGCTTCAGGAGGACTGGAATCCGGCATGATTCCTAGATCTTCTGGTCTTTGTGGTAGGTCGTCATCGTCAAATCTGGCATCATCCAGAAATCTAGCACGACCATCACCTCCATCAAAGTCTGGTCCATCATCCGGCTCATCCACATCTATATGGCCTTCTCTCGCAAGTAGGTTACGCATCCTCACCTCAAGCTCTGTCCGTTGAGGTTGCAGCTCCACCCGTCGCTCAATCCAGGCGAGCTGCGTGCCTTGGCTAGTGAATATGTTGTCGCGCTGAGGGGGTGGCAAAGGATCGAACTCGTAGTTGGGCTGCACATCGAGGAATTCACGTGGCGCAACCGCAAGTAGCGAGGTGTTACCATCCAGATAGGCCAATCTCGTAGCTCCCCTGTCTGGCGGTAGATCGCTAGTTGGGAGTGCTCCCACGTTAACCTTTTCGATGCTTTTCGCCACATCTTGGAGAAAGCCAACGTTCTGCGGGGTGTTCCAAAGATCCTTCATCTGGGATATGTAGAGCTTCACCCAGAACTGTCTGGACTTGTCCGAGTCAGTCGTTATGCCCCAGATCGACGGTGGCGTGTCCAGATTGAGCTCCTGGAAGAGCGTAGAGTACAGCCAAGGCACCGTCTGCAGCCCTTTTATAAGTGTCTCGCGAGCGGCATCTGTTTGACCTAATTGCAGGTGCGCTAGGACCGCACTCTGTCTGAGGTATTGAGAATCGTGATCATCGACCAGCATCCCCGGTAGTCCATCCAGGACGTCGAGAAGCCATTTCGACTCGCGTGCCCGGAGGGCGAGAGGGATGAGGAAGTACCGCATCGCGTAGGGATCGCGGGTGTTGAGTCCGACTAGCATCTTTGACCACTCAAAGGCCGTCTTATAAGTGCCCTTCCTAATCAGGCTCTTGATGTAGTGATAGCCAGCTAGCCAAAACTGCCGATTCTCGGGGCGTCGGAAGTCTAGACGCGCGAGGCCGAGTTGAACGTCGCGGCGAAAGGTCGTTGTCGTGACACGGCCAAATGCGAAGAGGGCTCTCTCACAAAGCTCGGCTGCCAGGGCCATGTTCTGGTCCTGCTTTGCCACGCTGCTCACCTGAAGCAGTGTTGAGACGTGGTACGCTACGTAGTAGTCAGTTAGCAACACCAGCACTCAGAAACCGCATAGTAGTCACTCACGTAGCTGGCCCAGCAAATGCACCATCCTCATCGGATCTCCCAGCTGCACACACTGAAAGAAGAACACTTCTGCCGCATCATACTCGCCCTCATGCACCCACGCAAATTCTGCCGGGCCCTCCTTGCCCACTCTCCGTAGCTCGCGCATCACCAGTCCGCCGCTCGTAGCCAGCGGCCAGTGCTCGCGGCCCTGGATGAAGAAGTTGCGCCGCAGCGACACCTCCGGCAGCTTCTTCTGACCGGGCGGTCCGCGCAGGAACGTCTCAAGGTCGACCTCACGGCGGCCTGGTTGGTTATGCGCCTGGCGTCGACGCTCTGATTCCTCCTCGGCAGTGGCGAATTCGATAACGTCGCGACCGAAGAGGGCGCGCATCTCGTTGACAGCCTTGAGGTGGTTCGGATTGACGGCGAATAGGGCGTTTCTGGGGGAGACTGAAGGCACCGCAGATGAGGACGCTGATGGAGTATCTTTGCGGGGGCTGATGTTGAGCTCCTTGATGGCCTTGTCAATCTCATCTTCCTCTTCAGGTGCTTCGTCCTGCGGTTGAGGTTGTGTCGCCTCGGCGGGCTTCTTCTGCTTCTTCTTCTTCTTTTTCTTCTTCTTGCTCTTGCCCGTACTTACGGGCTTGGCATCTTCCTCGTCCTCTTCTTCCTTCACAGGCTCTGGCTCAGGCTCAGGCTCCTGCTCCTCCTCGTCTTCGTCGGCGTCATCGTCGCCACCCAGCGCTGCGAAGAGACTTCCCCGCTGCTGCGCGCGCTGGAGCTCCTCCCCTGAGCTCTCCTCCTCTTCCTCCTGCGGAAGCTCCTTTGCCTTCTCCAGCTCTCGCTGCTTCTGCAGCTTGCGCATCTGGCGTGTCGACATGGCTGCGATGGTGGGGTATCAAAATGCTCCAGAAAGACAGAATTGAAGCGCCAGCCAGCTCACGCTGAAGCGCTGAAGCGAAATCCTACACACAAGCCTTCTGGTCGTATGTGACTGCGCCCATTGAAGTCACAGAACAATGCGGCGTCTGTGGCGAGAGTCGAAGGCGAGTTGAAGACAAAGAAAGAATGACAGAAGGCTCGGCAATGTGTCACTCGCCGCTGGCTGGATGACGTTTGGCGGGGCAGCTCTGGAAACGGGGCAGGGTTGCGGCGGAAAAGTCGACTTCAGCTCTTGCATTACCCCGCCAAACGAAACCCTCGCAGGCTGTTCTCATACTCGAGATGCCCAAAGAATCCTATGGAAATTATCAAATTTACTCTCAACATAGCAAACAAAATCTCGAAGAAGAAAAAAAAGAATTCAACTCAAGCGAAGATCAATCACAACGTCACTTGATTCTTAATGGCAAAAGGTTGGTAGCTTAATGTGTTCCATTTGATATGTCGTCCATCAAGCTTCTTCCCTCATTTTCATATTAAACATAAGTTTTCATTCCTCTCGTAATCCATTTGACCGTCGTCGCCTTGTATGCTCATTCCAGGGCCATCTGGGCCCTCTCCCTGATTCAAAAACACAAAAGCATCAAAGCAACTGCCCGCCAACCTCCTGTGAGGGCATTTTCCCGCTGATTGCAAAGTACCCCCTCTGCCAATACGATTCCTAACTCCAAGCTACTTTGGCCTCGTTCCCGTACCGTTCCAGAATTGATGTCCTTCGAGGCCACCATAAAGGGAAACCGGAAATCCATGCGTTGCGTCGTGCCTCTCCGAGGCAGCTGAAATTTGACTAAAAAAACCAAGCGTGTGATATGTCATACAAGGCGATTAGGAAATGCGCATGAATCGGTCAACCTCATTTGATACCGGCTCATGCTTTGATAGCACTTCAACTGATGTTGGGCACTCTTAGCAGACGTTAGCCGCCAATGTGCACCAGACTTTTGGCACGACCCTCTGAGCAGCATTACTGGGCCGCAGGCTGCGTTGTCTGGTACTGCGGACGGCTGCCTCCTCGGCCGCCTCGTCCATAGCCACCTCGACCGCGACCGCGGCCTCTTCCACGGTAGTTGCGATATCCGCCATCGACACTACCCTGACCAAAGGTCTCCATGTTCTTTCGTTGTTCCTCGCCTCGCCACTCGCGGCCACCTGGCTTCTGGCCACCGTTCTCGGCACGGTCCTTTGACTCACTTGAGATATTGTCAAAAAACGATCGTGTCTTGTTGTACGCGACAGGCGCGGCATCGGGATGAGCAACCTCGGCGGTCTCTGGAGCATCTCCATTGGGTGTCTCGGTCAGAGGAGATCCAGCTATGGCCTCCTTGACGACGCTCTCCTTGTTGAATTTGGCATTAGACTGCTGGAAGTCAAAGTCCGAGTCAGGCACCTCGACCTTCGCTGTCGCAGGTCGTCCACCACGTCCACGACCCCGTCCAGTTGAGCCACCCCGGCCGGCATTAACGCGCATTTCGTTGACCTTCTTACTCAAGTTGTCCATCACGTTGACTCCAGGGTTCCCGAGTTGGGCCATGGCAACTGCCACAGCCGCCCTCGCAGCATTGGTGGCATCGTTGACATTGGTCGGGGCGGCAGCGGCGGCAGGCTTAGCAGCCGTCTCCTGAGCGCCTGGTAGTTGGAATGGCTTGGCAACTGGCCCAGAGAGGGGGATCACAGGGTTGATTCGGTTGCTCTTGGGGCCCGTGGGGACCGGTTTGCTCTCAATCTTGCCAGGAGCATTTGAGGTCAGAGTAGCAGCAGCGGCCTTGACTTCCTCCACCGAGGGCTTAGACTCAACAGGAGGCGTTGGCGCATTCGCGGACTGTCTTGGGACTTGAGCCAGAGACTTAGGCTCTGTTGGAGGTGCAGTCTGTCCACTTGGAGTCGCCGCCTTGCCTCGATCAGATCCAGGACCAATTGGAGCCGGCGCCTTGACGTCTTGCGTAGGAGCATTGGTGGGAGTTGCACGTTGGTTCTGGAAACCATAGGGAGGGACATCACCGGGTCCTTGAGGCGCCCATGGGGCAGGACCTCCAGGACCTCGAGGGCCACCGGGACCTCCGGGGCCACCAGGGCCACCCTGGGGGAAGCCTTGTCCAGGAGGGAACCATCCAGGGGGCGGAGGATACGGCATATTGCCGAAGTTAGGGCCAGGACCCGGGGCACCGCCTCGACCCCATTGCCCAGGAGGTGGGGGGCCTCCGTAGAACTGGTTGGGAGGATAAGAGTTCTGAGGGAATCCGCCAGCTGGGGGAGCGTTCTGAGGAGGAGCCTGGGCGCCCGGACGGGCTCGAGCCTGAAAATTGCAGTTAGCAAGATGCTTCATGAAGCTTTGTGCAAGACAGCAAGTAGAAAAATCCCAATCAGAAGGAAGGCAACGGAAGTATCGACATTGTTTTTTGCGCTTTTCCGACGTGACAAAGTTTACATCCGGAATATTTCATCATATGGGAGAGTTGGTAGAACGGAATGGGTGTACTTACGCCGACAATGGCCGGGTCATCAGGCATAGCCGGAGGCTTGTTCTCCTTGACGGACGGGTGCTCCTCGATTCGCAAGTCCTTCACGTCGCTGCCTCGAAAGACAATGTACTCGTAGACTTGGTCGGAAGCTGAAATCTCCTCTGCCGGGTTGCCTTTTCGGCCCTCAGTTCCGAAAGACCGCACATTCTCGAGCGAAACCGTCGACTCTTCGGAATTGATTTCGTGTAGAGTGCCGACGTAGCTGCGCCAGGTCAGCGACAATCAGAAATAGTGAGGCAATCGAACATACCGAATTTCGCTCTTGGAAATGAGCGAAATGCGAGACCTATACTGTTGTGAGCATACGTAGCTCCCTTCATAGCTTGGTCAATCGTACCCGAGAAATTCAGACATGATGACGATTCGAGCTACGTTTAGCACGCAGCAGGCTAAAGGAAAACGCCGCGCAGGTAAATTACAGCAAAGAGAAGGTGCACAACTTGTGCGAAGAAGATTATGGCGGAAACGGAACGTGAGAGGAGGAGGCTTGGGTGTGGTGGGAATTGGTTTGTGTGGAGGAAGGGTTTTGCGAGGTGAGAAAGGAAGAGGCTGAACAGCTCAACCCTGCTGGTCGTAAGCGTGTGGATGTCGGAGGTTCGTCGGTTATCAATTTTGTGGGCGGGTTAGCGTCCTTCTACCAGCGACCTCATGACCTTGGCCTTTAGGTGCTTTTAGAGCTTTCGGGAGGTTGCCTTGAACATTCATAGAGAGTTGAGACAATGGGAGCGACTGCATTGCTTCCAAAGTATCACGGCCGTTTAGATCAATCAATTAAAGATGCATGAATACCGCGTGGAATGATTGACATCGATTACGCGAATGCATGTGACAGCCATTCCTCGGCCTCAGGCTTGAGCTGTAAAGAAGCATACTATGGACTTTATTCACAAAGCATTGCAGCAATTCAATTGTGATGCGGCAGGATATTTTGGGTCATCGTCATATTTACGAGAGCCTGCCTCCTCTTGTGAAGGCATAACGAGCGACTGACTGTCTGACTGTAAAGCTATCGAGAAACTTCTTAAAACCACACCACCAATGAACAGAGCGAGACACGCCATCTACTCTAAAACGTGAAATTCCCAGCCTTTGCCGTGTAACGAGAGAACATGGACAACACCGTGCCAGGATATCCCTGACCCTGAGAGAAGAATTATTACTGGAAAGCCTGCCGGAACTCCAAACTTGAAAACCCGTTCACCTAAACTTGCTGAAAATCACGGCGATAATAAGAATAACCAAAACTGTGATAATAGCCACAGTGATTACCCGATTTGTAGCCATCCTATTTAACAGTTAGTCGCGGTTGCACATCGCATACTCATCAAAGGACCACTTTACCTACGTGCCATCCCCCTCAACGTCTTGACACTCCGGTCCACGTAGCCCTCACTTTCCAGCATGCGCTCATGAGTGTGCTGGATCGTCTCTCGTTGTCTGTGCAGGTCCGCAAGGGTGTCCGCGCCGATTTGCTCGGTCTGGTTCGCGAGCTGCTGGCTGGCCTTCAGCCGTTGGGTGCTTCGGTCCAAGCGGTCGGTTCCAGAGAGCAACTGCTGGCGCTGCTCCATGTGAATGTCTGACGAGCCAGTAGGCTCATCGGTGTATCGCGATCCGAAGAGCGCGGATCGGTCCGAGGAGAGGTTGGTGAGTTTGCGTCGTGCTGCATCGGTATCGGACTCGTAGTTGCGGAAACGCTGGTTGACCTTGGTACGGGCGCTGGTGGGAATGTTTTGTTTTTCGAGGCGCATCTGGTCGAGCTAGATTTGGCGACAGTCAGCGACATTTAGAGAGGAACAGCAACTCGATGCGAGTTGAATTGGGATGGGTAAGTACCAGTTCGTCGGCCTCCTCGAGCGCACGCTCAGCCTGGCTGATGGCAGCTTTCCGGGGCTCTCCGGCAAGCTCGGGAATCTGGTCCAGCTTTTGTGTCAAGTCGGCCTGGACAAGCTTGAACTCGGCTTCGTAGGAGCCGAAAAGCTCGGAGCCAGCATCGGTATCGAGGGGATTCGCCATTGTAAGGAGGCTGGGGGAGTCAGGACTTGGACGAGATGGCAAAGGGGTCGAAAGAGTGTTGTCGCAGTATTCGCAGAGAGTCAGGTTCGAAGTTCGTAGGTTCGTGGGAACAGCAGAGTCTAATGCGCAGGGCTCAGGTGATGTCGGATCAAAGAAGAATGGTCGTGCCTGGAGTTTGTCGTCAGCCAGGATCTCGAACCGACGGTCGTTACGCAACTTGTCACCCAATGGGGACGAGGCCCAGCCACAATTAGATGCACGTGATTGATATGGTCCGTGCGCTAGCCGTGGTAATATCTTGGAATCTGAGATGGGGCATTTTCCCTCTTTTTTCTTTTCTCTTCAAAGAAAGTTGAATTCCCCCGGATTACGAAGAAAATCGGCTCTACGTTGTGACCTCGGTCAATGGCGTCGAGTTGAAGCAATCTGGGCAGATGAGAAGCAGGGTTTCCTGCTCGGCGCTTTTAAGAATTGGCGACTCGAACTTACGTTGACCGATCCCGTTGAGTGTTCGACATTCCTTGAAGAAGTGACCAGAGGGGTGTTTGTAGATGGCTGGTGCCAGCGCTTGGCCTACTGTAAATTCCGATTGACGGAAGTCATATTACTCGTGAATGGGCATCAATGGTTCATCGAGCCTATCTGAACTCGGTGTCCAAACCCGTACATCCTGAAAAGCGGGAGAAAATCATTTTTCTCACTGGGCTCAACTCACCAGCCTCACTCAGATGGCAGCCACTGTGGCTCATCCCGGTCATCGCTCAGGTCGAGTCCACTTGCTGAGTGCGGGGCATGCAGTGAGCTCCGGTCTGATGGCACCTCAGGAAGGAACGATGAGCCGTGGGGACGGTCATGGATGTCATGAATGGTCGCCTGCAAAAGGCCATTCCCGGAAGAGTTCCTCTTAGTCCTCCAGAGCTTCATCTTGCAAAGCCCCGAAAAGCCTCCCGGTTGTCTGCCAATCCAATCCGTCCCGCAGCGCGCTGAAAACAGTTGGAGGTGCCTCCGGCTGCCTGTTTCCGGCCAGCTAGCTGCTGCACAATGTCGGAGTCACGGCATATGTAAGTCTCAGTGCGTTGTCACATATCTCGATGCATCCCCAACGAATCATCGGCTGCGCTGGGCACCGTCTTCAGCTGGTATCGAGACGCCACGCGACAGCCTTTTTCCCCCCTTTGGGAGTGTGCATGTACATCTATCTTGTCTCGAATATTTTTCACGTGCCAACCTCGTCATCTATTCTAGACCTCATGTCTTGCCTTGACCCTCCCATCACCGCTTTCCCCTCCACCTCAACAGTTCTAATGATCCCATGAGCCCCAGTCTGCTCCTCAGACCTCCCCTGCCCGCAGCAACGTCAAGCCTAATACAGCGCCTCCAAAGCCAACCATGTCTATGAACGGGTCGACTAATGTTTTTGTCAGAAAGCGGGTGGCCATTGTTGGCAGCGGCAGCGCAGGCATTGGGGCTCTCTGGGCGCTGAACAGGACCTACCACGATGTCTACCTGTACGAGGCGGCGGATCGGCTGGGGGGCCACACCAACACCGTCCAGTGGAGGACCGGAAAGTATACCACTGCCGTTGACACAGGCTTCATGATGCTCAACTCTGCGGCATGCCGTAAGCTCGCCGCCTTTATTGAATGACTTTGGAAGTTTCTAAGACCATGCAGCGAATTTCATTAATTTCCTGGACAAGATCGGCGTAAAAACCGACCCGACGACATTTTCATTCAGCGTGTCGCGAGACCGTGGACTTTTTGAATGGGCCGACGCCAGCCTTCGTGCCCTCTTCTGTCAGCGGAGGAACATCCTCTCACCGAAAATGTGGAGGATGCTCTTCGACATTGTCCGCTTCAACCAATTTGCCCTAGACCTTCTCATTAATGAGGAAGACGAGTCTGAGCCACAGCACGTGGGAAACGCCATGATGAACCACGTGAACCGGGCGGAGACCATTGGGCAGTACCTCAAGCGTGAGGGTTACTCAGACGCCTTCCGGGATGGCTATCTCATTCCCCTAACGGCAGCAATATGGGCAGTCAGGCCAGGCAAGGCTATGCTGGAGTTCCCTGTGGTCACATTGGTTCAATTTCTGTAAGTTGTATTATTTACGATTGATTAACTAGCAGCTAATAGTTTGCAGGTGGAATCACCATCTACTCTCGACGGTCACAGCCCGGTCTCAGTGGCTAACGCTAAAGGACGGGTCAAAATCATACATCGACACAGTTATGAAAGGATTCCCGCCGAATCACCGATTCCTAAGAACGCCGGTCAGGCATGTCTTCACAGAGCAAGACGGACGTGTCCGGGTGTTACTTGAGAATGGGCTGTCCGAGATTTACGACCATGTCATCTTAGCTACTCACGGTGACCAGGCCCTAGAGATAATCGGGCCATCAGCAACACCCCAAGAACGCTCCATCCTGTCATGCTTCCAGACTTCACAGAACGAAGCTTACCTGCACTCGGATCTCGCCTTAATGCCCTCCAGGAAAAGGGCATGGTCCGCGTGGAACTACCATGGTCTCTCTTCGTCGCAAGCAAAGGGGAATGCCGCCCAGGTCTCCCTGACCTACGACATGAATTTGATCCAACATATTCCTCGAAATACGTTCGGCGATGTCCTGGTGACATTGAACCCCTCGAACAAGCCCCGCCCGGAGAAGACGCAAGGGAAGTACTACTACTCATACCCTGTTTTCACACCAGAAGCCGTCCGAGCCCAAAAACTTCTTCGATATGTTCAAAATACCCGCGGCATCAGCTACGCCGGCGCATGGACTAGGTACGGCTCTCACGAAGACGGATTCAGCAGCGGCCTAGAGGTAGCTCAGAAGCATCTGGGTGCGAAGTTGCCTTTTGAGTTCAAGGACTCGGCGTACAGCAGAGGGAGGAAGCCTAAGCTAGGCATCGTGGACCTGCTGATGAGGTTTTTTATCTTGATCATCCAGGTCTTTGTTGTACAAGTGCTTGAAAGGCTTCTAGGCGTTGAGAGGACTGGAAGCTTGAAACCGGTGGCCAATGGCATCAATGGGAAAAAGAGGAACGGGAAGCTATACTGAGGCCTAGCTTCTCTTTACGGCCTATGGACATTCAATTTGTATCATATCAGTGGGAGTTGGGGCTCATGTTTTGAATACTGGTGTTTTATCCGAAGGAGGTCGGCTTTATACTATATACTACATGAGTCGATAATCGCTTCAACAGCAAACTTGTAATGATTTCAATAAATACATGAAGCTATTCAGACATTCCTTTCTCAATAGAATTTCCATTTCTTAATATATACTTCCTAAAACCAGACCTTTTTTGTAAATAGATATTCTGCTTCTCCAGGCCGTCCTCCAAGCCCGTCCCACTCCATCGGCGCTCCACCACCCGACTCCCGACGTCACCCAAAAAAGCCCAAAATCATCCGACCCCAAAAGCTACAACCCTTCCACCACCACCACCACCAACACCAACGCCGCCCAATTGCCCGCCATGAACGCCCTCCCACGCCTCGCGCGGCCGGCCTGCTCCTTCTGCCAGCGCGCGCGCGCCTCGAACTTGAGTTTTGGCCTGCGCCGCAAGGCCTCGAGTGCGGCAGGCGGCGGCGATCCGCGGCAGAGGGTGCATACGCCGTCGATGGAGGAGATTCGGGCGCATTATAGTCGGAAGAACCGCACTGTGGCGTATGTTTTGATGGAGGGAGAGGAGGGAGAGGAGGGGAGAAGCTGATGTGGGTGGTTTAGGTATTATACGCTCAGCACGATTCTGGGCTTCGTTGCCTTGACGTACGGCTCCGTGCCGCTGTACAAGATGGTATGCTTACCCTTCCAAAGTCGTTGTCCTCTGCATATTTATTTCTAACTTTGCGTCTGTAGATCTGCCAGACCACCGGCTGGGGCGGCCAGCCCGTCCGCGCCCACGGCACCTCCTCCTCGACCGCCCCCGAAGACATCTCGAGCCGCCTCGTCCCCGTCAAAGACGCCAAGCGCATCCGCGTGACCTTCAACGCCTCGGTATCCGACGTGCTCCCCTGGAAGTTCGTGCCGCAGCAGCGCGAAGTGCGCGTCCTTCCCGGCGAAACCGCGCTGGCGTTCTACACGGCGACGAACAAGAGCGACACGGACATCATCGGCGTGGCTACGTACAGCGTCACGCCTGCGCAGTGTGCGCCGTACTTCTCCAAGATTCAGTGCTTCTGCTTCGAGGAGCAGCGGCTGAATGCGGGGGAGACGGTCGATATGCCGGTGTTTTTCTACCTGGACCCCGATCTGTTGAATGATTTGAACATGAAGGGCGTTGAGACGGTGACGTTGAATTACACCTTCTTCAGTAGGTCACCCCATAAATATAACTCAATTCTAGGTACTAATGGTGAACAGAGGCGAGATACGACAATAACGGACGGTTCATGCGGCCGGCTACAGCATAGAAGATTTGGCGTTGATCGGTGGAACGAAGTGTACGATATGCCCTCCTCTTACTTGTATATGAGCTAGACTCAGCCTACGGCAAATTGATGTCTGGGATACTTCAACTTGTAAAAAAAGAGATGTATACTACAGCCGGAGCTATGATGGAGATACAGCTATGATTTAGGCTGCCAGATATAATGATAACCTCATTACCTTTCCTCTCAATCGATGGCTCAACACAAATGACACTAGCCCTAGATACGTCGTCTCGCTCAGCAATAGGTTTTCATCACCTGATCTCCTCGCTTATTCTGATGAATGGTATGTCACTTTAACAATAGAAGGGACTCAAGTTATTTGAATATTTGTATTCATTGGCCAATTTGTTGACTGATTGACCTTCCTGATCAACTCCCAATTGGGAGGGTATATGTATCTAATGTTGAATGCTTGCCCAACCGACTTTCCTTCCAATTCCCTTGATCCTGACCCGTAGGTTAACTTTTGGGATGCAGCAAACAAATCTGGTCCTTTTCATAAAGACCAGTCCCCAAACGCCGATGTTGAAATCGTAGCTGATTCTCCAATTTTTGGAAAAATTCAGCCTCCGCAAATAGCACACTTATGATAACGTTAACACAATCACCACTGACGCCTCCCCTGCCTCATCATGAACTCGTCAAATTTATTTGGCGTACTTGGCACGGAAGTACTTGGCGGCGTTGACCATGTTGACAAGAGCCTCCTTGGTCTCCTTCCACTGGCGGGTCTTCAGACCACAGTCAGGGTCGATCCAGAGCTGCTCAGGCTTGAGGTACTGAAGCATCTCCTCGATGCGGTCCTTGATCTCCTGCTCGCTGGGAACACGGGGAGAGTGGATGTCGTAGACACCAGGGCCGATGTGGCGGGGGTAGGCAGAGTCGACGAAGACTCGGAGGAGCTTGGCGTCGGACTTGCTGTTCTCAATGGACAGGACATCGGCATCGAGGGCAGCGATGGCGTGGAAGAAGTCCTGGAACTCGGAGTAACAGAAGTGAGAGTGGATCTGGGTAGAGTCCTCGACACCAGCGGTGGACAGGCGGAAAGCGTTGACAGCCCACTGGAGGTAGGCCTCACGCTCCTTGCCGGAACGGAGAGGGAGACCCTCACGGAGAGCGGGCTCGTCAACCTGGATGACGTCGATACCGGCCTTCTCAAGGTCGACGACCTCGTCGCGGAGGGCCAGAGCGAGCTGCTCAGCCTGGACGGACTGGTGGACGTCGTCACGAGGGAAAGACCATCGGAGGCAGGTGACGGGACCGGTCAACATACCCTTCATGGGCTTGTTGGAGACCGAGACGGCGTACTTGGACTCCTTGACGGTCATGGGGGCAGGACGGGAGATGTCACCGACGATGATGGGAGGTCGGACGCATCGGGAGCCGTAGCTCTGGACCCAGGCGTGGGTGGTGAAGGCATAGCCGTCCATGCGCTCACCGAAGTACTGGACCATGTCGTTTCGCTCAGGCTCACCGTGGACGTAGACGTCCAGGTCAAGCTCCTCCTGGATCTTGACGTTCATCTCAATCTCCTTCTCGATGAACTTGTCGTACTCAGCCTCAGTGATCTCACCCTTGGTGAACTTGTTGCGCTGGACTCGGATCTCCTTGGTCTGGGGGAAGGAACCGATGGTGGTGGTGGGGAAGAGAGGGAGCTTCAGCTTCTGCTGCTGCTGGCTGATTCGGACCTCGAACTCGGACTTTCGCTTGTAGTCCTGCTCGGTGACCTTGGCCTGGCGGTCCTTGACCTGAGGGTTGTTGGTGCGGGAAGAGGTGGCACGAGCCTGCATGGACTTGGCGTTGGCCTCGAGCTGCTCGCGGACGGAGGCAGGGCCCTCAGTAACGGCCTTGGCAATGATGGCGATCTCAGTAGCCTTCTCGACGGCGAAGGAGAACCAGTCGGCGATCTCGGCATCGAGCTTCTTCTCGCTGGCGAGAGTGTGGGGAGTGTGGAGAAGGGAGCTGGAGGTGGCGACAATGACACGGTCCTTGCCGAGCTTCTGGATAGCAGTCTCGGCAGTCTCAATGGCACGCTTGAAGTTGGTCTTCCAGATGTTTCGGCCGTCGACGACACCGGCAGAGAGGATGGTCTTGGGGCCAAGAGCACCAATCACGGTCTCGAGCTGCTCGGGGTTGCGGACAAGGTCGATGTGGACGGCGTGGATGTCCTTGGGGAGGAGGTCCAGGTTGTGGACGATGTCACCGAAGTAGGTGGTGAAGACAAGCTTGGGGATCTTGTCACCGAGAGCAGCGAACTTCTCGTAGGTGGGCTTGAAAGCGGCCTTGCTCTTGGCGGGCAGGTCGAAGACGAGGACGGGCTCGTCGATCTGGACGGTCTCGGCACCAGCCTCCTTGAGCTGGGTGAGGAGCTGCTCGTAGACAGGGACAAGCTTGTCGAGCAGGTCAATGGGGTCGACGGACTGGCCACGGTCGGCCTTGCCGAGGTGGAGGAAGGAGACGGGACCGACGAGGACGGGGCGGGTGACAATGCCGGCCTCCTTGGCCTCCTTGAACTCAACAACAGCCTTGGGGCTGTCGACGAGGGTGAAGGTCTGGTTGTCCTGAAGAGTGGGCTTCACGTAGTGGTAGTTGGAGTCGAACCACTTGACCATCTCCAGGGAGGGGACATCGACACCCTCCTTCTGGTGGCCACGGCCCATGGCGAAGTACTGGTCAATGGGGTCAAGACCATCCTTGGTGTATCGCTCGGGAACGGCCTGCGAGGAATGATGTTAGCACTGGCACAATTGAGCTCATAGATGAGGCAGAAACGTACACCGAAGTCCTGGATGTGGCAAAGAACCTGGTCGTACAGGGCGAAGTCGTTGCTGGGGATGACATCGACGCCAGCATCCTTCTGGATCTTCCAGTGGGCAAGTCGGAGGCGCTTGGCCTCGGCGAGGAGGTCAGACTGGGAGATCTTGCCAGACCAGTCTACAGAAAGTGTTAGAGGAGATGCAATTGCTTATGCATGGCGGGGTTCTTCGGGGGTGGACTGACAAGCCTCAGTGGCCTTCTTGAGGTCACGGTTCACACCCATGCGGGGGAAACCGAGGATAGCGGACTGAACCATCTTGACGTTGATCCGAATGCTCTGGTAAACTTGAGGGTGGGAAAATACTGGACACAGAGCAGTTAGAATTGGGTTTTTTCCTGAGCAGCAGTTGACACGACAAGAGCGGGGTTCTCGTGCGTGTCAAAGTTTTCGAACAGCAGCAAAAGGCGGGGTGGGTGAAGCTGCTGTGAAGCTCAAGAACACAGCTCGAGCGCAGCAGAAGGCAGGCAATGTGGACTTACAGATATGATGCAAGCCCTTCCTGTACCAAAAAGGACCGAGATGAGGGATCCTTTGGATGGGCAGCTGGATGGATGAGGAGAAAAGGAAGAAGAAAAAAAAAAGAGAGGGAAGCAGAACAGAACAGCGGAGAGGTGAGCAGATGAGGAGGGGGCCGTTGGAGGCGCTAACGGAGGGGCTGGTGCAGAATTGGATCCAACTGAAAGCTCCGGACCCGGAGGCGGTAAAGCTAAGGGTTAGGGTAGATGGCGTGCCCAAACAGCCTGCAAATCCTTCCCCCCCAACAGCCGACAGCCGGCGCCGAGATGCAGGCCCTCCTCCACCTCCACACGTGGGCTTACCTAAGGGTCCTCATAGGGCCTGAGGCTGGTCTGGGCGTCTCCAAGTCACGTGAGGGAAATTATCGCCTAAATTCCACCCACAAACTTTTACTCTCCTGGATTTTTACTCCTGTCAACCAGCCAATTTCACCCAACGCCGACAACGACAACTTCGCCCTCGTCGCCCAACTCCCGCCAAAATGGTCAAGGTCAACTCCTGTATGTGTCCATTCTCATCGGATTGTTCAACAATCCAGGCATGATCTTTCGCACAATTGCTGACTTTCCACCAGCCCTCGCGTCCTCGCGACGCAAGAGCCGCGCCGCTCACTTCAAGGCTCCCTCCGACCGCCGCCGTGTCATCATGAGCGCCCCTCTCAGCAAGGAGCTCCGGGAGAAGTACAACGTTTGTCTCCCTCTTCTCTGCGTCTTCAACACTCCCCAACTCACACCGCGCAGGTCCGCAGCATCCCCATCCGCAAGGACGACGAGGTCACCATCGTCCGTGGCTCCAACAAGGGCCGTGAGGGCAAGGTCACCTCCGTCTACCGCCTCAAGTACGTGATCCACGTCGAGCGCGTCACCCGCGAGAAGGCCTCTGGCCAGAGCGTCCCCCTGGGCATCCACCCCTCCAACGTGGTCATCACCAAGCTCAAGCTCGACAAGGACCGTGAGAGCATCCTGGCCCGATCCAAGGTCGGCCGTGATCTCGCCGCCAACGCCAAGGTCTCCGCTTAAACAGCGAGAACCTGACACCAAAAGCAAAAAAACTTAATGACCTTGGGGGGTACGAATCTTTTTACACACCATGCCACCACGCTCCATGTGAGGCATTACGGCACAAAACTTTCTGATGAGGGAATGGGCATATACTCCGGCGTTTTGCGATACCCGCGCCATGCGTGCGCGGTTCCGGTCTACAGCAGGGTAGATGAATTGAGAATTTTAGGGTTCTCAATGGCCATTTCACCATCGCGTGAGGTGCTCCATGGGAGGTTTATCCCGAAGTCATGACCTGCTTGTCCCCAACAACCGACAGTGATGTGGCCATCGCGCCAAGCCCTTTGCTACAAGACAATCGTAGACACTGACCCCAACAGTAGCTTTGTGCGGCTCTGAGCATCGTCTCGACAGACGAGTGTTGAAGAAAGAGCTCTGCACCCAGACGGTAAGCCGTAAGCCTCGTAGTATCGACCGCTAGGATATCTCCGCGTTAACCTACAATCTCTTGGTTCTCGAGGTATACGACTAGCGAAGAAAAACCCTAGTAGAGGATCAATTACTATCACCGATCCCTACTCTCGCTTGAAGATTTTCCCTGAGTTTAGTCAATGAGGCTGGAAATTTGAAGGTGAGGCACATGCCAAGTGGTGTCGTCGACTTAAGTCCACAATGCTTACGCAGCATCCCTTTGTGCTGCAAGTTTCAATCGGCGATGCATCACGTAAACAACAGAAACAACAGGTATAATACTCAAACATGATTAATATAGTTAACGTACAACATGATACTCATACAAGGTCTCAAAAAATGTTCCCTCCTCGCCATGCCATTCCTTCCAAGAAATCCTCCGAGCAAAGTTCCAAAAACCATCCGCAATCTCATCCACCACTAATTCTTCTGCAGCATCTCTGTCCTTGATCTTGCTAGCATAAAGTATTAGTACTCTAACATCTGAATTACTATTAATCCGTGGTGGCCTGGGGCTGCCGGCAAATGAAAGCAAAGTAAACCGAAACCGTCTAATGCATGTCCGTGTCAAAAAAACAATATCGAGGTCGCGAGGTCGAGTCGCCATCGCCAACGATAATTCTATCAAAAAAAACTAAAGCCCGACCCGGTGAAGTGATCTTCAACGCAGGGTTATAGTCGGTCGAGCAACCAATCGTTAACGAGTGTAATTGGTGTTCCTCAAGCTGGCTCCATGGTTGTGGTCCTCGAACAAGTTGCTCGCGGGATGACGGTTCTCTCCGCGCTTCTCGGCCGCACGGGTGGTCAGCTGGACGTCGTTTGTCTCTGTCTTTGTGCCAAAACCTCGGAGCGACGTCGTGTTCGCAATTGTCGGAGTAAGCGAGGCGGTAGCATGTCCAGCATAGTTAGGGAGAACGCCGTGGGCAGCAATGGGCGAGAGTTTTCCCGGGGCAACGTTGCCGCTTGATTTTCCCTTCTTCAGGATGCTCTGCAAGACGCCCTGAGCACTGGACCTACGAGAAGTCAGCATGGGGTGAATGCTAGTGATTGGTATGACTTACTTCTTGCGAGCCATAGCCTGGCGGCCACGGAACAACAGTGCCTTGTCCTCGTCGCTAGTCGTGGGAGACGACTTGTGCTCGGAAGAGTCAGACGAGATCGCTGCCATAGTAGCATCGATCACCTTCTGGTCCTCGTAGGGGATTGGCGCCTGCGAGAGAAATGATTCGGCACCACTGGAGCTGGAGTCGCTTTTCATCAAGCCCTCGGACATCGTAGCAGGCCCGAAACGGCTTCGACGAGCGACCGGGGGAGAATCAGTTAGCAACTCATAGGGGTCACTAGCCGGCTTCGTGGTCGCGACTTTCGTCTCAGGAGCTGCAATTTGAGAGACTTGGTCCGAGCTGGACGAATCTCCTGACCGTCCCTTGACTGGTGACGGAGGATAAAAGTCCTTGCCATCGAACTTGGGGAGACCCTTCTGAAGGTGTCGAGGTGTTCTACCCCAGTACATGTGTCGAGCTCGAAGTTCATCCTCAGTCAACTCGCGGCTGTATACGAAATCACCCGACGTGATCCCAAAGCGGTCTCCAGAAGAAGGTGCGTACACGCCAATAAGATATGGGGTACCAAGGTTGACAGTCGAGCGAGACTTCTTGAGGCAGGACTTCAACTCAGGCACAGGCTTGCGCACCGTGCCGTTCATCGTGCCGTTCGTTGAGAAGCCTGCATCACCTACAGAATTGGCGGTCGAGTTTGTAGCCGACGATGTCGAGGCATTTGCATCCTTTCGGGGCTGGAAAGGGGGTGCCAGTGCCGCATTGCGAGGAAGACTTGAGGCTTTGCGGGAGGCATTGTTGTTCCCATTTGGCATATTGGCAGCGCGACCAGCTACAGCAGCATCCGAATGAGCGTTCGTCGACTGAGTCTCCGCGACTGAACGAGAGGACGGCTTCGGCTTGCTTGCCTTTGCTTGAACGGTGGCTAGTTTGGCTGATTCGTCAGGCCCCTGGCGAGTTGGCAAGTCCGAGTCACCATCACTTGTCACTGGCGTCTTCGAATCCTTTGAGGCTTCGACGCTGTGGGAGATTGAAGACGTTGACTGAGCTTGGTCCTTCGCCCGTTCGAGGGGAGGATAACTTTTCTTCTCGAAGTCGAGTTGGCTTTCCAAGAGCTGCTGGAAGTGTTCAATCTGGTCGCTGTACGAATGAGCCTTCAATTTCATGTCTGGCTCGTTGATCTGGTGCTTGTTGTACTGCAGTTGATCCTCTACAAACTTCAGGGAGTGTCGCAGAGAGTCTATCTGCTTCTTAGTGATTTCGCTGGGACGGATCGAGGAAATCGGAGGCCCGAATCCCGGCAAAGCCTGCCCGAAATACGGAACACGTCCATGGGGGTATGGCATCTGAACCATAGGAAACTGTGCCTGATGAGGCGCCTGAGTAGAACCCTGGGTTGGCTGGGATGTACCGGGCTGGGCAAGGTGTTGCGACCCGCCTTGAGATGCCTGAGCCTTGGGGTCCTGCAACTGTGGCATGGGAACCTGAGGTGCTAGTCCTGGCGCAGGATGCAACGGCCGGGCAGCAATTGGGTGAAGTGCAGGGTTGAACACAGGTCCAAAGCCGGGACCCATAGGCATGACTGGGAATTGAGGAGGAGGCATTCCATAGGGGAAGCATGGCTGACCAGAGGGCAAAACCCACCGTCCGTTCCACCAGAAAGGTCTCGAATGGTCGAACTGTTCCGGGGGAGAAATTGGGAGGTTCTTGGGCTTCTCCTGGGTGTCAGCCTCGGCAGTCTTGTCACTGGTGGACGCCATAGCAGGCTTGTCGGGAACTGGCCGGCCAGGAAGCATCGGATTGTAGGCTTGAGGAGGCATGGCGTAGGCACCAGCCATGTTGACAGCCATTGGCAGCGGCATCATGGGATATCCTGGATGAGCGGGCATTATTGGGGGAGGCATACCCGGAGGGTATCCAGGAACGGCGCCATAAGGGAAGTAGCCTTGAGCAAAGGGGAACTGCGTCGTCTCGGATTGGTTGTTGCTTTGCGAGCGACCGGACGGCGAAGTGTCTCCCAGAGCTCGACCCTGGGACCATCCTCTTGCGGGCGAAGAGGGTCCTCCCTGGTTGTTGGGAACGATGCGACCACTAGCCGTCACTCGCACGTGTGTGGGAGAAACGACGGCTTTGTAGAACTTCTGGAAGCCTTCGTCTTTCTGAGCAACGGTGCCAGCAGGAGCACAAGCTGGGTGCACTTCGGTTTGCTCAGAGTCGGTTCGGCCACGATACTTCCACTCTGAACCAGTACCGTCGAGCTGGGGAGCAGCGGCGCGAAGTGTACCGGGAGTGTCACTGGAGACAGGCCCTGCAGGGCCACTGGCAATCCTCTTCGCGCTACTTGCAAGAGAATTGGCTTTGCTGACGTGCTCGCTATTACCGGTGTGCACACTGGTGCTCACGGAGCGATTGACAACGTAGTGACCTGGTTCGGGTAGTCGAATGATAGAGTCTTTGAGAGCACGGTTAGAGTGAAGAAGGGGTGAACGCCTGGACGGCTATGCTTACAGATCTCAGGAACCTCGCGAGCGGCTACTTTCAGACGTGGTAGAAGATCGCGTGGAGGCGGAGCCTTCCGGAGTCTCAGGACTTCAGCGGCAGAGTAGACGTAGTACACCATTTTGAAGAGTGATTGGCGAGGAAAAGGTGTTTCGTCTCACTTCGCGGAGGCGGATCAACAAATCAACGCAGAATCGAATTCGAGGATTCGTCAAACAGCTTTTCCTAGAACGAGAGAAGTCAATCGTTAGCGATTGCCATGTATGTCGAATCACAACTGCCTGATTGTGCCTTTTGCTATTACAAGGGCTGCACTGAGAACCAACATCCAGAGCCGATCAGGCAAGAGTCCGGAGTCTGATGGTGCGTCTTCATGGCCATGGAACGATTTTTGGAGTGCAAAAGGGTCCAAACAGTCAAGGAAGGCCAGATAATGGCAATGTGAGAAGGCTCGGTGCGGATTTGGAAGGCCATGTTCGCGTAAGAGGGTCGTGAAGGGGACGGAAGGAAAGGTGAAAAGTCAAGGGGAAGCTGAGGAGAAGGGAGGGGTAAAGGATGTTGCTTCCAACACAAACCGAAGTTGTGCAAGTGAAGCTTGAAGTAAAAGGGATGTTCTTGGATCGCTAGACGCAAGGACAGGAGACGGAGCTCCGAGAAGAGCGGGTGTGCAAGCTATCACACGAGGGGAAACCGGGTAAGGAAAAGTGAAAACTTACAGCGTCTAGAGACCAAGGAAAGGCAAACAGCAATTTGTATGCATACAAAGCCTGATTCAGGCTTCCAAATGAAGGCAGGTGAAGCGAGAGCTGGAGGATTCGCGAGCCGGGATAGAAAGAACGAGTAGGACAGGCGATTCTCGAGTCTCGACGACAAAGACCAGATGTGATGATGGCCAAGATGAATCCGCGATGGATGGAAAGCAGAACAAAACAGACGAAGATGAGAAGGAGAAAAGAAAGAAAGAAGAAAAGAATGAAAGCAGAAGGGGTAAAAAAGACAAGAACTTTTGGGCAAAAAAAGAGGCAAGAGTGAACTGCAAAAATGGCAAGAGGTAGGGTGGTCTGGTCAGGAGGTCTTGTTGCTTCCCGATGGTGGACGCAATCTGCCAGATGGCTCGTAGAAAAGTATCTGTGTCAGTCTTTCGCTTGCTTTTCGTCACAGCGCTCTGGACAGCTGGATTTCTCGAGATGATCCTGCTTCACAGAGGCGACGTCTGTAACACGACTAGGTACCCGGGTCAGTTTGTGCACGAAGCAGTCAAGGCCTGTGGCTAGCAACGGAAAGTTGAGACGTTTGAGACAGATTTGACAGGTCTAGAGAAATGAATTTCTCGTCGACCCCGGACTCCCCAACTGATTGATGCACCTAGGTCTCTTGAGAGACAAGGCACGGTAGGCACGCGACGCGATTGCCTCCCGAGCGATCACGAGTGGAAGCTGGATAGACAACGCAAGGGTGCAAAGGTAAGAGCTAGAGGCAGATAAGTATCTGGAAGTGGAAGTAGGAGCAGATTGTACGTGCCTTGACAGGAAAACAACGGAGGGCTAACCCAAGGCCCCAGTTGAACGTCGGAGGTAGGTTTGTAGGTAGGCAGGAAGAGTTCCACGAATGCTTGATGGGTTGCTTGTCGATTGGGACCAAGATTAGCGGAAAGAACGTAAAGGCTTCTTTGTGCGGGAATTCGAGAAATCTTCACGGGCGGAGATGAAGAGGGTTGAGAGAAGAAAAGAGAAGAAACACGGTGGGCAGGGCGCGAGAAATGTTTTGACAACAAGCCCTGGATTCTCACTTCTCTGCCAGCGACTGATTGGCGTAAATACAAATGGTATCAAGGGCAACGATACTTAAAAAACAAAGCACAACGGCCAATGGGTGCCAGTAGAAATATTCCCCTATGGGCATCGTGATAGCTTCAGTGCGGCCAGGCGAGGAGAGCCTATCAGAGAGGGGCAAAACATTGAGCCAGAGGTTGCTGCCTCAACCCAAGAGCCCGATTCCTTTGCATAATATCTCTAGCTGAGCCTTATCCTCCTCTGAGAGTTAATGCATCTCTGGAATATGCTGGCAGTGATACTGTCCAGTGCAGCCTTGTGCAGGCAGAAAAGGGGGAGGACGGTGAATGGACACTCATCGGCTTCGAAGGCAACACTCCCGCTACAGTGACTGACCAACTGCTTTTAGTCGCGACAAAGTGATTGATCCATCCAAATTGCAAAATATTGCCTTTTCTTCCTGCTGTTGCAGCCTTGTAGGTTAATCTCAGTCGCGCCTTCCAAAGTGCCAATCGGATTGATCCTCAACAATCTTGCCCCCAATCCAAGCGTAGGTCAGTGTTGCAGACTCAAAAATTTTCTCTCTTCCATAAACCGGACTCGTCGCGAGGGACTCAAAAGAGGACGTTCAGAAATGCAATCCTCGGTGGTTTCGAGTATTTCCGTGCTACGATGCGCAATAGCAGCGATTATTTATTCGCATTTGCTTGTTGTCTCGAATTTTTCCGTGCTCTCGCGCAACGGGAGGTCAACTCTTACTAGAAACTCTTCTCGAGGCAGTCATCGAATGGGATGCGTGTGCCTCATCTGGCCGATGCAGCATCGGGTACGTGTCTGAGGCTGTCTCTGGAAGAATCACGTTGGATAACACACTTGTGCAACCGTTCTCGTATCGCTTCTAGGTCTTTCGTCGAACAAGCAGATTTAAACGCTTCCGTCAGGACTGAGAGTCTCGCCCGATCCTTCAAATCACGGACATCGACGGTCTTCAAAGAATCCAAGGGCCCTCGCACATGCGGCGAATGGAGCTGGGCCAACAATGTTCGCGTATTGTCCACTTGAATAAGAAATAACTTTGCTTGACTGTCTCCGGAGACGATGTCGCTCCTCGTCAATTCGACCGGCATGAACAGCGTTGCCCGACTAAACAGCCAGGTCTTCCTACTCGACATTGGAGCTTTGGATTCAGTATTTGCCGAAGGCAGAACCATGTACCTTACCGTCTAACAAAAGTTCACAGAATGGAGTTCGATGAATTCCTAACCGAGGATCGTCGGGGCAGATCTCGACGATTTCCCCGAGATCTCGCAAAAGCGCGGGCTCGACACCTTCACAACGGGATGTTTGCGCTTGAAAAGGCTATGGGTCAAATAGGACCCAGCCGCTTCGTACCTCACACGATCAAGACGTCTCATGCTGATTGGGTCTACTGGCTGTGCCTCAGATCAGAACACTGCGGCTTGCGACGGATCTCTGCGCAGTTCAATCCAGAACCTCGCTCAACTTCGGCGTCACACCCGGGATAATAGGCGGGGAACGGAAGTTGATGTTGTCGGCGCAGAGAAAAGGTCTCTGCAGCTGCAGATGTATGCCACTGACAGGTCCCTGTACGTTTATGTACCCCGCCTCAATTCAACCACACCAACGTGTGGTCACTGGGTTTTGCAATTGCCAATTGGCAGATGCAATTCCACCCCCACCAAGACATCAGAACGTGGCAGCTAAGTCTGACATCTTGGGTGGTGTGGACAAGGAAGTGCTCTCGAGCTGACGATGAGGGAACCAGAGTGGAACGGCTCGGCCAGGGTCATTCAAGGCAAGCCGAGCGAGAAACGTCGTCCCGAGGCTCACATTTTGTGGTCCGGTATCGTGCCGGTCCGTGGTGCCAAGAGCAATGTCTCCGAAAAGTGTGGCAGCGTTGGAGGGTGGGATCACAATTGCACTTTTCGAAATGGAAAAAGGGTTGCAGTTATCATGGTGTTCTGTCCCAGGGAGCTGACAGCTCATCGCTGGCCCCATTTCACATGACGGTAAATGTCCAGATGTCAAGTGACGTCGAATTTAGCTGACGTCGGCGGCAGTGGACGAAGAGCTCCGCCAAAGCAACCCACATTTGCGACGAGGCGGGATCCTCGGTTCGAGGGAAAAGAGCCGTGGAACATTGCGCGGTTTATCATGCTTGGACGGCCCCTGACGACTTGGGCGATGAGGTGCAGCGCCGGACCACGAGAAACCCCACGAAAAGCCTCCAGCTGCAGGCCAGGGCACCCATTTATGTTACCGGCTTGGGTTGCATACGGGCCGCTGATAGGCTGTGCCGCCTCCGGATCCCTCGCTGGCCTGGGGCTTTGGGGTTTGCCGGCAAGCCGGTGCTGAGAATGCCTGTGCCAGAGCCCGTGCCAGCGCCCCGCATCCGTACCAAACCGTACCCCGCCGTTGTCACGGGCTGGAGGCTTTGTCGAAGAAGACCGGTCTGAGACCACCTGCTGAGGCGACTCTGGGAGAAGATGCGGGGGCAAGGGAGCGAGAGAGCCGCTCGGCGCTGCGGAGACGGTACGAATGGCTCTGAATGGCCTGTCGTCCGCTGAGGCGACTAGTTCATGGCCGAAGACGACACCTACTTAAACCTACGACGGGAGCCACCAATCTGGACTCGGCTATTAACACACGCTTCCGGCAAGGCCTCTCTCGTTGCGACTCACTCGATCCAAGGAAACGGGAAGCTCCCGATACACTCACAAAGCAATCAAACGCTTCATTTCATATATTCTACGACACCTCATCCTCTCTCCAAAGGCCCTCCTCCCACAAACCGCTACAATGGCCCCCCTCGTCCCCCACTGGAACCAGCCCTCTCACCCTGACATTCAGGAGGTCATCATCAATGAGGCCGAATTCACCTCCAAGAGCCTGTCCCGCGTGACGCTCCCTCCCTTCGCCGTCTTCGCGAAGCTGGAGTTCCCTCCTTGCACGCCTGCCGAGGAGCCCACCTACGCCACCGTTCAGATGGGCAAGAATAGCCACCTGAACCTGAACAGCGACCTTCTGTTCATCAATCACTCTTGCGAGCCGTCTCTCGTCAGTTGAGTCTAGGACGGAGCATGGATCCCGCCGTGTTGGGTTGGGAGGGTTATTTGGTTAACATCAGCGTCAGATCTTCGATGTGGGCAACATGAATGTGCTTGTTGGGCCTAACGGTCTCAAGCCTGGTGACGAGCTCACTGTGAGTCTTGACTCTCATATCACCTAGAACTTACATGATCGCTGACCCTACGACAAGTTCTTCTACCCATCTACCGAGTGGTTCATGGCCCAGCCATTCGACTGCCTCTGCGGCAAGCCCACCTGCCGCGGCCGCATCGCCGGCGCCCGCGACATGACCGAGGAGCAGCTCCAGGGCATCTGGCTCAACGGCCACATCATCGAGCTGCGCCAGGAACAAGCCCGCGGCCTCCTCCTCCTCCCCTCGCGCGCCGACTCCACCGTCCAGGCCCTCCAGGAAGCCGTCGTCCACGCCCAGAAAGTCGTCGACGCCGCCCGCCTCGCCCTGCAGACCTACACGGGCGGCTCGCGCCACGGCATTGCCCAGCCCGTTGCCAACGGCGCGCTCGGCAAGGTTGTCGGCTCGGAGCGTCGTGGCCCGACGTCGCGCGAGCTCAGCGGCGAGATGGGCGGCGATACCATCTGCGTTTGAGGAGGGACGTCCGGGATCCGATTGGTGTGGCTGCAGGCGTTGTTGCTGCTGCTGCTGCTAATATCAGGGATTCCGGAGGTCTGGACAGTAGATAGAACTTATACTTTACTTTCTATAGTAGGATGAAATTTGAGTCCAGTTTGGTGAGCATCTGCATACTCAGCGTGAATACGGTGGGTGAATGAAGACAAATCTTGGTGTTCTACGACCCATATTCATGTATGGATGAAACAAATTCGCATATAACTTCAAGTCTATCGGTGTATTCTGCTTTTCTACCAGGAACTTCACTCAGTATTACAACAAGCCCTCACACAACCCAAACCCCTTTTCCAACCCAGATCAAAACACCCAACGCCTCTACCCATCCCAAGAAAACACTCCCCTCCCAGCAGTATCTTACACTCTCCTACCTACCCCTCCTTCACATCCCCCCACCGACTCCACGCACTCCTCCCCTTCTCGCTGCCCGCGCCGCCAGCATACTTGGCCTCATCGGCCTCCCACTGCGCACGCTCCATCTGGCGACGGGCCAAGAAGGCGCGCACGAAGCGCCAGGCCTCGGTGTCGGCAAGGTTCCAGGCTTCGAGGGAGGCGCGCAGGCGGGTCTCGCGCGTGGGCTTTGTGAGGGCGACGATGCGGCGTGCGCGGTCGAGGAGCACGGGTTCAAGAGCGAGGGCTTCTTCTGGGGAGAGCTCTTTGGGGGGTTCTTCGGATGCGTCGTCTTTGCGGGAAGTGGACTCGTCCTTGGGCGGCGGGTTGATGGTCTTCTCCGTGGTGCTGTCGTCGTCCCGCGCCTTGGGCTGCTTGCGCTTAGTTGTGCGGTCGTCGTCGTCCTTGTGCGTCTCGGCGACGGGAGCTTTCGGGAAGGAGAAGCCGAAGCGCCATTCTAACTCGCGAGGCACCTCCGCCTCAGCGCTCAGCCAAAGGGCATGAGAAGCTGCATGCTCATCGGCGACAGCTTGCTTGAATCGCATGACACGGGCATCGCCCGAGACCTTCGAACCGAGGAGGTCCTTCGTGATGGCGGAGAGCCAGGGGTCGCGGGGAGACTCGCGGCGGATCCATGCGATGTCGAGTGTCTCGCGGAGGTTGGCAACCGAGGCCAGCGTCCAGGGATGTGGCACGGTGCCGAGGGCGTAAGCACGGGTCGAGTTGCGGTATTGTGAGGGCGTGCTGATTTTCATCGAGGTGGAATCAGCAACACATGGCGTGCATTTCTTCAGCTGCGGGGGACAAGACGACGGAATGGGGCTGTCGGGACACGAAGCCAGGGAATGCGCAAGCTTGAGAGTGTTGCTGACCATGACGGTGGTGTGATCTGGGAACGGCTTGAGCACTTCGATACCATCTGGGAAGCTGTTCTGCCATGCGATCTGCAGGTGTGCATTGATGAGCCGGTTCAACAATCCCAGACCTTTGGCCCGGCCATTCTCAATGCTTTCCGCGACCTTTCCATATTTCTTTTCAATGGTACTCTTGCTGTAGTACGCAAGTGATTTAGACGACGTATCGACCTTGAAGAAATCATCGGTAATGGCCACGACGAGGTCTCTGCTAAGCTTCATCGTCGGCGGCGACATGATGGAGCGTAGAGCTTTAGCAAGCTCTGTCGGCATGCTGGCGAACAGACCCTTGTCGAGATCCCTCCACCTCGTCAACTGCGGATAACCACCCCGTCTCAAAAACATCAGCAGCGGATCGTCGGCATTTCCCATGGGCAGCAGCGTATAGTGAGCCAGCAACCCGGCTCCCATAGCGTCCCATGCCAGCCATCTCATTATTTCAGGTTGCAGCTCCTGGTGGATCTCAAACCTCAAGAACTCCTCGTACAAGGGACTTTTCATCGCCTCAGAGGGTCCGAGGATGATGGGTCGGAAGCCCTGCGCCCACCAAGCCCGTCGCCAGGTCAAAAGCAGTTCGCTCTCAGCATCCTTCTCGTCCCTGGACTTCTTCACCGTGGCATCGTAGTAGCAGTATATGGGCGGTCGTTCAGGTAGCGGCGGCAGCATCACGCGCTCCTCGTCCAGCGTCGCCGAGCTCGAAAAGGGCGTCGACAGCCACTTCCAATCGGCCCACCATGACGATCCAGCGTAAGTGTCGTTCTGCTGTCGCGGAGGGGGATGTGTCGGCTGTCTGAACGGATTGAGAACGCTTTTTGAGAGGGAGTCCCCGATATTCTTGACGGTAGGTTTCCTTTCGTGGTAGGTGTTGCTCAGGCTGGGTGTTGCTGGGATGGCCGATGGGAGCGTCGAGATAGCGACAATGGCGAAGATACAGACCCCGACGAGAAGCGTCGTAACCCGGCGAGAGCCAAAACGTCTTATCCGAATCGGACGTCCGAAGATCGCATACTGCTTAGGCATCTTGCGTCGCCGTCGTGGCCGAAGAGGCCGTGAATAATGATCGGGAAACGGAGGGAGGCGCAGCAGCCCGGCCAGGTGTCCAAGGCCGCGCGGGCTTTGAGAAGAAGGGAAAGTGGCAGGAGAGCGCCAGGCGAAGAAAGGCTCCTATGTCATCGCTTTCGCGTGCCTGAGAGCTGGTAAGCGGCACAGGCAGGGTATCCTTTCGAGTCGCCGTCGAGGTTGATTCCGGTTCAGCCGCAAGTTGCACTTTGGAGGTCTGAGGATCAGCTGCAGTCTTTTGTTCTCTCCTTTTTGCGTGGGTCGATGTGAGACGCGTGTTACCTAATCATCCAGGTCGATCGTGAGGGGAAGGTCCAGGGGCAGGAATGCGGGGGAGAGTCTCAGCCATAAGGCATCGAATATTGGTAGCATTTTCGGGACTCTGAAGACATAGCAGCATCTACTTGCAAGAGATAGTTGTCTAGGAGAGGAGACTATTTGCGCGGCACTTACACGAGTTCGAGACCATCGCCTTATACGAACCCCACTTGGCCAAGCTGACTAGAAGTCTGGGGTACCGAGGCCTGGTCGTTTGGGGCCAAGCTTGATAAGGATATCTTCTCAAAAATCGATTGAATGTTGAGTCTCGTTGGTTAAAAATGCTTGTGCGGTGCCAGTGAGCGTTGGTCTGAAAAGATGAGATACTCAGCTAGATCCTCAGGCACCCATGCAGTCATCACAATCGGCAGGCACGCTCAAAAACAGGCTCTATCTATCACGTGAGCAACTTGCTCCTTCTCTCTGCCATGTTCCATCCTAATTAATCCGTTCAGGCCAATCATTTAAGTGATTTTTATATATTGTTCTGTCGAGGCCCAAACAGCGCGGAAATTCTCGTCAAGTCATTGGCTACTTATCATTATGCAGCACTTCTCGCAAACGGCTCACTATCAGTGTCCTGCAGGGGCGTCCCCAGCCTAAGCTCTAGTCTCCCGTTTTTGCCCTGAAGCGGCTGGCGCGCCACCTGTGATTGGCCATGTCTCGGATGGTTCGCGGATCCCAGATGGTTTGCATGAACCTGCAATCCGGGGTGGTCGTCCAAGAAATCCAAGATGGTTTTCCATTGTGATTGTAAAAGGAAATGATGTACAGCATTCCGAATGAGCTCGCCTCAGGGTAAGGCCCAGTGGTATATTTAACTGTCGTCATTTCACTCTGAGTGGAGGAAATCCTAGAACGCGGCGTGTTTCCTCAGCAATGACCTACCCTGAAGTAGCCACTCGCACATTCGTCTGAATTGGAAAGCGTAATGTCTGCTCGAAACGGAAGACTTGGAGAGAAGTTTGAGTTTTTCTTTTATAATTATTTGGGAAATAGTTGATAGGTCGGAACTTGGAATATCGAGTCCCCCTCTGTACGTGATGATAAGACATGTTGTGCTGATTTGAGCTTTGTCAATGATTGGCAAAGCTCAGTTGATGCCCGGGATTTCTCTTTCGGATCTCCCCTGGATATTATCCCCTTCATTTATTTTCTGAAAATATGCAGTCGCCCTTCATCTATCCATCCAGCTCCCTCTTCCGTCCAAGCCAAAGCGTGACTCCATCCCCAAGATAACACCCTCCAAATCACACCACTTACAGAGTAGTGATCCTCTATCTCGTGGGGGACAACCGCCACCTCTCGCATTGTCTTATCATCTTTTTGCCCGAAGTACTTTAATAGTCACCTGTTTTTGTAGATATTGTCGAGCACCCTCCCATCAGTGCTGAGGTCTAGTTGCCCTACAATGTACAGTGCCGTTCGCGGAGCGTCTCGGACTCCGTCAGTGGCCTGTTCAGCCGTTTCCAACCAACACCCATTGCACACTGAATTTCAACGTCGAACTTGCCCGTTGTGGTTGGTTGTGGCCTAGCTGTCATCAAGGTACACTTGGCAAGACGAAACTTTCCGAGCAAGCCGCTGAATGAACCGGCGCATCATCTCTACTTACTTCGTCTTTCTCACAAAGACCGCTCTGAAAGTGCTAAGCCTGGCGCTTGAATCTCAGTGACACTAGCTTCATCAAATCACCTGTGAGATTGCCATTTACCCAGTCTTGCCCCATGTTCCAAAAGCACGACAGGTAGTCGTTGATCTGCCTCAGAGCACCAATCGAGAACATCACAAACCAAAAGACTCAATAACTCATTATTATGCATCAGCATTATCATTTGTTAGCTAGTAGGCTAGGCCTGGTCATGGCCCATCCCAGTCTCAATGAGACATCTATCATCCCAGTCCTGGCACCGTGGGTCTAGATTCTGTATATTGCAAGTCTACGATTCGTCCTCACTCTATCGCCATGGGAAACGTAGGAAAAATAAGAAGACGCTTTTCACCCTCCCTCTTCTTTTTTTTGGTGGTGCTTGTGGAAAATTCATGGTATCCGCCGTGAGCCAACTCCCAGTCGTCACATGCTCGAAACCCCTCAATGAAGAGACGCAAGTGTATGTGGCGCATTTGAGTTGTATGGTTTTGTGTATAGCAATAGTGTAGAAACAAAGAGAATCCAGGAAGAGAAACGCGGCTCCGTCTGCGCTGCAAGGGAACTCCCGTACCAGGTTTCACATTGCTGCGACCAAAGCGGCCATCCATCCCCCTTTCATTCATCCTGTTCTCCAAATTCCCGCATGCGGGTAGTCAAATGCCCTGTTGGGTATTCAATTGTGAGAAATGGGTAGTATCAAAAAAAGAAAAATGCAAGGCCAGCAGACTGGGGCATGGCCGATTTGGAAATGCAAGACTTGAACCCCCAAGTAACTCCAATAAAATTCGACTCATCATATGGAAGAAATGTCGCGGCTCGGTACCTTGGCCATCGCGACATCATCTAAAGGGCACTGGAAGCACAGCGGGGGCTTTCAGGAATGATTACCGACAACTGTCGAGCCCGAATCTCCGACAAAGGGCCTAAACGCCGGAATGTGCTAGTTGTGGTTCGTTTCGTATGCATGGTTGCATGGTGACTGTGACTCGTCGCCGTTCTGAAGGTGGTTTTCTTAGTTGTGCTGGAAGAGGACGCTAATCGACTCGCCGTGGTGGACGCGACGGATGGCTTCGGCAAAGACGGGCGACACGTCGATGACCTCAAGTTTGGGGCATAACCGGCAGTTCTCGGACTGGGGGACTGAGTTGGTGACGAGAATCTTGTCAATGGCCGAGGCGTTGAGTCGGGCAATAGCGTCGCCGCTGAAGACACCGTGGGTGAGGAGCGCATAGACCTTAGTAGCATGCTCACGCTTCAGCAGCTTGGCAGCTCGGGTAATGGTGTTTCCCGTATCGATAATGTCGTCGACCAGGATGCAGACACGGTTCGCGACGTCACCAACTAACATCATGCTGGCGTTGCGCTGCTCGGTGAACTTTATGGGCCGGCGTTCCTAGGGTTTCATGAGTCTTGAACAAAGGGGGATTGCATTATGATTGTCAATTACCTTGTGAATCAACGCAAAGTCCATGTTGAGGGAGTCTGCGATGAGCGTTGCGCGCTTGGCACCACCGGCATCGGGGGACACAACGACGGCTTCCTTGTAGTTGGGGATGTTGGTCTTGATGTAGTTTTGGATCAAAGCCTTGCCGTAGAGGTTGTCAACGGGGATATCGAAAAAGCCCTGGTATTGAGGGTCGTGAAGGTCCATGGTGATGATGTGGTCGGCGCCGGCGCAAGTGAGCAAGTCGGCGACCAAAGTGCCGGCCTGGGCAACCCAGAGTTTGTAACCGGGCTTGGGCTGGAAGAAGTTGACATTGTTAATGTTCTCGTAATCGTGCGTGGTGTAGCTTGTGTGGTGGCTCTTTTGCGACGAGGTCGAGCTCTCTGCGTGGTGGCCGCGGCCGGCGGCCGAGCTGGCGCTGGAGATGGTGTCGGTGCGCCTGGGGAAGTAGTCGCCGTTAGTAGTAGTGCCGTTGGTGCCATTGGCGCCGTCCTGGGCGAAACCCGTCTTGGCCAGCTTCTCAGAGAGGTTGTTAACGCCATTGAGAAGACCAGCCGACCTGGGCACGCCGGGACGAGGCGTGGCGGGAACGCTCTCAAATGTATAATCCTTCTTTGCGTTGTCGGAGGACTGGGTCAGCGGGGCGCCGGCTTTGTTGTAGGGCCAGTCGGGCTGTCGCGAGTAGGGGAACAGAGGGATGACGGCGGTGACGCGTTTCGCAGAGCCAATCTTGCAGGCGGAGATCATAATGCAGAGGTCGATGAGGTTGTCGTTGACGTTGCCGGAGCCGGACTGGATGATGTAGACATCCTTGCCACGGACCGAGTCTTTGATCTCGCATCGGCTCTCGCCGCCCGAGAATTTTGACAGGACTCGGTTGCTGGGCGGCAGACCGAGCATGCTGCAAATCCGCTCGGTGAGCTGGGGGTGGGAATTGCCTCCCAGGATGACAATGTTGCGGACCATGGTGGGCGGTATGGCTCGGAGGGTGAGCGGCCGAGGTCGAGGAGGTTCGGGATGGACGAGGGAAAGTTTTCTGCGCGGTCAGAGACAGCGATCCAGCGGCGGGGTGCGGATCGCGAAGCGCAAGCGAAAACCGGATTCGGAGCGGTACGGGAGGCAGGGATTCGCGACGGGAGCGGACTCAGGGGGCTCGGCAGGCCGTCGTCCAGGTCGACGATGCTTCGGGATGAAGAGCAACTCGAGGGAGAGTCGAATTGGAGCCGAGTCGAAGAGTTTGGGCGCAGAGCCGGCGACGAATTCTTTTTCAAGGACCCGGCGGGTTCTTCCAGCCAGATGGCGGGCGGTGCCAAGTGGAGTGGGGGGCGTCGTTTGGCGGCGAAGGTGGAGGAGATGCGAGACGGGATTGGGCTGGAAATATGCTGCGGTGCGAGCGTGGGAGGGTGAGGTGGGAATGAGACAGGCAGAAGAAGGATAGGCCTGTTCGAGGGTTGCTGGGCTGGCTGGGGGAGCCTTGGTGAGGTGCAATAATGCCTGTGCCGCTGGAGGGTGAGCCAGAGTCGACGTCAGAGGCTAAGAAATGCCGACAGACTTTTTTCCTGCCGCGAGGAGAAGCGAAGCCGGAGGTAGACGGCCTGGTCTGGGCGTTCGTTTCGTTGCGTGAACCGTGAACCAACAGAGCAGCGTTCACAGGACGTCCATCGTGGCGATGCGGTGAGATCAGGAGATGTGAAGGAGCACAAGTTGGAGAGGAGGGTCTTCGGCAGAAAGGGAGGATGAATCCACGGACGGCCAAACGAAGACAGCGCCGATGGGATGGATGGATGGGCAAGCGCAGCCGTTTAGTTTGTCGTTCTTGCCCAGGCTGAGTCAAGTCGGGGGCGACCAGAAAGAAACGGTTTGCATTGCTGCCCGGGCGTTCAGGTACAGTTCTACATACAGTACGGGCTACTGTACGGATTTCATTTCATGCGCCGCCAGCACAACGAGCCAGGCACCTCCGCCTCCTGCTTGGCTGGACCCGACAGGCGGAAGCAGCTGAGCTTCTGCAACAGGAGAACAAGAAGCAAAAACGCGAACCTGGTGCAGATTTCATTCAGGCCCTGGTCGCCGCCGCAGGGTCTCGGCTGCATGACAACCAACTCGGACAGCAAGGTGGGGGGCAGCTCCAGGGCCTGTGACGCTGGAGGACGCCCGCTAACTCGCTGGAGAGGAGGGGCGACAGTGGACAATCTACTGGGGACAGGGCTCTGGGGAGGGGCAGCATAGCGGTCTGCAGCCACTCACAGCGAGGCTTTTGGCATCTGGATGCCCTGGCCCAATCTTTAGCATCGCTGGCCGTGTGAGAGTCCGATTTTTCTTCGCTCGTCTTTTGGCTGGCTTGTGACTGGTTGGTGACTGCGCTTCATCTCCCGTTGGAACTGACTGATTTACTAAAGGGTGTTCACGAGATCAAGACAGACTTCTATCAAGTGGACTGATCTGGGTAGTAGCGTAGAGCGAGGTCGGTATCTGAGGCACTTACTGGACCTGGCCTTTTTCATGGACAAGGAAGCGTGCATACAGGTTGGAGATACATTTATAGAAGGTTGCAGCGGTCTAATACCCGAATTCGAGAGAACCACCTGGAGATGCCTGTCACAACGACAGTACCCCTCAACTCTCCAATCGGTGAATGAGTCACGAATGAAGCATCATCAGGGCTGCGATTCTCACTCACGCAATTGCTTCAGCCGCCACTTGCTCCCCAATTTCTTGCTGGCTTGCCGCGGCAGAGGCTGTAAGAAATGATGCCATCGCACAGCGGGAGGGTTGCAGCGCTCCCTGATTGGGCCTCTGCATCTCCCCCAGTCCCAGCAGCTCGAGATCGCGTCGCGGGGTCCAGGTCCCTAAAATTTGGGTCTTCAATACAGCACAGAAAAAAAAAAAATCTCAAGCCCGGGATTTGCAAGCGTCAATACGTAAGAACGTCAATACTAACTCGTACTGGTAACCGGTCACGCAGAGCCTTCTTTCACTAGCTTCCATCAAGAAGCAAAGCTGCCCGAGCTTGTGAGCTTCAGTTCCGCCGACGCCTCACGCACCCAAGCCACAAGCCACAGCGGTAGCTGAGTCATCCACCAGCACCAGCACTTGCAGATTGATTTTTGGTTGGCTGCTTTCTCTCTCTGCAGAGCCTCAACCACATCATCGTGATAGCTTCACTCCAGCATCTTCCGACCCGGTTCCTTCCTTGGTCTTACATTCCCTCATAATGAAGGTCCTCGAGTCACAATCTGCTGTCCTCAGCAACTACGAGGTCTACCAGCATCTCGTCGACCAGCGAGAGCGGTACAAAAAAGCCAACAAGCGGCGAGGTCCTCCAAATCTCGAAACTGTTGTCCGGGAGGTACGCCATCTCATTTATTTCCTGCTCAACATTCTATTTACATGAGTCTAACTTGGCTAGTTGCTCCAATATCTTCGAACTTCTCCCAATCCTCTCAGCCAGCAGCCTTTGACCTACTCCCCTTCCTGCATCACGGCCCTTCTTGAGCGCCTGCGCCCTTACAGCCTCGCCAAGGGCGAAGTCGTCATGATCCTCAATCTCCGTCCAGCTTCCGTTGCCGCTTTGAACACCGTCGTCGAAGATATGTCTGAGCGGTTCACCGATGAGCAGCAGGAGGCCATCGTAGCCGCTGTCGCCGACGTTTTGGGCACTTTCCCGCCTGAACAGCAAGGCGAGAACGGTGACCAGGCCGAAGAGGACGTCGAAATGGCCGACGAAGCTGCGGCATGATCTATCTATGTCCTACCGTCGTCGCCGCCGCGTGGAAAGACGCTCACATGAGTACGCACCCACCCATGTTGGATTGTGCGCCCTTAGCACCCAGCGCGGTCTTGCACATGTCCTCGAACGCCATCTTCAACAGCTCCCCGGTCACTGCCGAACATTCGACATATCGGTCTGCCCGCATGGTTTGCGCCACTTGATACGCTTCCTGCGGGTAGATAATCCCGTTCGGATCCTTCTCCGACCTCAAGTCTCGCTTCAGACCCAGCACAATGAGCGGCAGGTCATCGTAGCGGGGGAGAGACGTCTTGGCTTCGTTGATCCACTGTCACCCTAAGTCAGACAAGATCCTTTAGTCTATACAAGAGCATGCAGGCGCACATATCGGGTCATGTTGATCAGACTCAACCGCTGGCTGATGTCATAGCAGATCGTCACCACATCTGGGTCCAGCGTGCGCCAGTTTTCGGGGCTGGAGGTGTCAAAAAATTCGAAACGATATGGCGTGCCGTTGAGCTTGATTTCAAAGATGAATGGCTGGTCAATGTCGCGCAGCATAGGGATGGGGTTGACGTTCTCGCCAGCACTGAGTCGTCTGCCGGGAGTCTCATGTTAGACCGAGAGATGGATGAGTGCGATCATAAGAGGGCCACTCACGATAGAAACGTCGTCTTACCGCACTTTTCGTCGCCTAAAAGCAGAATTTTGACGACTTCAGCCTCCATTTTCACGGCTACTGGTGAAATCACTGATGGAGAGTCTTTTTCAATGAGGATGAATGAAGTCGGTCCATGTCAGATTTATGAGCAATAGCAATGTCAAATACCTTAGATAAAGCTGTCCCTCACATGTCGCTGTGGCGCAAATACCACGCCACAGCTACTAGCCACATTTGGGGGCACTCGTGAACTTTTTCCATCTCCCACTCTTTCGTACGGGCACTTACAAGAAAAATATCCACCAAGCTACGAATTCACTTATGAGACCTTTCTCTCAGAGTCTCGGGCGTAGAACCTCCGTCCGTGCTCTCGTTTTATCCTGCGGACGCAGTTTGTCACCTTCCTCAACGACCTGTCGCAACGTTTCCTCATCAAGTGGTGAGTCGAAGCCCCGACGGCCTCGATACAGCGACATGGCTAGCGAAGCCAACAAGTACAACTCCTGGACGAAGACGGGCCTGATCCAGCGAGTCAAGGAACTCGAGGCCGAACTACAAAGCCGGCCAGCGCCGCCAGCACCAGCATCAGCACCAGCATCAGCACCAGCGCCAGCACCTCCTGCAACTCAAACTCAAGATGAACCTTCAGAGTCGCCAGTGGCTGCAAAGAAAGCCAAGCCTCCTAAAGGGAAGCGGAAGATGGACCCCTCCAAGTACGCGACTCGCTTCATTGCACTGAAGTTGGCATACTTGGGCAAGAACTACGGTGGTTTTGAGTTCTCTTCCTCGGGCACGCTGCCATCTATCGAGGAGACACTCTGGAATGCGTTGACCAAGGCGTGTCTGATCTTCCCGGAGGACGAGCGAGTAGTGGACTTTGAATGCTGCGAGTACTCCAAGTGCGGACGGACAGACCGTGGAGTGAGTGCCTTTGGCCAGGTCATTGGACTTCGGGTCAGGAGTAATAAGCCCCTTGGAAAGAAGAAGCAGAAAAGGAGCCAGGAGAACGGAGAGGCTATGGCCATCGACAGTGCAGAAGGCAAGGGGAGCGAGGAGCAAGCTGAAGAAGAAGTCGAAATACCCTTTGATCCCATAAAAGACGAGATCCAATACCCGCGCGTCCTCAACCGGCTCCTACCACCAGACATCCGCATCCTAGCCTGGTGTCCAAGCCCTCCGCCAGACTTCTCTGCGCGCTTCTCATGCCGCGAGCGCCAGTACCGGTACTTCTTCACCCAGCCGGCCTTCACTCCCGATCCCTCTGCCCTCAGGGACGGCCAGACGCTCAAGCCCGGCTGGCTGGATATCGAGGCGATGCGTGACGCCGCGCGGCGCTTCGAAGGCGAACACGATTTTCGCAACTTCTGCAAGATCGATCCCGGCAAGCAGATAAACAACTTCAAGCGTCTCATCTACGAGGCTACTATCAACGAGGTGCCCGACGTCGCCTCTGCGCTGCCTTACCTCAGCAGCCCACGCTACGCTGCCGACCCCTCGAATCCTGGTGCTGGTTATCCTAAGGTATACGCCTTCACGGTGCGCGGCTCGGCTTTCCTGTGGCACCAAATTCGGCACATGGTTGCGATACTGTTCCTCGTAGGCCAGCGACTGGAGGACCCGAGCATCGTGTCTTCATTGCTCGATGTTGAAGCAAACCCCTGCAAGCCCAACTATGTCATGGCCGATGAAGTGCCTCTGGTGCTCTGGGACTGTGTCTTCCCCGGAGATGCGGCGGCACCAGTAGAGCGGCGCGAGAATGCGCTCCAGTGGGAGTATCTTGCGGATGAGGATTCATCGGCGCAGGCGAAAGTTGGCCCCTTTGGTGCCATGGAGGGCCTGTGGGCTACGTGGCGGGAGAGGAAGATGGACGAGTTGCTGGCAGGACAGTTGCTGCAGCTCGTTTCAACACAGGGGCGCGAGAAGAACGGCGATGGTGCGGTTACGGCTGCCACTAAGAAGAATAGCCCAGTGAGCACACTGGTATACGACGGCGGCAACGGGGCGAGGATGGGCGGACGATACGTGCCTATTATGAAGAAAGACAAGCTCCAGTCTCCAGAGGAGCAGAATGAGAGGTACGCAATCCGCAAGGGATTCGCTGGATCAGAAGACATGCGGCAGCAAAAGGGGTTTGGGAAGAAGAAAGGAGACGATGCCTCCATGGCAGATGAATAGACATAGACGCCGTGCATTGGCTATTACCTCTAAGCTCTTACACGAAAATTAAAGCTTTCCAAGGGTATATTATTACTTTTCCTCCATCCTCCCCTCGTACAAGCATTCCCTCGCACGTCTCCAAACCTCCTCCACGATCTTCCGCCTTGGCAACAACCCCGGAAACACCACCACAACGTCCTCCTCGCCCTCCACAACCACAACCAAGTAATACCGGACCTCGAACCCACGGAACGCCTCATTGACGAAAACATCGCGAATCTTCTCCGTAGGAATAAACCGCGTCGCCGTCGCCGCCAAATAACTCGTCGAGCTCTCCCGCGTCTGCACGCCCAGCCCACGCAACACCAGCAGGCTCTCCTCCGCGTAGCCCTTGCGGCTCATCAGCCACAGCAGGCCCAGCGACGCAGGGACGAGGATGGGCAGCGGCGCGTGGGCGGCGACGTGGGCGAGGAGCTGTGCGAGGGGGGTGCGTTCGTAGGCTTGGAGTTTGGGGGGCGGCGCTGGGAGGGGGAGCTGGGCGAGTTTGGCGTGGAGGAGCAGGATGGTGAGGGTGGTGAGGAGGATGCGCGTGAGGACGATGAGGATGCGGATGGGGAGGGCGAGGGGGCGTTGCGTGGTGACGGTGAATTCGGCGGTGGTGGGCGAAGGCCGCCGGGTTTCGAGGCGCTGAGCCGTGGCGAGCATTATGGCGGTTGTGATCGTAGTTCGAACCGGAGATGTTGGAGGATATGTAGTTCGTGACGTTCGAATTGTGGGAAGTCGTGATCAGTTGGAGTCCATGATGATGCTTCAGGATATCATTGGTGGAGATATCAGAAGAGTATTACGAGGCTTGCCGATTTTTGTCTGTCGTAGCGTGTTGAGCCGGCCAGCAGCAAGAAGATTGTAGCGACTGAAAGATGTAGTTGCGAGCTCTGGCTGGTGTTGAACTCGCCAGCACAAGCTCCCTGCACGAGCCCCCACCAGCCACCCCACCAGCCACAGACCATACCAATGCTATATAAACTGCCTTAAGTTGCCCAATTCTCGACTGTAATGGTCCAACGGCGAAAACCCTCAACCTAGTCACTTCAACCCACCCCGACCCCGTAAGCTCCCCCTCGCCGCGCCCCGCCCGAACGCCGCGGTGGCCGCCCACTCGCGCAGGAAACTCGCGATGCTGGTATCTTGCGGCCTTAAGCACTGGAGATCACCCTTGAGGGAGGTTTCACTCTGCAGAGAGCTCTCCCCCGTCGCGTGGCGGGCGGGATCACGATGTGCGAGGGGCTCAGGTTGGTGTTGGAGGGATGGAGGATGTTGACGCTATCTTTTTGCATTTTAGATCAATTATCAAAAATATTCTGAGTCGATAGAATTGTTCAGAGGGATCGCTTCAATTGATTTATCGTCTTTTTGGGCCCTGTTGGCACTCCTTTGGTGCCGTTCGAACCCCTCCACCGATGATTGTGTCTTGGTGGTGCGCCCGCAGATGAAGCCATCACCAGTCAGTCAGTCAACTAACACAATCACATCAATAACGTTGCCCTCATGCAAAATGGTTAAAACCAGACCAGCAGATATCATTTCAATGTAAATAATAATAATTCCCTTCTCAAATTTCCAAGTTCCAGTAAATCCTTCCAAATCCATACAGCAATCGGTCACTCCGTTCCCTCACTCGAACAAGTATGCCGCGAGGCAACATTGTATAACCCATCACTTGCACACTTGCGTCTGCAATTTTCACATTTTCCACTGCTCCTCGTGTGTTCATTGCAGTTTCGTCCTTTTCCAATGCCCAGCATTTTCGACCTGACCCCCCAGGTCGCACGCTCCCATCATCAATCGTGAAGTAAAAAACAAAAATGGGGTCGGAAGAAAAGAGAAGGGAGATTTGTAAAATGGAACATAAGGTTCCTCGGACAAGCTTCTCGGCTAGTCCGAATAAGAAGAGAATACGGTCGAAACACCCAATCTGCCGCTGTTGATGCCAATATGTTGCTCTTCTGTATCCGTCATGTCATAAAAGTCTCGTAACAATGTCTAGCGCCTGTACCGCAAGGATTGTGAAGAATCCAAGTTTGAAAGAGACTTGAAAAAGAACCTCGTCTCTACCTTAAGTATATGCACCGCTCCTCCAAGATAAACCTTCGTGTGGCTGATACCACAATGCGAAACAAGAGGTGAAAGTTCAATCAAAAATGCTTAACCGCCAAAAATGCTAGTTAGCTGGAAACCCCAGCTCACGAAGAGAAACAACAATCTAAAGCCACAATCTGCAGAGCTTGATCCAACTCAAAGGGTAAGATGGATGAAGTTGGTCAAAACAATTGTGTCGTCGTTGGCGCTCATGATATAGAACGGACTGCGTTTCGCAAGTCGATAATTCAGTCGCAAAATGCACTGATTGACAGGATTCTGACTTAAGGAGAGGAGGGAATAGAAAAAGATCTGCCGTAAATGCAACCGCTTTTACCCGCACAGAGACCCCTAAATCAGCTCGCTCTTGTCAAGGCCCGTTATCATGTTCGAACGCGAGTCCATGGGAGGTCGCGGGACCTCCGTGTTATACATGATCGGCGGAGACTTCAGTCCCATGGGCATAGAGGGGACACTCTCGTATGGTGCCTCGAAGTTTGGCGACTTCATATTTCGAATGTCTCGTCGGCTGCGACTGGCTGATCGGAGACGCTCAGTTGCCTTCGAGATGCGTCCCGAGATGCTGCCAGTGTCGCCACCAATACTTCGGCCCCGGCTGTGATTCTTGCTGGCAATGATCTGGGCTGGGGCCTCAAGACCGTGCTCGGGATCGGAGCCCTCGTCATCGTTCATAACGATCTCAATCATGCCAGACCCAAGAGCGCCTCCATTGGCCTGACGGCCGGGAATAGGTAGGGGTGCCGGGGGAGGAGGCGGTGGCATGGCAAGATGCTGGAACTCCTGGAGGACGTTGGCCGAAGGAGGCGGAGGCGGAGGTGGCGGGCCCGGCTCTTCATTGGATCGGCGACGTTCGCCGTCTTCATCAATGCCCTGCAGGCCTCCTTTGCTGCGCCTCTGTCGGAAGTTCTCAGAGGGGTCATCAGGTATAGGAGCTGACATAGACCGAGGAATCATGGGGCGACTAGGAGGTTGATACACAGTCGAGGGAAGGAGTGTAAGGAGGTTACCGCCTTGGTCATTTGCCGACTCCCTATCGAATGAAGCTCGGGGAGGAGATTCGGGGGATGATTGTCTTTGGGAAAAGCCAGCGGGGACCCGAGGAACCTCTGGCCTTGAGCTTTTATCGGGGCCACTGTCGATGACCAGACGCATAGCCTTCGGGGTCGCCGGAAGGCCAACGGACGGGCCTCCTCGAGCATACATGCTCCTCGGTGGCTCAGTCGCACACCGTTCAATCTCATCAGGCTCAGGGTCAGCAGCCTCGACGCCGATCCGGAACTGGGGAGAAAACATGTCGGGATGAGGGATCGATGGTGCCTGTGGGCGTTTTGCCAATGACCTCCGGCGCTCTTCAAGTTCACGGGCTGCCATATCCTTCTTTCGCTGTCGCTCATCCTTGACCTTCCGCAGATCTCCAGCATGCTCAGTTGAAGCAGCCCGGCCTCGGAAGGTGAGAGGTGCAAGAACGTCGGCAGCCTCAGAATTGGCCCGGGCACGGCGGCTGGAAGATCGTTCTCGTCTGCTGAGAGTTGGCGATGGAAGGCCGCGGCTCCTGCTGTGCTTAGCTCGGAACCTTTCCCGAGCTTCCATCGCCGCTCTGAGATCTTCTTCATCTTCGGAACCGTCGAAGTGTTGAGTTGATGCCGTTGTCGGTATTTGGGGAGATCTAGATCGACCGACAGATTGATCTCTAGCCCTTCCATTGCCTTGAATATCCAGAGCAGGTGGGCGATGTCGGCCCCGACTCGAAGTACGGCTCGAAGGTCGGAACACTTTGGAATCACCCTTCCGAACCGTCGCGGGTTCCATCATCTCGCTGTGTCTTGGAGTGCTGAGGCTTATTAAATCCTCGGGGGACATAGGAAGGGGCGAGGTAGGGGATCTTTTTCGCTGGTCATATTTACGATCTTCAGACACATCGCGGGATCGGGTAGACCTGTCCAAGCTAGAGTGTCTGCCGCGAGATCTCTCCCTGCTGGCATGTCGGCTCTGTTCCCGACGAGAGTATTGAGTAGCATCGAGGCTTCTGATGTAATCCTCCCGCTCTCGAGCCCTTGCTTCCCTTGCCTGTCGGTTACGAACGCTACGAGCAACACTCGAGGCAGCCGAGGTCACTGAGCTTGCAACAGAACCAGGGCCGCGTCGGCGAGAAGGCCAGTGGAAACGAGCCGATGAAACAGCAGACGGCTCAGGAGATGTGACGTCTTCCGGCTGGGCCAAAGCAGCCAGCTGGAGGTTCACGCCCTGAGGGATGCGGTTGCGAGATCCATTGTAATTTTCGCCTTGTCTATCCTCCATCTTCATCATAATCCTTGTGTCAGGTTCAGGAAGGTCGCCTGAATCTTCTGTGAAGTCGGAATTTTCGCGCATCATCATCGGACCAGCCGTAGCAGCACGCTGAAGACTAATGCCTGCAGCCATGCTATCAAAAGAGCCAGAGGTGGCACGAGAGTGCCCTCGCTTCCGGACCGAGCGGTTTGATGGCTCCGAAGGCGCATAGTCATCCCGATCAAGATCAGCAGGCATCTCACCGATCGAGGGCAACCGATCTCGGCTGAAGCCTCCACCTACAGGTCGTGCAGTAGTCGGAGTGTTGAATCTGTTTCCAGCAGAGGTCTTGATGTAGGGTGTCTTAACTTCGACGGCAGTCTCTGGTCCTGCGGGCATGGGAGTCCTGCCGTCATCATCAATGGCGGAGCGGAACTTATCGTTCCGATTCACATCGCCAAATGACGTGATGAGCTTCAGAGCAGAAGCTTTGGCAACGCTTCGCTGAGGACCACGTTGAATACCTGGAGGAGACAACGGGGGGCTCATGACTTCAGGAATAGATCCGTCCAAGCTCTGGAATGTCAACTGGGTGGCGGAAGGTGAAGCCCACGGCTCTGTGGACTCTTGATCGGTGCAAGCGAAGCATCGAATCGCAAGTTGCTGTTGACCATGCTGGACAGCCCATTCTCCCCATTTCTTGATGATTGCACACTGGCGCTCCCAGACGCTGGGGAATGCCATGCAGCACAGGATCAATGCCTCCATATATTTCTTGTGCGAAATATAGATCTCAACTGCATCGTTGTGGTCACCCATGCCAAGCATAATGGTAACGGCAGCGTGAATGTCACCACCTTCAAGGAGCCGCTGGATGTAGGCCCGTCCTAGCTTGTGCTGCGAAGCTTGACCGCCAATCCCACTCAGAGCCAGTAACATCCAGTCAGAGGACGTCATATTCTCAGAGGATGTTTCCATGATATCGGCATTGATATCACCTAGCCACTTTGCAAGAAGAATTCGGCTCGGGGATCCTTGGGTATGTCGGCTCATCTCATCACGAATAAGATCCTCAACTGACTTGTTCCATCCAAAGACAGTGCTCAGCATCTGTCGACGGAGATCATCGTTGGTGAGGCGAGTGTAATTGGCTGCCAGAGGATGTTTGTATGGAATATCGCTCAGACGAGCCCGAGTGAAAGGGAAGAGGTCGTGGACTTTGTGGTGGTCTTGAGATGGCTTCTCCTCTTTAGCCACAGCCGGGCTTCGAGCAACTTCATTCCTAAGTCGAGACGGTCGCTGGTGGGATCGTGTTGAAGCCATGGATGGCACACTCGTTCCGATGGTATATCCCATCGAGTACGTATCGAGATTTTGCTGCTGCTTGCCAACAGTTGAGGACCTGAGAGAGGATCCCGCTGAGATATACGTGTTTTCCGTCCGTCGAGATCTAAGGGATGCTGGGTAGCGTGCAGGTGTTTTTGACCCAGCAGAGTCCTTGGAAACAGATGAGATTCGGCTGCGACTAGACAGCTCGCTGGCCGTGTCATATACTTCATTTCCACGCGAGTTGTATGTGCGTCCATCTTCGTAGCCCCCGTAGCCATGATGCTGCCTCTCGATGCGGGCGAAGGGGCCGAGGTGGTCGTCGTCACTTTCAGAAATACCAACATCGAACGGGACAGAGCTCTCCGACTCAGAGGTGTTAATGGTGGTAGCAGAGACCACAGATTGGGCAGTCGCCTCCTCGATGGATACAGGTGGAGAGGGCGGTAGTAGAGCGGCTGGATGCTGAACGTTGGCGACCATGATGGCTGGTGAGTTCAGATCAAATTGCTGCACGGTGTTGTTTGGTCCGAGGGTGAACAAGCTTGCACCGGGGCCGAAGACAGCCAGTCCCCTGACATGTTCAAGAGTAGGGATTGAATCGTAAGTAACATGTTTCGTTCTGACATCCCACGAAAGTGTTTCGCTGTATTCTCGTCAACGTGGCTCATCCATGTCAGCACGGGAATTATAACGTACCGGTCAGAGTATTGAATAATGCGGCCGTTCTTTGACCAGCCCATCCAGTTGGGTCCTCCGCCGTAAGACTCTGCCTTCTTGAGAACTCGCACAATTTTCGCGGGATCATCTGCGTTGTGCGACTTGGCCACACTCCAAACACGGAGGTCGCCGTCCTGAGTTTGCACGGCCAACATGTCGGACTTTTGTCGCGACGAGGAAGCGTGCCACGATAGGGTTACTATTGGTGACGGCGCTCTGTTGGTGGTGAGGTTGTGTAAGATGGTGAAGCGAGGTTGCAAGGTGGCAACCAGGAGAGAGCCATTTTGATAACTATGCAAATTAATAGATGATCAGACTTGACCAGACTTGAAGACAAGAATAATGACATACCCGATAGCAAATGTTCGACAATCGTTTGCCGGAGCTAATGCTGTGATTGCAATTTGATCGAGGGTCCTCGTCGAAATGTGCTCACTAGTAGTCGGCTCGAATTGAATGATGCTTCCCTGAGTATTACCTATTTTCACATTAATCATTCCCATCTCATCTCAAATATCAGTTTAGCGTACCAAATGCCACATTTCCGTTCTTCATCCAAGATGCTGCTGTGAGATTCTCGTATGAGGCAAATCTGGATATTTCATCGCCGGTCATCAAATCCCACACGATGGCGGTTTGTCCAGCATCAAAACTGACCACAAGACGACCAGTACCAAGGTCGCTCTGATTGTCTACAGCTAATAACTGAACCTCTTCAGAATGACGGGAGAACCTTCGCTCAATGTTGAGGGTATCATGATGGCAACACACGACTGTACTTCCCTGGGCATAGACGAACATCGACGCCGTGGCAGCACATGGATCGAAATATCTAAGGATCTTGTTCGAAGGCATTGCGTTTCCGTAGTCCTGGACCTGAGGCGTCGGTCGCCTTGAAGGTCTCCCCGAACTCGAATAAGTGCGATTTCTCGATTGCGCAGACATGGTGGTGGGTTCTTAGGATGATATGTCCCTTGTTCGATCTGCCTTTAAAAGGGCTCAGTTAACCGGTTCTTTGAAGCGCCACAAAATTCGCGTAGAATGATGCACATACAATATCCAATTCGTTGCCGATACCGACTTTCCCCTCTTCCCGAAAGAGTCGAGTCTTCCGAAACCCCAAAAGCAGGTGGGAAGCTACACCGTTCGGCGGTCGACCATTACTCGGAGATCTCTAGCTGCCCGTTCCCGGGCAATTCGTCCCCTCACAGGTCTCAGTTGTCAAGACAATAGTTTCCTTTCTTTGTTTGGTTGGGAGAGTGTTCCCTGGTTTCTGCGGCGAAAGTGCAACTCTGTGGGTCGGGTACCGGCGGAGAGGAGGTTGGACAGCGACGGTTCGCCAGACTATGGCTGTATGTCTCGGTCGCAACGTGGACGTGCGGTTCTGAAAGCGGTGAGAGGTCAGTCCGATAGGACAGAAGAGAAGCGAGTGTGGTAATTCTAGAAGGAGAGTGTGTATGATGGAGGGTGAAGTCGGGGATGGAGGTTAGGGATGGGTAAGGCGGTGGGTTTTGCACCATCAGACGAGAAACGTCTCTTTAGGCGCGGATTGCTGGGACGACGGGGGTTTAGACACGACGCAACCGCCTCACTGTGATAACCCTAGCGGCCCAACAGGGGAGGTGACGAGAGGCAACGGGAAAACGTATGGGAGGCAGAGCACGGCTGGGCAAGTGGATGTGAATGGGAGGGGGTTGAGCCCGGCGCTTGTCTTGCAGCAGTAGCTTGGGTATGGGCCTCGAGGTGCACAAGGCGAGGTGTTTGGGAGGGGGATTTTCGGGGCCAGGGATCGAAGTTTGGGACAGTAACACACCAGAAGATGCAAGCAAAATGCAGGAGCTGTCTTGGAGGGTCACGCTCGCGTGCGGATTATGTGAATCGCAGTTTGGTCGCAGGATGGGGGCGGAGGAGAGAAACACATGCGGAGGAGGGACGGAAGCGGAAGGGAGGGAAGGAAAAGAGGAATAGAAGGGACGGGAAGCGGAAAGGAGAGGTGAATCAGGGTCCCGGGAGGGCGCAATGGATTAAATGGGAGAAGCAGGTTGGGGAATCAGAGAGAGAGAGAGAGGAATCGGTTCGTCAGAGGCCCATGTAGAGGTACATTGAAGCAGCGGTGCTGTGCGCGCAGCAGGGAAGTCAGCAACGAACGAGATCAAAGCTCCCGCAATCGACAGAGCCTGGAGACAAGGGTTCAGAATGGAGACGGTCCTCGTAACAGCCCAGCAGCTTTGTTTGTGTGATAGACAGCATGGGCCGTGGACCATGGATCCAGAGTCAGAGTAGGGCGCCTAGGTGGCCGCGTCCTGGCCTGTCAGTGGGTGGCAGCGGCGAGGCCATATAAAATTAGAGCCCTGCGAACGTTGGGTTGGCGAGCAGCGAGGAGGAGGCGGTTACGGACCGGCGCATGGAGAAGGGGGGCCAGGCCATGGCATGGGCCGTGGATGATGGCTTGCTTGTGGATGCGGCATGGATTAGCATGGGTGATGGCTCAGCTGTGGAGTCGAGATCCCGGCCATACAAGACTGCCTTTCTGCCGCCAGGGATCGCCGCCGGAGTCGACGAGACTCGGACTCGAGACAAGCAAGCTGCAAACGCCTCCATTGTCGTCGGCGGGACAATCTTGGACAAAGCCATTCAGGAATTCTGGGTCCTCGAGCGGGCGTTGGGACTCGGCGCATGGCGGCGCATGGCCACCGGTTAGAAGTCAAATCAAGACGGTCTTCCTGGAAGCCGGTGAGCTCTGAAATGTGGATCTGGGCTCTTTTAGCATGAGGACGAGTAACCTCCCGAAGGCCAACAAACCGCTTGCTGGCTTGCCCGCTGGCTTGTCTGGTCCGGGTTGAGCTCTTCCCCTGCCAGATTTAGCCTCGTGGAATGCCCTCGTGCCTCGGGTGGATTCGCGTTGAGTGGCTGGGCTTGATCAGAGGGTTTCGCTTCAATATCACCATCCGTAGCGTCTCCTTCACCGTCTGTCGCGGCCGAGGGGCAAGCTCGTCGATTGGGATGCGTGGCATGGAGCTCTCATCTCTCGTTTGATTTGAAGGCCCCTCCGGGTCATCTGAAGCGAAGCAGCAGCACGGGATGTAACGGGTGCCCATCGCAGCCCTGTCGTCCAGTTCACCGTGTACCAAGTACCCCTCCCGAAGTGTTTTGCGGGGTCGTAACTGGACAGCAGTTGCACGAAGTACCAGGACATTGTCCGTCGCCGCGGAGGATGGGCGACTCAATGCGTTACCGGCCTGGAGCACCACAGAGGCGATCCGGTTTCCCAACAGCGGCGACTGGTCGGTACCTTACAGCGTCTGATGTAGGGGTCTGCGGGGCACACTCAAAGCAGTTGTGTGTGTGTGCTGGTGTCTCTGCAACGTTGGCCATCAATCTGCATAAAGACCGGACAGTCTGTCTCCCTGTGTCCCCTCTGGGCATCATGACACCACGTTCTCTCGCCAACCCTGGGTCTAGGCGGTGCTTGGGGGGTTCGGGGGGTCTCTGGAGCTCGACGACTTGCCTCTTGCTGTGCCTCTCGCTTCGGCGTCGCCTCACTGCGTCGCCTCACCAGCACCGAGTCGCTCTGCTCCGTCATCTGGAGGATTCCTCCCTCGTCTCGTCAAGGTACGCACTGAGAAGCATGTGGTTGGGCGTGAATGGGGGCGGGGCCGCCATCTCGACATCCGATCAATCGTTGTCGTCGTCGAAGCGCCCAAGTGTGATACTTGTAGATGGCAGCTTCCCATTGGCCGCACTAGCTGGGAGCTCTTGACCTCTCCGGGCCAATAGGCGGGCCGATCACGCTGCCGAGCAGGGGTCTAATCGCCCAGCCTCGGGCCCTAAAAGCCCTAACGGCCCTAGCCCTAGTCTACCTCCGCAGCCCCAAACCACCATCCCTGTCGGATCCTCATCAGCTTGTCGACCTCACTCGCTCACCTTGTTGTCTGCGCCAATTATCCCCAGCGCCAGCTGCCAGCCTCCTCAGCAAGCATGCTGCCGCCTGTTCCTCGCCCGCGCTGCTAATCTCCACAAACAGATCAACAACGGCAATCATTGTCAGTGACGTCCAGAAGTGAGGTAGGTATCTCTTTCAATAGGTACTCTTAATTGGGAGTGATGTACCTGGGGTTTCTATAGTGCTTAATTATGATCCTCCCATTTTCAGCATTGAACATGTACCTTTCGCATCCTGTGCCAGACAGAGCTTCTGACTCCTCGCCTCGCATCGATCGGGCTTTCAGGGACTTCGAGTTTACAAGCAAACAAACCTTCGACACTTTTCTCAGCCATTGCCACTTACTATGCAACACCCAAAGCTCGTGGCGTTGCAGTTTTTAAAACGGTGACATGGGCATGGGTGTCGGTCAGATGGCGAGATTTCAACATTGAAGATCGACGGCTAGAGCCAAGAGGTACGTATGCCCAGGGTCCTGAATTCCCACTAACAGTATCTACACTAGGTCTTGGGCAGCGTGTGCGGCACAGAGCACACTTGTTTTGAGACAGGTTCGAAAATTCCTTTTGGGTTACTCTGTTCTGGCTCGTACACCCTCTCAAGTGCAAGTCCGTCTTATCGGAAGTAGGTGGCCGAGACAGTGAACATGGATCCCTCGTTCAACAGTTTCACCGGAGTCCCATCGTCGTTTTCGTCTTTGGCGTCGAGATATCTTCAAGTTCGATACTACAAGATCTGATCCTCGTCTTTGACAACTTCGAGATTATATTAACTCGCCACTTGCATTTAGACCCCTGCCACGACCTCCGGCCCGGCGAGCAAGCGTCGATGATGGCAGTCTCCCTGACGACTTCGTTACTTGGACTCAGCCGCCGGATTTCTCCTTCATGCACGAACTTTCTATTCTAAGAACTCTGCTCTCCAGCATCCGCTCTGGAGTGCATGGAATATTGTGGTCTGCCCCGCAGGACAGCTAGTCCTGCAGACACTTCCGGAGTAAATATGCCCACGAGGGCTCAAAAGGACGGTGAAGGCAGCTCCAGCGAACTGGGTCGTTGACTATCAATGCCCGCAGCAATGCAGACCACGCCGAGAACACTGCCTCGCCTAAAATACCAGGTCCCTACCCCGCGACCAATTTTGGGGGATCAGTGCTCCGTATTAGGATCTCAATCTCGCAGAATGGCGGGAGCAGATTATTATTCGCTCTCAACGGGTAGCCTTTACATGCGGATTCTTGCCAGTACCCGCTTCACTGCATTGTACTCCGCGAGTTGCGTCTCGTAACTGTTGTCTAATGCGCTGTGATCCTTCGAATATCGTCACCAAACTGAACTCCACTGTCAGTGCGTCCCGTCTTGAATTGCAGCCTCCAATGATCTCATTGACCTGGGCACAGCGGTGTTGGTCCGAAGAACAGCTGTCGTCCGGGCGGGACATCCGGTGGTTGGCTCGGGGCAGCACAAATACGGCCCTAGCTGCAAGCAGGGTTGATAGCAGCAGTCTAATATACCAGCGCATTTATCGAGCCTGAGACATCTGGTCTGATTGTAAGTCGCCGGAATCATGCGCAGTGCGTTGTACGACACGCAGTGCTTCGTGTGAACAATCAATCTCTTGCACAGCGCTGAGCCAGACCTCGAAGTTTGAAAGTAAGTGCTCTGCTCTACCACGTTGATGCTAGCATCCCAGGTGCTGGGGGTACATGGCCTGATCAGATTGCATCGGTTCAGATGCTGTATTTGTCGAAGCTGACCAACAGCATGTCGGCCGAACCGTGCTCATCAGATCTCTCATCACTCATTCGCCTCTGCGAAGGATCGAGCAGTAAACCCAAGTTGGATCTCCACCGTGGACAGGGCTGTTCATGGCGAGGCTGGAAGTTAGTTTTGTCTCATTTGCCTTGCCACCGGCTGAAGCTTGCGTTGTATTGCTAACCCTTTTCAATGCTCGCGGGCCCTGTCGATCTGCACTCTCCTCATATCAAAATCCTGCGTCCTGTTTTCTTCGACACGTGCCCAAAGCAACCTTGCCATTTTTTACGATCCCAGGCACTAGCATGGGTTTTCTTCCTTCTTCAAGTCTGAGCTGAAAGGTTCGAGGTTGCGAGGGCAAGGTCACGGCAGGGTTTGTACAGTGTAACGCGTCACTGACTGCGGCGTAGCGTTGTCCGCATTCAAACAAGGGTTCTTCGTGATGGAGGGTAGGTGATGGTCCACCAGTGGTCGAGGCCAAGACCATCGAATCTTCGATGCTGATCATTGCTAAAGTTGCAGCTTGATCATGCGAAATTGTCAGACGCAAACCCTTCTTCAGACTCTTTTTCAGTGATCATCAGGTTATTTTCTCTTTGTTTCTTCCACTTTTCGGGTTTCTTCCCTTCCCTCTTCTGGCCTCTCGACCCCCGTTTCTAGCTGTCAACGTGGTGAGGGGTGTTGTGACAGCGCCGCATTGGCGCAGTCAAATTGGCACGCTAGCATCGATCCCTCGACTTCGCAAAGTGATAGCGAGAGATCACTCGCCTCTAATAAAGGTGGATCAAAAGTGACGAGGGAAAACAAGCTTCATAATAATGGCGCTTTCTACGTTAGGATCTCACGTTCTCACCCATGAGTGTGCCCGGCAAGGTCGGTACCGCTATTAATCAGTGATCACTCCCGTGTCATGACCGTTATCGCGCAAGGCTAGGGTTGAGCTCCGATACCCCAGCTTCGCACCGTCGCGCGTCAGGTTCAGCCCGTGCGCCAGGGCATCACTGTTGATCACCGAAAGCCTTGTCTACTGGGGTTTCTTGGTGAAAACTTCTCCTGCTGGAAGATGGATTGCTCATAGCCGTATTCAAGTTCGATTGCAATTCTACTCACCCAGACTGGCCATTTGCATAAAGCTGCGCACTAGGACGTCCAATTGGAAGAGTCCCGGCCCGTCCGCACATCCGATTCTCCTCGTTTGGGCGAATGAGATGCCATGATGAGCTTCGGACGCTATCACTGGCCTTCAAAGTTGAAGCCGGCAGAAGTCCGAAACGGCGCCCATCTAAGATGGAACCCTGGGCGGCGTAGCGACCGGTGATCGCCGCCACGAAATAACCCCGGCCTCTGATCCAACTCGTCCAGAGTGTGCCATAGCGCGAGCTAGGAGCGGGAGCTTCTGCTCTTATAGGTGCCTGGCCTCTTTATAGGCCAGCATCGTCTCTGTAATCAACGTTAACAGTACATAGCGCTCTGCACAGCCGTCACGTTTCTGATGCTCAAGATGTAAAGGTTGGTTCCCCTGCATATCATCACAGATCCCGCCACCGCTTTGGTGTGTCATGTTTGCCAAGCGATGTGACATTCGTTCAGCCCGCAAGGCAAAGGTGACAATTGAAACCAGGGTCTCTGTGACAGTGGCTTCAAGTGTCATCTTTAACCGAGTGAACATCAAGCTAGCGTTGAGGCGGCCGATACGCCATTCCTCTACAGCTACCACATGCCGCCGCCACATGTCACGAATACATGTGATGAGTCTGGACGAAGTTCCAATAGAATGGTCGAGAACTCGATACGATAGGACACTACAAAAGCGAAGGAGGGCGAGCAAGTTGCATTATTTGATGGAAGCTTCCTTTTCTGAAGCAATCTCCGTCTTCAATGCGACGCCTCAATCGAAAGTTCATGACTGTTCGCTTTGAACTTTTTGATGGAGCCTATAGGGTACGACATAAGAGACACCATGCCTTCGAACTTAACCACCCTCCACTAAGGCATGAATTTTGCCCTAATTATGCTGTGGGATTCATGGAATTAATCACGTGTATTTGTTATCATGTTTGGTGCGGAGCAGAGATGTCTGGTTATCACCAGACCTCACGTTCTCAATGTACGTCCAGACAAAACCTTATCATTCTAGATGATAACATGTCAACCAAATAAGTGAGAGATACCAGGGCTTGAGAGTGATCAAGTTAAATACGCCTTTCGGATTTAGAATGTCGGGATGCCATGAGGGAGTGATGCCCCTCCGGAGCAGTCGTTGGATTTTGCCTCCCTTTCAACTTTACCCGTGGAATGTAGGAAACTGTACGCTCAGTCATAGACTCAGAGATAATTTGAGGAATATACAAAGAAGGCGAAAAGTTTTATGGTTAGTCGACTATTTACGACGTCTATTGCCCAGTTTTTTGTCTAGCATTGTGTTGTCCATATTACTTAACACAGTCAATATAAGTTATCTACCACATCACTCTACAAAGCCAAGGACAACCGCAGCGGACATCCTGTGTACCAAAATTAATAATTTCCATCTTGAAAAGGATTATATATATATATCGCCCCTGGGTACCAAAAAAAGCATCTCTAGGACCATGAGGTTGATGCTTGACCTATGTCTCGCTTGCCTCCTGAAAGGTCCATCATCTAATTGTGGGAGACCAATCTAAGTGGTATGCATCATGGTGTGCAAGCCTTGGTCGTCAAATAAGGTGAGGACCTTGTCATAATGTCCTTTACTTGAAGAGTTGCTTCTTCCTTACGTCTTTGCTCTTCAGTCAAGAATGAATGTGTCATGGATGTCCAGCCTCATAGAAGCACTCAGTCACGAGGAAGAAGAAAAAAAGCTATATGTTTATATTAATGAAGCTATGGCTTTGGGCTATATGTACTCCCTCTGTCTCTGTTTCCCATGAGGTTAATTCTCTCCGTTCACTGGGCAAACGAACGCCATCAAGGCACCTCTCAAGATGAAAGCGTGTGAACCACCCTAGCGTATTTCAAGCTTGGCCAAGATGAAGTAATTGACGTTCTGCTATGGCCACTTACCTAGTGGTTTGGAATCCTATTAACTCTTCCTCTGTACAAGGAATCGGGTTCCTTGATAGCATTGGTGACCTAGACGTATGTCTTTCCTTTGCCTTGAAAAGTCCGGTGCTCATCTCTATCTTTAGCAGTACGACACACTCCACAGCGTAAGAAGATAATCTCTTCCGATACATTTTCATGTTGTAAATGCCTACCACTCCTTCGACTTAAGTGGTACGTGATCGTGATCATGTTGGTGTAATTACTAACTATATGCAAAGATAAATGGAAATGAGATACTAATATAACAATGCTTTTATCCTTTTCGGTTCGAGAATATTCGTCACAGGTCGGTCGAGTATACTTCCTAGGGTATTCCTTGGGTGCTAACTCTTGGTTAATCGTTGCTCGGTTATTGAAGAAGTTAGATGTAGGGTAAGCACAATAACATCATTCTTGGAGTTAAGGAGAGGCTTCCAGTGCCTATGAGATAGCTTCAATTTCGACCTCATATAAGTTGGAACAGATGAGCAAGTGTTTCGTCGAGGACTCAATGGGTATTGCCTCGTACAATAGAGCGGGAAATTCACGGGGCTCATCCCTCAAGGGGTAGAGCCATGCGCAAAGCATAGGGCGAAGAAGCTGTGAACAAACAACAATAATCTGCATGAGTGTTCGTGTCAAGCCAGCCTATATGCTAAGTTGATGTCCATTGCCAGTGTTGTGGTGCTCGGGCAATGTGTGAGTTATCTGCGTGATGCTAGCCAGCTTCAATTTCGTCTCCTCACATTCTAACTAGTGTGACAGCGGCTTCAACGAGCTAGAAAGACGGCTATCGAACCCTATGAAGCGTTTTATGTCTCTTTGAATCGTGCCTAGGATGTGAGCGTGGGTTATGGCTCCTTATTAGGGCCCTGAAATAGTCAGGTTAGAGAGAGAGAGGTGTCGCTGTCCTGCCACAACAAGCTCTCTGACCTGTCAGAGAATTTGTGTCTGATTAACATATTAGCAGGGATCAATTTTTGTCCACGCCTATGATCTTCCGTCATCAAAGGTGGCCTGAGAGTTCCTCTGAATGCTCGAGTGACGGTATACGCGCATAGTGATGGACCAATCCCCAATAGAAAGACCTTGCAGAAGCAGTAGAAAGGAGAAACCAGGTTGTGATGTAACATAGCAATTAGTGAGTGATTGAGGCACGTCATACATGCATCGATTTATTTCGTATATCGGTGATCCGAGAGAGGATACAACCATTGTAACCGAGGCTATGATTTCGAGTTCTTGCGGAGCAACTTCCTCGGAGCATTAGGCCACTTTGGTGGATGCACATGAAAGAGACTACTCTGCAGATTCTGTGAAGTCTTTGCTTTCACAATGCATAGACTACGGTTCGCTTCCTAATCTAAAGCATGGATATTGGAGAGTATTTATTCTCTCGACGAGCGAAGGCCTAAGAGACCGCTCCAATTTTGCCTCTACAGCAACCACAGACCCTCCTTGATCGTTTGATCTCTTTTACCCGGTGGTGGAAACGCAAAATGATATACAAGGGATTGGTTGGCTTGCTGGTTGGTTGTTGGTCGGCCATATATCAATTCCACAGTTACCGGACTCCAGGCCCTGAGAGAAGTCGAACTGCCCGAGGACAGAAGACCTTCAGAATCCTCAGCTGGCTGTTTTGCGTGCGTTCATGAAAGTGACTGTGAATGATTTGAGTACAATCCCAACGTGAGAAGAATAACCTCGAGAAAGAAATATCCATGGTGTTGAGGACCGCTTTCTTGACATTAGGCGCTAGAGAGGACGCTCTTACACAAGCCCCTTTGAGGAGGCCACATGCTGGACCGTGTGCCGGGTAGCCGCGAGCATGCAGCTTTGCCGATTTCCAGCGAATGAGAGGTCCCGATGTGGTAGGAGGACAAGAAGAGAATCAGTTCCTGTCACGCGTCATTCTATGCAGCAAAAAGACGGGATTGCCGATCGTTTCATGTCCATAGTAGGCATCGGCTTGGCCCAAGATCGCTTCTCCGCGTGCGCTGCATCCAGTAAGGTAAGAAGAAGAAAGAGTGTCGTCTGAACTGCTCCCCAGCTTGTTGCAGCAGCGTGTTCATCAGTGGGTAATAAAAGCTTGGCCCATTCTCATCTTGCCAGAATAGGTAACGCTTATGCGTCACGTGTCTACTAAGCCGCCGCGGAGTCTAGGCCTGGACGGCTCTTTCCTGCTGTCTTTACTTTAGCGCCTCGTAGTTGCCCTGTGCCCCTCGCCTACTTGTAGTGTCAATCCAGGACCCCTATATCACACTTCAATATGCTGAACATTCCTCAAGAGACCATGACTTTGAAACACTTTAAGACCAACACGCGGCACACACGGCTTCCCCCTGGAGTAGCCGCTATCTATAAAGCTTCGTTACATCATGGCATCGCTGTGCCAATCTCGACTGTGATTGCCCGGATTGTCGCAGGCGCCCACGCGGTAGCATCCAAGTAACGGGTCCGGAGATCTCAGGGCGGTAAAACACGCCGTCTCGTTGGACACCGCTGACAGGCGCAGGCTTGCTTACAGTAGTCCACCGGGCAGATTCCAGGGTCTCGATCTTCCCCGACTCAAGATGCGGAGGATGGCGCCAAACGATTGGTGGTGGTCTCGGCAGGTCGAATGTTCCCTCGAGGCCTTTGCGTCAGAGCCCCCGTCTTCTCTCTACCGGTGAGGGCCTCAGCCATCCAGAGAACAAGGCTTCAGCCTCCCGGCAGTTCGGGGCAAGCACACTCGGCCGGATAGAGCAAGAGGCAGGAGGTAGGATGATAGGAATGTAACCATGTGCCGGGAGTGCTGAGTGTGTTGTGTTTGCTGAGGCTGATCATCACGCAGCCCCCTCCTCTCCCGCATTTTATCTCTCCTTGGCCCCTATCTCTTCTCAATGCCTGACGCCTTGTCTTGTTCTCGCCCTCTTCTGCCCTCGAGTCTGGCTGCGTCAGCACAACCCGGCAAGCCAGAGAAGACGACGGTTCTCAAGGCATCTCTAGCCCATGCCTTGTCGAGGGAAGCTGAAGGAAGTTTGCCCAAAGAGAACCGTCGTCGGACGCTCGTGAGGCAGAATGAGGATTGGGTGTCTCCAGTTCGCCCCGCGCGTTGGAGATATCGAACACAATCTCAACAGAGCTGACGCCGTACTCTCTCGCGCTAACCCCGACAACCTCGATCTCCTTGTGCTGCCCGAGCTGGCATTCTCAGGTAAGTGATGTTTCTACCAAGTTATTCTGCCTTCCCGCTTGAGCAATCTTCATCACGTTCCCCTTTTCTTCTTTCGGACGACGCCGAGGAAAGGTGCTAAAGCGGAAATGCACAATTGCCTCGACAGTCGACACTAACCCACCCTTCCACAGGCCACGGCTTCAGGTCTCTTCGAGATATATCGCCCTTTCTCGAACACTCTGGTTCTGGCATCAGTTCCCTCTGGTCTAGGACTATTGCCCTCAGGTACGACTGCACCGTTGTGACCGGATACCCCGAAAAGGCCGGCCCCAGAACCAACTGGCTGACGGGGCCGGAATATTACGATGCGGCCATTGTCATCAACGGCGATGGCGAAACTGTTGCCAACCACCGAAAAACCCACCTCTATCATCCCGACGAGACGTGGGCTCTCGAAGGCCCCGATGGCTTCTTTTCAGGTTATCTTCATGGCATGGGACCAACAGCTATCGGGATCTGCACCGAACTGAAGTAAGGCCCAGCTTTGATGCATGAACGTCCCAGCGTGCTCACTAATACATATACAGTCCGTACAGACCAGACGGCTCATGGGAGACTTTTGAGTTTGCACATCATGTACTCGACTCTGGTGCCCGTGTCGTCGTGTTACCCATGGCGTGGACCACCGACGAGGAACCAAGATCCTTCAGCCAGCAACCAAAAGAGCCCGATATGCAGGTTCTCCTGTATTGGGTCATGCGACTCGAACCCGTCATTCATGCCGAATCTTCTGAAGAGGTCATCGTCATCTTCGCCAATCCAGTCGGCTCTGAGGACGGTGTCACGTATGCTGGGACCAGTGCCGTCATTGGAATCAAGGATGGTGAGGTGCGCGTCTATGGTATTCTCGGCCGAGGCGACAAAGAACTTCTCATAGTAGACACGGAGGCCCAACCATACGGTAATTTGATATACCGTCCCGACCTTCCGACTGCTCAAGGGACGGACGCACCACAGGCATCCGAGCCTCCCAAATCCAGACCCGAGGCTGTCAAGGCTGATGATGTGAAGGATGGGAAAGCCGTCTCAGATGAGAAGGTGGACCGTCTACCCAAAGCCAGCCCAAATCTTTCATCAAAGTCGTCGAAATCGTCGAGGTCATCAAAAAGGGGGAGCAACTCTCAACGACCAGACCTTTCGGTCACGATCCCTAAGGAGGACAAATCAGCCAGGTCTGGGAAGAGCCGGGTCATTCGAACACCAACTGCTCCAAGCCCGACTCCCCACTCCATCAGACCGAGACTCACGATCCCACCTGTCGAGTCGTATACTCAGCAGTACTTGGAAGAACAATCACTGACAACTCATCGCCTATCCGTGCCTTCGGCTGAGCCTGTCAAGATTTACGGTGGCGACATCACTTTCGTCCACACAGCTCCCAACTCGGCGGTGTCTCCTACGCAGGACGCAGATAACTACTTTTCCGAAAATTCGATAGAATCCGAGCGACTCTACTGGATGCCACCTCAGTATCAGGTGAGGCCGAATCCTCTAGACCCCAGATGGACTCCCGTCGGAAGGGCGGAATCAACGGTCGCATCAGAGGCCTCGGCCCCCGGAAGAGAGAGAAGATATAGTCATCGATCCGATGTAGCTGTGTGGAACAGCGAGACAGGGAGGCCGTCGACCAGCAGCCCTCGCCCTAATACGGATGAGATAGCTCTTCTTCGAGAGACTCTGAAAACTCATAGCCCGCTGCGGCAACCACCATCAAGGCCCGGAACAAGCCCAAAGTTTGATAAGCCGCTCCATCAACCTCCGACCTCAAACGCACGCAATTCAGGCCGGCCTCGTGGGCAAGAACAACCTCAATACGACGGTTTTGACAGCAAAGATTTTGGTGACATTAGCCAGGGACTCCAGATCATGCTACAACCGCCTCGATCAAACACTGCATTTGAAGATCTCGACAGCGAATCGGCGTCCGAGGATGTTCAGAACACACAACGCAAGCCACGCCTGGCAACTTCCATGTACACCAGACAAAAGCAAGACTTGTGGGATGTCTATGCCAGGAAAATGAAATCTCCGGAGTCTGATTTTCGAGAGGTTATACCAATTGTCATGGATCCTGAAGTCCGCGAGGTTAGGACTCGTCCTGAATCTAGCCACAGCTTTCGCACTCAAGTGCCTGAGACCAAAAAAACCGATCCTCCCATTCTTCAGACTGCATCTCAAAGTCGGATTCCTGGACGAAGTAATTCCGCCTCAGTTCGGAACGCTGAAAGTTCTCCGACAAGGAGTAACATCTACAGGCGGAACCCTGTCCGATCGAATGTACAGGCGCAGGACAACCGAGCGGTCAGCAGAGGAAGACAGCCCGCGCCAACAGAGAAGTCTCCCAAACAAGCACCAGGCTCCCACACAGGCTCGCGCAGAGGATCCAGACCAGATAAGGGACGGACTGAGGAGCCAATAGATCTCTCCCAGTTCAACTATATCGAAGAATATCCCTCGGAGACATGCGCAATCCATGGCTCCCGTCCGCAATCCATTGACAGATATGGTAGCGGAAGGGTAAGCAGGCACGAAAGTGTCTCTGCAAGTACTCGTGCTCGTGGAGATAGCTCAGGAGCCGCAACCGCATATTATACGCCCTCCCGAAACGAGTCAAAGGCCGGTATCCCCGCAAGTTCACAGAGTCAGAACCGTTCTACTTCACAAAGTCTTTCAAAATCTAGAATCAAAGATCTGGACCCGAATTTCAGACCTGGCTCTGCACCGATCAAGGACATGCCTGGTATGCCTCCATCTCGGGACAAGCCTCCGCGGCGCGTACTTCGAGAGGTGGTCATACCCTCCGAACCACCATTGTCAAGAGCCGAGCAAGGACCAAAAACACCCATTGCGATGGTACTCGTTGACGCAACCGAAGTCATAGCCGACGATGCTTTATCTTCCCCTGGAGCACCCGCGGGGCCCATGACTGAGCCGCTCATTCAGTCGGCATTCAAACCAAGGAGCGCGATATGGTGAACTTTCATTTGCATCTGCATAGCCAGCGATCTATTCTCTTTTTTTCTTTCTTTTCCGGATGTTTATTCAGCGAGGAGTTTCCATTTGCACTTCCATTCTCTCGCTAGAGGATCCCCTTCATCCAGCTTCTTTCTCTCATTGGATATAGGTAGATCATGATTACACGAATCATCTTGGAGGCACAGGAAGGACTTTTGGACATAGGATACCCCTACACCACAGATGGATAGCCAATCCATCACCTAGTCACATATCAATATAACTCAAAATCACATTCACAAGCCATCTCCGATGACCCACGCCCATGACCTCCACGAGGCCTTCACGTGAAACAGACCCCCACGACACGCACGCACGTGAAACCGCCATCACAGCTTACCCTACACCACCAAATCGGAGCTTCATCGCACCCACACCACGAAGTCACATGCGCCATCCACGTTCACGACGACCGCCCACGTGAAAGGGCGTCCCTGCATTAACGCTCATCTCCGAAACAATACAACCTTATCTCACCAGTCACGCACACAACAAGACATCAGACGCAAAACAAGGCGCGCAGACAATAAAACGCCAAATCCGAAACCTTCATACTCAAAGGTCGTCGCGAGGCTGTCAATGGTGCGAGGCACAGGACAAGTCCGATGAGATGGAGGACGCACGCGCCGCGGGTGCAGTGCGGGGGAAAGCCGACGGGCCACGGCAGAGGATGTCATTGCAAGAAGGGGGGGATGGAAACCACATGGGTAAAGCACGGGGGAAAGCCACCGAGGTCATCGCGGATTGCCCGAAGACAGGGCGAGGCAAGGCGAGTCAAGGCTGGCGAGTCACAGAGCAAGGCATGGAGAAACAATGTTTGGATCAAGACTGATGTGTATTTTGTCTGGTTCAGGAAAGGCTGGGGCTTCCTCCCACCCGGGGACAAGAGCTGCCATGCCAGATCCTGCTTGTGATTTCTAACTAAGGAGTTTGGGGCTCGGCAGCCACCGGAATCATGCTTCCCATTGTCCCGAGAGCCAGGGTTTTGCCGGGCTTCATCCTCCCACTGACTCGAAGCCGTTGCGGCTCCCCCACACAGGCGAGAATATCGCGGTGGATTGTGGGGATGAGTTTTGGCGCGTTGCCGACTTCCCCCGTCGGTCCGCCAGCGACGCTTGCGCTTGCGGTGTGGGAGCGGTTCCGGACCGGGCGCGAAGCGGCGCTCCTCCTCCTCCTCCTCCCACGATTCCGAGGTTGTGATGATCCGTAGCCGAGTGAACCCAGTCATGATCCGCGGGGTAAAGATGGTGATTTGTGGTGATGTGATGGTAAAGGGGACATTAGGATGGCGGCGGAGTGTCGCGCCGGGTATCGTATGGTGGTATGAGCAAGCAAGGCAGGTATGATATGTTTTTTCCTTCGGGAGACGCCGTTGAGCAAATGCAGTAAAAAAGACCATGGTCCCGACCTGACCGATATGCTGAGTAGGTATTAGGCATGCGCTGCTGTGTGCGCCCATGCATGCTGATGCTAATGCTGGATGAATGCTGAAATGTGGGTGTGGGTATTGGTGGTGGTGGGGGTATCTTGTAAATGGTGGTATCGCAGATCGCCATGGGAATCAAAAGAATAGCAGCCTGGTGATAATGTCAGCTATGAGTCTCGTAGTGGTCAAGTGATGGAAAACATACGCTTTCATAAGTCGTAACAGTCATCAAGAGCAAAGCCCATCTATTCCGTCGCCTCGGCGATGGGAGTCATGGAACTCAGCTTGCTCTTGGGGCTCTTCTTGGAGGAAGAGCCCGAACTGCCACGGCGCGACTGCTTCTTCATGGCGGCGCGTCTTCGCTCCTTCTCGCTGATGACGGCGCGGATGTACTGCTGCTGCAGAGCCAGGCGCTCGCGCTGCATCTGGAAGAGCTCCTCCTCAGAGGGCTCATGAGGCGGCGAGACAGCGGGACTGCTGCTGCCGCTGGAGACGCTGCGGGCGTCCTCCTCGAAGGGGTCGCTGAGGAAGAGGTCGTCGTCGGAGAGGTAGCTGGTCGGGCGCTCGTCGTGGTCGGACTCGGAGAGCGACGAGCGACGAGGCCATGAGGGAAAGGCGCAGGTGGCATCGCGAGCCTGGAGACTTCGCGAGGTGATGTCCATGGGCGCGGTGGTCAAGCTCATGGAGCTGTAGCTCCCGTATGAACCGTACATGGTGATGGTTGTGTAGGTGATGTACTGTAAGTTGTTGTAGTGTGTGTCTGAAGAGAGGATCGTCGTGGTCTCTTATATCAGAGAGGGCCTCTTGGTAGTTTCAGGGTCGTTGGTGGAGTATGAAGTCTTTCCAAAGCTCTGGACATGAATCCGGGGACGCGGGTTTATGTATAAGATGCCGTCGCGCTTGCCTGGGAGATGCGATGGGCGGGCCAGCCTAAGCAACGGAAGTAGGGCAGGGTCCTTGCGATGACTTCAAGGGAAGGCGGCAGGCGCCACCCCCCTTCCATCCCCCAGGCAGGGAGGGGGCGTGTGGGATGTCCCCGGACAGGCGGTGGAAGGGTGGGTGCGCAGGCGTGGCCGTAGCACCGGGCGTGTGCGTTCCGTCGGGTGTCGGGATGCGAAGACAGCGCCTCGGCGTGGAATTCCGAGGCGTTCAGCGCTGTCTGGCTGTGTGCTTCCTGCCTCTTGAGCTGGCCCAGGGAGTGTGGGGAGAGCTGGGGAGGGGTGTGCGGTCAGGAGAAATATCGGTGAGTTGGAGACGGAAGGAGGGATGGGGGACGGGAAGGGGGGGGGGCGTGCGTAGGTAACCCTTCCTTCCACTTCCCTGAACGGAACCTAAGTGACAGCGAGCCCAGCGCCCAGGGCTAAGAGTCAGAGATTTTGCGGAGCCGCTGCGGTGGCCTTTAGCGTTGGGCACGCACTGGAAGAAGCCGAGCCCAGGCCGTGTTTAGGCACCCGAATAACTGAGGCCTTGGACTCTCAACTCTGTCGGGGGCAGATGTCGCGAGCGAAGGAGCTCCAGTCCAGTCCACCGAGTAAGGGTCCCGGCGAGGCCCCGACCGCCTGAGTCGTACTCTGAGAAAACGGAGCAGCAGAATCTCGGCCGGACTCTTTGCAAGCGACGCTGCAGCAAGCGTTCTAGACAGCCCTCAGCAGAGTCTGGACGTTCGTTTGACGCTGTTTGCATGGCATGCATGCACGCGAGGGTTGCGGTGCGGCGCAAACAGGCTGTGACTGTGACCGTGAGGCGCCCTCCACGACCTCGGAGATGGCTTTTTTGTTGATGGATGGGACTTGTTTATTCGGTGGCCGCCACGCCAAATCACCGACGCCGTCACAATCACGGGCCTCCCATTCGCTCGCGTGGAAGCGGGCAGCGTTTCGTCGGGTTGAGCTTCCCTCGCAGCCGAGGGCGCGGTTGGCTCTGCTGCTAGACTTGCCTAAACTTCCCCCCACGCAGGCGCACCAATACAGCAGCATTCTACTCTATTCACAAGCGACACCGCCTGCCGTCACAATCACAGGCCAATACATACAAAGGGCGGTGATCTGACCGCCTCGACGCAGGCCCGGCGATTGGCCCGCGCCGCCGGCCTGCTGCAGCCCTCCTGCACAATGCCGATGAGGTGGAGGGTTCGAGGGTTTAGTTATGGATTTGTTATTCTTCTTCATCTGTGACTCTTTTACTCTGCAGCCGGCACCGGACGGACCCCTCCGAATGGCCGTCGGGCGGCGTCCGCGGCGGGATGGGATGGGAAGCTGCATGCACTCAATCTCGACAAGTTATTGTCAATCTATCTGTCTATCTCACCGCCGGCTGGAATGAGGAACGCAACGCACTCCCCTCCCCCCGAGAATGTGCCCGCCCGCTATTGCTGCGCTATCACCGCCAGAAGAAAATATATGTTGACCTGTAACTTTTGCGGCGTCCGCGACCGCCCCCTCGTCTCGCGCAAGGGATGCGATATCAATCAAAGCTGAATCCCGAGCAATCTGCGACATGCCCGCCGGCCTGCCATTTCTGAGCAGTCATGACTAGGGGGCCTGTTTGGCTCCATCCATCGCCCTAAATCGAATACCCGGGCCCGCGAATGCGGTTGCGGTTGCGGATAATGGATATCCTCGACTAGCAACCTTGCTCTCCCGCTGTAAGTCGGGACAAACCTCCTCCTCCAACAAACAAACCCTGCCTCGTCTATACTAGCCCGCTTGTACGGAGTAAAATTTGCAAGAAACGTTTCTTTTTGGCCTTTTCCCGCGGCTGGCCATCCTTGTTGTCTCTTCGCCCGTCGTCGTCGTCCAGACACTCAGCTCGGACGGCACGGCGGAAAGGGGGAGACAGAAGCAATACGGATGACTCGTCAGAACCGTATCAAAGCAGGTTTCACGCGGAACGCTGGTCGTAAAGCCCTGCGAATCGCGATGGCGATGTTACTGGGCAAACGGCCTGTCCGGCTGAGCGCGTCAGCTGGAGTGGAAATCAAGGCCAGCCATTCGTGCGCGTTCTGCCACTTCTAAGAATACCGGCCTGTCTTTTAGGCTGGATATTGGATATCCGCGTCCCCGTGTGTGATACCTGTCGGGGAGCAGCAGATGATGCATCCTGTCATAAGCTATTACGATCAGTGTCCTCCCGGATTCTGCTCCCCAGCTCTCATCCCAACCAGGGGCCTTGTCGAGCATCCCGTATTTCGGGACGCGCCCGTGCGGACGGATGAGCTCAATCTCCTGCGCTCCCAGCCCAACCACGTCTATTATTTCCCGATTGCTTCTTTTTCTTCTTCCCGTTTTATTAATCTCGCGTCCTGTTTGTTTTCGCTTACAAGCCTGAAACTTTGCACAGAGGTAGGCACTGGGGGGCCTGTTTGATGGCCTCCGCGCCCGATATTGGGGTTTGGGGGTGACGATCTTCCGCTATGAAGGGGGGGTGTGTCTCGTAACCGTCGCTAGCTAGGCAGGTAACCAACCAGTGAGTGGGAGCAGCAGTGCTCAAACCGTTGTAAATCAAGGTGGCATCCGAGATGGCTTCCGCTGCACATGCGCTGCGCATGCATTGCATGACGGCAAACCAGACGCGCACTCCCCCTCCAAGTCGGCCTCCCAGCGAAGGCGGTCTGCCGCCTGCGTCCAGCACAGCCAGCAAGAGTCACCGCTGGCAAGCAAGCAATCAAGGAAATGCAAATTCCAAATGAGTCAGATCGCTCGCACCGCCATTTGGGCAATGATGATGTGTGAGTGTGAGCTGTATTACATTCACATTACTGTACCTCGGATTCGCAGCGGCAAAGCACATGAAAGTAAGCCCTGACAGCTGAATCTGGGAACGACGCCGAAGCCATGACGACTCTCTCCCCGAGCTCGGCCTTCTCGCCCTGTTGGCCTTCTCGCCGGTTTTGGGACTTTCGCCTTGCCTTGCCAGGGCTGGCTGCCGGCACTCACACTCACCCACGGCTACTCTAGCCTTACCTCAGCCCGACGCAGCAACACCGTAACCGTAGGATGGAACGTTGTGCTCTTCTGTTGTACCTCAGGCCAGTTATCGGCGCTGCATTTGTCCGCCGTTTTGTCATCCATCGCTCACACACAGCTGTCAACCTACCTGCCCGACGTATCTGTCTGTCTGACCATTACACTTACACAGACCTGATTGCTCGGTAATCCCATCGTGTCAGCGCTCGCCGTGTGTTCCTCACGGCCGATGAGCGGTGTCACTGCCTCGACTCGTAATGAATTCCTGGTCCCCCTCCTCGGCTCTACTGTCCACGACTCATTCCTCCGTCCGGCTCGCGGAAGTGGCCGCCGCCCTTCCCCGGCGGCCCCCCAGCTATCGTGGGTTTAGCAGGTTCCGGCATCTCGCCAAACCCAGCAAGCACACTAGGAGCCGTCGCCGAGGGCGATAACCACAGCCGCGGGTGCACACCGACCGCCTGGGAGAGCAAGGCTCAAGCCCAAGAAACCCTGAGGGTACAGTGGCGGACCGCTCAACCGCCTTTCTCCTCTCCTCGGTGTTCCATTCCAGCGAGCCGGCGCCCAAGGCCCTGTCCCTGACCGACGAGGCCCTCGCTCGCTCCTCTCACCGGGGCTACTCCATCCCTTGACCGACGGTCTATCCAATCCAATCTACACCCCCCTCCAGGGATCGTTGTGGGGGTTGCCAGTCCCTCTCCGGGTTCCGCCTTGCCTCCCCCGGACCCGATCCGAGCAGACGGCGCCCAATGGCCTGGCCAGCGGATAAATGCGCTCGCTCAAATTGAACTTTATCCCGGACAGGAAGTTCTCCCACATCCCCCCATTTCCCCGGTGACATTGCCGGGCGAATTGCGCTAGAAGGCGCTCTAGAAGAAATCTCTGCAGACGCGTCCATGATTCCGAGAGCATTGGCCGCCTCGAGAAAGCTTCCAGAGTCATGTTGCTGCACCGGAGCCGCGGCGTCGAAGGCTTCTAGACAGTTCCCCGGAAGGGCAGCTGGAGGTTTGCTCGGGACGCTTCCACAACGGGGAAGTCGGGAGCGCAGAGATAGTATTGGTCGTTTGGACGCTCCTGTTCGCTACAAGTATGTCTCTCCCGTGTGTGGAGATAGATAGCTGGGTCCCAAGCAAAAGCAAACACTCTCCCTTTCTCCAAGCCCACCAGTCAGTCTCATCCTTCTCCAAGGCCTGTCAAGTAGAATACCGATCGTCTCCCGGAACCGTTCCCGCCCGCGACAAGGCAAGGGGGAGGAGGGGGTAACGCAACAGCATTGCTGGGAGCCCGTCCGGGGCGCATCAGGCTCATCCCGCGAAATTGATCAGAGACAAAATCTCCAACCCCGGGCCAGCGAGGCTAGGGGAAGCTCCCGGAGCGCGATTCCTAAACAGCCCCATGTCTCTCCAATCTCGCTACCCATTGCGCGACGACGCTCTCACCGACCCGAAGCCACGGTTAAGGGAAGGGAGAGATACCCGCCAGCGCGGCCTCCCGAGGTTGGGAATCTTGGGGACGAGAGTCAGTCACGTCAGTGATCCAGGGGTGGGAATTCCAAAGAGGAAAGAAAAGCCACACCTCGGCTTGTGGGCAGCGGCGACGGGAGGTCAAATTTACGCCACAGCCACGTTGCCTCTCCGGGTGGCTTGTCGCGTCGCGTGTGTGGCTTGCCCCTTTCATCACCGTCCCGCCTCGCGCGACTCAGGCGGGAGAAGAGACATCTACCATCCATCTCGCCGCCCCGAGGCTCGACTTGCTTTTTCTGGGCGTCCCGCCTCGGTCCTGCTTGTTCGGGCAATTCCAGCCCCGGGAATGGCAGACCGCCCGCAATGGAGGGGAGTGTGCGATGACGCCTTGGAATGGGCGGGATTCGCTGCGCTGGCGACTGACGGACGCTTTGCAGTTTTGTCAATCGGGCATGAGTGAGGCAGACCGGACAGGACAGACACTTCAGCATGCACTCGTCATCGAGGCTGCTGGCCGTCGCTCGCTCAGCAGGGCGGCTTGGGCGTGTCACCTGCGCGGCCAGATGCAACCCAACCGCGACGCCGGATGACACGAGGAGTCATCTCATCTCATCTCTGCCTGCCTGCCTGGATACGGCTGCTGACCTGGCCCGACCCTGCCTAACGACCTCAGGTGAATATTCATTCACGAACAGGTGCCTTGACGACGCCGACAGTGCTCAGCCCTGCTTGTCCATCAGCGAGGCGACCGCTGAACAGCCCCCTCCCTCCCTGATGGACAAGCAGGGCAGACGCCCAGCATCCATCCCGCGGGATGTCGGCCGCGCAGGCAGGCTCACGTCACCGCTTGAGTGTCTTGTCTTGTCTTGTCTCTCCCGTGAATCTCCAGACCTCCTCTTGTGATGGCAATGCGTGTGGGGGTGAGTCTCCTCTCTGCTGGTGAACTAACCGCGGATCTACCCATCTCCGGCGCGCGGGAGAGCGACCCTTGATGCATGTCTGTTTGCTTTCCCTTGCGTCGACGGGCGAGACAACTCCGTGCGATATCAGCTGGAGCGTCCCGTCGTTACTGTAGGAATGCTCATCCCGCACGCACGCGCGCGCTGGCCCGTGTCTCGAAGCGATCGTGATCGTCAGTTTGTTGAGGACCTATCAGACTGAGTCTCCCCGCGATGGGAGCGTCTCAGACGGGACGAGTCGCGCTGCTTTCTCCTTGCTTAGCCCATCAGATCATCGCCCGGGTCTCATCACACAGCACAGTCACCCCCCAAGCGCTCACTATATTCACAAGTGAAGCCCCCCACGCTCGTTGTCTCGTCGTCGGGCATCTCCCCAGCCAATTCTTTGCCCACGCCCCCTCCTCATCCCGTCTTCCCCGCTAGTTGCTGCTGCTATTGTCACTATCACAAACAACAACGATGGCCCTCGCAGGAATCTCGTAAATTGTTGGCAAAAGGGGGCTATCCGTTGTCTCTTCTCTCGCCGATGGCGGTCTCCCGCTCTAGACGCCTCCCATCACCCCCTCGCGCCGCCTCTCTCACATGCCTCTCTGGGCAGCTCACATCTGCTGCTCCTTCGGCCTCGCCGCTCGCTATCGAACAGTGGTGACCTGCCATGTCGGCCCTCGTTGGTAAGGGATAGATAGAGAGCGCGTGCTTTCACCTGCCCCGAGTCTCACCGTGCTTGACTCGAAGCCCACGCCCTGCATACATAGACACAAACAAGCTCACAGACCGCTCCCGGCGATCCCAGCGTCGATATCGGCCACTGGGAAGCCCAGCCGGTGGCTGCTGTCTCAGATCCTCCTGATACCGCCTTTTGGCATCCTCCCCGGGCTATCTGCCGCTGCTGCTGCCCAACGGCGCGGCGGGATCTGCTGCACCTAAAATAAGTGCATACATAGTACATTGCAAGCGGGCTCTTTGATCTGTACGTCCAGCTGGTTTTGCAGCGCATCGCGTCGGGCATTTTAAGTGCTGGCTCGCTTGTATCTCGTCCACGACGGCTGCCAGCGTTCCCAGGTCGACATGCAGCTGTATGTACGTAGGTTGAGTCACCGCCTTCAGCTTTCAGCTGTCAGGTTCACCGTATGTTTTCCGAGCAGCGGTGATGTGGCTCGCAGGATGCTATTGTGCCGCTCGATGTCTGTCTCATCTCGTCTCGTCTCGTCTTTCTATTAGGGCTTGTGGATGGAGACTTGGCCACTGCTTGCTTGTCTTGTCTATCCGCACTCTACATGCCCAGACAACACGCCATTTTACCTACCCTACAGACTTTTCTTTTCACCAAGAGTATGCATCAACTTCAAGCTCAAACACCACATCTCCCGCCTTCCCGCCTTCCACGACCGCAGCCCTAACATGATCACACAATCCTCCCGGGCCAGATACCACAACGCCGATTCTGCGGCATCCGTTATGTTGTTCCTGAGCCAGCAATTCCTCAACATCCAATCTATGTCCGATCCTGATGTCCTTCTCCTCGATCCCAGCCAAAGCTCCATCTAAAGCCTCTACAAGACACTTGGCGGACTCTTTGACACTCCAGCATAGTTTGACGTTCCAGTGACAAGACACCCATGGCAACAGACTGGTGATGCCGATGCCGCCCCCGATGAGGAGAAGACGATCGCAGCGGAGCACCTCTTTTGTCGGGTTGTTGGGGTACGGCCCGTCGAGTAACGTAAGCATATCATCGCTTGCTTTTAGATATTTTGTAACTCCTTGCGCTTTCTTGATAAAGAACGACAAGCCGACTTCAGGGTGTGCTTTTGAGATCGGCATCGTTTGAGTCACTGGCTTGTTGTCCTTCTCTATGTCGACGTTGTCTTGTTGCGGGCTGGGTTTGGCCGCAACACTCGCCGGTCTAGAGTGACATTGCTGGAGCAGGACTGTCGGGATCACGGAAAAGGGATGATTCTCCCAAGGCCGCAGAGGACTCAGAGTTGGAAAGTAGACGTAGACATGCTTGCCTGGTTGAGCACCCCATCGAACTCCTGGGATATCAACGCGAACGTAGTCTCCTCCTAGCTCCGTAACTTTGCATCGACGGCGCCCTGTATGTAAAATTCGACCGACTCTAAGTAGTCGATCAAAGAACCACACCGCGCAGGCCGCGTACAGCCAAGTTTCGTAGCCCCAGGTCAGCCCGATCCAGAGCTTGACATGATACCAACAGCCCACAATCACAATCACGGCAAGCACAATGTGTGAGATTAAGAAGAACTCATAGGCAGGCCGTCGGACGTGCAATCCGCTGGCAAAAGCGAGGATCATGACCGCAATGGTGGCCACGGCGCCCCAGATCCAGTACTGCTCCTTCGCGTCGGCCGGATAGTATAGTGGCAGGGCGAGCAGTGTGTGAAGCAGCACATGCAGTGCGAACACTCGCGCAACCCAGCGGTGTAGTAGGAGGAACGTGGCGTGTGACCAATTCGTCAGCCAAAGGAGGATGTTATTTCGTGACGAGAAGAGCAGAAGGAGTGGCAAGAGGACGAAGGCGAAGACGCCAGTCCGGTAGAAGACAAAGGCAAGGACCTCATTTGAAAAAGTCGAAAACCATGCCTGCGGGTTTTCGGGCCTGTAAGCCACGGCTGTGAGGACGATGTTCAGCACGATGAAGCCGGCGATGTAGAGTGTCTGGCCGAGCGTGGGCGCGTTGCCGATGTTGTATGGGAGCGGGCGGACATGGTACGTGCCGATGAGGCTGGGATATATGAGGCGTGGCTTGAGACGGTCGAGCAGGCGGGAGGCGTAGGGGATGTAGCCCAGCCAGGTGAGAGCGATAGGGATGGCGAAGGCGGACACGAGGATGGCGATTCTAAGACGATTAGTATGTAGTTTGATAGCCTTGCGGAAGTTCATACCCGAATGCGGCTTCGTATTTGTTCTCGCGGGCTACGGCCGTCAAGATGTTGTACTGCGCTTCGTAGACACCGTCATTCACAAGAGACGTCTCGTTCAAATACTCGGCCGAGGCATTCAATATCGTCGTTGGCGCAGTCGGATTCTCAACCAGCGTAACCGAGTATCCCCATTTCGGCGCCACGGACGCATCCTCAGTGCTCTGCTTCTCCCAGAAGTCCTCCAGCTCCGAGACGGGGAGGTTGTAGGGGGCACACTTGTCGTGCAGGCACCATGCGAGCGAGGCCAGCCAGGGGGTGTTCTTGGCCCGGCACTGAGGAGTGGTCATGGAGCTGCCCATCATCATGCCGGCTGAAGACATCTCCCCCGAGCAGGTGAGCATGAGGCTGTCGAAGGAACGGAGGCATGAGAATGCGCAGGAGGGGCGGTAGGGGTAGATGCCGTAGCCGACGAGGGCGGCCTGGGCTGCTGAGATTAGACATGACAGTAACAGGCCTAGAGCGAGCAGCTTAGAAGCCATGGGCGCGACGAGTCAGCGAGAACGAAAGAAACCGATCACCGTGTTGGACTCAGTTGTAGCTGTTAGTTCTTGTCGTCAAGTTGGACCAAGAGTTGTCTCCTCTCCCACCCCCGCCTGTTTATACTCGAATCAAATCGTTCCCATTGCAAACGAGCACATTTCACAAGAGAAGCGAGACTTCATAGTATGTTTTTCCAATCGAGCTGTAGGATCCAGACTGGGTCCGTTACGCTCGGAAATCACCACATCGAGCACGTTTGCGCAGGTTTTATATCGGGGTTTGCAACCCTGAAGAATCGGCTTCGAGTGATTGGCTGAATTACGGAGGTATGGTATGAGTCTTCCACATATCGAGTCCCAGTCCTCTCCTATCAATATGCAATTATGGATTTGCTACTTTTCGGTGTTAAAGCTCGTTGCTTGGTTGAGGTGAGCGCATGGCCAACTGTGAGGCATGGTTCGACGCGAGTTTGAGCATTTATCTGACTAGGAATACTCACTGGAATCACAAATACAAGTTTTACTGACTGGTTCGTGATGGCACATTCAGTTGACCCCAGCAACTTCGGACGTCATGGATCCTCCATGTTATCTGGTGTATCATCCCAAGAATAAGCTGCTTAAGTTTAGCCGGCGTAGTTGAAGTAGGTGATCGCCCATCTCTGATAGCAAGGAAATAGAGAGCGAGGTGGAGGAATTTCGGAAATTAGGAATGCATGACAATGATAAGGTCGACATCTCTAATCTCTCATAGAGCTCTCGTAAGACATGACTCCAAGGGCCTTCATATAAGTCATCATGGTGGCAAACCCCTGAGCGGAACAGGTTCCATGGCCGGCACTGCTCAAGATATGCTGCCTTTCGATTCTCTATTCTGCATAGAGTCTGGATCATTGACAACTCTAGGGCCTTAGCTGTCCTAGCTGAGAAGACAAATCTCTGATGACCGTCACGTATTGACCTCCATAACGCTCAAACCATCCCAGAGCATTGTGAGTGTCTCGCAGGGCAAGATGCGGAGGGAAAAGCTGACGACGTACTAGGCGTCACTGAGTCCATCATGGCTGATGCAGATATCTGCGTCTAGAAGGGTACTCGTATCAATTCAATTTGCTATTTGGATCATTCTGTTGGTCGACTACCCTCATGACATAGGTACCCACGGGAACACATTTTCGTCAGGACAACCCCTGAAGAGAGTCCATTCTTAAAGAGAGGCTACCCTCTTGAATGCCCAAAGTCCGCCGCAATTGATGCGGCAAGCGCCCAAGGCGAAGGAGACTACCGACTGCATTGCATTATTGGTATCACCCATGAACAGCTTCATAAGAGGCAACGTTGGTGGTCAGGGAGGGTTAATTGTTTTCGATATGTTTAGTACAATTAATGCTGTAGACCTAGATATAATACTCGGAGCAGTTGCTGACAGTTCTTAGCACAGTGTGAACGCATTCGACAAAAAGTGAGACATCGCCAACTCAAGAGTCGCGATGGGCAAAAAATGATGTTTGCGGTTTGTGTGGATCGAACACACGACCTTCAGATCTTCAGTCTGACGCTCTCTGTCAGTGAAGGTTAGTGATTGAACTCGTCGTGAGGCATTTTAGTTAAACGTACCCCAACTGAGCTAAACCCGCGTTGTTCGGTGGATTGGTGATTGTCGAAGCTGCTTAGACTGGATTATGGAGACTCGGCCCCTCCGCGATGATGACCAACTGCAATATCAAGAGGATGATAGAGGAGAGAAGATGATGCAGAGAGGAAGAAAGGTATCGTCCAAGAAATATGTATAATCTCCCATCCTCAACGAGCCAACCCGTCGGGAAAGAAGGGGTAGTATATCTGAAAAAGGGGTAGAGGAGGACGAGGATAGCATCGCCAGATAACGCCGCAACTCCTCCAGAACCAAACCCGCAATGCTGCCTATTCGTGATGATCTCTCATGGCTCTCTCCATCTCCACGCCCCGGGTCGACGGACCAACTTCTGGTTTCACGACATCCTAACTTCGCAGCGCTTCTAACCGATTCCTCATCTGGTCCATCATGGCCTCGGAGTCCTCCTCCTCTTCTTCCTCCTCCTCGTGCGCCACCTTCTGCGGCTCGGGCACGGGCGCCACGGGCAGCGCAGGCTGCTTGCGGTCCTTGAGGATCTCGCCCAGCACCTTGTCGACCTCGCCCTCGGCCTCCTCGTCCTCGGCCAGCATGTCGCCGTCGGCCGGCAGTGAGTCCTCGACCATCTCCTCGATGATGCCTGCCTTCATCAACTCGACGCTCAGCTCCTGCATCGTCTGGGCTAGGTCCGGCAGCCGGATCAGCGAGTTGACATCCTTCATGATGCCGACGCTCGCGCGGATGGAGCCCTCGATCTTGCGCACCGCAAACGCCTCGTTGACCTGCATCTGCACCGAGTTGAGCTGTGCCTTGGCTGTCACGAGACGGGCGGAGGCGCGACGTGAGCGCACCAGTTCGCGGGCGAAGTCGCGCACTTCCTGCTGGGCTTGTTTTGCGCGGGTCGGGTCGCGCTGGCCGCGTCGGTCGGCTTGGATGATGAGATTCTTGGTCTTGACCTCGACTTGCTTGACGGAGGCGATATCGCGGTCGATTTTGCGCATGTTCGAGCGGATCAGAGCGTTGCACTTTCGAACCTGGATGGCGGTTGGGTCAGTCATGGTGATGCTGATTGGGGACACAGCAAGATCGAACCTGCGCTTGAGGATCCGGCTTCGCGAAGAGGTTTCTAAACGTCTCCATTGTGGGCCAAAGAGAGGGGATCGGGAGGATTTGAAGCCGTGCTGATGGTGATGGGAGTCGAAGCCTGCCTGAGATATCAAGGCCCGATGACGCAACTGAAGATACGACGCTTGGCAGACCCTGATCGCGGGAGAGGCAAAAGAGAGATAATCAAGAGGAACAAGGAGCCGGAGTCAAGCAGGGCCGTAGGCGTATGATCATGCGTTGGGCAGAGACTGTGCCAATATCATGACAAGCCCGCGAGCATAGAGGCGGTCGGAAGTAGTAGTGGTGGCCGCATCATGAGGCTCCGAGGACAGCGGCAAGGCTGAGGCTGGGTAGGGCCTGGAAGACCCACCCGAGGAGGGCCAGTCCCCTGTGAGGCACTGACTCGTTAGGGGCGTTCCGGCTCGCGTAGGGCGCTGGGATTCGGGCAGCCAGGGGCCTCGGGGCCAGTGCCGGTCCGCTAAAGGCCACTGCGCTGGAGCCAAGCAGCGCTGCGATTGACGGGAGCCGGGCGGCCCAATCCAATGGCGGAGCTTACCCCGCCATGTGATGGATGGAAGGATGGCTGGAGGAGCCGCTGACCGCTCGAGCTGGTGTGCTGTCTGTGCTGGATAAAGACAGTGTCTTGAATTCAGTAAAGATGGTAAGTGAAGGAGGATTGAGAGAGACTCGCTGGTGAATTGGCGTAGCGGGCAGGAGCTGTGCTGGAGTTACCCAGTCATCTGGCCGACCTGCAACTCTCCAGCCACACAGGCAGCCCCGGAAATGTACAGCGTGGTAGTTAGCAGGCCCAGCCAGCCCAGCCCAGCGCCCGCGAATCTGCCTTCCCCTCTGACGTTTCCAGCCCAGCTCTCGTACCCAGCATCGTAGCGCGGTACCTGCCCTCCCTGCCGCGCTCCACCACAGCTAAGGTACCCCTGCATCAGGCAGCCCCGGAAGGTACCTCGAGCTTGCCCCTCAATCGCAGGCATCTAGCCAAATCTTTCCGCTTCTTGGACCTTCCACGGCTTCCTCTCAGCCTCTCTTTCTCTTTCTAGCCAGTGCTTGCCTGCACCAGCCTCACTTTGAACTTTACTCAAGCTTCGGGACTTCTCGAACACCTCATCATCTTCGACTCTGCAACTTCAGACGTCACAACACCCCAACAACTTTTATCGCTGATTCTCTCATCCCCCGCTCTTAAACGATACCCCCTCTTTCCGCATTAGCAAGCCCTTTGCTTCTCTTCTCCCCCAAACACAATGGCTGAGACTCTGTACCCCGAAGGTAAGCCCGTGCCCAGCCCAGACCTCTGAGCTCTTCCAATTTGTGCACCGTCTCCATGACAATTGATTGCACTGAACTTTGCCAAACTCGAGAGCTCCCGCTAACCCTATTTTAGTCCTCTGGGCTCAGCGCTCCTCCGAGACCGATGCCACCAAGAACTTCGTCTACCTCACCATCTCCGTGCCTGACGTCCCCAAGGAGTCTCTGCAACTCGACCTCAAGCCCACTGGCCTGAGCTTCACCGGCACGTCGACGACGCTTAAGAACAAGTACCATGTCGACCTCGAGTTCTTTGCCGAGATCGACCCCGCCGAGAGCAAGATCAACCACACGGCCAAGAACATCGAGATGAAGCTGCAGAAGAAGGAGCTCAAGGAGGAATACTGGCCTCGATTGCTCAAGGAGTCTAAGCGACTGCACTTCCTCAAGACCGACTTCGACAAGTGGGTCGACGAGGATGAGCAGAATGAAGCCCCCGAGGACGACTTCTCGCAGTTCGGCGGCATGGGTAAGTCTTGATTTATACTCGACTACCACGCAGTATAGCTAACAAAACATACAGGCGGCATGCCCGGCATGGGCGGCGGCGACTTTGGCGGAATAGACTTCTCCAAGCTCGGCGGCGGCGCAATGGGCGGCGAGGAGGAGGAGGAAGACGACGGTTCGGATGATGATGACGATGACGACGACATGCCTGCGCTCGAGGGCGACGAGGAGGCCGAAGCCTCCAAGGCTCCCGCCGCCGAGAAGAAGGAGTAGGCGGCTTCTCTCGTCGGTGTTGGGGAACGGAGTCTGGGAATTCACGGGACTACACAGGAGGTTTTGGTGTAGCGGGCGTCCGCCGATTGGGATCCGTCGTTCTTACTGCTCTGCACTACCTTAGGTACATCACTACCTACTCTACTACTGTTTCCCTTGAGGCGCGCATTGTTGTGGATGAGATTAAAAGGGAAAAAAATATATCATGAAATTCAATGCGTTCTTTCTTGTCTCTAACGTTGCGTGCTTTGCTTGAGGGGTCGGCGTTATCTCGACCTGCCTGATAACCATCGCCAGAGCTTCGAGCTTGGTGTCCGGGCGCGTTCCTTATCAATCCTCAACGTTTCGGCACATGGATGTCCGCTTAGACAATCGGTAGGATACCTTACTCAGCACACAAGCCTTCCAAGACTTGCCCACAAAGAGCTCTATTGTACATTAGGCCAACCACACACAGCAACATGTCTCGAGAATCCTGTCAGCCCTACCATCCCCCCCGTGGTGCGTCAGCACGGCTTACCCCGAGGCTCTGATGTAACGCACAGGTCGGAGACTTTCTCCCTATAAGTAAAGGACGTTTCCATGGATGGGAATGAATTGAATCGTAGCTGTACAGTTTTCTTCTTTTGCAACTACGACTTATACCATCCTGAGTACATATTTAATTTGGTCCATTGCGATTCGTGTGAGGACTATGACTAAGGTTGGGGCGTATACGGCGCGCGAGGCTGCGATGGATGCTAGGCGAGGGGCGTGCTTTACGGCGTGGCCGGTCGATGAACCATATTATCCTCCCGAGTTGCATGCAGCGAATGGCCAGGAGACGAAGGCTGTACGAGGGATGGCCTTTGAAAGGACAATGGAAAAGCATAATACAAATCACAACGGTTACGTCAAGTCCAAGCCGTCACAACCAGGGAGGACTGAAATCCAGGAAGGGCACATTCACTAAGGCTAATCAAGGCGAGGGACAATCTTGACGGGAGGGAGTTTCATTTCATTATACACGGTTACATATGCCCTATCTGCTTTCAGTCTCACGGGCAATTCGACGATGTCCCAACGCGGCCGCGACCTAGTAAAAAGCACAATCGAAAAGGCATAACAAAAAGCAAAACCAGCTGCCACCGTTATCCCGTTCGCGAATTCCTCTCTCCCATCCCGATCCCATGTGCATCCTGTTCTGGTGGAGGAGCAACGACCACTTTACCAAGAGCTCTAATCATCTCATATTAAGGCTTCAGGGCTTGAAGCCATTAGAATCAAGATACTCTCTTACTGAAAATGCTTGGTCAGTAGCCGTTCAAGTCTTATTGCTTCATGATTAAACTCACCATGATCTCGTCGTCCATGGGGGCATCGCCATTAGCGGGAGCCGCAGCAGCAGGAGCGGCGGCAGTGTTCTCGTTGTTGGTAGCGGTGGAACCAACAAAGTAGTCAGCCATGTCCATGTCAAGCTCCTCGGCAGTCTTCTTGGCGGGACGTGAGTTGCGGCCACGGCGCTTCTTGTTGGGGCCGTTGGCGGCAGCACCGCCCTTGGCAGCGTTGGCGTTCTTGTGCTTGTCAGCAGCAGCTGACTTGGGCTGAGCCTTGGGCTGGCTGGAGGGTGGTTAGAAGGATTGTTGACTTTGGTCGGTTCTCATGATCAACTTACGTGGTGCGCTCCGCAAGCGTCTTCACCTGGGGGATGACCTTATCGGCCTGAGCAGCGCCGACAACAATCTCGATCTGGACCAACTATTAGATCTCATTTCACCTGAAGAAATGTGGTGTGAGTTTACCTTAATGGGGCGGTTGTCGACCAGAAGACCGTTCAACTTCTGGAAGGCCTTGCTTGCGCCGTCCGATTTGTGAAAGGTCACATTGGCGATACCGCGGCTCTGAGAGTTGGGGCCGTAAGAGAGCTCGACCTTCTTGATGGGACCGACAGATTGAACGAAGTACTCCTAGAGGGGAAGTGTCAGTTAACCGAATGGTTCAGCCGAATAGCAACCGTCATTCCGTTCCGTAAGTCGAGCCTCGGTCGATCCATATCCGGGAGTTTTACGTCGCCAGGCGAGGATATTCGTATGCGCAGCGAGCGAGAGGGTCAACGAGCATAGCAGTGAGCAATGCCACTGTCCCAATAAGCCATCTAAGGCTATTTACGCCAGAACCAGCCCCTCCGCCATGTCTCAAGCTCGAACGAGAGGTCGTTAAGTAATACGCGCGCCAACTTGCATCCCACTTGCAAAGGTCGCCCACATGCCAACCGCAAAATCAAGAAAACAAGACCTTCGTTCCAAACGAGCGAGACAAAAACAGCGAATGTTCCGGCATTCTCAGCAGGACATCGCGGCGGGATGACGGGGCAAACCCTTTCGAGTTTGTGCAGTTCTTCGTTGCATGTGCTCACTGCAATGCTCGCTAAACCAGGGAGATCTGAATTCGGTATTACCCGAAAGGAATCTCTTGCCATGACTGATCGGTACGGCGTATCGTTGACCAAGCCTGTCCGGTAATAGTCGGCGCTGTCTTGCGAGGAAAGCTGACCAGGCATTTCCATCAAGGTCATTGCGCGACCGGGACTGTTCTCGACTTCTCAACAAGCACATCCATGTTCCAGGCGGCATCGTCATTTGAAGGAGATGGCTTTCGATAGCTTCGAAACAGCAGAGTGGTCTAAAGACCATGTGCGCGAAAAACGCAGCGTTCAAAGGCAACGGAGTGCGGCGGACAAGAACAGGTCGAACAAAGTCCGAGGGCATCAGAAGCCACCACGGAGACATACCTTAATCTGTTGCTCAGTCACATCCTTGGGCTGTCATGAGTTAGCGAGTTGTCCTGGAACATGACTAGTGGAAGAGACATACCAAATTGCTCACGATGATCTTGCTGTCACTGTTGGCAGGGATAGCCTTGGAAGCGGCGGGCTTTGCGCCAGCGCCACGGGCAGGCTGCTTGGCCTTCTGGATACCGCCGACGGGAGCGGTGGTAGCCGGGCGACCGAGGGAGCGACGCTGGTTGTTGCGTCGGCGGGTGTTGTGTCGCTTGACGGAGTTGATGTCGTCAAGAGCCTGGTCGAGCTTGCTGGCCATCTTGTCGGTTTGAAGAGTGATAAACTTGGTAGTTGTGGTGGTGAGTCGAAGAGAGGGGCTAGTCTGACTTGAAGATGTCAGATCAGCTGGGGGGTATCAATATGATCGAGATCGTTTGTCGAGGTCTTGAAGATGCACGACAAGTGTCGAGATGGCTTGCAAGCTTCGAGTTGCTGGTAAGAGATGGTCGCGAAAGGAAGAGGTCGAAGAGAATTCAGGGCAGTCGCGGCAAGGCGAGTGCTCCTATTATGCTGGCTGGGACAGACAGCGAGCAAGTAAACAAAGTAAATTCGGGGGCGCAGGAAGTATATTCGTGCGCGCGCCGATGAAAGAAGAAACTGCGGTTGGCGACGTGGGCGTTCTTTGTGGGTTGGGCGAAACTCCAAGGCTGAAGGTTGAAGAATGAAGAGAAGAAAGGAAGAGGGAGGAGGCGCGCATCATTTCACAGGGGGAAAACACGGGTGGGCGCTCCTGCCTGACCCGTCGGACCTGCTGGCATCTGGGAGTGTCCAATCAGCGCCATGGAGGGAGGAGATGCCGACGCGCTAGTCTTGTTTTGGTCGGAGCTCAGCCACGCGTCGCCACACTGGCCGTCGCTCCTCCAGCTAGCTGTCGTGGCTCTGCTTCAGCGCATGGCATCCTCGCATCAAAGAGACGGAGGCCTTTGAGTTTACAGGTTTTTGAGTAGCACAAGGCATAAAGTAATTTGGGTTGGTCATGACCGTGTGGTAATTTTGTCTTTCTCTGGGAAGAGTTCTATCTGGGCATAGCTCGTTGCTGATGTTCTCGAAATGTCCACCTCAATTATCATCCAGCTGGCCGCATCTTTTCAAGGTGGTAGTTCGACTTGGCACTTATCATGGCCGAAGCAATAGACTCGTGTCCATCGCCTGTGGTCCAGTTCACCCGCTCGCACCCAATTCTGCAACCGTCCGCTTCCTTCACCGCCTGCACAAGCATTCCATCGCTCGAATGTTCCTGTTGCAAACCAAACCCTAGTGCCTATTGTACAGCTTTTGCGGCTAGGTATCGCTGGAGATTCCAAACTCCCGAAATCAAAGACAAGATAAGGTAGAAAAGAAGTCCCGCGAGGATCTATTTCGCACCGACCAGTTGCTTCTTGGATGTCCCCTTTTCGCTTTGTGCAGGAGTCGAATCCTCTTCCACTTTGTTGACTTCGAGGAAGTGGTACACAACAATCAGAACCATGGCAGCCGAGCCCAGGAAGATGGCCAGTCGGTACAGGTCGCCGTCGGAAATCATCTTGATTGCGGAGGGGTTTCGGATGCGATTGTGTGGTCGTAGAGGAGTGAGGACAGAATTCCTAGAAACAAGGCTTAGTCGCCATGACAAAGCATCAGGAAAGTGATAATGCTGCTCATGACTTACTGCAGTATTCGCAAATCGACGCTACAGCCCCCTTTGCAAAGCTGAGATCAAGTCCGAAGTGTACAGGTTGAGGCGAGGTCGAGGCGCAATGCGGTGCTGGCGGTTGAACTGGCCAGTTGGAGCTTTGGCCAGCGCTGAGGCGTCGAAATCACAAAGGCACCTAGGTACGTACCTCCCTGTCGCGGAAAGCGCACTGACACCCACCATGACCCACTTTCTCCCTCATCCTCGCCCAAGGAAAAATTTGGGTCTCAGCGCTTTTCACGTGACGCACGGTGACTTCATCCACCAAACTCAGGCAGCCCACCACCACCATCTCGGGTTTGAAGATTCTACCATCGAGAGGCGCTAGGCTTGGCCTTAGTTGCGAACATTCAACTTATTCGACATACTCGACGTCGAAAATCGACGACTCGAATCCCGGTCATCCCTCAACCTCGGTTTAGTCCCTCGATTACCCCGCCACGAGCAGCCGCCCATCATGCCTCCCAAGAAGAAGGGCGGTGATGTCCCCAAGAAGTCGACCAAGTCGGTCGAGGATCGTACCTTTGGTATGAAGAATAAGAAGGGAGCGGCTGCCCAAAAGGAGATTGCCCGCATGTCGGCCAACCTCAGGAACAGCGGCAGTGCTGACGAGAAGCGTAAGGCTGCTGAAAAGGCTGCCCGAGAGCGCGAGAAGAAGGCGGCTGAGGACGCCAAGAGGGAGACTGAGGCTCTCCTCAACAAGCCCGCACAGATCCAGAAGGTGCCTTTTGGAGTCGACCCGAAGACGGTCGTCTGTATCTTCTACAAGAAGGGCAACTGTGAGAAGGGCCGAAAGTGCAAGTTCGCTCATGACCTGGCAGTCGAACGAAAAGCAGAGAAGAAGAACTTGTACACCGACACCCGAGAAGCAGACGAAGAGAAGAAGAAGGCCGAGACCTCGGCAGATTGGGACGAGGAGCAACTTCGAAAGGTCGTTTTGTCCAAGAAGGGCAACCAACGGACAACTACGGAGAAGGTCTGCAAATACTTCATTGAGGCTATCGAGGACGGGAAATACGGATGGTTCTGGATCTGCCCCAATGGCGGAGATAAGTGCATGTATAAGCATGCTCTACCACCAGGGTACGTTGAAATTGTCGACATCTGATATACCGACCAGGCCAACTAACTAGGGACGACAGATTCGTACTTAAGACTAAGGAGCAAAGGGCCGCCGAGAAGGCTCTGCTGGACAAGTCGCCCCTCAAGACTCTGACCCTCGAGGATTTCTTGGAGTCGGAGCGACATAAGTTGACGGGCACTTTGACTCCCGTGACGCCTGAGACGTTTGCCAAGTGGAAGAAGGAACGCTTGGATAAGAAGGCGGCTGAGCAGCAAGCTATGAAGGCCAAGGAGAACACTGGTCGTGCCCTATTCGAGAGTGGCAAGTGGAGAGATGATGATGACTCTGAGGCTACGGACGACGAGGACGATGATGTATGGAACCTGGTGAAGCTCCGACAAGAAACCCAAGCACTACGAGACCAGAAGGAGGAGGAGCGGCTGGTAGCGATGCACGGCGTGGCAGACACTGGAACCTCAACGCCAGTGGTGGGAGAAGCTGCAGCTCCGGCTGGGGCTTGAAGAAGATTCTAGGTGATTTTCCCAAGGCTCTAGCATCTAGAGTCTTGGGAAGATCGATCTTAGCACTTCCGGCTCTCACTTGGGGCAGGCCGCCTCTCAGAGGCACAACCGAGCCCTGCGGGGCCCTACAGCAGCAGAATGACACAGAATCTGTCAGGCTCATGTAGGTGTTATGTAGCGGAGTTGGGGTCTCAACACATGCTGTACAAAGTAGTTCCAGGCCAGGGGTCAAGGGTCAACGAGGTAACGACGTCTTTTGCCCCGTAGTAGAGTAGAGTATATAGAACGCTCTCAGTCTTGACACACTCGACGGGGCTGGCAACGGCGGGTTTGGAAGCTCTCTGGCTTGGGAGACAATAAAAAGGTACAGCAGAACTTATTCGAGTGTCGCTTGATACGGACAGATGCATGGGTGCTGGCCCCATGCAACCAGATTTTCTTTTGTTTCGTGCAGATGGTCGCGGGGCACAGCAGCAACGAGGCGTCGGCGATGAGCAGATCAATTCCTCATCTTACGACGTGGGCGTGGAGCCGGCGAGCTCTCGTCAAGGAGAATGGGGAGATGTTAGTGGTTGGTGAAGCTGCGGAGAAGGGATGGTGTGGAGAGTCCGGGGGAAGAGCAAGAGAACATCCGAGGATATGTGGCAATTTGTTGAGATTCCCTTGAAGCGATTTCTGACTCATTGCGTCGGGGAAAGAGTTTGAGGCAGAGGACCCAGCATAAGGCCATATCTCATAGTCGGCGACGTGTTGTGTCGCAGTTCGGCACATGGCGCGAGCGGGATGGGAGAGACCGGGAGCTGGATGAGGATTGCGGCGCGGATGATTGGCTGCTTCGGGATCGACACGGCCACCTAGCAGTGCTGCCGTCTTGGCCTTGACGAGCCTGGCAGATTCAAGTCCGGGATGGGATGGTGTCCAGCAAGAGGGGGTTGACAGCGGGGAGAGCCCAGGGCCAGCATGGGCAGCTGATCTGACATTGAAGCTTGAGTGACGTTGCTGGCATGTGACACCTTTTAGTAGAAGTCGCGTACCGGGCCGGCGAAGCTGGGAGCAGAGGTACCGGTTCGAGGTAAGGTTAGACCTCTAAGATCTCCAGCTGCTGAGCAGAAGGCCCAGACGGCAGACCCGACGGGACCGGCATTCGATCTCCAGCCAGTGAGACCCCGCAATTATAGAAGGCGAATGAACGGGGAGAGTGACCACCACGACTTCAACAGACACAGAGGGCCTAGATTGCTCAATTCCTGCGTGCCGTGGGCGGAGGACTGGACTGGACTGGTTCATTGCAGTTGACAAGCTCGGCCTGGCGTCATTCCGTGGTGTTGAAGGAGAGGGAAAGCTCCCCAGACAAGCCAGGAAGGACCCCTCCTTGATCCCAGGTAGCTCCGCTCCACGCTCTGTCTGCCCTTCTATCTTATCCCAACTCCTCTCTTGCACCTCCACCACCACTTTGCAACACACCACAACATCCAGCATCGACAGGAGCCGCCCAATCACCCGCCTCGCCTCGCAGGGCATCGCAGCCCTCCCAGGCCCTCCGCTCCAGCTTGCCTCCAACGCGAATGGCCTCCCGGCGCCCGGCCCCAGCAGCTATCGCGACCGCGCCCTCGACTCTGGTCTCGCCCATCGAGGCCTCGGTCTAGGACGCCCTCACGAGTGCCAATTGCCTTGCCTTGCCTTGCCCGGGGGCCATGACCGCGGAGGCTCCCCTGGACTCGCAGCAGCAGCAACTCCAACAACATGTCCATGTGCCAGCACGCCAGCAACCCCCATCCCCAGCCATCATCATCATGCCGCCTCACTCGGCAGGCGGACAACGCGATGGCAAGGACGACGACAATGCCGCGGCGCGGCAACCGAAGAAACATCACCACCATGCCCTGATCGCCTCTAACAACGCCCCCAACCGATTCATCAAACGATACCGCACCGAGATAGCTGCTTCGTCATCCTCCGTCTTCTCTACGCTCGCCGCTTTCCCTCTCGACAGCGTCAAGACCCGAATGCAGACGTACCAATACAAGGGCTTCCTCGACTGCGTCCGCCACACCTACCGCACCGAGAAACTAGGCGGCTTTTTCCGCGGTGTCATGGCACCTATGGCTAGCATCACCCTCGTCCGCACCGTCTCCTTCTCCATCTACCAGCGAGCCAAGTACGCCTATGCCGGCTGGGTCAAACGCAACGTCGGCTTCGACATCATCGGCCACGTCAACCGCGCCGGCACATACCCGAACCTCTACTCCGTGGGCTGTTTTGGCGCTGCTGGTGCCACAGCAGGCTCTGTCATCACATTCCTGGCCTGTCCCTTTGAGCTCACCAAGCTCAGTGCCCAGGTATCGGTGCTGCTGGCAGAACGCGGAGCCGGCAAGGGGAGCCATGCTGTGGCCGCCAGCTATCAGAACAAGGGCACGCTGAGGACCATGGCCAACATAATCAAGCATCGGGGTATTTTGGGGCTGTATACGGGATTCAATCTCCATCTACGTATGACTCTCATTCTATTGATGATCTGGCCTCGCTAATCGGTTATAGTTCGCGATACCCTTGGCACGGCCATCTACTTCATGGTATACGAGAGTGGGAAGCAATTGGGCAACACCCTGACCGGTGACCATCCGAATAGTAACAAGTTCGCCGTCGTTGCCGCAGGAGGAATGTGCGGCCTCGTATCATGGGCCATGATCTGTAAACCTGCCTCATTTCTTCTGTCATGACCTCTTCACTAATCAGTATATAGACCCCATCGACTCTGCCAAGAGCATCTACCAGCGCAACTCCCTCCTCTACTCTAAGGGTCAGACAGTCGAGCCCGCGCCCAAGATCGAGTTCTTCAAACGACACATGTATCGAGGTCTGGGCGTGTCCATGAGCCGGTCATGCGTCGTCAACGCCATCTTCTTCTCGTCGTTTGAGTTTATCAAGAAGCACATCAAGACAATGGACGACGAGAATCCTGTATGACGACAACAAATCCACATCTAGCTCTTTTCGATAGTTCACCGGGTTTATGGGAGAACTACTCAGGTCTCGGACTAAGGTCAGGTTAAAGGGGCCGGCGGTGACAATAAGAACGATGGGAAAACAACAAGGAAATGTATGCATTATGAGTGGGCGTTTTGGTGGGTTTTCTGTTCAAAGCATATGTCTGTATTTTGGGCTCGTCATTCGTTGGTGGCTGACACGAGGATACCTCGGAGAAGGGGAAGAGATTATCATTGATGATATCACGGGAGAGTAACAAGAGCAGATTGACAGGGACTGAGACACTGACAGAGAGATGGGAAGACTGTGGAGTCCTTGTCGAATTATTAAGGCGATTAATAGCCAATATGATACAAATACCAATACTGGTCGATCACTACAAAGCAATGCTGAAGGGTCTTGATATGTTGCAAGGATCCGTTGCATTTGAAAAATAGCTAGCCAACACAAATTTTCACATCTGACCATTCGCCCTCATTAGGAATCCCGGCTGCATCCCGTCATAACACTCTGAATGCCATATCCTGTCCGTCAATGAAGATCCCTCTCCGGTGTCGAGGCTCACCGCCAGCTCAACACTCTAAATGTTGGGCGGCTGGGGGCTTCGACACATTCTCTTTCCATCAATTACTTCTTCTCACCACCCTGAGCCTTTCCGGCCACGGCATTCGCAGCAGCGTTCTTATCAGCGGCCGACTGGGCGCGCTGAGCGAACTCCTTGTTGTCAGGATTATTCTTGTCCTATCGGGAAGCGTCAGTCATCAGTGTGGAAAGCAGAAGGGTAAGTGTGGGATCAGCATACCGCGTTGGACTGAATACGGGCCGCAGCCTCCTTGTCCATGGGGGTTGGAGTCTTGGTGCTTGACATTGTGAGTGGTTATGAGATGAGGTTGTGAGTTGTAAGGTGAAGCTGTGGGTTCTGGTCGAGCTCTGAGTTGTGAGTGAGGGTAAGGAGGGAAGAAGAAAGGCGGGAACAGCGGGGAGAACAGGGAGATTTTATACTCCTAGAAGGTGATGCGTTGTGTGAGCCTTTACTAAGGGATGTTGCCCCTAGCAGAAGAGTTTGTGTCTTGTGATAATGATTTTTGTTTGTGTTCATGATAATATTGGACAGTTTTATAGATATAGCATGCAAATGTTTAGAAAGGGTATATAAACTAGTGATGGGGACTAACAGGAACAAAGTTGGACTGCACAAAGAAGCAAAGACGGTGCAAACGGTGTTCGATCCTCTGCACACCGCATGGAGACACCTCTTAGTCTAAACAACGCGACTGCTTGTGCTAGTCCGTGACTCTCAAACTTGGTACGTTTTTGCTCTTTGCGACAGATGCATTGAGGAGACATAAACTCACATGCCCTCAGGTGGTAGACCAAACCTCTAACACTCCGGGACACAACCACCTCTATTGGTTGTATAGCTAGCAAAACAGTAGCATTACCAGAGTCCCTTGGCGAGCACACTAAATGATGCTCTCATATAAATATATGTGCTTGCCGCACTGTACTGCTTTGACTAACAACAACAAATGAAGTAAACCCAAAATCAAGCCAACTTTTATGTAGATAGCAAACATTTTTCACTTGCCACATGACTACTTGCGTATACTATATTCTGATACGTAGAGAACACATTTATGAAGATATCGATGTAGTTGAAGCGGGGGTTGGAGTGCTCATTGGTGGATTCAGCCATCCCACAATGAGACGGTTTCCCTCCAAACAAGACATTCTGAGAGCAAGACTCTGATGACTATTATAGGCCCAACTTTCATACTTCTGAAGTATGATGTAGAATATGATAGATTAGAGAGTTGACATGACCAGCTAAACTCACACGTCAGGCCCTGCCCGAAGTAGAGACTCAAGGTAGATTATTAGCGCCAGGATGCCTTTAGCCAGCCAACTACGCTTAGAGCGGGAATTGTGTGAGAGGAGTAAATCTGATGATTTGATTACATGGGTAATCGTTCATTATGTCAAAATGTATATTCTATCGTAGACCTTATCGCTTTGAAACGTGAAGAGTTGGATCCTCTCATGCATCCCATCTGGGCCCGCCTCACAACCTCCGCATCCACGAGATACAGCTATTTCTGAACCCCATCACAATAATCTCCAGCATGTCCCACTCACACAACTAATTCATGAATGTCATTTATATAAATCCTCCGAATGCATTCATAATCAACCCTCACCATCATACTTCCCAAAGCGGCAACTGCCTCGGCAAAATCGCACCCCCGCCAAACCTCGGGTTTATCCCCGCCTAAAATCTGGGGTAGCGACACTAAAAGAACTAACCGGCAGCCCACGGCTGGAGTGGCATGGAGAAGATCATCCCGAGGTACTTTGACACTGTGTGGTGAGGCATTGAAGGAAGAAGTACTGGGCGTTCGTGTCTGCCCGGGGCTGGTGGCGGTTCGGCCGGGGGGGTTTTGACAAGGACTGTGATCCTATATCTGACCCTCTCATCCTGTGCTTATACCCGGGCTCGCTCTGCCAGAACGAAACACTCTCACCTCCCATCACCAACCTCATCACCCAGACCCTCAACATGGCGCGAGAAAAGTCCCCTGTCTACGTGCTCGGCGTGGGCATGACCAAGTTCATCAAGCCCCGCGGCAAGGTCGACTACACGGAGCTGGGCTTCGAGGCCGGCATCAAGGCGCTGCTGGACGCGCACATCACCTACGACGACGTCGACCAGGGCGTGGCCTGCTACTGCTACGGCGACAGCACATGTGGCCAGCGCGTCTTCTACCAGTTCGGCATGACCCAGATCCCCATCTACAACGTCAACAACAACTGCAGCACCGGCAGCACCGGGCTGTTCATGGGCCGCACCTTCATCGAGAACGGCGGTGCCGACTGCGTCATGGTCGTCGGCTTCGAGAAGATGATGCCCGGCAGTCTGCAGAGCTTCTTCAACGACCGCGAGAACCCGACAGGCACGACCACCAAGATGATGGCCGAGACGCGGGGCATCACCAACGCTCCTGGTGCGGCGCAGATGTTTGGCAACGCGGGCCGCGAGTACATGGAGAAGTACGGTGCGAAGCCAGAGGACTTTGCGGAGATTGCGCGCATCAACCACGCTCACTCGCCCAAGAACCCCTATTCGCAGTTCCAGCAGGTGTACACGCGCGAGCAGATCCAGGCCGCGCCGGAGATTCACGCGCCCCTGACCAAGCTGCAGTGCTGCCCGACATCCGACGGCGGTGCAGCGGCCATCCTCGTCTCGCAGGCTTTCCTGGATGCCCGCCCGCATCTCAAGGAGCAGGCTGTGCGCATCGCCGGCCAGTGCCTCGCCACAGACGCGCCCTCGCTGTTCTCACGCAGCGCCATCGACCTGATGGGCTACGACATGACCAAGTACGCCGTCAAGCAGGCGATGGGCCAAGCCGGCATCACGACCAACGATGTTCAGGTCGTCGAGCTGCACGACTGCTTCAGTGCTAATGAGATGATCGTCATCGACGCCCTGGGCTTGTGTGAGAAGGGCAAGGCCCACGAGCTGGTGCGCAACGGCGACATTACCTACGGCGGCAAATACGTGATCAACCCCTCCGGCGGGCTCATCTCCAAGGGCCATCCGCTGGGCGCCACAGGCATCGCGCAGTGCGCCGAGCTGGTCTGGCACCTCCGCGGCTGGGCGAACAACCGCACCGTGCCCAACACCAAGAACTGCCTGCAGCAGAACCTAGGCCTGGGCGGTGCCGTGGTCGTGACCGTCTATCAGCGAGCCGACGGCAAGGTCGCGCCCAAGGTTGAATCGGCGGAGGTTGCGAAGAAGACAGGGCTGGGATACAACCCGGCGGTTGAGGCGAAGGGCTTCACTCTGGAGCAGGCTGATCGGGTGCGGAGTAAGCAGAGGAACGACTGGGCGCTGCAGGACACGTTGAAGAAGGTCGAGGCTCGGTTCTAGGCCATGTATGCAAAAGCTGTGTCGGCACATGTAATGATCCAGATTGAATAGAATAAGATACCTATGAGTACCGAGGCATCGTGATGTATAGCCCGCCACCACAACACTCATCGGCATCTATACCAACTTCATACCTTGCTTCCCGCTCCTCCAATGCATGAATCAGCAGGCGAGATACCCCGGCAGCCGACCTGCTCATTTATGTGAAACAACTCAAAACCCCCAGATCTGCCGATGCGTTCATGCGATCTCTTGAGTCCACAACGTGAAGCCCGCCATCACTAGAGTCAGCAACCACGGAGAGGGGATAAAACAATAAATGGACTAATATACCGAGAATAGAAAGCCATGACTCGGCTGCTCACCCGCCCCCGGACTAAAGATCTTCGAGCCAAGTCGGCGAGCATAAACCGCCCTGCGCAGGTGAAACAGGGGACCGGTTTCACGCGCCCCTGACTGCCGCTCCCTCGCCTGTTCATGCCGCCCGGCCGCGCATAATGGCCAGTGCATCTACACAAAACCCGTCTGACACCGACACCCGGCTTCCTCGAGGCAATCGGTGAGCCCACTGCGAAGGCCTTCTGTGTAAACGACTGGAAGGATCATGCGATAGCGGTGTTTGAGGGGGTGGGCTTGACTCGCTCGCGGAAGGTTTAGGCGTTGCGAGGTTATTGATAAACTAACCGGGAGACTCGCGCGGCGCGAAATTGCCATCTTGTCTGCCTGTCTGTCAGTCTGAGCAATATGGCGACATCGGGGGGGAAAGATGCGTCGGCGCCGCTTTTGGTGGCTGTGGCGTCGACGTTGACGATTCTCGCAGTGTTGAGTTGTGGTCTTCGATTCTATATCCGCCGCCGCAGGAGCCAGGCTCTCCGCTGGGATGACTTCGCAGTTGGATGTGCGATGGTAAGGAAACTCCAGATTCGGTCCTCAATCATGGCTGACTCATGATAGTCTCTCGGGCTGGTCGGTGCCATTCTCGTTATAACGGAGGCGTTAGCGAGCAACGAAGAGCAGCAAGCCAAATTCAACTTCTTGGCCCAGCCGTGGATGCTCTCAGGTTCGGTCTTGGCGAAAGTCTCCATCTGTCTCCTCTTGATACGGACAACCGGCCACAGGTTGGTCATGTGGATATGGATTTTGTCGGGGGTAATCTGCTTCATGATGTCGGTCAGCTTGGCCTTCATCTTGGTTTATCACTTACAGTGCCGGCCATTGTCACTGGTATGGGATGGAGGTAGTGATGGCACCTGCCTTAGCACAGGTATTCGACTAGGAATGGAATATCTTTCAGGAGGTCAGTTTTGTATGAAGTTGACGGGACTTTGGCTGACCGAACAGTTACCGAGATTCTTGCGTTTCTCGTTCTGGCAGGAACTCCGTTGGTGCTTGGGAAGGAGATGGACTTCCTGCGACGTCTCCGATGGCCGGTACTGCTGTTGTCGACCCTAAGCATGATGTAAGCAGATCCGAACGATGACCCGAGAGAATTCTATACTGATGAGACACAGTTGTGCTCTACTGTCGATCGTGAAGACGTATGACCTCTCGATGCACAAAACCAAGACGGGGGTTGACCAGTTCTCGACGACTATGGTCATGCTTGCACTGTAAAGCCTAACGATCAGCATCCAGAGAACCTCACTAACAATACCAGGGCAATACAAAGCGTAGCTATCATCGCAGCCAATGTCCTACCTCTCAGTCAGCTCCTCCCTCAAACCGGCCAACTCAGACTCAACTCCGTCAGCGAGACCGAGTTGATCGTCCACCGCAGATCCTCCAGCTCCTCAATCACACGCGTCAAGCGCTCCGCAACACTCACCAAACATCCCCAGCGAAAAGCATCAAGTCGCAAGCCCGTAGCGCAGGCGCACGAGGCCGCCGACACCCTCACCAAGCCCGATGCGGTGCTGGCAGCCGGCATCATGAAGACTACGACAATCCACGTCGTCGAAGTCTCAGACGGAAGTGAAGAGGCAGTGAAGACGCCCGTGAGAGGACACACCAAGGCGAAGACGTCCAAGTCGGATAATTGGAAGGATGTGTTTGGTCAGGAGGCGTGAGTGAATCAGTGTCGCGCCCGTTTGGGTTGTCAACTCTCACTAGGACATTCAATGAGAGGCACACATTGGTCACAAGGACGTGAATTAAAAAAAGGCACAATGGTGAATACTACTGCACCTTCCTCGCTTGAGTTTTTCCTGTGTAGCCCTAAGTGAACAAGCCCATGCGTTGCCATCCTGAAAATATTCTTCGTTGCGAGCTCGTCTTCCCTTTCTCTCCTCGCTTTTCCACACCACATCCTCTCCCACCACATCGCACATCCCCCCTTTTTTTTCGTCATGGAGGTCCAGCTGGACCTTTTCGAGTACTTTCCTCGCCTGCCCCCTGAGCTTCGGGCTCAAATCTGGGATATATATATGCCAGAGATCCGCCCAGGCGTGTACCTCTTCTCCTGGCGGTGGTATCTGCAGTACATGGACCCCGACCATCAAATCCCGGAGTTCTGGGGCGTCGACCGCACCCCGTTGCTCCAGGCTCCTATGCCAAATGCCGCGTTCGTCAACCGCGAGGCCCGGGCCGCGGTGATGCGGTGGGCGCTCAGAAATCACTTTCTCCTGCGCTTCCGGCTCGAAACCCATGGGCACATACTCACGAGGCCCTTCTATTCTATCTGGGACACGCTGTACGTCTCGCTTGAACGATGGGACGAATTCATCCATATAGAAAGCGATTGGGATGATCCCGATGCCGCGCGTGAGGCTGGACGCGCAATTCGATTCCTTGCCCTCCCCCCCAGCGTCGCCTATGAGAACGCCGCAACTCTCGCCGAACTCTTACCCTGGATGCCAAATCTCCAGGTTATCTACCTCGTCAACGGCTGGTCGCTGCGGGAGGCCCGGTCCGTCGGTGCCACGCCCCTGCCCGCACTCCTAAACGAACATCCCGACCCGAACCAGGAGACCGTTGAAGTGGCCGTGCAGCCAAGAATAGGCCTGTACAGATCGGCTGGGCGCCAATTGTCCACGTTCAGATGGCAAGGCAACGCCAACCATTATGACGCCTGGCGTGCCGACGCGGACCATGTGATCCCTAGGATCTGGCAAGTTATCATGAATGCCGAAACTCGGGATCTGGTCCACAGACCACTCGATATTGTGCCTGTCACAATGTGGCGGCATCGTGACGGGGCCTGAAAGACGGTCTCCTGAATGGACCCGAAAGACAGTGTCCTGATGGGGCCTGAAAGACGGTCTCCTGGAGCACGTCCTGGGCAAACCGGCCACAATTTGACTGGATCTCCCTTGCTTGTTGGGTCTCTTTTCAGCATAGTAAGTCTTCATCTTGATAACATTGCTACAATTGCTGACCAAGTCGTCTGCTGTTAGGGGTAGATTCAACACCTTGGATGCAGTATTAAACACATGAAGTCCCAAGATCATCCTCTGGATCGATCAGATGGCTAAAGACCGATGTTTCTGCAATGGAGCTCCGGGTGCAGTGGAGCATCCGAGTCCAGAAAAAGATTACGAAGCGGACTATGACGCCTCGGTGTACGATCGTCGAGATGACTGCAGAAAGGACTTCATGCCCAGGGCTAAGACCATCCAACTTTCATCGAGGTAACCATGGCTCTCACTACGCTCTGGCAATATAACAGCGTCACTACGCTCTGGTTACAGAGCAGCCTCACTACGCTCTGAACTTGGAGACAGTCGACTGACACCAATACTCTCTTGGCTAAGTCCACGGTTGCCTTTTTGAAGGACTTAGTTATATCTCTGGATCAATCGAATGCTTGAACAATATATATCGCAAGTCTTCAACTCGAGCATCCGATGGCGGTCTTCATGAACTCGTTGTGATAGGGACAACTTTCCCGTCAGGGATTGGGTGCAGTGGAGCATCCGAGTCCAGAAGAAGATCACAAAGCGGATTATGATGCCTCAGCGTATGATCGTCGAGATGACACCTGGTCGGGCCGTCAGACCGTCCCCATCCAACTTTCATCGAGGTCACCATGGCTCCTACTACGCTCTGGTTACAGAGCTGGCCTCACTACGCTCTGGTCACAGACAGCCTCACTACACTCTACATCAAACGCTGGACTCATCGAGGGGCCCATGGCTCTCACTACGCTCTGGTTACAGAACAGCCTCACTACACTCTGATTACAACGCCTGCCAAGTCTTCCGGCGGAATGGGGCAGTCTCTTTCGCAATGCGAGATCATGGCAGTCTCCCATCGTTCTCACGAGACACGAATCATCGCAGCGACAATTACTTCCAAGAGCTGAGCCTACGGCAGGAGACATATACACGAAGGAATCGGGGTCATCGTGCATTTGCTTTTCGTTGAATTGATGATCTGGGTTGGTCTGTCTGCATTTCGGCTTGCATGAAAAGGGGACTCGGGTTACATTACAGTCCGATGATAATTGCATCTGGGGAAAGGTTCATGTTGTTTTGTAGTTAATTCTTAATTCTTCATGTTATCTTGCACATCTCACAACATTGATTCCACGTACGCTAAAAAGAAAAGTAAGACAGAAGAGACATAGAGCGAGGCGACGGGATGGCGCACAAGAGCAAAGGGCTCACCAACCGTGTCCTCCAAAATAAGGAAGGAAATGTCGCTTGGAGAATTCATACCATACTCCATTCTCTGTATGAACGCCAACTCTCGCCTCAACTCTACGTAATACGTGATTCAACTTGAGGTTACAGCGTGCTGGGGAGTAAACCAGCAGATCAAGCATTATAGAACGAAACACCAGCTCAAAGAGGGCGGGCCAAAGGAGCGGACACACACGGAAGCATGAGACGCAGGAAAGTTTTTGAAGAAAGTTCCATTCCTATATAAAGTTCAGAGGGTTTTGACCCTGCTCGTGTTGAAATTACAATACGCGAAATACCACGACACAGCTGTTCCCACCTGCCGAAGACTCTCGTAACCTCGTGTTCGAGCTCGTCGTCGCCATGAGTTTGAGATAGACTACCAGATTGTTAATGGTCAGATATCAAAACTTGAAGATGTCTTTTAACGTACTTGGCGCCTGGAGCCTCAATCTCTTGATCATACATGTCAGCCACAGTTTGGAAGAGTGCCTCGATGGCCGCAACCATGTAGGGGTTGCATTGGAAACCGCCCACAGGAGTACATCGATCCAGGTACGCACTAAAGCCGAGCCGCTGACTGATAATCATGAAAATGCACGCTGTAGCCGAGAAGAGACTCTGTGGGTCGACATCATCATTCCTGACCACGACTTGGCGTTCCTCGTCGCCAGGATCGGACTCCTCAGTGTACGGGTGAGAGGTCTCAACCTGGGATTCGGAAGCATGGTCCTTGCGGAGCCTAAAGCTTATATGGTAGATAAGGTTAGTACATGCAATGTCAGAGGCCAAGGCGAGGACTTACCCCGCGGTAGAAACCGCCTTTCGCCTTTCGAGGCACTCGACGTTAACAGAGCCGTCGAGCATACCTGCGGAGAATGTCACACCTCATTTGTGTGTTGGTGATCTTCTTTTGGACGCGAATACCGTACATCAAGTTTACTGTCCTAATGACATCCCGGTTGGGTCGAACTTGACGTACGGCATCCGCGTCCAGAAGAGTCACCGCAACAATAGTTCTTTTGGGGGGTTGACAGTTCTGGCAGTATTGACTACTACCACCAAGGGTGTCGTCACCAGGCCTGGGAGATTCAGCACACACGAATCTTCCAGAAGATGTTCGGAATCGACTTACTATTAAGCGCTGGGCGAGCTCCAATTGGAGTAAACCCGCGCCCGAAGGCAGGGTTGGCTGCCGCAGCAGGGCGGTCAAGCCACCGGGCTTTGACAACTCAGCACTGGGTGATCTTCTAGCAGCTCTTGGGGTTGACTTACTATTAACCACGGTTGGATATCCGGAGCAAATCCCATGCCCGAGAGCAGGGTTTGCTGCGCGGGTTGGCGAAGGAGGGACACGCTGAGTGCATACTCCGATGTCCTCAATGATCTCTCCTCCCGCTCCGATTAGCGGGTTTCTTGAATAGTCAGCATACAGCAGTCTTCCAGAGGACTTCCAGAATCAACTTACGAGACTAAATCGGAGCAGAGCCAAACCCGGAGGTAGAGCTTGCTGCCGAAATAGGTGGCATGTCGATTGCCATGAGTATATATATATAACGAGATATCTGTGCTTGCATCTGTCAGATCCAGAAGCATTTGAGAATCTCAGTGCGATGCCTACTTACCCGACATGGTTGTCGATGACCTTTCTGGCGATCTTCGACTAATCCCGACGCCAGCGTCTGGGATGTAGTCTTGGCCGATACCTCCATTGCCGGGAGGATTTACACAGGCCTATATATGGGCAATGTTGGGTCGGAACAGGCCATGATGGTCCAGCCTAGGAGTATCAGCATGCAATCGCCATTGAGTAGACAGTCGACGAGACTTACCATCACAGCAGAGGTGCTGCAGAGAACAGAGCTGCCGCCAGCGGCAGATGCTCCGAGCTTTGTCGCTCGATCGCCAGGATCTCGCGGTTGGGGTTTGGTTGGAACAAGTGTGGTGGGTGATTTTTTTTGTGTTTTGTGTTTTTTGTGATGCGAAGGAGAAGCAGGAAGAGAAAATGGGAGCACGAACGGGAGAAATTTAGGGCATCAACACAGGGAGGTGAATGCGAGCCACGTGAATCAGGGCTCGCTCTTGCCATGGCAACATCGGATTCCGTGAATATGACGTATGGAGTTCCGCCTGGTTTTTAAGGCGGTACGGGGCATTACGAAGCTTCAGTTCACTCTTAATGTGCTATTATTCTATTGTTCTAGGCTTCAAAGAGTGTGCTTCTGCTTATTGGATAATCACGGTCCATTCATGCATGCCCATCATGAGGAAGGGAAAGAGCCTCCCTGCCAAGCGGAGCATCATTAGTGAATGGCAGACTGCCGCAAGAGTTTATCATTCTCCCCCATTATCTTAACTCCCCAAAATTATGTGAAGCGCATTACCAAGTCCATGTTTCTCTCGAGATGGCTGCGCACAGTTCCTCGGAACTGGTCTGTAGCTTGTGATCTCCTTTTCCCAACACTCGCAGCCGCGGACATATTGACATTCTCTGGACGGGAAAAGTCCAAACTAACTTTAATATAGCAGAAGACAAAGCGGCACAAGGATACTGTCCTCCTCTTCCACCCTTTCCCTCGACCTGCGTTTCGCTGCATTGCAGAACGACATTAGAGGTTCCTGCAATGTCGACACGACGCCAGAGTCGTTCCGAATTTGTCTCTTCACTTGCTATACCCTCATCTTGGAGATGCCCCTTGAAGTATTCCCCATGGCAGACCAGTCATGGAGAGCCAGATGGAGAGCCAGAGGCGCAGGCCAAAGTTAAATTATAAAAACTGTCCTGGCCAAAGCAAGAGTAGCAAGCAAGTGATCTGTCGACGGAGCGACGGCTTTTGAGGCGGTACACACTCCGATTATATATCATAGAGCCGATTTTCATGCTCTGTAAGTATCATATAATGCAACAATAGGCGAAGGATATCAGCCACCCCGAACAAAGCGTTACCATAGTCTGGTTAAGTCCACGGGTCATGAGCGCAGTGTGAAGTACATTTAATCCTGAAAAAGCCAGCTGAACAAGGAAGAGAACCGCTCTCAGTTCACGAGTGTCTTGTTCTGACAACATCGTAAACTGGGATTCCCAAAAACTCTGGTCGTCCAATCATCATGAATTCTGCAATCGAGATTCTGCTTATTGTGATAAGTAGGACTTCAGTCACAGTGAGCCTGATGTTGTGAATCGGATCTTGCATTTATATATGTGGATGTGTATCTGCAAGAGATTATATAATGATGTCTTGGGAAGGTTGAAGAGAAGGGGAAATGTAAAGTTGGAACGGAGCTCCTTTTGTAGCTAGATACCGATAGATTGACGTTTGTCACTCAGACTTGTTACCGACCAAAAGCACCCCATGATGTCTTCAAACTTGACAAAATAGAAACCAGAATCAAGAAATAAATCCCATAAACATATAAATGACTCTACATCTAATCGAAAACACCGACAAACGCATGCATCTCAACCACAACCGCACATCTCAAGCCAAACTCCAGGGTAGCAACCCACGCGACCAAACCACCACCCCCCTCCAGCCCCCGGAAAACCAACCACCGTTGCGCCTAAAAGTCTAAATATGCGTCACGGCCGCTGACATGAGGTGGCTTGGACGGAAAACTCCCTGAGTGTAGGTTTACGTGTGATATCCCGTGGTCAGCACCTAGCGATGAGGTCAGCTCGCCGCCACAGTCCGGGGCTGTTTCGACGCCTCCCCCATGAGGAATCAGAGCGCAGACCGTTCCACGAATTACAAGGACGCAATTGGGATCGAAATGAGAAGGTAAATGCTCTGTTACGGGAAGTGTCCAGGCTCAGACACGTATCAAACAGGAAACGGAGGTGAGCACGTTTCACAGACGGTTGTTACAGTCTTACGCCGTGTCCTGGCGGGAGATTTGCCGACGGGGACGGGACGTTTCTCAGCAGTGACGCAGCGGGGCCGCCTCAGCTGGAATTAGCAAGCCAGCTAGCCACTCGCCTGGCCACTTGCGCAATTATCGCGGCCGCCATCGCCAATTATTAATTGCCTTTCAGATCCCGCCTCGTCCTCCGAAAACCAACCTCCCAAAACCTCCAGCATTCTTCCTGCGTCCATCTGCATCGCACTCTCAAGCCCTCTACGAGTTGTCCTCTTGACATATACAAATATTCGAGCATAGCCGCCTGCAAATACTTTATCGAGAACCCCTCCCCATCATCACCATGTCTGAATCGCACACCTACGAGTTCAACGTCACCATGACCTGCGGCGGCTGCTCTGGCGCTGTCGACAGAGTGCTGAAGAAGCTTGACGGTATGAAGCCCTTCCCCAATTCTTACCTTTCGCGATGATGCATCCCCCCCTCTGTTGTTTCTTCCCACATCTGAGTTCGCTCGCTGACAAACGACCGTCTCTGCAGGTGTCGAGAGCTACGAAGTCTCCCTCGAGAACCAATCAGCCAAGGTCATCACCGCGCTGCCCTACGAGACCGTCCTCGAGAAGATCGCCAAGACTGGCAAGAAGATCAACTCGGCCACGGCCGACGGCGTCGAGAAACCCGTTCAGGTCCCTGCGGCCGCGTAAGCAAACGACAAAAATACAAATGGTCAAAGGAGTTTCGAGGATTATGCACCACTGGGAGCCTCGGTGTTTGGGACAGATAAGCGAGCATCGGGAGGGGACTTCCGGGTTATCTGCGTGTGCTTTTCATTTTGCGTCTTTCGTTCTTGGGGAACCCGGAAGCTACTAGTACCTCTCCAATGATACCTCTGCAATGAAAAAAATATTGTTGGCACGTTGTTCGTATCTTTCTCGGACTGTTGCTGCGTGTAGAACGCAAGTGTAGTCGTACGTCTCCCGGGAAATATGCGTCACTTATCTGGCTTTCGCTACAACATCTGCCGGGCTCCAGAGTCCGGATGCAGCGTTGATAAACCCGGCTTCTGCACTGAAATCCGGCTGCTGCCCTGGCCTGCCACACCCCCAACAGCACCTCCGGGCTCCTGCGTCAGCCGTGTGCGGGCGGCTTCCAGTATATAAGTACATGGAACATTGACGTCGCCGCAAGGCCATCCTTGACGCCCTCTTCTGCAAAATCGCGGCTCCTGTTCAGTGCTCGACGCCACGTATCTCATGCTGGGTCGATTGGCCGTCGGGAGCCGCTCTGATGCTGCGAGAAGGACGAGAAGGAGTCAGTGGCTGAGACTTCTGAGACGAGCGAGAAGAACGTGCGAGATAACTGCGGCGCAACAACACTTCCGCAACACCTCCGTGATACCCCGCGTTTCCCCCCTCGCGGAGATTGTCGTGAACTCAGCTGAGCAAGCACCTCATTTGCTTGGGTATAACCCCACAAATGGCCTGAGACTCGATGAGAGGTTGTGAGCTGCGCCGCCGCTGCCGCCGTAATGACGGAAAATCATCACCAAGTGGATGTGTAAGTCTGGAGTTGTAAGAGATAATGATGCGCAGGACTCCGGTTTGCGATGTTTTTTTTCCTGGTTTGCTCGACCCCCTCCCATGACTTCTCAAAGGAGACAGGGGAAGCGGAGATGGAGGATGAATGGATCACTCTTGGAAACTTCCTCGTTCCCGAAGGCCCCGTGGCGATGCTGGGGAGCTGGGAGGAGACGGGGGACTTTTCAAACCCACAGGTTCGCCGGTCCAACGAACCAGACATGCCCATGACTCCATGATTCCGTCCTCGACAGCTAGCGCAGCGTCGTAGCGTAGATACGAACGGAGATTCAAGTCGCTGATGACCCGGAGACCGTGGAGTCCGGACGGGTCATGCCCTCGCAATTGGAACTACATCTCCCTTAGCACGGGCGCTCAGGACCAGAGGAAGTCCAGGAGGCAGTCAGATGCGCCTGTGATACACCCCCGGCGCCGCAACTGACGTCGAGTCCGGGGCCCCGTATCACCAACGACGGCGCCGGCAAGGGGGGGCAAGCTGGGGGTTGGACTGAGCTCCGGCGTCGAATGCGGGGAATAGCAATTGCGGCTCATGCATGTCAACTGCGGAGCCGCAATGGAGCAGCATTCGAGAGGCTTGAAAGACGCCAAAGGGACGACTAGAGCGAGGCCGAGGGGCAGAAGCGCCCATCTCCAGCGGAGCCCGAGTGGGTTCGCCGAAGCGTCCATGACCGTCCCAAGGAACGCGGAGAACACACAGACCATCCCAGGGTTGTGTGAACTTTGGCCGTCGAGATTCCCATGTACCTCTCGAGGCGGCAGCACGATGGCTTCCTCCGGCGCACTTGACTGGCTGTGGCTGGCCGTTGTCCCACCGCTAGGCGTCCTAGCCCTGGAGACCCCCGTTTGGGCCGTGAGGGGAAAAGATGGTGATGAGTCCTGTAAGCTGGGGTGTTGCAGTTGGGAGAGGGCGGGCACCATTGATGAGTGGTTGTCGCCGTCCTCGTCGGACTAAGGGTAGCATTGAAGGGCCAGTACGAGTACGGTCCGCAGCACGTATCAGATGTTATTCTTCCTCAACAATCTGGATCATGAGATATCATGAACGCCGGTCCAATAGCATCACCATCCAGCACAACGCGGGACTCGAGAAAGCGGAGGCGGAGAGCCTGCATCTCGCAGGAGAACCCTTGGACTGTCCGGGGCTCTAGGTTCTGTGCGTCGCTTGTCCGGAGAGGCCTGGAGAGCCTGGAGTATCTGGAGATCCAAGACCTGGAGCTAGGGACACCGACCATCTTCAGTTCCATCTAGCACCGAGTTTGCCTAGCCCAGGGCGTATTTGATGAGATCTGTCCGCGTGGGGTCTGGCGTCCGGACACCCGAAGATATCCAATCGAGGTCATTGCTTGGAGAAATCTCGCCAGTCATCTGACCGTGTGTCTCTGAGGGCGGTGTCTCGAAGCACGTCCAGCAAGGGGATGGGGGTGGCTGGCTCACAGCGCCTTGCTGGATGGAGATCCCGTTGCACCCCCCAACTCTGCGAGACGGTGCACCGCACGACTAGTTGCGGCCCTGAGTAGATCTTGGGCCGATCTTGAACCTGAACCAAGCAAACCCCAATTCCGTCTCACCATCGGCCAGACCCGCCAACCCGCCACCGTACGCACGACTGCGGCCCTGTGACTGAGCCCTGGCTCGTTGTCCCAGGCTCTTCGGTTCTGGCTTTGGCTCTCGCTCGGTCGTTGTAGTACTGGGGGAGGGCCAGATAGCAGGGGTTCAGCAGGGACTCGAGGTTCCAGAGCGCGACCATGGCAATCCTTCAGTGTTTGCCTTTACAGGGGGCTCGAGTCAAGCACCATTCTGTGTCTGATTTCCCCGCATTGGCACAGGCCCTCTCCGTCGACCCGGCCAGGATGACCGCCGGAGCCGTCCCCTGCTGGACGGTCGTGATCAGTCGTGTTGTTAGAGTATCGAGCCAGCTAGGGCCTGTATCTGCGGGAGCACGGGCATGGCAAGTTTCCCTGGGGGAGTCTGGAGCCCCGTGCAAATCTCAAGATCCAGCCCATGGGCAACGCATGGGCACCCATGGGGGAGGCGAGGTCCTGGGCTGCTGTCGACTGCGGGGAAACGCCTAGGCGCCTTAGCCTCCAGGCTCGCTCGCGTGTTGAGAAGCTGCTGGTCCACCGGGGGAGTTTAGCTCTGATGCTGGATGCTGGGCTGCTGGGGGGTGTGAGGCACTGGGCTCGAGTTGGCGCGTCCTGAAGCTCCCTTCGAGCGAGACCTCGCGGCTAGCGTCGTCGTCGGCGAAAGGGAGCTCGAATGTTTGAGTCGTCCCCACGGTGCTGGCCCGCTGGACTGCGGTGGAACGGAGGCGTCGTGCACGATTGACACGGGGTGACGAGGGCGATGCTGGGGGCGGGCCAGAGTAGAGGCTGGGGAAGGAGTCCTGATCCAGAGATGGAATTAGCCAGGTGCGTATCCGGTGTTCCTAGTCCGTAGGCAATCCCACATAGATCCTGTTGAGAGTAGCATGTTGAGCGGTACGGGCGTTGTTGGCATGGTGTTGTAGTTGAGTGCCTGGTGTGGAGGGGCTCTAGGTGATACTATTCCGAAGCCCACTATGGCGGGGGCGCAGTTCACTGTAGGAGGAGAGGAACCTGACGTCGCCCACGCTCTAATTTTTTACTTTTTCTGCCATGTTCAATTGATTGTGCATGAAAGTTGGAGTAATCATGAGGAGAAATATTAGATGCAGGAAGAAAAAGCATCTGAGATGAAGAAGATTCAACAAAATGGAAAATGGCAAGTGATGCAGAAGCATGAGGCAGGTGCAGGTGCAGGTGCAGGAACAGCGACGGCCGAACTCGGCCTTGAATGTCGCGAAGCCCGGGCCCTGTCTTTTTTTCTCGTCATGGACCTCCACGCAACAACACCACCGACACTAGGTATCCTGCCACGGCATATCGCTAGCGAGCACGCAGAGCACGCCTCATGGTGCTATCAATAGGTGTTTTCCGCACCGCCAGATCAGGCAGGGGTCGCGGAATAGGGGGGGCAATTGCAGGATGTCGCCGGTCTCCCTGGTAGATGATCCAAGATATGCCGGGATGTCGAACCGCTGACAGGATCTTGTCATGGCACAAAAGCTTTCGCATCATCACCCATTGGAGCAGCTGGCCAGCCGCATGCCTTGCCGCCGTGGAGCCTATGGGAAGCGCTGGGCGGCCTCGATCTACTGAGTGAGTGGAGGTTTCGGCCGGGCGCGAAGTGCGGCGTTGCGTTGCGTTGCGTTCGCAAACAGCCAGGCTACTCGACTTACAACAAGCATTCGGGCAGAAGCTCTCCCGTTGGGGCGGCGCTTGTTGGCGAGGAACCACAGGCTAACGACTTGCAGGGCAGTATCTGCTGTTCTGGCCCAGCAATCTACGAGCGACGTGGGAGGGCATGACGATCGCCCTCCACTTTTTACCATACCAGCTTTCCAGACGGGCCTCTCCTGATCTTTGCGAACCTGGGCTGGCTGGGCTGGACGCCGTAACGATGGACACCGCCGGGCCGCCGCCTTTGTCTGATGCTTTTCGGTCGGGCCTTCTGCCGGGCTGGCTGGCAGCCGGGGGTCCGAGATGGGCTGTCGCAGGTGTTATCAGCAGAATCTCGTGCTTTGCGGACTCGGGGGTCCAAGTCCGGGCCATTTCGGTGGTGCTCGGTGAGAGCCTGTGCATTGCTGCTGGCAGCAGACGAGGCGGTCTCGGGGCGACGGGGGCTGACTGAACGAGGGCCCATTGTTTGCATTGGTTGATGCTAAGAGAAATTGACTGATTGCCATGTTCTTGAGACGAGACGCATGGCATGGCCAACATGGGCTATGGGAAGCTTCAGGTGTTCTAGCGGGGAGGGGCAGAGGTACATGGCAGACGGTGCGAGTCTCGGGCCAGGCGGTGCAAATCGAGGCTCGTAATTCCCGCTAGACCCATGGCGTCTGTCCTGCCGCTGCTGCTAGGAGGGAGTGGCAGTGAGTGAGGGGAAAGCTAAGGCAGAAGGGAAGTGAAGGGATGGGATGGAGGGGTTGAGCAGAGGGAACATGTACAGCGGTACGTACATCCGCAGGTACATTCACCTCACTTCGTTCACTTCACTCACACTCCTTGACTCCCTTAGGCTCAGCGCCGGCTCCACTGTCTACCACACTCCACCGAAGTGGACGCCTTCTGCTTGTCCCAAGTCATGATCCTCCGTCCTGCATCCCGTCCCGTCGCCATGCCCAGCCCAGGCCCAGCCCAGGACAAGAGGAATCTTGTCAATGAGGAGACACACCATCCAGCATCCACCCCCTGCCCCGGAGCAGCAACCATGGCCCATCATACCACACGTTCTAGCGGCATGCCGTATCGGATGCCCGGTCGACTGGCCTCGAGATCGTCTATATAAACGTCGTCTCCCGCACCCTCTACCACGACTTCTCTTCCCTCTCCAGACTCATCTACAACTCCTCAATCCGACTCTCAATTCACTCTCAACACTCTCGCAATAACCTTTCCTCTCGTCTTTTAGACTCTTATACCCAACACATCCAAAATGGCCTCTATCCCCCAGACCCAGTGGGCGCAGGTTATCGAGAAGAGCGGCGGCCGTACGTCATCCACTTCCCCTTCCCATAAGCTTTGAGACCATGCCAGACTAACAGTTCCCCCAGCCTGCGAGTACAAGCAGATCCCCGTCCAGAAGCCCGGCCCCGATGAGGTCCTCGTCAACGTCAAGTACTCTGGCGTCTGCCATACCGATCTCCACGCCATGATGGGTGACTGGCCCCTGGCCACCAAGCTGCCCCTTGTCGGCGGCCACGAGGGTGCCGGTGTCGTCGTTGCCCGCGGCGAGCTCGTCGAGGATGTCGCCATCGGTGACCACGTCGGCATCAAGTGGCTCAACGGCTCTTGCCTGAGCTGCTCCTACTGCCAGGAGTCTGACGAGCCCCTGTGCGCCAAGGCTCTGCTCTCCGGCTACACCGTCGACGGCAGCTTCCAGCAGTATGCCGTTGCTAAGGCTGCTCATGTCGCCCGCATCCCCAAGGAGTGTGACCTCGAGGCCATCTCCCCCATCCTGTGCGCCGGTATCACCGTCTACAAGGGCCTGAAGGAGTCCGGTGCCCGCCCCGGCCAGTGGGTTGCCGTCGTCGGCGCCGGTGGTGGTCTCGGTTCCATTGCTCTCCAGTACTGCAAGGCCATGGGCCTGCACGCCATTGCCATCGACGGTGGTGATGAGAAGGGTGCTCTTTGCAAGTCCCTGGGCGCCAAGGCCTACGTCGACTTCACCAAGTCCTCCAACCTCGTTGCCGAGGTCAAGGCTGCTACTCCTGATGGCCTGGGCCCCAGCGCCGTCCTCCTGGTCGCCGTCTCCGAGAAGCCCTTCCAGCAGGCTACCCAGTACGTCCGATCCAAGGGTACCGTCGTCTGCATCGGTCTCCCCGCCAACGCCTCGCTCTCCGCCCCCGTCTTCGACACCGTCATCCGCATGATCCGAATCAAGGGCTCGTACGTCGGCAACCGCGCCGACTCGGCCGAGGCCATCGAGTTCTACCGCCAGGGCCTGATCAAGGTGCCCTTCAAGACGGTCGGCCTGTCCAAGCTCCAGGACGTCTACGAGCTCATGAAGAAGGGCGCCATTGCCGGCCGCTACGTCGTCGACACCAGCTGCTAAGCGGCTTGTAAGGGACGCATTGGGCGACACGACGGACTGCAGCCACACTACATACCAACGAGCTCGCACATACCAGAGCTGCAGCATACACAAAAAGTCCAATTCGTGGGAAGTGTTTTGGTGTTATAGGGGCGGGTGTTGATTTGAATGATATGAAACGAAACCATATGGCGGGCTGTTGACAGTAGCCAGATATCGGGAACTTGGCAGTGTTTGAAATTGGGATAGCGGTTGAACATGAGTGAATGAGCTTTAGGATCAAGCAAGAAATGGAACGAATTGTTTCCTCTGTAAAGATTTGTGTCTTGTGTCGTGTCTTGTGAACTGAATGAATGCTGGGCCTCCCCATTCTCGCATCGAATGGGGGGCGCCCAGTCCTCGATTCTGCGGGCATCGAAATCTCCCATTTCCCAGTGAGTTTCCCACATGCCCATGGAACCGTTCCAGAATCCTGATCCCGCTCTCTAGGCCAAGGTACCTCGCAAGGGGTGACAACTTGACACCCAGCCCTCCACCAACTGTGCAGGTCTAACAGAATACAAGTTCGCCGCCCCACTACAGCTCTCTTGCCCCTCCACTGTTTTCCAAAGGTTCTCCCCTCCAGCTCGGCTTCCTCCCCCCTGAAGGCCAGCCAAAGCCGCGCTCGACGCCCAAAGACCCTCAACCCGTTCGTCATGCCCCCAAGTACTGGTACATGATCTGATCACGGCCGGCGGGCTCGGCTGCACATCGCGGAGTCTAGGCCTGCCTGATTGATCCTGGGCCAGGGCTTGGACGTTACATCCGCGACAGGCGATCGACTCTTTGCTGGGCCCAGATGCGCATCATGGGAGAGGCGAGGGCCGATGCTGTGCCGTGAGCTGGCCTGACTCGAGTGACGCGGAGGGGGAGGCGGCCGAGAGCGAGAGCCAGAGCCAGAGCCATTACGAGAGAACGGCGACAGAACGAGGCGACTACGGGCGCAATGCGGCGTGCTGCAACTTGATGGCGCGAGTCACGAAACGGAGCTCACCGACGGCCTGGACTCGACGCTTGTCCTTCCTTAGGCCTGGGCTGGGCTTGAGCAGCCTCGAGGGAGGGGATGGAGAGGAGCCAGCCAGCGGGATTAGAGGATACAGCAGGTATCGCGTCAGGTGACGATGACAGCAGCATCGCCGGTCGGGACATCACGCCCCGAAGCAACGCCGCGAGATATTCTTACAAGTTACTAGGCCTGAGAGAAAAAAAAAAGATATCAGCGCGAAGGCAAAGTCAAAACCTGGAGATCTGACGTCGACCAGACCAGGGGCACCGAGATCCCTTTCGATCACCGGGCCAAGCGCCTGCCGGCTGGGCTTCCGCGGCGTGGGTGTGCCCTGTCTGTCATGTCAGGCAGTGGCCCGCCCCTATTCACACCGGTTCTCTGGGATGGGATGTTTGATAGCAGGGCGTCCCCAAAAGAGCAGTTCGACAGCCCATGAGGTGCTTCAGACATCAAAGCTCAGCAACTGCCGGCGAGCCAAGTCCGTGAGAGACACATCTGTGCTTGTCATTTGTCCCACTGGGAAACTGGGCTGCCTTGCACCGTCCATGGTCCGTCATTAGTGAGCTGACGGCCGGAGAGTCTCAGCAAGCTAGGGGGCACTTACAGAGCTTCTCTCAACTAAACCCGCACAGCACTTACAGCGTCTCTTCAACACTTACAACGACTATTTTCAGCTCCATTTCCCAGTTTGCGGATCCGTGATTTGCATGTCGTCCCGTTCAGATCTCGTCAACTGACACCCCTAGTGGGCCAAAGCCGTTACCGGAGATGGAATTCCAGTGCGCATGAGATTCCGGTTTCTTGCCTGCGGCTTTTTCGTTTTATTTCAGTCCATGCGGCGTTCTGCAGGGGATAGATGCGTTTGAGGCCTGAGCTCCATCCTAGCGGACAGGAGATTCAGCCGCATTATGTCACGACATATGTGGTCTATCTAACAGCCCAGGTGGAGAGATAAAGCAAAATAGACACCGTATTTTGAAAGTGATCAAATAAATGGATTTGCTAGAGAGAACCGCCACCGCCTAACAAACATCACCCGTCTTCTTTACTTCTAAAAATTCTGACTTGCTGGGTTGGATCTCCGGGCCGTCCTCCCGCTGCCTACCCGTTGCTCCCGCTTCCTGGTGAAACTTTTTTGAAAGATTCGAGACCCCTCGGCGTACTATGTATAGATCATCCGTAGAAAGTTACATCGATACGCAAGAAATCGACACATAGTTCTCCCATCTACAAGAGCCCCTGAGTCCTTTACGCGCCACCAGGTCCGCCGAGCAGAGCGAATCTTCGCACAATGCTTGGGCCGTATTCTTGGTACTGTTTGCGTGTTAGCGCACCCTGTAGTTAATTCTCATCCTCTGGTGAACTTACCTCCGCCTTGGTATGGCAGTACGACCGGAACTCGGGCGTCTGACCCAAGAGACTACCTCCAAACCACGGTCCGTGCCGCTGTCGCTTATGCGTGATGACCTGGACCTCAAGACCTCCACTGCGTGCGCCGCCGCTGCGAACCTCGCTGGCACGGATACGTGCGTCCACCAGCTGTTTGATGTCACGCTGTAATCGCCGCCCAAAGTCCTTGTACAGCGTGCTGCCACCCGAGAGCACAATGTTCTTGTAAAGGCCTCGACGGACATCGATGGGTGACTGCTGGATGACGCCATCGACGACCACGGGCAGGGGGGTCAGGAAATCAGATGTGTAGATTTCGGGATTGAAGAAGATCTCGGGAGCCAGGAAGCGCTCGTATCCGACATCTACGGAGACCTGTCGGCCGCCGGGGTGCGTAACGACGTGCTTGGCAAAGCGGCTTCGGTCGCGGTCGTATTTGGCGAACTCCTTGACAATATCGGGACACACATAGCAGTACTCCTCCTTGATCTCCTGGGCCGTCTTTAGTGACGAGTCGGGCTCGCCGCGGTCTCGAAGCAGGGACTGCACGAAGTAGGTGATATCTCGTCCGGCAATGGGGATCGACTTGATCGAGGATCCAATAACGTAACCCTCGGCGACGGGAATGACGTGGGTGACACCGTCACCGGAGTCGATGACCGTTCCGGTCAAAGACCGATCCTGGACCTTTGATGATGTCCACGACGCAGCCAGAGCCAGCACGGCCTGGACAGCAATGTACATACCAGCGCAGTTGAAAGACTCGAAGAAGATCTCGGCCGTGTTCTCGCGGTTCTCGGGGGGGTTCAGGGGCTAGCAAATGTCAACAGACTGAGCTCAAGCCGGGATATCTTGTCATGCTCACGGGCTCGGTCAGGAGGAAGTAGTGGTCCTCGGGCTCGACTCGCAGGTACTTGAAGATGGAGTTGGACCAGAATCGTTCCATGTGGTCCTAGAGCTGTCAGCCTAGATCTCCCGAACACGCATTCATGTGCCATACCCAATTCTCTATTTGGCCATGTCGGATGGGATAGTGTAGGCCGTATCCTGAGCAGTTCCGTCAGCTTCGGAAGCCTCAATATATCGGAGCGCGATGTGCTTACCCGGACCGGCGGCAGCACTTATCGCCTCCTCGCCAATGAAAAAGTCTAGATCCTCAGTCCCCCTCTTTGCGCTCAAATGACTGCCCGGCCCCGCGCCTCCGGTGAGGAACGAGGGCTTGTTCGCAACAGCTGGTCGTCCAGATCCCGATCCTCCGCTTCCGCCGGCGGGCCCCTTGGTAGCGATCGCAGTCGGGAAGACGAATGAGGGAGAGTCATTACCGGCGAAACCTGCACCTCTTGTTAATACAACCAGCCTTTCCCTTGTAGCTCTCAAGCTCGCAAAAGCACCAACCTAGCTTAGAGAAACCCGTGCCGCTGGCGATGTGAAGTTAGCTATGTGTCGTCAGTGCGGGGGGAGGCTGGGAGCACTTGCTTGTCCATGACAACGGCGGGAGTTTGGTTGGCCATGGTGAAGGATGGCGGCGGAGAGCGCGTGGAGAGGCCGGTTCGTAGCGAAGGGGGGGAGAAGCCCGAAAGCAATGGCGATGGTGGAAGAGCAGAGGTTGGACGTTGGGATTACGTTGTGTGCCTGGTTTGGTTGCGAAGCTCCCCAGCCAGCAGCATGAGAGCATATGCGGCTTGGGCGGTGGGCGGTGGGCAGAGTGGGCTGTGGCAGGGCGCGCGCTGAGTGGCTGAACGGCCGCTGCCCCGCCGGAGCTCGTGGCTGACGCAGCGAGCTGCTATCCGCTCTTTGCGAGTAACGGGGCACGGGACTTCGGCCTCCATCCTGCCGACGTCACTTGCATCTCGGAAGCTTCAAAGCTTCACCCACCAGGCAAGTAGACGCTGGATTCCGGAGATGTTTGCAATGGAGAACTCCTTTTACTATTGCATGTGTCTTCATTCACCTCCTTCGACAATGTCTATACGTTCATTAAAACAAGACACAAGCTAGAATTTTTCGTCTCAGCCCCGCTTGGATAACCATATTGGTACGGAGTACATGGCTTCGTCGACGGCTTCATTCACCGCCAACACATGTGAATCCTTTGCTTTGGGAAGGCATATATCAAGCACTTCGATTTCGGGAGGCGCCTACCTGAACGCAACTGCCTTATCGGCTCCAGTGCTCTTGGCCGCCTCCACCTCAATCGGTGACCTCAAACCTTCCAGGTGCTGCCGATTTAAGCACCATATTTTATTCTCTGACCTCTCCGTTTCCTCCAACCTCATTCCTATCTCCTAAGCCCCCAGGCTCCCATCGCTCCATGGGCTCGGGCAGTATCGATTCTAGCCTTTTCCGACCTACATGGGTGCTTGGACATCACTAGCAGTCTTACGTTCTCTCTTTATCCCACTAGAGCCCATGATTCTCCTCGAAGCATGACGGACAGCCATTATGACTCGACCCCCCCTACGATGGAACTATCCCCATGCGGCACCGACGGTGCATTTGACCGCGTGATTCGACTCGGCCACAGACCCAAGTCTGTGCCGGCCATCTTCATTCATGCCGGAGCTGGTTTCCACAGTCATCAAAATGAACATGTCCATTTGCAAGCCTGTGCAGCGTAAGAACACCTTCATATCATCATCTCGACGCCATTAACATTTGTAGGGCTGCTGAAATGGGCATGAAATTCCTCAAGGCCGGCTCGACTGCAACCGAAGCCATCGAAGCGTCTTTACGTATCCTCGAGGACAAAGAGATCACAAATGCTGGCTACGGCTCGAACCTGTCCATCGACGGCATGGTGGAGTGTGATGCCACCATAGTTGATCATCTGGGCCGCAGCGGTGCATGTGGTGCAGTCCCAAGTACGGTTATATTCTTGCGTGCTGTATAAACTTCGCTAAGCCATGAAACAGATATACGCAACCCCATCTCCCTCGCAAAGCTTATCTTGGATCGAAGCAACAAACCCTTGAGCCTTCGTCGAGTTCCACCGAACGCCTTGGTTGGGGATGGAGCTCGGTCATTTGCAGAAGAGCACGGCCTGGCCACCTTCTCCAACGACTATCTTGTCTCCAAGAACGCACGAGATCGCTTCTTGCGATGGCAAGATGACCTGAAACGGGCCGAGTTTAAGTCGAAAGAAACCAAAGCCGGACCCAGTTCTGGCCAGAGCTTGCCTTGCGTACCTTGCCAGTACGAGACTGCGAGCCGTTCTGAGGTCCCGAGACCTTCTCCCCGAGACTATGCAGCGGCGGTCAGAGCCGGCACTTGGAATGAAGGGCAGCCAGATTCACCCTACACGGGCACTCCTCTGCTGGCGTCGCCTGATATTTCCAACCCCCAAAGCCCCTCGCCGTCACTGGCAGCGTCGAATTACTTTCGTATGACGGGCTCGTCAACGCCTACGGTCGCCAAGTCTTCTGTTCGGGCTTCTCCTGATAGATCCCCTTTTGGATCACTGGGCGCGAGTCTTGTCCCAAAGTCCTTGCCACAATCACAGCTCGCGTCCAAATATGCCGCGGCGATGCCTCTTATGACAAAAAGACCAGGTGAAAGTCCTCTTTCCGGTTCAAAGGATTCAACCATGAATGATTCCGAATCAGAGAGTCAGCCTATACCAGTGCCTCACCGTGATGGTTCCGCGTCGCCATTACGCAGCGTTATGAATGGTGGAGCTACAGAAAACCACAGCGACTCGAACATACTGGATGATACTGGCTTTATCAGGGTTAAACGCCCCCGGCCATCTAGTGCAGCAGAACTCGGTCGTCGCGTCAGACAGAAAGACTCTCCCTCCCAAATCATTTCTGAGAGTCGAGATGATCATATAACTGACACTATTGGTGCTATTGCCATCGATGACAAAGGCCAAATTGCTGCGGGATCCTCTTCAGGCGGTATTGGTATGAAACACCAGGGCCGCCTTGGACCGGCAGCTTTGGTCGGTGTCGGCACGGCTGTGGTGCCATGTGACGAAGAAGATGAAGACGAGATCTCTGTGGCCGCAGTGACCAGCGGCACGGGCGAGCACATGGCAACCACAATGGCTTCCCAGAGATGTGCTGAGCGCATTTACCATGGTAATCGTCGCGGCAAAGGCGGTCTGAGCATCCAAGATGACGACGAAGATGCAATCATAGAGTCGTTCATCTCCAAGGATTTCATGAACCACCCTGGCGTGCGAAGCTGTCACTCTGCTAGTGCCATTGGAGTCATGGTTGTCAAGAAGACTCGCACCGGCTACTACTTTTACTTTGCACACAACACCGACTCGTTTGCTCTGGCGTCCATGGGCGGTAACGAAAAGGAGCCTCGCTGCACAATGTCGAGACTTCCTGACGGAGGTAACATCTCACAAGGCGGAAGAAAGATTCGACTTGATTGAAGAGGGAGGTGGAATACGTGACTTGCTAGTGCCGCCATGGCAGGAGAATGGACAGTGGAAAGCGAAAATGGCCGTCGGATGGGCATTGCGGGCGTGCAATTGGGTTTATGGTGCTGTCTGATGGTTCGAGGACCCGCCTGTTCATATAGATGTAGATTACAGTGATACCCCGTGTCCTAAGAAGATTTTGTTATCCCTTGATTATATATCCCTGTCCGTCCTGCGTCTCCCTGACGTCTTACCATTCTTACTCTCGACCGTATATCGCTTCTAGGGTATATACATCCCACCTCACCTGCTCCGTTCCCAGAACGGTGTAGCATTTAAAAACCGTGACTCCATGGGCATAGCATGCCTTCTCAGGCAGATGAACTTGCTATGAAACTCCAACCCCTATAAAGCTCTCAATTCTTGATCTTCGCGACAAATATTCCGTATCCTAGCTCTCCAGCCTGAGACTAAGTTACCACGTTAGTTTCCCAAAGATGCACCAGCTTCCAGCTATACTCCATTACCGTACGATGATAAAAAAGATTCTCACGACTTCAAGGCCGTGGAGTCCCCGTTGCACTCCCCGTTTCCTCCCGTGAATTAGTCCCATTTACAATACGCCGCTTCTTCTTCTTCTTGCGAGGCACAACCGCAGGTTTCGCACCGTAGCTACCCAAGGCGAGCTTCGTGCCACAGGTGAGGCACTGTGCGCCGTCTGGGGGCTCGCAGAAGATGCTGAGGCAGATGGAGCATACGAAGCCCGTGTCGACAACCTTTCCGTGGCAGAAGCACGCGGCGCGGAAGTCGACGGTGTCGTGCGTGGGCGAGATGAGGGACTCGCGTGCGGCGCTGTCAGGGATGAGGCCGAACATGAGGTACGTGAGGAGACCTTGAGGGTGCGTGGCGGAGAGAAAGGTGCCGTTGGTATTGAAGCAGGCCTGCTGGAGGAAAGTCGGGTCGCCACAGAGGGAGAGGGTGTCGATGACGATTTGCGAGTGTGCAGCGGCGAAGACAGCGTTCATGGTGGGGATGTATTGGGCTGGCTCTGAGTCGGAGACGGAGATGACGAGGATGCGGCCTCGAAGGGCGGGCGGTGCATTTGTGGATGCTTTCGCATTATCTGCAAGATTGCTGGAGGTTGAGCTCAAGGCCTGGGAAGACTTATTGATGTGACAGAGGGCCAGAGTCAGAGCGCCCGAGAGCTGCGTCGTTGTAGCCTCGAGGTCTGTCTGGGTTGTTCGATCGACCAGTCTACGTATCGAGGCGAGGACTGCTGACTCAATTTGAGCAAACTGAGGGTATTTATTCGCGGATGAGGGTGCCGCGGCGGGAGCATCTTGCATCTGCACATCGCCAGTGTCGTCTTTCGTGGAGGGTTGCGGTGGTGAAGGGTATAGCCAGACGGCGCGATCGACATGGGCAGCGAGAACAGCAACTTGGTTGGCATTGCTGAAAGCGAGGTGGGCGTTGATAAAGACGAGGATGTTGGCGATAGCCTGGGACATCGACAAGACGTCGGAGAGCGCAGCCCAGGCACGCGGGTTGGTGTCGATGATGACGGAGAGGAGCGAGGGGGCGTCGTCGGCAGTGGTGACCTCGTAGTGCTCCGACACATCTACGGCGTCCATTTTGGAGGCAGAGAAGATGTCAAGGAGAGGCAGCTACGAGGTCAAGCCGGGAGGAGGGTCGGTTCTTGGGAGCACTTTAGTGAGGCTGAGGTTGGAGACTGGAGGTTGGTTGGCTCAAAGACTTGAGGCTGACGGAGCTGCGACTCGAAAAGGATGACGTTTAGTGGGCGGTCTGTGCGATAACGACAAGATCTTGGAAACGAGTGAGGTGCAGTAGCATTCCGCCAAAGCAATGGAGTCGCTGTTATGCCTCCAGAGCTCGAATTGTTGGCCTGACGTCGTCGCCCTTGTGCCTTGTTGGAAGTTGACCGTGAAAAACGATTTCTGACTAAGGGCGATCAGATAACTCTAAAACCCAGCGTCATAGTCGTGCCAGCGCCGTCTAAGCGCGGCAGGAGCAACGCCAAAACACGTGATGCCCCTCGGCCCCATTCAGTTGCCTGCTATCCAGGACGGGATAAGGGCAAAGCAGCAAAAGGAAAGAGCGACCCTCCATCATTCACACGCTGTCCGCCTTCCTGCCCAGATTTACCTTCACCGGTTCTCAATCGAGGCAACCGCCAAATTCACCTTTGGGCAGGTGCGACCAACGAACGGACGGGGAGCTCAACAAGTGGCGTTCTGAGACCCCACCAGCAGTGACCGGCTGGTTTATTACGTACATCCCGACCTTACAATAGGTGCATGCCTTAGTTTATTTTATACATATCACCACCAACATCTCACACATCTCGCCGCCAAAACAGAGAGCCTCTCGACGTCGCCTTCGCCCCTCCTGCAGTCGTCATCATGGCTGACGCTGCTGTGAGCTCCTCCCAGCCGACTGCGCCGGTGTCGCTGGAGGACCAGACGCTCATCGTCTTTGCGCGGTTAATGGAGGGCGGCCAAGAGGACGAGGAAACCTGTCGAGACCTGGACCAGCTGACCAAGCTCCTCAACGAGGATTATGAGGCATCTCAAAAGGATTCGAACCATGACAGCATCTGCAAGGTTATTGATGGAGACTGTGTCGATACCTTGCTGGGCTATCTCGACATGCGCCAGCCTGAGACCGTTCGCGGGCATGCAACTCTCTCAACGTCTGCTTATCTCAAGACTGCCGGCACCGAAGGCGCGAACAAGTTGTCGACTTTCTTCTTTGACAGGGTCAAGAGAGGAACGTACGATGACTACATCGTCGCCTTTTGTGTTGCTGGAGCGATCTTCCCTATTGTGCCAGACCTCACTGCCGAGTTGTTCCTTAACGAAGGATTTCTGGCTTCGCTGGGGCCGCTCATGAGAAGAAAATGGAAGAGCCGCAAGGTTGAGACGGCATGCCTGGAGATGCTGAACGTCGCCTGCATGAACGCCCCGTGCCGAGAGGCTATCAACAAGTACTGCATTGACTGGTTGGAGGAAGTCGTCGATCAAGACCTTAGCGAGGTCGTTAGGAGCATGAACGCCGACCCCAACCTTCAAAGCGACGGAGGCTCTATCACGATGCGAAGACATTCTGAGCAGGTGCAGTATCTCGCTGCAGTCATCTTGGCCAAGCTCAGGGTAAGACAGCCCCTGGTTTTGCACGCCCCTTATTTTTGACTGACTGACCAAAGTCCAGGCAGTTCCACAAAAGCCGACTCCCGGCGAAGCTTCCCAGCCTCGCATTGAGCCTGCAGTCACTAGCATTGAGGACCTGTCTGGTATGTTCACTAAGATGATCTTGTCAGGCGAGGACCACGGTCAAAAGCACTCTGTTGAAGGTCTGGCCTATGCCACCCTTCAACCAAAAGTCAAGGAGACTGTAGCCAACAACAAAGAGCTCCTCGGGAGACTCATCAAGACTCTGGCAGAGGCTCAGCCTCGGTCTCCCACGACATATGGTGCTCTCAGCATCTTCGTCAATCTCACCAGATACCAGCCGACTCTCACTGAAGAGCAGAAGAAGATGAGTCAACTCAAGGCGTACGCCAATGCTGCTGGCAAACTTGCTGGCCCCGACCCTCTTGATGAGGATGAGCAAGTCGCCAAACGATGCAAGCAAGTCTTCGATGCTGGACTCATCCCCGTGCTGGTCACTCATAGCAAGAACGGATCTCCTGCCTCTCTTTCCCTCGCCATCTCCATCATCTTTGCCCTCTCCTTTACCAAGACCCTACGCGGCCAGCTGGCTCAACAAGGAGCCGTTAAGCTCCTCCTTACGGCGTGGCTGACCCTCCCCCAGACGACTGAAGCGCCGGCTAGACGCCTGGCTGCTCAAGCACTGGCTCGTATTCTCATCAGCACGAACCCAGCATTGGTGTTTGGTGGAAACCGATCAAACCCCGTCTATGCTGCGATACGTCCTCTGGTGTCCATCATCCCCCCTGACCCGACCACTGAGCACCGAGATCTGCTTCCTACCTTCGAGGCCCTCATGGCGCTGACCAACCTTGCCTCCATGGAAGACGAAGAAGTCAGAAAGGCCATTGTGTCAACTGCCTGGACCCAGGTTGAAGAGCAGCTCCTTTCATCCAACGCCCTCGTCTCCAAGGCCGCTGTGGAACTAGTCTGCAACCTCGTCCAGGCCCCCGAGGCCATCGAACTGTACGCCGAGGAGGGCGCCAAGGCCCGCAACCGCCTGAACATTCTCCTCGCCCTCGCCGACGCTGAAGACGCTGGCACTCGCAGCGCAGCTGGCGGCGCGCTCGCGTCCCTCACCGGCTACGAGAACGTTGTGTGCGGCATCGTCCATCGCGAGCGTGGCGTTAAGGTCGTGCTCAGCATGTGCGTCGACGACAACGAGGACATTCGCCACCGCGGCGTCTTCGTCGTCCTCAACATGGTCGGGCCCGACACCGAAGTCGGCCGCCTCGCGCGCGAGAAGATCAAGGCTGAAGACGGCGTTGAGGTGCTTAAGGAGTGCCTCAAGAAGAGTCGACGGCCGGAGGTGCTGGAGGTCACCGTGCAGGCGCTCAAGGCGTTGTTGGAGCAGAAGTAATGATGTACGAAGGGGATATATTTGCTTTGGTTTTTGTCGCATGGTAGCGGCCTGGGATTTTCTTCATGTAACGACGTCACGCCCGAATAGGGGAGGGATATAGGCTCGGCAGCAAGGTGGCAACAAATTTGCTATGATTACTACATTTTATGACCCCTTTCTTTTGTTCTCGTCTAGCGCTGAGGAAACATGTCATGTGTCATGATGGTCATCGTTGTTATTGCTTGGTATCATTGTCCACTCGGTTGAGTATCGCGACGCCTTCCACGTGTCCCGTCTGCGGGAAGAAGTCAAAGCCCCTGAGACTCTCAATCTCAAAACGCGCACCCTCGCCTTCGCCGCGCACGAGCACGCCAACGTCGCGCGCCTGAGTGTGCACGTTGCAGCTGACGTACAGCACGCGGCGGGGCGCGAAGCGGCGCAGCTGGGCCAGGAAGTCAGCATCGCAGCCTTTGCGCGGGGGATCCAGCACCACAACCGTGGCGTCGGGGTCGTAAGTGACGCTCTTGAATAGCTGGCCGGCGTCAGCGGCGATGAAGTCGCAGCGGTCGGAGCCAAGGCCGTTGAGAGCGGCGTTGCGGCGCGCAGAGGCGATGGAGTCGGCGGCGATGTCGATGCCGATGGAGTGCTGGAAGAGCGTGGACAGGGTGATGGTGAAGAGGCCGGAGCCGGAGTAGGCGTCGATGAGGAACTTGATGTCGCCGGAGGGGGGCAGGATGTTGTCGCGGATGTAGGAGGTGAAGGAGGGGAGGATGGAGTTGTTGTTCTGGAAGAAGGAGCCGGCGGGGTTGGTGAAGACGTGGGAGTTGATGTATTCGGTGGTGGTGGCCTTGGAGTCGGTGATGCAGGACTTGATGTCGACGGAGTCTGCGTTGTCGACGCGGGTGGTGAAGGGGGCAAGCTCTGCGGGGATGTCGGGGCTGTCCAGGGGTAGGCGTTGGGTGTTCTCACGGAGAAGAATGGTGGCGCCGCGCTCGTATTGTTTGAACTCGGCCTGCATGCGCTCGCGCTCTCGCTTCATGCCCAGGCGTACAACGTCGGTTCCAATGGGGCAGTCCTCAATATCCAGCACCTTGCGCTGACCCTTTTTCATGAAGCCAATGTCAGGACACGACTCAAACGGCACCTTGGGGTTCTTCTTCTTGCTGGGGCGGTACCCCGGAGGGCCGTCGAAGTGTGGCGTCAGCTTCGTGCGGTAGTTGTACTGCAGTGGACTGCCCATGGTATCTTGAATAGCCGGTACAAGCTCAGGGGTAAGGTTGGAGAAGTTGCGAAAAGCCTTCTCGACGATGCGCTTCTTGCGCCGTAGCTGTTCTGGGTACTCGAGCATCTGGAACTGGCAGCCGCCGCATGACGCGAAGTACTTGCACTGGATGCGAGAGTCGTCGCGTAGAGGTGACGGTTCGACTACGGATAGGAAGTCGGCGACGGAGTGGCCTTCATTTCGCACATGGCGGTAGACCTTGACGCGGGCTGTGTCGCCGGGCACAGTGAAGGGCACGACGTACACTTGGCTATTGCCAGGTAGCATGGCGAGGCCATCACCGGTAGATGAGAGTTCGAGAACCTTGACGTCCGCCTCGGTGCCCTCTTGAGGCAGGGGAGTTGGCGCATCTGGTGAAGGCTGAAACTCGGAGTCGGAAGGGAGCGAGGCGAGAAGGGCTTTGATGTCGTACCGGAGGACTTCCTCGGACGAACCCTCAGTGATGTTGCGTTCACGCTTGGTCTTCTTCGGCTTGGTCCAGCGGCTATTCTGAGATCCTTGGTTTGGTCGCTTTGCCGGTTTATTTTGATTCAAGCCATTGCTCTTGCTCTGAGAGGTGACCGTCTCATTTGGAGGTGGAAGGTGGTTAGGGACTGGGGCGAGCTGTTCAGTCGCCATGGCGGCGAAGCGTCGATGTGTAGAGGGAATGAAAAGAGATGGCCTCAATGAGACAAAAGCACGGAGTCTCAGAGCTTTCATGGACTAAATTTCAAACAAAAATGAGATCATATGATGATCCGTGAGAATCGTGATGGCTGCTTGAAGGTTTCAAGATGAAGCTGTTGGAAATCTTCAAGGTGAAAAAATGTCTGGCCAATGACTGGGCGGCGACGTTGCAATCTGACCCTACTGATTGGCCAGACTCCAGACCCGCTTGGATTTCCAGATGGAGCAGTCCGCGCTGCATGATGCACATACCGGGGCCGATGCAAGTAGCGGATGTCGGCGACCAGCCGACCAGATCACCGGGACAGATCAGTCAACGCTAGGGCGCGGTCTCTAGGAGAGTTGTATTGACCAGCAGATCTCATTCGTTGGATCTGCGGGCTGTCTTTCTTTCTTCGGCGGAAGAACAGGCGGTCTTGGTGTGGCTGCGGGAACGGCGACCTGTCTTCCAACTTCTGCGGGCTTATCAGCTGGTCATCCCTGGGCTTCCGGGCGAATGACAAATCAGCCGTCGAGGTGTTGTCAAGTTGCGGATAGCATATCTGGCTTCAAAGACTCGCTTCTTTTCATTTCTTGACTTGATATATGATCCGGATTTTGTAGCTGTTTTGGTTCACAATCATGCGGCTTCTTTCTGTCGCCATTGCGGCGACGGCGTACAGCAGCTTATCGGCAGCTAGCGACCAACAGGTTCTATACGATGTTCCGGAGCGAGGGGCCGTTGCCAGCGAGTCTAAGCTGTGCAGTGAAATAGGTGGAGATATATATCGGTTAGGAGTAAGTCATTACATCTCATGACTTCTGTTCATCTACTTACCTACCTAGGGCAATGCTGTTGATGCTGCAGTTGCTACGACACTCTGCGTCGGGACTGTTGCCGGCCACCATTCTGGCATTGGAGGTGGAGGTTTCATGCTTGTCCGTGACAAGGATGGGAAGTATGAGGCGATAGATTTCCGGGAATCTGCGCCTGCTGCATCGGATCAAGACATGTTCAAGCATAATGTCATGGCCAGTATTGTTGGTGGATTGGCGGTCGGCGTCCCAGGAGAAGTCAAGGGGTTGTCATATGCCCACGAGAAATACGGAGTAAGGATACCTTGAGCCTCTCTCATGACCAAACTTAACATTCTTTAGAAACTCCCTTGGAAGGTTGTTGTTGGAGAAGTAGTTGAAAAGGCGCAGTGGTTCCCTGGTGAGTGCCGTGTTCCTTTACACGAACAAAGCTAACAGCCTTGTCAGTCAACCGCGACACAGAAAACTATATCCGTACAACTGTTACAATGCTCAACGACAACTTCTTTGTTGAGGACGAGTCATTCGCTCGAGACTTTAGCGTTGATGGTATGCCGGCTGATTGTCTTGTGAAACTACCAGCACTAACAGTCGATAGGTCAGCTAGTAGCCGAGGGCGACTTTATGCGACGAGAAAGATATATGAGGTGTGTTAAGACAGGTGCTCATGAGTCTTCAGAAGCAATCTAACGTGGCCCATCTTAGGACCTTGCAAATACTGGCTGAGAAGGGCCCAGAGGAATTCTACACAGGCGAAATGGGTAAGCATCTTCATCTATCTACCAAGTCAAGCCTAACCTCCCCTCAGCCGCACAGATGGTCAAAACCGTACAAGCCAACGGCGGCATCATGACCCTGGATGACCTCAAAAACTACACCATCATCTCCCGCCCCGTCCTCAACATCACATACGGCGACTATAAGCTCTTCACCTGCGGCTCGCCCGCCGGCGGTGCCATCGGCCTTGCTATCCTCCAAATAGCAACACCTAACCCTGAGGGTGACAAGGCTGAGACTCTTCGAGAGCCGACCACAGCTCACACCTTTGTCGAGGCCATGAAGTTCGCCTACGCGGGCCGTCTGCAGATGGGCGACCCTGACTTTGTGGCTGGCGTAGATGCGCTGCAGGAGAAGCTTCTGTCCAAGAAGTATGCGGACGAAGTCAGGGGACGGATCAACGAGAACCACACGCTGCCGCTGGATGACTATGATCCAGATGGAATCTACCAGGCCATGGACCATGGCACGTCGCAGATCTCAACGGCAGATGTCGACGGTATGGCTGTATCGCTCACCACGACGGTGAACCTCCTCTGGGGTGCACGCCTCATGGATCCCGAGTTGGGCATCATCTTGTACGCCACCTCTCTCCCCTATATCCTTCCAAGCTAACACACCCAGTAACAACGAGATGAACGACTTCTCAATCCCCGGCGTCCCCAACGAATTCGGCTTCGCCCCCTCCGAAGCCAACTTCATCGCCCCAGGCAAACGCCCCCTCTCCTCCATCACGCCCATCATCGCCGAACACGCCTCCACCTCCTCCCTCTTCGCAGCCATCGGCGCCGCCGGCGGCAGCCGCATCATCAGCGCAACCGCGCAAGCCGTGTGGGCCATGACGGCCGGCAAGCTCGGCGTGCACGATGCGGTGGCTGAGCCGCGGCTGCATCACCAGCTGTTGCCGCAGACGCTGGTTGTTGAGAAGCGGTTCCCGATTGCGGCGGTGAGGGGGTTGAAGGAGAGAGGGCATAATGTGACGTGGGTTGTGGAAGGGTTGAGTGCCGTGCATGGTGTGCAGAGGATTGGGGAGGGGAGGTTTATGGCGGCGAGTGATCCGAGACAGAAGGATTCGGGCGGTGTCGTTGTCTAGATATTATAAGATTAGAGATATATTGGTTGCTTAGACGCAGGATAGACCACAGCATGTTGAATACATCGATCACATCAGACAGAAACAAATGACACTGTCTTTTGAAGAACTGTCGAAACAAAACTCAGTAATATAATATGTGCCCATTGCGAGAGGCTGCTTTCTCTCTCTATATATATGTTCTCTCGATAAGAGAGATGATAAAAGGGGTATACTCTAATCTATCATGCCGTCCACATATCACCGCCTTTCTTTACTTCGCCAGCGCCACCATCCGTACCATGTGAACCGCCCACTTCTTTGCAAACTCCTCCTCCGTGAACCGTTTGGCCGACTCGCGAGCCCGAAGACGCACAGCAAGGGGATTAGGAAGCGAAAGCGCCTTTTCGTACCCTTCAGCAAACTCCTCGGATGTTATAGCGAGGAAACCTAGTAGCACGGTAAGCATTATGGTGCAATGTTAGGGGATACACAGTACGTACCTGTTGGTTCACCGTCAATTTGGGTAACGATGTCGAGCTTCGGGCCACCGCTGCTGTGCACCACAGAAATAAGTCCAGCCGCCTGGTACTCGACGACACCGATGCCAAAGTGCTCGTTCCACATGCCGTTGACACCCACGGACGCCTTCCTAAGCCAGTCCAGGATTTCGGGCCATGATGCATCGATACGGAACTCGACACGGTCTTTGATGCCCAGCTCATTGGTCAGAAGACGGTAGTTCAGCACACGTCGCGAGTCACCGTCATCACGCACGCTGCCAATAAGTACGAGCCGGGCGTTCTTGGTCGCCTCAGACTTGGTGCGTAGGAAGTCGGCGAAAGAGTTGATGATCAGTTGGTGGTTCTTCTCAGGACGGAACTGCGCGATGTAGATGATATCGCGCTGCCGCAGCTTCTCGCTCGCCTCCGAGACCTCAACCTCGGTCTCGAGCTCACGCACTGCACACGGCGGATAGACGACGGCAATGGGATCGCTGCGGTTCTTCTCCTCGCGCCATGGGCCCCATAGCTTCATGATATGAGCCTGCGTCCAAGTCGAGTTGGTCATGACGACGTCAACTGATGCGCCCACCCAGGAGTAGATCATGGCGAAGATCTCCCAGTATGTCTTCTTGGCTGCTCCCTGAGCTCCTACGCCCTTGCCCGCGTTGACTCCCTGATCGCCTACAGCGGATGAAGGATCCAGAGATTCGAGCATGTCCGTTGAGATGGTCGGATAGTGGACATAGGCACCTGTAGGAACTTTCGGGAAAAGGAACTTGCAAAGACCAAGGGCAAATGCGTAACCCATGGTGTCGACGAAGATGTCAGGCACCACAAGCGAGAAGGCGTCCCAGGCCAAGATCATGGAGCCAATGGATTGGCCAAGGAGGGTAAAGCGTGGCCATGTCGAGGCGAGCACCCAGTGCCGCTTCGAAAGGTAGATGAAGGTGATAGTCGGAGCATATAGCTGAATGTTGAATCTATTCTGGAGGTGTGTTAGCGGGAGAGTATGGACAGGGGTTCAGGGGAGTCTCACCTTGACTCGAGCAAGGATGGCATCCTTGGTGACGTCGTGATCACCGGTATAGACGATGCACTTTGCTTTGGGCCAGCGGTCCTGTGTGGTGCGAATCGCAGCCCAGAGAACCCGCTCCCCGCCACCGCCAGCATTGCTGCAAACTCACATTAGCTGTATTCATGGTTCGATGTCCAGCATGCAAACGTACCAGAATGGATGGAAGAAGCCAACTATGCCGCTCCAGTCCTTCTGCTTCTCCAGCACCGCACCCAGCTTGCTATCGATATCGAATTTGATCTCCCCGTTCGAGACGTCGTTTTTGTTCGCGGCTCGGACCCGAGCATCCTCCTCAGTCATGTAGGTCATCAGCGTGGTGCGGCGACCATCCGTCCTCCTCAACAACGCCCAGCCAAGGAAGCGCCCGATGAGGCCCATCACCCAAGGCACACCGAAATACGCGATGAGTGGAATAAAGGCCATGAATACGGCTACCACGGACAGCGTCTTGGGCCCCAGGCCAAAGGAGAACGGCCGCCCGCCGTCGGGGGCTCTGCACATTTCCTCCTCCATGGATCCCGGCGCTTCTGGACTCGTCTATGTATTATGTCGTTTCTGGGTCGATCGGTGTTCGTTAGGCTTCGGTTCGTGCTACTGCGAGCTGGGTTGACGATGCTGAGGGCGGCCTCGCATGCGGCGGGCGAGAGCGGGAGGTGAATGTTGGAAGAAGACGAAGCATACGGTCTGGGTGAATGCCTGGATCGAGGAGCTGCTGCGGTGGCTTCTTTTTTGGGGATGGCAAGCTCCAGCTGGGCTGTTATCGGGTGACGTCGCTGCCCTATCTGCAGGTAAGGTTAGCTAAGCTTTGGCGGGCTTCAGGGGATCGACCCACTGTGCGGCTCACTGAAGAGCCCCCGCATGCGCTGTAGGACAGTGGGGGTGTTACTGGAAGACGATCCCGAGCGTGTGTTTTCTGCCCCACCATGGCAGGTCTGAAGTCTCATCTCATCTGTCCATGATCCAACATCACCGGACCGCATCACAGGCGCATTCTCATTGCCTCGCAGCCATCATCTGACACGCCCCTTCGTCCGCCTCAAAGTGGGCATGGCTCACCATGTCTCTCCTCAGACACTCCGTGCACACCTCAATGCCTCGAATTAGGCCCTCATTGATCTGCGCTAGCCACTCATCCAACCTCATCCTTCGTCGCCGGCCTCATGATGGACGCCGAAATCTCCATGTCGGTGCCGCGGTTGGCGACGCCGTGAGACTCACAGCCGATGCCTTTACTTGGGTTCATTCAAGCACGGGGATGCCCTGGTACATTACCATCCCTCTCCTTGCTGTGGGCGTCAACTTGACCTTCCGACTACCTCTACAATACTATGTGGCTCAGCTCCGGGAAAGGAGAAAGGAGCTGAACCCCCTTGTGGCTGCATGGGCGAGACGGCATACAACTACCATGGCCCGGAAGCATCCTGATATTCCGGACCGTATTACAAGGTTGCGAGTAGCCGGCAGCATCGAAAAGTCGCGGCGGAGGATCTACAAGGAATGGGGTGTCCAGCGATGGAAGAGCATGGCGCCATTATTGAGCATGTTCCCATTCATCACTATCTCTGAGGCACTTCGTCGAAAATGCGGTGCCCCATTAGGTTGGATCAGTCACTCGCTGGGGTTGGGCAACGTCGACGGCGTTCAGACGAATCTGGGTGCGGCGAGCAGCATGTTTGACACCTCATTCGTCAATGGCGGTGCACTCTGGTTCACGGATCTCACTAGCATGGATCCTTACTTCGGCCTGCCAGTTCTCTGCACCCTCATTCTCGGTTATAGCACTTGGGGAAGGCTGCCGAGGAAACATCTACGAGCTTTGTTCACTCTGGGACAAACCGACAAGAACCAGGTCATTGCCCTGACCAACTTGCAAAAGGCCTTGGGGAGGACCATGCTCATGGTGCCCGTCTTCCCTCTGCTTTTCTCGGACCTTCCCAGTGCCATCTTCCTTTACTGGGCATCATCCTTCGCCCTCACAAACATCAACGAGATCATTCTCAAACGGCTCGTTCCCCCGAAGACTCCCAAGCTCGAGGTTCAGACGAAAAAGTCAAAAGTTGTACCATATTTACGAGGATAAGATTCAGGATACCCAACAATGTCGGACTATGTAGGATAAGCACCGCAAAGAGCCTCCCCTTGTACCATTATCTTACTACATGCCATGTCTTATGCCATGTCTTCAATACGAGCAATACTGTATACCTAGAAACTCCCGCAGACGCCGAACAAAATTGAACAGTTAGACATCATGAGCCCACCTTCCGAAACATAAAGCGCGCTTCTCAATCCAAAACAATGGCCAGAATAACAATCGTCAGAATAACCGCCAGGATCAGCAGCAGACAGCAGCTCTTGTTGCGAGCCGCCTTCTGATACCGGGCCGCCTGTCGGTTCTCGATGTCGGCCTGTCGCGTATCGTCCCTGACGTTCTCAACGTTGTCGGCAATCGAACCCAACTGCTCGCCTTGCTCGTTCACAATCTGCGCGACCTGGCGGAACAGCACGTTGAGGTCGCCCACGCCCTGCTCGATGTTGCGGATCTCCTCCTCTCGCTCGATGATAAGCGCCTCTTGGAAGTCCACCTCGCTCTGCGGCGCAAGTTGCGACAGTTCCTGCTGCTGTAGTTGCTCTTGGGCACCGCCTGAAGGTGCGGGCGCTTCGCCAGAGTCGGCTTCTTGGGCGGCGCGGGCGGCGGTCACGGAGGCGCGTTCTTTCTCGAGGGCGCGGCGCTGGAGGTTCTGGAATTCTTGGAGGGCGGCCTGAAAGTCGCTCGATACCTTGGTCTGCTCGTACTTTTGTTGTTTCTACTCATGGTTAGCATGCGAAACCCCTTATGCGCAACGTCCGTCTGCTCCGATGTATATCATACCGTTAGATCGTCCCAAGTCTGCAGCTTCTTGACGCCTTCTCCAATGTCTATGCACATCTGCCTCGCCTTCTCCATGCTGTTGTGGACTCGCTCCCGCAAACGCGGGGTGTCCTTCCTCGTGCCCAGAACGTTGACATCGTTGGCGAGCTTTCGGTTGGAAGTCAACAAAGCCTGTAGTCGGCTCTTAAGGGAATGCTGTAGTTCCTGGAAGTCGGGGTCGTCGCTGTAACCGCCGCTGCGGCCGGACTCCAAGTTGGAGAGCTGATCGTACGACATAATGGGAGCCGGGGAAATCGGTCTATCGTCGCTAAAACAGGAGCGCCAGAGTGAATGCAATTGCGCGATGCGATGCGGGCGAGTCTCAAAGAATCACGTTGATGGAGGCGAGTTTAGCCGTTGCCTTGGCCGAGGGTGGCTGAGGTTATCAAGCAGGTACCTACACTTTCGTACCGCTACGTAATGGGGCGCCCCACCTGCAGCCAATCATGACCGGCAGGGACCTGTCGAGCTGCCGCCTGCTTTATCGTCACGTGCAGATAGCGACCTCGATGGAGATGGAGCTTGGCGCGACAACAGCACCGTTGCTGGCTGGAGATTTTTATTTACCTGCACCAAGCGATCAACACCTGCATCCCCCGAGCTCGAGCAAGTGCATCACGACGATGCGCCGAGGAGATGGCGACCACCACAGTTCGTAAGGCGCCTTACAAGGACTTTCTGCAGCCCGCTCTGCACCGGCGATTTTCGCAGACGGCCGTTGTGCTCCTCGCAGTCTCATATTTGGAAGCTGTCCTGCTCAGCCACAAGTCCTCTTGTAAGTGCTACTCCCACACCGGCTCATCACATTTGCTAACAACCGAGGAAAGGGCTGTGGTTCTGGTTCCCTATCGGACCAACGGGCGTGCGAACGGCTTTCATCTTCACTTGCGGTCTCTCGATCCTCCTCCTTCGAATTGCCCACTACCATGTTGGCTTCCGCACCACTGGGCCCGGATACCAAACCACCGGCAAGGTCATTACGAAGCTTCAGACTTACGAGACTTTGTTCTGGTATGGATTCTCGAGCTTGCTTTTCAGCCACGTGTTCCTCTGGGCGATGGATGAAGAAGTGAACCTGAGCTGGATCACATACATCAGCGGGCAGCGGGCTCGTCTGAACGAACGGCCTTTGTTCTTCGTGTGTTACATGGCAACCTGTGCCCTGACACAGACAATAGCGCATTACTGGGGAGATGTTGACCGATTGATTCTTGGGCCCTCATCTGTTGATGCGCCTGCGGTCACCGGCGATCCATTCAGAAGACTCTTTCGGACATTGCCGGTGTTGTTGATAAAATCCGTTACGGGCGCCTTCATATCAATTCCGCTGTCGCTGTTTCTGTACTATTTCATCTTTCGAACGATTGTCTGGGGCTGGAGTCTGTCGTTTCTTCGGATCTTCTACAATCTACCCAAGACGAACATTGTTCCTCGCATTTGGCCATCGGACATCTATGTGCTTGCCCGGTGCCTTGAAGCAGGAAGTCTCGTCTTTTTTGGGTGGACTACAGGCAACGCAGCTTTTTCGACCTTCATGGTTAGGGAGCCCATGAAGAACGGAAAGCCTCTGACCTCGGAATCCAAGGACGCCAATGGCAGTCTACTAAATGGTCTCAAAAGCAAGAAGCTCTCGATCAAGGTAAATAGCTAAATATTCAACCACGATACCTCGTACTAACTCTATGACAGGCCTTTGCCATGTGGGAACTGGCTTTCATTGCATCGAATTTCGAGACGCGCCGGCGGGCTATCTACGAAGACATTGACCGAGCTGATGGTCCTATGTGGTCACAAATTTGTGCCTTGTGTACAGACCTACTCAAGGTGGTAGAGCGTCGAGTGGATGACTTTGGGAAGCCGCCGCCAGAGACGCCAGCTGCTTCAGCTGACGCCAAAGATGAGAAGCAACGGGTTTCTGCGCCCCTGAAGTCTGACCCCGTTCTAGCTAGCGGTTCTGGCGCCGTGACGGTGCGAGGCGAGTTAGAAAAACGATTGAGGAAAGTCATTCAATCACCGGGATCAACCCCAGCCTCGAAGCTAAAGCCAATCGCCAAGAAGACGTGGAATGAGGCCAAAGACCGCATGCTTACGAGGGAGCAGCAGGAAGCTGTCTCGCCGGAGAGCGTCAAGGGAAAGGTTATGCATTGGGTACTAAAGGCGATGGAGTTTGAGTATGTGGCGACTTTCTTCCAACACGACTTCCGCACCCAGTTCGCCGCAGCTGTTCTGGGCACTCCCTATGCCGAACCCACGCTTTGTGCGAACGCGATCCATGTCCTCAGCCAGTTGTGTGTGCATAGTCTCCAAGAGGACCAATTTGGAAACGTCCACCGCGACGTGCCCAGCATCATCCGCACCATGACGGCAGTGGTTAAAAAGCTGGAAGCGTTCAGAGCGTCGTTCCCCGTCCACTGGACGGACTACAAGACCACGCGAGAGAGCCCCGAGGTGGATGAGATTGTGCAGGCCCTGAAGACAGGGCTGAACCAGATCGTTTCGCAGTTTGAGCCATACAGTAGCGACTTGCGATTAACTCTTACCGACATTCGACTGGCCAAGGAGGCTGCAGGTATGGTCAACACGGAACGAGAGGAGCGCAGGGCGCCGCGGACTGGAACGAGAGAGATGGAGGAGGCCTTTGGAAGGCGTTATACCCGTCACTAGGGATATGAATGTATTATGATACCATTGAACCAAAAATGGAAAGGCTCCATTCGAGAGCTGGGGAGGCAACACATGGTCAGGGAATTGGGTTATGTACAGGACAAGGCATAGAAAATGCATCTTGATAATACCTATAGCGCTGGTCCTTGTTAATGCGCAGAGTGTCGTGACGGTCTAGTTCGCCGCTACTCTTAACATGACACAGAGGGCTGAAATCCGAAATTAAATCGTGCCTGAATGACGCAACAATTGTCTACCCCAAACTGCACTCGCGCCGACGAAACTTGTCACAAGGTTCTTTCCAACGCTCACACCCATAATAGAGATGGAGGACATCGTCAGCCGGCCATTTACCAAAACGAGTATCTGATATGATCGACGCCGGCCATTTACCGAAAATGAGATCGGACAAGGGGCATGCATTCCTGCTGCCCACATTGTGGTTGGCTGCATCCGCGGCTACGATGATCTCTCCATGCGTACATTAATACTGAACCCAGGGCCATGAGTTGTTTACGAAAAGAACGTCTTGCCGTGGTCGTTGGATGCATGGCATACAGGTCCAAAGCCTTGTGCTTGAGCATCATGACGACTCTTGCACGCAGAACTGCCGCGGCCGGCTTGGCCGTTTTGGCTACCTTTTCGACAGCGTGGTCAATGCCTGGCCATGATCCGACAATTCATCAACGAAGCTCAACCAATTCCACGGCCAATTCAACTGATCTTCTGACCTGGTGGCACGATACCGGCGAGATCAACACTCAAACTCCGGTCCAGGATGGAAACGTACGCCAGTCTCACTTGTTCAATGTCCAAGTTGCCACATCATCGAGTTCCGAGTTCTATGATTCTTTTGTCTACGAGAGTATTCCTCGCAATGGAAATGGGAAGATCTGCATACCGGGAAACTTATCGTCTATCTGCGATGTGGACGACCAGATTAGCATCGAGCCTGAGGTGGGAGTTACCATGTCGTGGTCACAATACCTTACTGGCAGCGACTCGGTCGTCCGTATTACCCGTACAGAGGGCGGTTCGGTTGCCGCAGACAATGTAGTCATTCGTCCGACTACACTCAGCTTTGATATGGAGTTGGATGGCGATGCCCTCTTGATAACCGTCCCTTATTCCTTGAACGGATATCGTTTCTCGGTCGAGTTTCAAGACAATCTTTGGCAATACCGCAATGCAGGACCGGGTCTCAATTCCTATTACGTCCAAGACACAAACCCAGACGGCGAGTACTATGTGAACTCCTATACCGACGACATGCCTATCGATGGCGAGGAACCTCTCAATGCGCTCCTTATTTTTGTTAGTCCATTCCCAACGGACGATCTGGTCCCGGGATCCGGAGACGATATCCATTACGTGGAGCAAGGTCTAGTCAGTGATCTTACTCAGGTTACCAACGAGGTTGTATACTTTGCACCAGGGGTGTACTGGTTAACCGGCACCAACCATGCCCTCCTTTCAGAGTCCGTGAGTTGGGTTTATCTGGCCCCCGGGGCCTACGTGAAGGGGGCCTTTGAGTATCAGAGTCAATCCCTCGACCTTCGAGCCACCGGATTTGGTGTTGTGTCCGGTGAGCAGTACGTTTACCAAGCCAACACAGACGACGGTTATCAGAATGTGAAGTCTGATTCCAGCTCCCTCAAAATGTGGCGAGGCGAGTCTGCACCAGGCATGATATGGACAGCTCATGGTTTGACTACCGCCAACCCACCATTCAACACCATGGACTTCTACTCGGACGACAATGCTTTCCAAGTTCAATGCTCGGACTGGAAACACGTCGGAGCATTTTTTGGACAGACGGATGGCATGGAGATTTATCCTGGAAGCCATTTTCATGACGTGTTCTATCATGCTGGAGACGACACCATCAAAACTTATTACAGCAACGTGTTAGTCGAGCGGGTGATTGTGTGGAAGACGAACAACGCCCCCATTGTCCAGTTTGGCTGGTACCCTCGCGCAATTTCCAACGTCACTGTCGACTCGGTCGATGTCATCCATACGCGATACATCGGCCAATCCTCTGAGTATCCACGAGCGCTGGTCGGTTCAGCCGCAAGCTACGTGGATTCCTCTTCGACTTCAACAGCAAATATTTCGTTGGGTCTGAGCGACTACACGATTTCTAATTGGCGATGCGAAGGCGTCTGTCCCGCCTTGCTGGGGTTCAACCCGCTGCAGAATATTGATACCATGTTGCTATCCAACATCACTATAGAACAGCTCGCCAACGATACTACACAGGTGGACATGTCTACGTTCACCGTCTTCACAGATGCCAACAATGACAATTCGGCAATCTCTCTTGGGGCAAATTCACCGAATGGCATTGGTCTTACGATCCAGAACTATTATGTTGGCACTGAAAAGATCACCATCGCGGCGGGCAATTGGGATTCGTACTCTCTCGGGCGGTTGGACATTGATGGTTCTTACTGGGGGCAATGGGAAACAACTTAATTTAACGGCTCACAGCTCTGCGAGGTAGTGTCAACTAATATTCTTGGTCGCGGCTTTAAGATCAACCCTTTCCCAACGCGGTTTCGGGACGTCTCTCATCGCTGTGAAATTCGAGAAGTAAAAGTGAAAGCGGTTCCCCCAGCTACATTACCAGTCCATGTATTATCACTACAGGGTTATTGATGTGTGCCCAGTATGCCTTGTGAAAGCCTAGGTCGGAAATGCACCTCATCGAAGAAGTGCTGCCTGGGGAATCAGGCACTAATGCAGCATCTCACAGCCTCACCCACGGAAAAGCATTTTGTTTTAACATTTAATCACATACCGAGATTACACCATGAATTGGGATCTGGGCGAGGAAATCTCGCCGAACGACGCGGGGAGGAAGAGAGCATCCCCTTTTGAGGTGGAGATCAGCACGGAGAGCAAGCGTCAGGCTGTGGGCGAAGGAATCGATGACGGGCCTAGGACAGGTATGAGATTTGGAGATGCTACTGACATGAATGGGATACCAAGCACCTTAGAGCCCTCCGCGGGATGCTCACAGGTCTTGTGGGAGCCATCCCTGATCTCATCCACGGCAGATCCGCAGGTCTTGTGGCAACCGTACTCGGTACCGTACGCGGCAAATCCACAGGTGTTGGAGGAGCCCTCGCCGGTGCCCTACATGGCAAGTTCGCAGACCTTGGAGGAACAGTATATGATACCCTACATGGCAAATCCACCAGTCTCTGATGGGACATTACCGGTACCCTACATGGCAAATCCACAGGTTCCGGAGGAGCAGAACACAACAGATTTACCAGTCTTCTGGGAGATATTCGATGAGGGGGAGATGGAGGATCCAGCGCACGTTGACACATACGATGGCCAACTGGAAGAGGAAAAACCGTCACCCTCACCCCCATGCGAAGATATCGTGGAAGAAGACTCTCTGCGAGCGTACGATACCTGCTTTGGCGTGGTAAGTACTGTCACTACTCTCATATCGTATCGGAAGTCTAATATGTTATAGGTCTTAGGCCAAACGACACTCAAGAATCCCGATTCGGAACCAAATGATCGGAGACTGGTGGTTCGCGCAACTGACAATATAATCCGTCTCTATAAAGAGCCCGATGAGTTTGTGGGCCTCATTATCTCCAATGAACTTGGTTCTCTCTTAAGAGACTTCCCAGTCCATGCTACAGCTTCATTCACTCTCGGAAAAAAAGACGATGATGTGAAGCAGGGCAAATCCAGCAAGGCTCAGACCCGAAATTTACCTACTCCCGAAATGCCAACTCGTATCGTCATCTACGGTTTACTTAAAGACAAGGACCTGGTTGGGGAACATCTTTCCAATGCAGGTTTATATCTGCAACATCCTACACAGGACGAGTACGACCATAGCGTGGAATATTTTAACCCGCACTACTTGATACGCCCGGGTGCCCAAATGCCTAGGATCGAAGATCTAAGTCTCCAGGACGAAGGAGAGACACCACCCAGTACGGCAATGCTAGATGAAGTCAGCAAAGCAAAGATATGGAGGATATTCGACTTGGCGAGTGGAGGGGAGGTAGCGCCCGAAGTCGTGGTTAGTCCAAGATTGAAGACTACCTTAGAAAAGTACGTCAACCAAGATCACTCACCAAGTTTCATAAGATACGAATGACATTACTGACACGTAGACAGGCATCAACTAGCTGCATTGGGAATGATGGTTGAGAAAGAGTGCGGCATTATAGATAACGCCAAGTTTCCCACGTTGTGGGAGTATCTAAACAGGGGGCCTTCATCCATGACCGCAAATTCAAGGTAAGGCGTCCGTCTATCTCCTAGTAACACCGTGTCTTTCCATAGTAGAGTCGAGAAAACTAACCCTTTACAGATATCGAAATAAAGTTACAGGATGGATTGAGAAGAATCCGGCTACACTATGTGGTGGCATCCTGGCCGATGTAAGTATATCAATAGCGTTGTTTGGCATTAAACAAGAAGGCTGATTGTATAGGAAATGGGGTTAGGGAAGACTTTGAGTACCCTTGCTCTAATTTGCTGGTACCTCGATGTGAAAGATGGCCGTAAGACCGATGGCGAAGAAGATTGCAGTCCAACACTCGTCGTTGTCCCAAAGTCAAGTAAGTTGAATGCCATGTCGCAACGAAATTTTTTTATCGCACATCCAGGAAATCTAACTGTATCAGCAATCTTTGGGTGGGAGGAGCAGATTGAGAAGTATGGTTCCCTGTCTTGTTGGTCTGAAGCCAGTTTAATCTCTATCATAGACACATATTTAAAGGCGCGATCAAAGCAACCAGATATCACGGTCCATCCAGACATGACCGGGTTCGCGACTTGGTGGGATACGATATTGTGCTCACAACATACGAGGTACTTCGCCAGGACTTTGCGACACAACATGAGAGAGACACGGTCTACTCTCACAGCTGGCGTCGCATCGTCCTCGATGAAGGTAGGAGAGAATCACGAAACGCGATCAGGATCCGATCTCAACTGACATCGTTGATGATAGCCCACCGTATAAGGACACGTTCCTCGCAACTCTACAACGCCGCTATAGAAATCTCGAAGCTCTCCCAATTCCGATGGTGCCTAACAGGAACTCCAATTCACAATTCTCTCGACGACTACGCCGCACTCTTATCGTTTCTCCAGGTCCAGGGTCTGAGTGAAAAGAGAGACTTTGACAGATTTATTGCCACGCCCATCAAGAACAACCTTCCAGATGGTATGGAACGTCTCCAAACCCTCGTTCGTGCAACGAGCCTGCGACGTACGATGAAGCTCATTGCCGCGAGCCTCGGCCTTCAGGATCCATCTCCGAAGAATGTTTTCGTGGACCTAACTAGCAGCGATGCAGAGTTATACAGGTTCTTCCAGGAGAAGAGCCACCGTATAGCAAAGGGTGTTATGAAAGGCAAGGGGAAAGGGAAAAAAGTTCCAGGAGCAAAAGTCGAGAGGGGTGATAGCAATATTCTCTCCCTCATCACCTTCCTTCGATTTATCTGCAACTACGGGGACAAACTCTTACCCAAGTCAGCTCTCGAAGCGTGGGAATCCCGGGACTTTGAGACTGTCACATGGCCCATGATGCAACAACAGCAAAGATCATGCGCAAAGTGTAATACATTCTTCCAGGGGATCGAAGATGATGACGTCTTCCCTTGCGGTGACGCCATGTGTCCATCTTGCGAATCGGCCGACGAGACTAATGGTAAGGAAAAAACTTGTCAACGACCTTCAAGCTTAGGGTCGAGGTCTCCTTCCTCTTTTCCTCGTTCAGCCAAAGTTGAGGCTTTGATACGAAATCTTCGCACCGAGCAGCAGCCACACGCCGACGGCGCCGTTGACAAAAGGTGAGTACAAAGCATGGCATCTAGTATTGTGACCGAAAGGTGACCAACTCTTATGAACAGTGTTGTGTTCAGTTGTTGGACCAAGATGATCGATTTGGTACAAAGGGATCTAGAAAACGAGGGGTACAACTTAGAGCGGATCGACGGCCAAACTCCATTAGATCAACGGGCTAGAGCCATCCGTCGTTTCAAGGAAGATGCAACCTGTACAGTTATTTTGGCAAGCATTGGGAGCGCCGGCGAGGGGTAAGTGATCTTTTGGTTTCCCCATGAAGCTTTTTGCGTAGCTGACACGATCGATTCCATAGGATCAATCTCACATCAGCCTGCCATGTCCATATCCTAGAACCGCAATGGAACCCCATGACCGAATCACAAGCTATCGGACGTGTTCATAGATTTGGACAGAAAAAAAGGGCAACTGTCACTCGGTACATCGTCAATAAATCCATAGAAAAGGTAGAGCGCCTCCCAGGCTTTGAAGCATTGCCGCCTGTTCCGGAACCCAACTCTGACAAGTCATGGTAGTACGTCCAATGGATTCAGTCCGAGAAGTTGCAACTCATCAGTCGGTCCCTTGATCAGGGTTCTATTTCACAGGCAGAAGTGGATGGAAGGCGGTGGAAGGTAAGTTGTAAAGCTGTTGCTATCAGAAATGGTCTAACGATGCTATACATAGAAGCTCCAGGATGTTCTTGCATCAGCTATGACCGATAGCTAGTCGATGTTCTCAAATCAGTCAATGGGTACAGGTGGGTTATCATTGCTTTTCCGTGCCTCTTCTGCCTCATCAACAAGCTCGTCCCAGGAAAGCTTGAGCCACTTATGAAGCCCCTTCGGTCCACGGAGTGCCGAGACTTCCCCCATTAAATTTTTTGGATGACGGATCGTACACTCTGGATCAGCTCCTCGATAAAGTAGAAATCTCATGAGTTGAGCTGCTTCGAGCGTGTCTTTCTTTGCTGCCAAAAGAAGTGCAGGTCCCATCTGATATGCTCGGACGAAATCGACGGAAGCACCATGGTCGCAAAGCCAGCTAGCAAGCCTGGTCGAGCAAGTCGTTCGTGCCACAGAACAAAGAGCATAGCTCCACCACATGAGTGCTACCTCGGTGGCCTCATGTACTTTGTTCCACAACGAAATGAGAAAGTTTTCCTTCCAATGCTCTCCGTCCGTCGCCTCGATAAACCTGGGCAAGAAGCAACTTGACGCTGTTCTGCGAGGATGTCGTATGCAAAAAATCGCTTCCTCATACAGAAAAGCTTCCACATGTTGATACATACCTCCTAGATCTCCCGATTCCAGTAACGCTCTCCAGATCCTGACTACAGATATTCGGCTGCAGCATGGCGTCTTTTTTGGTAGAAATCGGCCCTGCATCCATCTCAATGCTTCACGATTTTGACCCACCAGAGCGGCTTCTATAATATGTTGGGCGTTCAGAAAACAACAAAACAATTTTTCGGTAAAAAGAAGCCCCATCATTTCATAAGTGCCGAAACATGCTACTTCCTGAAACAACTTTCTCCTGGTGTCGCGGGAGAGGCGACTAAACAATTTTTCCGCTGCGCTCCCCCTTGTGACCTGCTGCCCCCTGATAAGAGCTTTCATGACAACTTCGTTGTCGTCTTTGGCTAGAGTAGGCAGATCGGGCGTGGGATGATCTTCAACTCTATGAGCCTTGTCCAGGTGGCGATCTCGCATTTGGCGAGAGACAAATCCAACATCGTGGTATTCGCAACCGGTCACATCGCAAGTCCATGGGCGGTCATGAGTTTTCGAATGCTCGTTCCTTGCCTTGCGGGTTTCAAAGCCCAACCGTTGGTAGTCACAGCCCACAAAGTCGCATTTGAACGGCCTGCCATAGTGGCTATGGATAGCTTGACAGTGACACGGATTTAGGTGCGCTCCCGGTGGGCAGACTAGCTGGTCGAGGGCCGAATGAAGAGAGGTCGTAATCTTGCGTGTAAGTAGAGGGTCTGCCGTCTGCCATTCCCCTAACCCATGCTATTAGAATTCGAGTCTTCTATGAAAGATAGGGAGTCTCGAGCTCAGTACGGAACGTAACTCACCTTTACCCAACTCGAAGAGCCGCGTACTGGCTTCTTTGTGGAATTCCAACTCGTTGGACACAAGTTCATACACATCCTGGCCCATATTTGTCTGGAGTGCCTTCAAAGTCTTGCGATCGAACCGCTCCTCTGACCAAGGTATTGAGAATTAGCCCGCGATGCTAAAATATCAAGCATAGCAATGAGTTCGGTGAGTTCCGTAGAGTCCTTGGACAAGGATGCTAATTTCAGGTAGGATTCGACGAGTCGTGACCAATTGTCTGACGCGTAATGATGAAGTCGGTATGCCCCGCGGATAACACTTTTTTGGAATGAGCTCTCGTCTTCATTTACATCGTGGTGATGTTGGCAAAGATAGGTGATACAGCACTTTGCTAAACTGAGGATGGAAACTATAGGGTCAATAGAGTTTCTGATGCTGGAGCTAAAGAAGTATCTGCGAATATTAGATTGAGATGCCTGACCCTGCTTTCAGGACAGTGGATTATTATACTTACTCTCTTGCGGTGAAATGCACGAAATGAAGTTCGTCATCAATTTCCTCTATTACTGGGCCGCACAGCCGAATCAGATCCAGGGCCGAAATGTCTGTGGGATCCTGGTCCAAGTCGCCAATGTTGATAATAAGCGCTTGCTCTAGCTCTCGGGTTGTCAGCGACACAGGCGAATAGCCGATCCATCCAAGCACTTTCCGGGCCTTCTGAACAATGTGATTGGGAAGATTCTCGTTTATGCGAGTGAAGATTCTCCCATACCTGTTAAGCTGTCAATTTGAGAAGGCACTGAGACGAAATTCCACCATACGCAGCATTGAGATCCGTAGGTAGGACTTTGAGATCGCGTCGTATCTCAGAAATGGAGTGAACGAAGTCTAGACCCTTCAAAACGAGATGAGCATAAAGAAACATTCCTGTTCGCAAATAAGTCTTCGCGCTTAACTATCTTCATAACCTCGACCGGGTCAGCATTCGGGCTTACCTTTGGCTTGGACGGCAAGAGTCCTAAAGAGTTCCCTGATTTCAGCCTCTTCCTCCGGGAAAATAGTACGTTCCTGGAGCCAATCGACATATCTACCCATGACAAATGCGTGGATAACGTCTGTGTTTTGGTTGTTGACGTAGATAGATATTGCCGTATTTTGAAGCAATCTCTTAATGTCAGCTTCCGGTCGACTGCAAATCAGCACTCGAGCTCCATCACAATCACTGGAGACTTTCAGCATCTGTTGAACCAAGGGAACCCTTTCATCGACCTCAATTTCGTCCAACCCGTCGATTATGATACGAACTGGCCCTGCCCCGCGAATAAGATCGGTAAGAAGTTTGACTGCGGATGGTAAATCGAACTCAAGGGGGTCACGTTTGCTATAACGGACCATATCCTGGAGTAATGGTTCCTTCCGAGCAAGCTGAAAGATGAGAGAGTGGATCACTGACATTGCAGAGGTATCTTGATGCTCGTGTGATAGAAACACGAACAACGTGTACCCGAGCAATATCGACTCATTAACGACACTTGCGGCGAAATATGTTTTCCCTATACTCGAGGTCAGTCTCCAAACAGACGTGATAAGTAAAGAAGCCCAAGCCTACCTGCTCCAGGAATTCCACAAAGCCAGATGATCTTTGATGAGTCTCTGGTGACTTGTAGCCATTTGCTCAAATCCGCGTTCTTGATCACCCAGTCTTTTGTCCCATCACAGGTACGGCTGCGCAAGAAGTTAAGCTTCTTGCCATAAAACTTTGGTGCTATAGCTGTCTCCACGGCAGCGTATTCCTGCAGCCTATTTGCTTCTTCGATCTTGGCGAACTTCTCGATCTCAAGTTGACGTGCAGCGTGTGCTTCCTGGATGTCTTCCAGACGGATTTTGTTTCGCAATAAGGATGTATGCTCTTTCAAACTACCAGTGACACGCTCTATCTCTTCCTTTTTCTTCGGCCATAATGCCTCAAAGAACGTCTTCCACCCTACGTATAATCAGTGAGCCATCAGAGCTAGAAAAAGCTTTTCGGCTGTGGCGCGGATGAGAGCTTACCTTTCATGCTGAAAAAATTGAGAGAAACCAAGTAAAAATCCAGAACATCTTGGAACAAGAGGGCGAGGACGTCGTTAATATGCTGGTTCTTGCTGAAGAGTTTCGCTGCATGGTCAAACTCTGGAAGTAGATTTCCAATCTCCTGGATGACCACTACTATTGCTTTGAGGGACTTAGTCAAGGTACTGGTCCACTGAATAAGTAGCTTGATAGGACCCCAGATGAGCGCGAGAATTTCGGGTTTTGCCTGAATGAACGTGTCGATGGCTTCCGTGTAAGCTCTCATACGCTCCAAGTACGGCTGGATCCTCGCTAAGTTAACAAGGTGAGTTCCTTGGCCGTTCTGTAGCTTATCGGTCAAATTATAAACCTCGTCGATGGAGGTGGTTTTGAGAATCTCGGAGTACAGGTCTGGGTTCTTCAGCGTTTTCTTGAACTCAAGCATGGCTTTGTCGAAAGCGGGCTGGGCCAGGTCGGGATCTGTCTTGGGACCTGCCATGATGATGATACGCCGTAGTCTTTCTGGCGGCACTCTCAAGGCACCGGTCCAGCTTTGCAAGTCGACTTGTCTCGTAAGTGAGATTTGAAGAAATGACAGCGTCATATCAGGCAGCAAGAAGAAATGCACCTCAACTTCATCATGCAGGCCCAACGCGTCGCTAGTCACGTGCTGCACACAGCCCCCAAACTTCCGACCAATGGCCTAAGCATAGCCTCAAATTTTCCAGAATGCTAGAAGTAATTTTCTTTTGTATTTGCGAAGAGTGCCTGGGCGCTGAAAGAGAGTATCTCATCCTCGGAAAATGACTAGTTATCCTGTACTCAGTACCAGCATCCGGAACTTAAACGTTCCGACATTTACCAAATATACAAAGCATATACAAATCCCTAGCTCAGACCTATACTAGTAGTATACAATCTTAGGGTCGATATTGAGCATTAGTCGTCCTTGGAAAAGAAGTCTTACGGTCGCACGTACGGAGTAGGTTGGCTTTTAATAATCGCCTACCCTACGATGTCCTGGCATAAAGCATAAAAGCGGCGTCGGCACTCATCCTAATTAGTGGGGCGAAAATTGCGGATCTTTCTCCAGCCTCCTCCTCCGTCTTCGTCCACCGCAAATCGTTCGAACCATCACCATCCCACCAGGACCAGGCTATCACCAGCCTCCATTTTACCGCAGTCCCCGAGCGCAAAGCCACAACCCATGGCTACCCAGCCGCCATAGCCATGGTTGGTCTCTCCTCGACATCATCATTCTCAGCAGCGGCAGCAGCAGTCTTCACCGTCGACGACTCTCTGCCCCCAAGCTCCTCGTCGTGATGGCTTCCTGGACCCGTGCTCACCGCCGGCTCATTGCCGTCATCGGTTACGGCTCCGTCTACCTCGTGCTGTATATCATACTGCTAGGGCTGCTTATTGTGACGCCTGCCGATGCCATCGAGCGCTCGCTGCGCAACCGCCAGATCTACAACATCTGGATCCTCACCGCCGGCTACCTGTTCTCGATCCTCGTCGTCAGCTTCGTCTTCTTCACCCGCCTGTACATCACCAAGACGGACCTAGCGGCCATACCCAAGGGATGGGTTCCTATCGAGAAGGGCGATGTGAGGTCCCGAGTGTACAAGATGATCAGCGCTGGGCTGAGTCGCAGCGCATTCATCGCTTACGAGGCCCGGCCGAGGCTGCGGCCTGCGACGGACGATGAAGAGGAAGAGGAGTACGAGCCGGTTCCATTGAGGCAAAAGACGAATGTCGACAGTAGGACGGCACCTGAAGACCTGGGCCCCTTGCTATCGTCGAGAAAACCAGTCTGGGGAGACATTGAACACTACGGCTGGGGATCACCGAACTCGCCAGATCTACCGAACCTTCACTACGTTTCAGTCATATCCGAGTTGCCCAACCTCATCGAGGGTAAGGCCCTGACGCTGGCCCCGGCGGACGAAACATCCCGAACCGAAATCCCCGTGCTGGATCCCGACGCCGTAGCTCTGCTCCAACGCACATCCAACATGGGTCTCCGCGACTACGTCGTCCACCTCGCCGACCTAGGAGTCCTAGAGCTAGACACCACCGTTATGCAGTTTCTCGCCCAGTACGAATATGCCCGCTTCTCGACCCGGCCGATCTCGAACGCCCGCTTCAAGGAGCTCATGCACCTATTCGCCGAGATCCTCCGCCAAATGGAACCATACGAGCCCGACCCGGTGCAAGAAGAGCGAGACTCAGATATGACCTCGACCGAGAGCCAGGCTGACTACGAAGCGCGCCTCGCCCCGACGCAGAGCAACGCCGACTCAGCCAGTATAAGCAGCTCCACGCGCCGCCGTGTCCGCAAGCGCAACTCGTCAGCCAGCTGGTACCAATGGCGCACCGCCCCGAACAGCCTGCGCAGCCGCGTAACCGGCGCCGTATCGCGGAAGTCCAGCAATAACAGTCTCGCGCCGAGTCAGAGCCAACGCTTGCGGCCGGTGCCCAGTCAGCCCTCGTCTTCGAGTCTGCGGTCAAAGATGTCGGCGAGCTCGGGGTCGGTGATTCGACTGGCGACCAGGCATGATACGTCAGATTTGCCGTATATCTTAAGTTTGCGGGATACGGCAGGGAGTATATGAACACAATACACATCAACGAAAAGGAGTATCATGACAGCAGTAAAAGAGAAGGAGGTACCATGGGGCCTTCGAGAAGCATTAACGGTAGTGGTAAAGAGATGCATCTGCACATATCAACAGCATCCACCACTATACGATACGATATCATTGCATTGCGATGCATTTCTTGGAACATCGCCTGGCAACCTTTACATGCCATGGCTGGGAGGGAGCATTTACGACTTATGACCATATCATCATCACGGCGCTCAAAATTAGAATGCCTTGCTTAGACAGGACACTTTCCTTAATAATAATATTTTATTATTTGTTCGATGAATGAATCTCTTGCTCCCACTTCTGCTTCAACGTATGTAAATGAGAGAGCGGATGGTTCATGACGTAGAATCGCCTTTCAACTTCTACTTGTCATGAAAATTGACTTGAAGCTTCGAATTGATGATCTTCGAATAAAGGATGCAAAAAGAAAAGTCCAAGAAGATATTAATTATTGTATGTAATATGCAAAAAGTCCAAAAAATGAAGGCTGACAAGACTGGGATTCGAACCCAGGCGGATTGCTCCACTACGGATCTCAGGTATCCTGAGAAAGAGAATTCAATTTTCTTGAACGTAGCGCCATAGACCACTCGGCCACCTTGTCTTCTTGCCTTGTTGGGATCTAGAGGACACAAAGACCCTTATATACCCTAGTCATTACAAACACTTCCCCCACATAGACCCGTGCTAAGATTTCGACATGTGAAATTGAACTTCAGCATCTTTCATGACAACGGCACAACCACCATGTCAGGCTCATCCACGCCGCTGCCCCTAGCACCCGATAGGGCAGCACTTTCAAATCGCATAAATCTACTTCTTTCATCTCAGGCATCGGTGCTGCAGCGCATGAACCTGCAGCGCCCGACCAATGCCCCGCGCAGAGCACCCAGAGCAGAGGACGATGAGGAGGACTGGACCAAGGGCACCCGGCCAAACGAGGGCGTAGGCTTCGTGAGAGAGCCGTCAGCAGCATCACAGGGCGCAAATCGTCGCGAAGAAAGAATGCTACGGGGCAAGAACGGTGCGAAGGACCAGGGCCGCAAGAAGATGGTCGTGGAGAGTGAGAGCGATGAAGAGGTTGGACGGAGTGCGCTGGGGAAGAGGAAGAGGGAGAGGGTGAGGAAGCCTGAGCTGGAGGTCGAGAAACCGGTAGAGGTTGAGACTGAGGAGGTTGAGGCTGCGCTGGAGACGGAGGATCAACAGAACAAGCACGGCAAGCCTGAGAGCGAGCCTGGAGAACAACCCAAAGAACCAGATGCCGAGAGGAAGAAACGCCGCAAGAAACGAAAACCCAAGAAGAAGCCGAACCAGACGGCTACGGGGGCATAGATATTCTCCTGTTTCATACGAACATCCTACCACACCCCTTCAAGCAAGCAACATCTACTGTATATAACACACCCATGTTATTTCTTCAAATTAGGCATCATATTTCGACATGGCGAATTTGTTTCGATTGATTCATCCTCCGCTGTTCAGGTAAACCATTAAAAAGAGTACCATAAATAGATCCATCCACCATGTCCTAACAAATCGGGACCATTCCTGTCCCTCTCATGATCCCTTACTGTATTCCTGGATCATTACACATCTCCGTCACTCCGCATATCCGGAAGGAGACTACTTCTCGTGAGAAGTGTCTCGATATAGTAGAGAAGGCTGCACCCAGGGGCGGGCAATAGATACATGAGCCCGCGACCTGCGAGACCGCCTATTAAAAACAATAAGTCACCTCCCAAATCCTCTAACCATCCCTGCCGTACTCCAAATCGGCCGTGCAGTTTAGCAGCGAGCCGATGACTTTTATGGGATACAAGATGTTGGTAAAAGCAGGGCCATCTCTCATCGAGATTGGCCCCGCTGGTGCCCGTGGATAAATTCAATCCTTCGATACAAGACATTAATGACTGATCTTGGTGTTCAAAAGCGCCGAGGCCTTCTCGTAATGGCTAACCCAATGATACAGCATGGACAGCCGTCGACGTTGCAGTTGCAAAATGAAGGTTCCCTCGAAGGTTCGACAGAGTCCTACTGAACGCGTTTGCGCTTTCTGTCATCGTCCCCTCGAGGGTCCTCATCCTCATCAGACCTCTCGGCAGTGTCGCTGGGATTGAGAATGTGTGCCATGCTGCCTCGTCGGGTCGGCGGCGCCGAGTGATCCTTGACAGCCAAATTCTTGTTCTCGCGGCTTCCCGAGGCGCCCCACGTCCAACCTCCAAATGCGTCTGAGCCGCCGCCGGCATTGTTCCCGTTAGCAAATGGTGGAGGCGGCGTCGTGGGTCTTGATCGAGACTGCGGGTGAGTGGCCGCCTGCAGGGAATATGACGAGAAGGAATCCCGGATGCGCTGGTCCTCAGGAGCGACTCGGCTCGGGGAGGGTGGCCATTGCGACGCTGGGGGGTTCTGGCCGAACGGAGATGGGCTGGGCTGCCAGCCGTGTGCTCGAATGTCGGCAGCAGTATGCCGTCTGGCGAGGCTCCCGGGGGGCGGTTCAACAACGTTGGAGAGTGGATGAGGCTGCGGCGGCGGCGGCGCAGCAGCGACCGTTCGGAGCGGTGATGACTGGGTCGTGCTGCTGCCGCTGATTGAACCGTATGGTCGCCGGGTGCTGATCGACAATTGCGATGGGATTGGGGGTCGGTAAAAGTTCTGGTTTCTCGGCTGCGGTACCGCTAGGTTGCTGCCGCGTCGCTGATCGTCCTGAGGGAGCTGCCGAGGAGACACCGGCGCATTCTCGATACCGGAAAAGTACTGCTGCCGGCCCGAGTACGGCGGTTCCTGGGGCTCGTCCATGGACCGGAGCACGTCGGCTTGTCGCTGCATCTCGCCTTGCAAAGCTAAGACGTCGCGAGAGACAGTACTATCCACGGGGGCAAGCGAGAGCACCGCCCTAGACAAATCCTGGTTGTACTGGAGCAGACGTCCCAGTGTCTCCATGGTGGCCTGATTCTTAACGTGCATGTAGTGCGCATTCTCCTCGCTCCGCTGTAATCGGGCATTGAGGTCGTAGAGGGAATGCTCGATGTTCGCAAGCCTGGGATCGCCGCTGTCTTGGGGGAGCGGTACGGGTTCTGCAGGTGTGCCGGGTTGCGACGGCGGAGGCTTGGAGTAACTGTTTTCGCGATGGACGAGGGCGTGTCGGCTCGCGCGGCGCTTGATTTCCCTAAGACCGACGAGGTCGCCACGCTTGAAGCTTCCGTTTCCGTGCTTGAACTCCCACAGGGTCGTGTCGGGGTTTCCCGTGTGGAAGACGTCTCGCTCTGCTTGGTGGTAAGCCAAAGACATCGGGATATGTCGGGTTCTTGCTTACCTTTGTGAAATCCATACATGTTCAGCTGTCTAACGAACGATGAGATGTTTGTATGTTTGAAGTATTGTCTGTGACCTGTCAATACGGAGACAACCGGTGCTTGCGACTCGGGCGGAAACCTACGAGAGGACTTTGGAGAAGTCGGCCGAAGGCGACATGACGAAGCTCTCGGCGCTCGCGGACCATGATATAAGGTGTTGGATATTAGGATCCTCCAGCATGCTGTAACCGTTTAGTAACCCAATGCTGAAGCTATCGCGATCCCGCAGAAGGGAAATCTCACTTATAGAGCTTGTGTATAAATGCCGTCTGTACGATCTTGGGCTGGTGTACCGCAGCGGCTGCAGCAGGCGGGGGAGCAGGCATATTGGAGCTGCTGGACTGGTCGGGAGTTGGCGAGGTCTTGGAGGCGTCGCGATCGGAGGTTTTGCCATTGGGCGTCGCATTAGGAGTCGCGTCGGGGTCGGCGATGGTCGACGAGGCGCTGTTGTTTGTCGAGCTGGCGCCCGGGGAGGTTATCTCCATGGGATCGCCTTGTGCCGGCGGCGACATCTTGATGGTTGGCGTAGGGATGGGAACGATGCGCGCACCCATTGACTCGTTGTTGGGCAAGGTCGAACGCGGAAGACTGTCAGTCCTCACGGCCATGTGCGCTGTCGCCATGGTGGTCAGTCAGGGAGGGAGTCGCAGGGTTAAAGACGAGCGGCAGTCTGAGGGAGGGGAATCATGGAGGTGGCGACAGAAGGGACGGCATGGGGGGGGCAGATAATAAAGCAGTAAGGTCGATGCAGAGGGCACTCGGTACCATAGGTACAGATCAAGGAGGGACGGCCGAACGGGGAAGGGAGGGTGATAGAGTTGGGGATGTGGGCGGCGACGGGTAGAAGAAGCTGGGACAGAAGGCAAAAGGAACAGCCAACGAGAGACCCCAGGAGGCACTGGTGACAGGCGAACGGGGCTCTGGATTGCGGCGGCTGAACCTTAACGGCGAAGGCGAAGACAGATGCAGATGCAGATGATAGCCCAGCACGGAGGACCTAGTGCCTGGGACATGGTAGCGCGCGCGCATCGGCAGCAGCTTACCTCATGTCTTGTTAGTGAACGGGCTGGACTCGTTCCAGAAGAGGGGAGATTCGGTTCTCTGGGTGAGGGGCCGAGGAACGTGGCGGAAGCGAAGGCGGATTGGAGACGGGCGGGAATTCTGTGGGCGAGAGCTGGTTGAGATCGCGGAGGTTTGGTTCGAAGACGGGGTGTGGAGGGAGCGAGCAGTGGAATGTAGTGGTGTTGGTCCTGATGAGGTTCGAGCTCGCGCTGCAGTCCGGGCACCCTGGCGTCTTGTCTCTTTTGCGATCAGCCTCGCAGCGGCATAGGGGGGGCGGGTTGGCGGGCTTCTAGAAGCGGGCGAGTGGTTTAATATTATGTCGCGGGCAGCTAGCGGCTTTGCTTGTGATCGGACCCGGGGCGAGCGAGGGAGGACAGCTGGCTGGCGGAGGATTGGGTGCGAACGACAAGGTACTTTTTTTTTCGTCTGCCAGCAACCAACCACACGTAAGTAGGAATACTGAATGTAGCAGGAGCTGGAGCGAACGTCGCGAGATGAGACAGCGGCGAGAAAGTCTGATTCGACGGCGGCTCCGATGAAGAAGTAGTAATGATGGGCAGCAAGTTGACAGGACGAATGAGAGGTACCGGTCTCCCCTGTAATATAGAGCTGTCTTAGGTCGTTGGAGAAGACAGGAGGGGTTCGGCGAAATAAGAATGATGGATGGAACAGATCTGGAGGAGATGTAAGAGAAGAAAAGGGATAACGGAATGGGATGCTGGACGGTACGAGGTCAGAGATTGAACAGCCAAGGAAGGAACCCGGCAAGCTCCAGGTCAGGTCCTGCCGTGGGAGCTGGCAAGAGGAGGCGATAGTAATAAGATGGGAGGGAAGGTACGGTCCACGGTTTTGCTGAACCCGATGAACGGAACGGACTGGGCTGGACTGAACTGGACTGGAGCAAGCACCTTCCCGAGCCAGCGACCGGCAGGTTCTTCTGTTTCTTTTCTTTTTCTCGAGCTCAGGGACAGTTAGGACTATTAACCCGTCAAGGCATGGAGTGCAAGTGGAATTGGATTGGATCTCGCCGTGGAGGGTGAGGCCGGGTGGGTTTCAGTGGGCGCGGTGGGCGTCTAGCGGGGTGGGACAGGGGCGTGTTGCGCCGTGGACGAGGACGCTACAGCGGACGGGCCCTGGGACCGGGATTTCGATGGAGCGGATGACGAGAACTGGACTGCTCTTCGTCGACTTACACAGAGCGACTCTAAATGTTGAGAGCAAGACAGCGGCCTGCATTTGTTGGTTCTCGTATGTATGCATGCAAGGCGCAAGGATAGCCCAGCGTGATGATATGATGTGCATTGATAACCCGACGTCCTGGCGGCAGGAGTCCAGAACGTGCTTTCCCTGCTGCCAGCCCGTCCTGCTCGCACCACCTGCCTCGCACCTGCCCTTGCAACCGCCTGGGTACGTACCTGGCTCGCGGAATCCTGACGTGACATCAAAGAGATCTCTTCCGTCCATCCATCAATTCATCAGACCAACAACACCCAACCGCCCAGCCAACAGGGAGCCTGGACAACCGAGAGAGCGCGAAAATTCTCGAGCCTGGCCAAGCCAAACCAAACCCGCATCCCGGCGAGGCCTAGACCGTTGCAGCTTAGCGGGTGTGGCTGCTGCTAGGGAGGGGGAGTCGCCTGAAGAAGAACCATGGCACATCCCTGCTCGCCCACGCTTTCTCGGCCCCCCCTTGGCCAGATGCAACGACACTTTCATATCCCCGGAACGGCAGATGAGAAGGCTCGACGATGTGCTGCAGCTAACGTGAAGCTGAACAGGAAAAAGCAACGAAACGAGACCTCACGGCCATGGCATGAGAGAGGCGAGATGGGCTAGCATCTGGTTTGTCGTCGGGCTCACCCCCATCCCACGGCAGAACCCTGCCCCTGATCCCTGTCGACTCGCTCGCTCGCTGCTCGCTGCTCATCAGCGTTCCTTCAGCCAGATCAGAACTGCTCTGTGCAGACGACACCTGCTGTCCCGTGCTCGAGTCGCCTGTGCCCGTCCGTCCCCGGCTCGCTGAACCCGGGCCGCCGTCAGGGCTTGGCGCGGATGATATCGTTCGTGGCCTCGTGGCTGGTGGGTGTCTGGCTGGATGAATGGATCCTTGCTCTAGACGGGATCTCGTTCGGCTATCACGTCCGAGGGAAGTCATGACGGTCGTCAATAGACAGCAACTACTTGTACGGACCGTGAGGCGAATGACGACAACGGTGCCAGACGAGTACAAAGCGACATTGTCCAGAATAGGATACGCTCGCGACCGAAAAGGCTCTCTTCGGGTACCTCGTTTGGTCCGACGACGCACGAAGCACGGCGTCGAGGTTGACATGTCGGTCTCACATGGTTTGCTGTACGACGTATTGCCCCTGCTGCAGCCCTGACAGTTGATACTCTGCTTTCCGCTCCTGATGCTACTGTTGTTCCGTCTGGTCGCCGAAAAGCCCCAGGCCAAAGGGCTGCGCCCAGCTGCGCGTGGCTGGCTCATGGGCGTCGATCTGCCAGCCACCACAGAGTGTCATGGATGCGTGGGCTCCATCATCCCACGGTTCGGTTCTCTGGGACCCAAGATAGCGCCGTGACTTAGCTGTCCAACTAGGTCGCGGTACTTGCAGAGCTGCACCGTCGCTCGCTGGCTCGCCCGTCCGCCGCCCACCCCCAACAGATGCCACGCGACGCAATGCAGGTAACATTCATTAAGCGGAAGCGCATTGGGTCTTCCGGTCTCACTATCGAACTTGTTGGGTAGGATAGGGCGTCCCAGCTTATGCACGTCGCTGTGATAGTCTTCTACAACCGACATTGGTCTGCAGAAGCGTGGAGGAGGCTAGCCGTAGCCCCGAGCCAGCCATGCACAACCCTCGAGGAGCAGAGACACCTCAAAGAAGATGTGGCTTGCGCCTGGAATCTGCCGGCGATAGCTTCACGACAATGGCTTTGTCCCGTCCTCTAACAACGGGGAGTGGCCCGCGATTCACCTACCGGAACCAGCCCCCTTCACCCCCGGACGTCGCCGTTCCCACACCTGAAAAGGCGCCGCCATGCGAACGAGTCCTCCGCAGCATCTGTCCGCGATCCGACGATCAACCAGGCGCTAACTGTGCCTCCGTATGTCAATCCGAACCCCTAGGGCGGAGATCAGAGTTTTGAAAGAGACTTGCCCACAGAGCCGCGTTACTAGCTTCGGGGACAGCGAAACGGCTACAGCCTTGACGGGCTGAGCTGCTCGGCCTCTCAGCTCTGACTCTTGGCGGGCAGGGTCTGTTCACCGATGATCCTTCTTCCGATGTGAGAGACTGAGACAGATGGAGACGTCGATGAGATGAGAGATAGCGTTGGGGGGCTTCCACATGGCCTTCCACGAACCCGCCGGCCCCCCCAAGACCCAGCTGGACGGTAACGCGGACTGGTTTACCTTTCTTTTTCTCATGGGTTTTGCTTTTTGGCCTAGTTTTTTCCCAGGTTTGTTGTCTGGTCCGGGTGGTCCATTGCGTCGTCGTACCCCTGGAGCTGAAGGAATTCGATGCTCTGAACCAGACATGCATCCCAGGCATCGATCTACTCCTCCGCTCTCTCAGACAACGCAACGTGCACCGAAATTAGGACCATCTCCACGTCCAGCCAACCAGATCGCCAGGGTCGACCATCTCGGGTTCGAGATCTGACACTTGGTGGGATTTGCGTCGATATGCTCGGATCCTGATAATCAGACACTATGTGGTCAGGGGGGGCCAGATGGGGGGAATCATGCTTCCAGCTGCAGCTTGTCCGTACTTGATGCTCCGGAGAGTAATTGCATCGTCAGACTACAGGTAAGCTACTCTATTCGGAACATTGACGATTTCTTCTCACAGATCCACCATTTGTGATGTGTATCAATGGCAATGCCGGAAACAGGGTTGGCGGTTCGTCTTCGTCGTCATTGTCGTGCTTTATGCCACGTTATTGAAAACTAGTAGCGGAACATGAGTCGTGACCCGACTCCGAGCGAGATCAGATCCTCCCAGCAACCCGCAACTAGGAGCAGTGCCAGGGCAGCAGCAGGAGCTGTGACCAACAATCGTACGTCCCAGAGGCCCGGGCCGACGAGCTACATGCCTTTACGGGTGCATATGCAGCATCCAAGCATCCTAGGCTGGTCTGAGTCAAGAAGAGGCGGTAGAGACTTAGACGCTGACCGTTGACCGTGGACTACCGCTCACCGACAATACTCCCAACTCAAACCTCAGCCCCGACAACGATGCTTCAGCTCTCGTCTGGACTTACATGCAGGGCGCGATGCAACTCTGCAAGTTGCTCCCTGCCTGCTGGCTCGCAAGAATCAACCGAAACGGCACTCTTCCCCGGGTTACCCAAAACCACCTCCTCGGGTCCGGCTCTGGCTGTCACAATCGATAGTCTCTCTCTTGTTCGCCTCCATGCTGCATAAGATGCTACATCACTATATCCCCACGGAGTACAGCCCGAAAGATGTCGGAATCACAACAGCAGACTTACTGTCAATGGCATGCTTCGGTGGCCACCCGATCGTTCCCGTCGCGTGGTAGACCCCTCGATCTTGACCTGTCAGTTTCTGTTGGCGCTCTCCCTTCAGCAGAGTCCCTGCTCCAGGGGCCTGGGTCTGGTCCGGCTCGCGCGGTCTCAGATCCTTCCAGCTTCTAGAACGAGCCCCCCCAGGTGTCCGGCCACTTGCAGGCGGCCGTTGGCTTCTAGACGCACATGATGAATCATCTTCTCATACCAGGGCCTTGAGGCGCGGTCTTGCACCGCATTGCGTGTCTGAAACAATACGAAGCGCACTGCATGTCTCTCTATCCGTCCAATCTCACGCCTTTCTGGTTCGTTCGCCACTCCGCCAGGCTCGACTCAACTTGACGCTCTACCGAACTACGCCATCCACATCCCGCAGTTTTCGCCACCCGATGTCAACGGGATCAGTAATCCCATACTCTCTAACAACCAACATCATCAATAGCAACTCCCAAAGTCCGCCGGACCCTTACTCAACAGCGCTCCCCCCAATCCTCCATCCCGAGTCACGCCTTCGACCTGTCGCTTCTTCCCCATGCCGAGCCATGCCCATCCCTAAAATCTTTAGCCCACCCCTGTTCCTCCGATGGTCTGGAACACGCCGCGTGCCTTCTATTATGCATCTCATCGTCCGCGTCCCGCCCTCGCATCTCGGCAGCAGAACACGCATGCGGAAAGTGCGTCCGAACTGTCGGTATCCGGACCTTTGTTCTTTTTTTCTTCCCCTCCATTTCCAGCCCGCCGTATTGCCTCTTTCTCCGTCCGGCGCGCTCCGGCCGGCCCGGTGTAGGGTAATCCACGACAACCAGAACCAGGAATCAGGGTTGTTTCTACCCCCCCTTCCAGACTGACGCTCCATAATAGATCCGAGAGAATCTTCACGGCCTGGGAATAAGAGGAAATATGGTGTTTCGTGCTTCCGTAGTGTCGTGCGGACAATAGAGGGGCAGCCGCACGGCGACGGACGAGGCGATCATGGCGATCGCGCGGTGCCATTCCTACCGCCCTAAATCTGGAGCTGCCGTTGCGAATCTCGACTACGTCGGAACCGTGGCTGGAATAGGCAAATCACCAGAAGAGGCGCTGTTCTATTGACGGCTTGTGTGGAGTGCCACGTTTTCGCATGGATTGAATCTCTCCGAGATCGAGGGCTCTGACGCGGCGGACTGGATAAGCGTGCGGTTCTACATTTGCTCCCGAGTGGCTTTCGGAGGTAATTGGAGGTAAGTTAAAAGGTCCTTTCGCAGATCGGATATTTCCGCGGGACGAGCAACGTCATGATTGAAAAGGGGTTCATGACTCTTGCGTGTCCAAGGCAGGTTTGGTTTCCGAGAGGTTCTGAACGGTCTCGAGGATAGACGTCATTCTTCTGAATCGTCGGATGAAGGGACTTGAGAACTACGGCTGAATTCAGATTCTTCTGGGTTTTCTCTAGGTTATGTCTAAATGTCAAGTTATCAGAAGGACAATACATAGAGGTTTCTTTAAATTGACGATGAGAGAGGATGATCAAATTGCCCGCTGAATTCATCGTCATCTCTCAAATCAGCTTCATGTGATGTGATGCTCCTGTCTAACCACCATCCATGTACGGAATTCAGGATAATCATCAGTTCAATAGCAATAACAAGGCTCAGCATCAGACCCGATATCCATGTGAACACGTTCAGTGTGTAATTCCTACCCCAATAGACCCCAATACTCATATCGTATCAACAACAGGAAATGCTTCATTATCATCTACCAGTCTCTCATGACCACCAAACCACCACACTATACCAAATCACATAGCTCACCCCTTAAAACTCATCCTCATCCATCCCCGCAACCCTCCTCTCCGCCACCTCCCGAATCTTCTCCCCCAGAATCGTCCGTCCATACCGCTCCGCCACCTTCCCCGCGGCCTCCATCATGCGCCCCGTACGATCCCTCATCAACTCAACCATCTCCAGCGCGCGCATCCCACGCTCCTCGCCCTCGCGACACTCCGCAGCCAGCAGCTGCAGCAGCGTCTTGTCGCGCTCGAGATCCAGCCGCGCGAGCCGGCTGCGCACAGCGTGGCTGCCAGTCGTGGCATCCACGAGGTCGCGTAGTTGCGCGGCTTGCACGCCCTTGAGCATGTAGGCTTGCTCGAGGGCGCGGGTCTCGGAGGCGTCGTCTTCGTCGCTGGAGTCTTCGGACATGGCGTCGGTGTCGTCGCGGGGAGGCTTGGGTTTCTTTTCTTTGGGGCCGGAGGTGAGGGGGATGGAGAAGTCGAATTCGGAGAGGAGGGGGCGCGGGAAGTAGGGGTATTGGTCGCCGCCCTTGAGGATGATGCAGTGGAATTTGTCGTCGGCGACGGCGATGGGGAAGTATGTTTCCTCTTTGCGGCCTGAGGCGAGACGGGGGAGAAGCTTGGTGTCGAGGAGAGGCACCCAGCAGGCTCGTGAAGGTTGACGCCAATGAAGCAGTGTCAAAAGCGTTCCTGTAGAGTCGTATATACAGGGGTCCTTGAAGATATTAGCAATGGCTTTGGAAATGCACAGCTCATGAACTTACCCCGTTGTCTGAGAAGAAAACGCTCTTTAGTTTTGCACCATCAGGAAGAGCCACAGTATCCTCGTTCTGACATATCTCATCTCGCTTCACATTCTCAATGGTGTACAGCAGACGAGCTGTCCCATCTGCACCCATAGGTCCATTGCCCATGGTCAGGACATAGTCCCTCCAGCTGGCACAAGTCACCATGGGCGAGCTCTTTGGTCGGTAGACGCGGTAAGGGATTCCGAAGAGAGTGAAGATTCGGACGTAGTTGGCACTTGTCGTCACTGTGATGAACGACTCGCTCAACGACATGGCCGTCACGGACTCGCCCTTAGGAAGCTCCGTCCTCCAGTCAGTCCGTTGCGTCCATGTCTCATGGGGCCGGTAGAAGATGGTGGATGGCATGTCATCCTTGGGAGGACATGAGAAGAGCGTGCCACGCTCATTGAGGCAGGCCTTGTCGTAGTGGAATGTGTCGGTGAAGTGGAAGTCCCTCTGGAATTCGTGGTCGTAGAACTCGACCGTGACGGTATGGTGAGAATCTTGGTCGACTGTCCAGACGAATCCGATGAGATTTAGGCACAGATACTTTCGGTTGCCTCTCCAAGGTGTCGAACCAGGCTGGAACGCCTCGTGATACTCGGGTTCCAGGAGATGCCGTCGCTTGTTTGAAGGAGCTCCATAGGCGTCCTCTTCACGAATTCGCTTCTGACCACCAACTGTGTAGCCCGCACCATCATCATCCACAACGAAATCATCCTCCTCATACGTATCTCCTTGCTCGAGAAAAGAGTCAAGACTGCCAAGCGAGTCGCGTCTCGGCCGAGAAGGAATCTCTTTGGGCTTGCCGTGGCCATTAGCCTGAGGCGCATGCCCGTTTCGAGAGTTATCCTCAAGAGGGTCGTGGATGAATGGCGATCGCTGCACCGGCAACTTGAGAAGCGGAGAGAACTGATCTGTCAGGAAGTCGTTGTAGATGTACACCTCACCATCGGTGGTCGTGAACGAGCATATGTTGTTGGAAGGATGCCACGCAAGGTCAATAACATTCGCGTAGTCGTACCGCCCAATAACACTTTGCGTCTTCGTCTCCCAAACAAGCACCTTGCCGTCCTTACTCGCCGAAGCTAGCAGTGCGCCGTTGGGAGACCAAGCCAGTGCCGTGATGTCAGCGAGATGGCCGTTCGCAAAGCTCCGCTGCTTCTCCCAGTCGTTCTTGGAAATAATCTGGATGTCCCGCGTGGGCGTTGGCACCGCAAAGGCCCTACCATCGGGGTGCCAGACAGCCCTCGTTACCACATCGCTCTCCGAATCAACCACTCCAATGACCCCGTCCACCTTGCGGATCAGCTCCGGTTCGGCGGCCGTCAATGAGTACACGTAGATGATTCCGTCTGTACAGGAAACTGCAGCGAGTCTCCCATGGGGATCGAAGCTCACATGCTTCGCTGCCCGGCCGTGTTCTCTCAGATGTTTCACCTCCGTGATATCGTCCACGTTGACAATCTTGACGCTCAGCTCATCGCTCGCAACCGCACACCACTTCGAGTCCGCAGTCAAAGCCACATCACGGATAGGTAGCGAGGTGCGTAGAAGGAAGCGCTCAAAGTTTGCGTTGGTGAGCGAGTACAAGCTGGCAGTCCCGTCTTCTGAGCCGACGATGAAGAAGTCGGTGCTCGCGACTACAGACACATTTTGTTCCTGACAGTCATCGATATTGGTCGGTTCGCCGTCGGAGCCGGTGCGGTAGAGACGAATGGTATTGTTCGAGCCGACAGTGACGAGGCGAGCACCATCAGCGCTGTAGGTGAGGCGGGTTGTTCCTTGAGTATGGGCAGGACGAGCCCGAGGCCGAGGCACGCTGGTCGAGTCCATAGCCGTGAGGTTTGGTGACGTTCAGGATGCAGTCGGCATTGAAGGTTAGGGGATGGCTGTGCACTACCGGCAGTTGAAGTCGTAGACAAAGAAGTTCGTAAGCGAGTAGCTAAAAGGTGTGGTGGTTGAATGGTGGCAGTCGTAGCTAAGTGATAAGGGTGCTGTGTCAGGGAGACGCGTCGAGACGCGTCTCAATTAAACAGGCGCGCAGACCCCGCGATTTTGCCGCCCGCTAACAATTTCAGGTACGTACCGCTCGATCCCGGCCAGCGCCCCTCCATCAAGACTCCGTTATGTGTCAGCGACATTCGAGGCAGCAGAATTGCAGCTCAAGATCAGGGTGAATAATTTGGATGCCTGAATGCTGACGAGCTATATAAGGCGTTTGGAAATCCAGATATTGCTATATAGCACCTCATAGAGCAACGCGGGCTGCGTTTGTTTCCCAACAGCATCTCCAATCCCGGAATCATGCAATCAACCGACCGAGACCATTTCTTCGAGACCGAGTAAGTCCAGGATACCACACGAATCCTTATAAACCATGCCTAACACGTCTCAGTGCCTCGCAAGCTCAGCGGGAGCGAAAGGCCGCCAAGGCAGGCAACAAGAATGGCAACCCCCTGGAGATGAAGTCCAAGATCCTGGCCGCCATCGCCGACCCTGCCGCCCCCTATTCCTCCATCTTCATCGCTGAGAGTGCCGGCTTTGTACGACGCATTGGCCTGGAGGTAGGACCCAGCTTCATTCCGAGCAGATGTGGTTGAACTAGGACTGACCTAATATCCTAGTCTGCTGAACCAAAGGCCACATACCGTGGGCCCAAGGCTCCCGTAACATGTCTCGCCGTCGGAGGTAAAGACCAGCAGACCGTATTCGCTGGTTCATGGGACAAGGACATCTGGTCATGGGACATCTCCTCAACACGACCGCAGCGCAAATACAGCGGCCACACCGACTTCGTCAAGACCGTCATCTGTGCCACCATCTCTGACAAGCCCCTCCTCATCAGCGGTGGTGCGGACAAGAAGATCATGGTCTGGGACACCGAGACTGGTCGCCGACTGCATGTCCTACAAGACCCTACAACGACAATGCTGGCAGTGCAGCATCTGTCGATCGACCCTGTACTCAGCAAACCTGATACAGTGGTGATAGTCAGCGCAAGCAGTGATCCCCATATTCGACGATGGAAGATCACGCTCGACGGCTATGAGCAGCTGCCAGAGTCGTATCATGACCGCCCGGATGAACGGCTCACAATCCAGGAGCATGAGACGAGCATTTACAAGCTCGTATTCGACCACACCGACGAGGACACCGACCTGTTCACCGCCAGTGCAGACGGCACGGCAAAGTGTCTAGCGCGGTCGAGGAACTTTGTCGCCGACGACTCGTTCGCCCACGGCGACTACGTCCGCGCCGTGGCTTTGACGGACCAGTGGGTCATCACTGCCGGCCGGGACGAGAACGTCAAGGTCTGGGATCGGACGACGGGCAAGTTGTACTGCACATTGGAGGGCCACTATGAGGAGGTCACCGACCTGGTGCTACTACGAGATCCGAACGGAGGCGCAGAGAAGGTCTGCAGTGTCAGTATCGATCGGACGATTCGCACGTGGCCGCTGGCAAAGGCCGAGCTGGATGAAGTGATTGTCAAGATGAAGGAGGCTGCGAAGCCTAAGCAGGACGAGGAGGAAAAGGGGGAGGGCATGTTGACTGCTGAGGAGGAAGCTGAACTGGCTGAGCTCATGGACGACTAGACACGATCATAGGTTACCAAAAAATTGCCACGGCGGCTTGTATGAACCAATACCTTTTATCAGTTGATACCTTCCTACCATCTGGAACTGCTGTGACTTGCGCTACCACCCTTGCACCGCGCTGTGCGCACACATGGAACGGTGGCTCCGAGTTCAGCTCTCTAGTCACTTGGCACAAACACTTGCCCTTCCACTAATCTTCTCCCGTGAAAGAACCGATGGCTTCAGGTTGAGACAATGTCTCGGGTCTCCTAACCAGCTCACAGCGGCAGAAGCAAACTAGCCAACGGTACTCTTCCGGGCTCCATACTGCCCACCGTTGACCACGCCGCATGCCGACCACGCGAGAACTATCATATCCTAAGAAAATATAGCTTGAAGATGTCTCTTTGAGGGACAACCCCTTGCAGACGGCTCAACTTGACGATAGCTCAAATATCCATCCCGCGTTCTGAGCTACTTTTCTTCATGGGGTTGCCGAGTCATGGCCCGTTGGTGATCGGCTGCCACAAAAGCAAAGTGAGGCCGCCATTTACCTGAGCGCAGCCGTTTTGAGTCTGGGCCACGGGATGATTAGTGATGGTCCGTTCGAGAGGCGACGAGACGGCCTGCCAGAGCAGACGCTTCAGGTCCAGAAGCGCCATGCTTTCCGGCCTGGCATCGAGCTGAACCTGAGCCCGTCCAGTAAGAGACTGCAGAAGCAACTTGAGTGGGGAGATGTTTGCTTTTGTTTGATGTGTCAAATGGGGAGTGCTCAGTTGACCGTCTGCATTGTAGATCTTGACATGTCATTGCTTCTTCCAACTGGTCATCTCGTTAGGATGCCAGGGTCGGTCAGCCACAACTCGCTAGCATTGGCCGGAGAAAGTTGTGCAAACTAATGCAGGGAGCCGAGGGATGTGACGAGTTGCGGACTAATTTTCGACCTTGCTCCTGGACACAACATCGGCAACAATTAAACCACCCTGGCCAAGTGAGCAAGGGAAGCGACTGACGTCGCTTTCTGTCAGTTCGCTCTAACCTTTTGGACTCGATGCGGAACTCTCGTACATCGGCAGATCGATGATCAAGCTTAGTTGAAATGATCACTTTCCTGTCATGAACTTGAAAAATGGCCATGTAACCTCGCCTATCGCAGGGGAGGGATCTCTGTGAACGCAATAATAATTCAACCAGCGCATCGGGACGGGATCGGCAGGGCCAGGGTCTGTTTTCGCCGTGGCTGTTCCTGGACCAATTAATTGGCAGGCGGTCCCCGGATAAATGAGTGGCTTTGTCAAATTGCAGATCCTCAGGAATATGAGAACATTATCACATCCTCTCCTGCAAGCTGCCTGAATCCTAGCACCCTCAGCTGAACAGAGGAGGACAATGTCACACGGACGACTTGCAGAAATAGCTCGTAGGACGCAGCCCAATTCTGCCTAAAGACAAGGGCTGGCAGCATCGCTTTGGGGATAAATTTCTTCAGCGTGAGCATTGCTGTAAATCCTCGGAGCGATCGTCGAAAATTCTGAGGTGATCCGGCCGGCTCCCGGAGAAGAAAGAATGATGATGAATCTGGTAATCAGAGCCCCAGGTTCCATCAACTTGAGACCGCCGTTGACGGACCGCCCAGAGCCGCGGAAGACTAGTTGCAAGTGCCGGCCGCTAGGTTTACCGGTGTGCGCCGTGCCCAGAGCTCGATGCTGTTTGCTCTCGTTACTGTCAAAGCTTTCTAGTGCGAGGTGAGCTGTCAGCATTGCCTCGACCTGAATCTAAAGCCGCCACTATTCTTGCCGTGATTTGCTTTCGAGGCCGTTGAATGAGCCGGGCACGTACCAAGTCGCAGCGTGAAGCTTCTCTCCGAGCTTCCGCTTCAGACGTTTCGTATCTTCGAGCCATTTCCAAGTGACTTTAGTATGGGGCCCGAAAGCGAGGTGGAAGCGAGCGGAGTGAGTTCCTGGAGTAGTGGAGACGATTCCGGCTTAGACTTGGAGAAAAGTTCGGCGAGCAACTTTGCAGAAGCTCGTCTTGAGATTGTCGAGATCAGGGACGTCCCATGTTGGCTCCATCCATCGTCTCTTTTCTCTACTGAGAGCAGATTGTCGGCGCTAATCATAGCAATGAGTGGAGAGGAGCATTTGTGATGGGTTGGGACCAACCAGCCCGTCGTTGTGAGACATGAAGGACACGGTCTGTTGAGTTGCCACGAGGCCCAAGGAACGGGGCCGCGGTGTCTCATAGCAAACAGTCGAAGTTAGGTCGTTGATTCTGTGTTTGTCGAGCTCAAGGGCCATCCGTTTCTTCGGGGCGTTTGCCATCTCTTCCGCCGGAGCCGCCGCGTCATGAATATCGATCGGCAATCCCACCCCGGAGCTCCATCGACTGCTCCAGTATGTTACCGGGGCTTCTGAACTCTTTGGGATCCATCCCGAAGAATATCGCAGATTCGCAGAGAGTGCCGCGAACGAACGGGTTGCAGGCTCACGACGAAGGAGCAGGCGTACCCCTGACCCTGCAGTGTGACATCGGTCGTGATTGGCAGTCGGGAAGGGACTGGGTTGCGTATCGACGGATGAAATGTTTCCTTTTTGTTCGCCCTAGCGGACGGCTGGGAGTGAGCCGTCGACTGCACCAGACCTGTCAGCGCCGCGGACAACCAACACATCACAATTACGGGAAGCACGCGACCTAGCTTTAATCTCAAGCCCCGTTCGCATGTAGACCTATGAGGAGCCGGCTGCAACATCGTCGGGCCTTTACTCACCGGAGAAAACGCAGTGATTCGATACGACGTGGGACAGAATGTCTCAAACGGCTCGACTCGAAGGGACCACGGAGCAATCAAGGCTGAGACTCGTGTGAATGGCGTGTGGCAACGTGCAACGGGCCCATTCTCGACGAAGAGGGGAAGACCAGGACCTGACTGGTCCAGATGACCTGCACAAGTGTCAGCATTCATGAAGCCCGACGGTAATGCAGTGAGTACAGTACCAGTCCCGTATCCTATCCGGGGCCAGGATGGCAGTTCATTAGCATCGTGGAGTCCGGAACGCCCCACGGCAGCTTGCTGGACCTGGAAATGGCATATCCTTGTTTGACGAAGCTGAGGTCGGGTGGGCGAGCAAAGTCTGGTCGACAGCCAGAACTGGGGCGTGTTTCCTCTCCTGCTGCAGGTGTTCTCTAGCTAACCTTGCTGGGGATCCCATCCATCGCCGTCCAGGACCGGCATCCCTCCGCACAGGGGCAGTTGAAGAGCAATCTTGCAGCTCTAGTGGCCAGGCCGTCGATGCTTCCCCCCCAGCATGACCCTCCGTTGGATGCCGTCCGTCCCCACTCGGTGATGCCAGTGGCTCGCTGAGAGTGTCGTCCAGAGCCTTCACAGGCGCAAGAATGGCGAGTGGCTTGTCGGGATGCAGGGTTCAAGTCGCACTGGGGAAGCTGAGAAGCGGGAGGGGAACAAGGCTGGATGAGAGATCTATGGCAGTTGACAGTGAGTCCTAATAAGGAACCGGGATCCAGAACTGCCGGTCGTTGTCGCTCCTTCCCACCCACCACCTGCCCGCGCCTTCCTTCACCTCCGTCTGCCGTGAGGTCATTCACCTCAGCTCAACATCTTTTCCTTCTCCCACTTGACTCATCTTTATTCACTCACTCCTCCAACTCTCCTTCAACACCAAACTTCGGCGGAAACGAAATCACAGCCACCGCCAACCCCCGGCATTGGAGTGTTGAGTGTTGGCCCGATCATCCGTATTCCCTCCTCCTTGTGTATGATGGCTAGGCCTTGCATTTACCCTTCTTCTGTCTTCTTGTAAATCTAAGCCCTATTTCACGAGAGGTCGTCTTGTGATCCCCAGTATTCTCTACTACCCTTTCATCATCATTAATTACATCTCCAACTTCGACCTCTACCATGGCGAACAAGGAGCTTCTCGGCAGCATCGTCGCCTTCGAGGGCCACGCTGAGACAATCTCGACACAGCTGCGTCTCCTCCCGACGTCGCCCCAGATACTCATCCTCCCCAATCTTCAATGCTATCTTCAGAATGGCGATGGCACAGACGAGTTTGACGCCCGAACGTATATCAAGAAGATTCATGAAGCCGTGATGGCTAGGCGCGAAGCCGCACGCACCTTCTTGGAGGGGTCTACAACCACCAGCAAGAGGCTTGTCTTCATGAACGGAGGCACACCAGGCGCTCAAGCTCTCTGCATCAGTGCCATTATGAAGCACGAGACGGACGGTGACTATTCGCGAGCAGAGGCTCTCTTCAGTCTTTTGGTCCAGGATGGTCTTGCTGGCTTAGACAATCTCAATCGGGATTGGAAGAGGAGACCTACCTTCCAGTACATCTGCGAACACGAATCCGATGATGATCTCGAGGATCCCATTACTAGGGCTATGAGAGCCGCAGACGCTTTGGATCGCCAGACGGCCAGCTTGCAACCCACCAACGAACTCGACCTTACTGTCGTCAACCGACCCCGAAGCAACAGCCTGCCGCTCTACGGCTACACCGACAACTTCGGTGATGCCGCGCCGTTCTTCGTCTTCGGCTCACAGGATGAAGAGGATTCTGAAAGCGTTTTCGAGGAACCCGAGGTCTTCGCACCCCGACCCCCGAGCTTTTCTATCACACACTACGACAAACCTTCGGAGAAGTTCTATCCTGGCTTTCAGAATCTTCAACCGCCGTCGCCGAAGTCTCATGCGCCTAGATCACCGAGCTGTATCGGAGAGTCATATGCTCCTAGGGCAACACAGATTCCCTCTGGAGTCCAGTCGCCCATCGGACCGGAGGTCTTCTCTCCCAAGTCAGATGTTTTCAGCATTCGTTCTACAGATAATGTCGTGTACGGCGAAGCTTCAATCCTGGACATGCGCCTCTCTGGCAGAAGAGCGACCTTGACGCGCTCCAAGTCTCTGGACCGAATTTTCCACACCACGCCCAAGTATCGAGACCTTTGCTTGCCGACGGATGCCGCAGAGCCTGAGAAACAAGTACCTCTGAGAGAGATGCGTCGCCATTCGTGCATGTTGGTGTCTAATCGCAAAGATAGCCTCACACCTCGCCTGAGCTATATCGAAGGACCTCGCACCATCGTGGTGAGACCAAATCGGCAAACAGTCAAGATGGCTCCTGTTCCAATGGAGAAGAAGCGCAAGCCAGCGAGATCTTCATATGTTGATCGTGGCACCGATGCAGATGACCTTCCAGAGCTGGACGAGTCTTTCAAGACGGTGCTCCCTTTCACAGAGGACCTGGTCGTTCACTTCAGAGACGAGGTCCCGGATGCCCTTTTGGACTCTGTCATCAAAAGCTTCAGAATGGGCAACTACCCCATTGTTTCCAAATCCCCAGCACCATCTGAAGCAGGCGACATCGCAGTTGCTGCTCCCGGAACGCCCCAATCGCAGTCCATGGATGAATTGTCAGATGACGAGGGCGACTTCCAAGAACCTACCGTGTTGTCACAGTCCAGCGACGATGATTATGATCCATTCGCCTACGTGCAACCGACCTGGCCAAAGACTAAGCCTCTGAAGAAAGTACCAACTGTCAAGGCTGAGCGACCTCCGACGCCAGCCCAAACTCCTCCACCTGCAACGTCAGACGTGGATCAGAAGATACACGAGTTCAGGGTCTCCAGCCATCAGACGGCTGTTACCATCCAGAACTCGCTGCGAGCCGTCTTGAAGGATCATTTCCCGCCTGAGACGCAGGGCTATCGCCAATTCCAGTTTCCTATCTTGCCTGAGCTCGAAGGCCTCTGGAGACCAATCTTTCAAGAGGCAGAACCAGGCAATGCTCGGGATAACAACCGGAGGATGGACCAGATCCTTGCCATTGGTGCTCAGCGAGGTGTTAAGAAAGACTACGCTTCAGCTATTACTGGCAAACTTGAGAAGTTGGGTACCAAGTCAACCGGAATGAGTCGAAGTGGACGACTTGATTTCAGGTTCGTACAAAATGCAAAATCCATCACTTACTTCTTACTGACACGTCTATACAGATATCTTCTTGCAAATGCCATGCAAGCATTCACGGCCATGCCACTGACCAGCCAGACTCATGACAACCCTTTCACCAACCCATACCTGCTCGCCACTCTCATCATACCTCATCTCGAAACCTATCTGGCCCTCCATACTGAAGTCAGATTTCTTCTCCTCGAATATCCCCCCGAGCATCTGCCGACAATGTTGGCCTTGCAGAAGCTGGTCGGTGTCGAGTTGATGAAGGTGGCCCAAGTTGTGGATGCTAAGAGCAAGGAACTACTTCCTTTCACACATCTGCGTGGCACACCCATGAACCCGAATGCCGAAGCAGCAGCCTCGAGCCGGTTCGGGGCATCTCCGTCGCCGGTCAATGGACTGGACTACGACATCACAGTCTCTAAAGCCAATTTCCTTCTCACTTCTACTGCCAGCGATTCCGAAATCGCAACTTTTATTTCTACTGTCTTGAAGATCCTCTGCGAGGTATCTTCCTTTTATACACCTGAGGAGCCACCCAAGAAGGCTTCGCCTCGGAAACCAAAACCGTCTCCTATCCAGGGCACATTCTCACCATTTCCCAAGATCACAGCCGGCCCGCAAAGCCCAATGTCTCCTGCATGGACGGCACGATTCGGTGGCGGATCTGCATCAACACGAACGCCATCCATTGCAGAGACCGTCCGGACTGTCAAGTCGGCTAAGAGCAAGTTCAGTCGGAAGTCTAAGAAGAAGCCGGCTGCGGTCGACACACAGTCCATCATGACCGCGGACCTGAGCGATAGTGACGACTGGGATATGGAAGATCGCAGAATTATGCCCAGTTTGATGCGCAAGCCAGACGTGCAGAAGGGCAACAGCCGCAAGGCTCTCAAGTTCTTAGGTCTCGCGTAGGAGAAGCATCTTTGGATGCGTTACAGTCGACCGCGCTTTGGTCTTATGATTTGATGATACAGCCATGACTTGGCAATCTTGTTTTCTTTTCCTTTTCTTTTTTTTTTCTGTACGAAATTTAGCTGGGAGCTGGATCACAATACCCCAAGGGTCTGGATGGATGGCTTGTAAGGACGGGATTTGTTCGATATGTACGGTTAGGCTTGTTAGAGCTTTAATGCACTTGTTCGAGTTTTGCAACCTCCATGATGAGATCCGTTCGCCTTTAAGATGTAGAATGCTGTGGACTGCGAACCAAATCAACGCAATGTTGATCATGGATACCAGTGCTGCATGCATGGTGAGATGCTGTCACACAACAGTAGTCTTTCTCAAGCTCAAATGCCAATTTCAACACTCGACACCGTCCTATCCGAGACAGCGCATTCACAAGTTCTTCACATCACAACGGAAATCAGCGATGCAACTCTTGAAGAAGAGAATATTCCGCCTGTATTAAGAATACCCCCCTCCTCAGATACCAGACATGTCAGACGCAAGACACATAACGAGCGCGATCCCCAAAGGAAAATAAAAAAAAAAAGAGGAAAATAGAAAAAACAGCCACTAAGAAAAAACGTCAAGAGAGAGCAGAAATTCCAGTAGACTCAACGCAGACAAGAGGCATGACAGGTCAAGGATGAGACGTCCTTGATTGCTTCAAGCCTGTGTTGTTCCTCGTCTCTGCCTCCCAGCCGGCTTCCCGTCCTTTATGATTTCCGTGCCCAGCCCCGATGCCATTCTTCCCAGCGAAAACAAGATGAACGACGATGCCCGTGGTGATTCTTAGCTAAGAGATGCGGGGACGGAAGGTTAGTCGCGTTCGTGGTTGGTGGGTGGTGGTGATGGTTCCAGAGCGAGATCCAATTGAACATGATTTGGTCTATGCGCAGAAGGAAGAAAAGAGCAAAAGATGCGAAGGCGGAAACCCCATCATTGATAGAAACCTGTCCGTCCGACCGTAGTAGTAGCAGTAGAAACTACTGTATTCCCCCCAAGCAGCAGCAGCGTCGCCTCGTTTCCGGCCATACTCCGTCATCCTTGCGTCGCCTGGAAATGGGAAACCGCCTCAAACCCGTCGTTGACGCAAATCGCTTAGCAGCAGCTGTTGTTGTTCGCGGGGCCGATGCCCTGGCCGGCGCCGACTTGCACATTGGGCTTGGTGTTGGTCGTGGTGTTGGTGCCCATGCGCTCCTTGATCTGGCGGGCCATGGTGAGGAAGGCCTGCTCGACGTTGCTGGAGTTCTTTGCCGAGGTCTCGAGGAAGGGGATGCCCAAGCTGTCGGCGAATTCCTGGGGAAGATGGTAAGTAATGGGGTCTAGAGACGATCCCGCGGATGCCTGCAAGATGCATGTGATCCGAGGCAGCGAGCCCGGGGATGACCAGGACAGTGTCTCAACTCACCTTCGCGACGGTGTACTCAACGACCTTCTTGTCGGTCATATCGCTCTTGTTGCCGATGAGCAGCTTGTTGACACCCTCAGTGGCGTATCGGTCAATCTCCTGCAGCCATTGCTTGACGTTGTTGAAGGACTCCATGTCGGTGACATCGTAGACGACGCAGATGCCGTGGGCGCCTCGGTAGTAGGAGGAGGTGATGGTTCGGAAGCGTTCTTGGCCGGCAGTATCCCACTAGAAGCCCTGCTGTTAGTTCTGCAGTCGTGGAAGATGGGAGACTGCACTCACGATCTGCAGCTTGATTCGCTTTCCGTCGAGGTCTGCTGTTCGGATTTTCTACGGAGACATCAGCAACAGGCCTGGCAGGGACAAAGACGGCCAAAGAGCGCCCGGATAATACGCACAAAGTCGACACCAATGGTTGAGATGTAGGACTCGGTGTAGGTGTCGTCGGCAAATCGAAGCAGCAAGCAAGACTTTCCTATACCGGAATCACCGATGAGGAGGAGCTTGAAGAGATAGTCGTATCTGGCAGAGAGCGGTCAGAACGTGCAGAGTGAAACGAAGCCGCCGATCTGGGGCATTCAGGCAAAGAATCGAAGGAGACAAGATGCTCTGAGACGCGAGGCGGCGGCAGGAGGACTCTGTGAAAAGCACGGTCAGCTCGCGGGTTCGGGATTCCTGTCAGGAGGTTATCGCAAAGGAGGTGGAGCGGCGTACTACTCGGGGTTCATGGCTGCGGTCGCTGGGGCGAACTCGGGCGCTGAAAGAAGTCGAGAGCCGATGAAGCGCTTTTGGTCGGGGATAGAGACGCGGATGCGGGTGATGCGGCGAGGGCGGTGGGAGATGGCGATGGGAGGAGAGCGGGAAGTTGGAGGAGAAGAGAGAGAGCGCAGGCTGCAAGTACGTCAGGGAAAGCAAACGTAGCGCAACGCCAACGGAGCAGCAACTGATCTCCAGGCCAGGCCCAGCTGACGCGTCACGTGCACGCCCGCCGTAGTCAGCCAGTCAGCCTCAAAGTCCTTTGACTGACAGGCTGGCTGCCTCTGCCCTATTGGCCAGGGATTCGTTCATCTTACAGGCGCGAGCACAGCCCCAGTGGATGATGAACGGCTTGCGCTTTACGCAGTATGTACATAATATTTTGTCTTTCTTTTCTTTCTCGTCTCAGACGTTTGAGAACCCCTTTGTTTGAACCGTTGCGTCTCAAACGCCATGTGAGCGAATCAAGGGCGAACCTGGGCCATGTGGTCTTGGGGCTGGTGCTCATGTGGCTGAGCCCTGCACCACGAAGCCGCTTGGAGATGTGTGAATGACGGGGATTGGGAATTCCCGAGAACCCGTGATTCTGCTAGAAGTAGGAAACAGAGACTCGACTCGTTCATCAATCTCTCTTCAGCGGGCCTCCGAGGTTCCCGTTGGCGTTCTACAGCAGTCGCATCAGCGGATGGGACCCTCTAAAGCCTCCATCCCGCCCTGCTAGGCTGCCCCGCCATTCGCAACCAGTGGGCAGCCGCCAAAAAAAAAAAAAAAATTGGCCGTTGATGAGGTTTACGTTTGCCATGGTACGGGCTACTCGTGATGGCGGTATCAAATTTTAGGCTTTAGTCCTTTTTCTCTAATTTTTAACACTTAAAAGACTGAATTTTTCTCAGGAAAAGATACTTCTTAGAGTGATGTTGCAATTTATGACCTTTCCATTTTAAATGCCGGTCTCCACTGCCAGCACTCCTGTCTTTCTATTGGGTGGAAGGTGGGCCTAAGGCCAAATCAGGCAACTATGTATTTCTTAATCGACACCGGCTGGAGAAACTTAGCTTCTTGATCAACAATTTCTCGACAACCTCATCCCATACTGCTATATCTTTAGTTCTAGTTCTACCTCTGCCCCCCCTGCGATGCCAGGGATCAAACTCCGCGCTGGCCTCGATCGCGATGTCTATACGATTCTCAAGAAGCTTGAAGACGCCAACGACGGCAAGCCCTTCAAGTCCATAGGCGCCGTCTACGATGCCATCAAGCGCTCCAACTCCAGTCTCAGCCGCCAGAAGAAACGGCCCCTCGAGGACGCCATCGACCGCGTACTGCAGTTCAGAAAGGAGGAACTCGGCGACTCGGACGACTCGGAGGCGGCGATAGACGAGATCGAGCCCAGCAAACCCGAAGACGAGCGGTTCTTGTTGAACCGCCAGATGACCAAACATTGGAGCACACCCGCTGCGTCGACAAACTCTGCCGTCTCGGCTAAGGACGATCCTGAGAGTCGGGCGACCAAAAGGAGAAGACTCCAGGAGGATGGCGACGAACGCGATGGCAGGGTGAGCGGGAACGAAGCTATGACTCCGAAGTCGATGCAGACCAAAAGCAACTCGGAGGGCGATACACAACCGGTGGACAAGCGAGAGAAAACACCCATCAGAAAAGCACAAAAGGCAAGCCGCTTCAAGATTGAACACCGTCCAGATGTGCCTCAACTTGCAGGAGTTAAGGATATTTACAATGAGCTGCTCAACAAGGTATGCTACGTTCTGAAGTGGCCAGAACTCTACATGGAAACCAATTGGAGGCGTAAACCGGGAATTCTGTTGTCTGGTCCACCAGGAATCGGAAAAAAGTCGTTGATCAGGCTATTGGCTGCCAACCTCGAGGTGCCCCTTATATCACTAGACGGGTGTCTGGAGGACCCGGAGCGCATGGAGAGGAGTCTCAATGATGCCTTCGACGAAGCCATGAGACTCGCCCCATGCATAGTCTTCATCGACCAGCTCGACTGGTACATGACCAAACCCGGCGGATCAAGTCACAACGAACAACATCGAAGGAACGTGATACAATTCATGCGGCATATGCGACGGCTTGAAAAGGACCAACCGAAAGACCGTCACGTCCTCGCAATGGCGACAACATCGAGAATCACCGACGTCGACCCGGCCATACTTAAGACAGGCTTCTTTGAGCGGACGATCCAGATGAGGATCCCGGACTCTGAGGCACGCAAGGAGATGCTCCAACTGGTTACCAGAGGCACTGCACTGGCCGAAGATGTCGACTTTGGAGAGCTCTCCAATATCACGCACGGCTTCGTCGGCGCCGACCTCGTCAGCGTCATGGGCGTCGCGCAAGATATAGCCGCCGAACGCATCCTGCACGGCAAAGACCAATGGCGCCTCAAGGACCAGGACAACCCCCCCGACGACCTCTCTCTCAGCAACGAAACCACCTTCCCTCCCCCTCCCCGCCCCCCCGTCACCCTCCAAGACTTCAAACTCGCTATCAAGGACTTCACCCCCTCCCTCCGCAAAGAAGGCTTCACCGTCATCCCCAGCGTCACCTGGGCCCAAGTCGGCGCGCTCAAGTCCGTCCGCGAACAGCTCGACCTTTCCATCATCGGACCCATCAAGGACCCTGACCTGTACCGCAGAATGGGTCTTGATCGGCCCGCTGGGTGTTTGCTCTGGGGTCCGCCTGGCTGCGGCAAGACGCTCGTCGCGCAGGCGGTGGCGAATGAGGCGCAGGCGAGCTTTATCCTGATCAACGGGCCGGAGTTGTTGAATAAGTATGTTGGTGAATCTGAGCGTGGTGTGCGTGAACTGTTCGCGCGAGCGCGGTCGAGCGCGCCTTGTATCCTGTTCTTCGACGAGATGGACTCGATGGTCCCCAGCCGCGACGCCTCGTCCTCAGATGTCGGCACGCGAGTCGTCAACGCCCTGCTTGCGGAACTCGACGGCGTGCGCGACCGCGCAGGCGTGTACATCATCGGCACAACCAACCGTCCTGACATGATCGACGAAGCCATCATGCGTCCCGGCCGTCTGGACGTGCGCCTGTTCCTCGACCTGCCCACGGCCCCCGAGCGCGTCGAAATCCTGCGCGCCATCTACCGCACGCGCCGCCCGGACAGCACTCCCGCAGAACGCGAACTCCTGGAGCCCGTCGCTCTCGACGCGCGGTGTACGGACTTTAGCGGTGCGGATCTGGGCGGGTTGTTTGTCAAGGCCGCCGAGAGCTCGCTGAAGAGGTGGCGAAAGGGCGAGAAGAAGCATACCGAGGTTGATGCGGCGGATTGGGAGGCTGCGCTGGGGAGTATGGTGCGGAGTGTGTTGCATCCAGAGGTGTATCGGAAGTTGGATGTGAAGCTTCGTAAGGCTGCTTGATGACGTTTGGTCGTATAGGGGTTGCGGATGATGTTACTCCAACGCGAGTGGCAGTTATGAACCCTGGCTTGCACAAAGGTGCAATTCAGACTATACGATTTACAAAACTAGACCTAGATTTTAATACAATAAATACGTTATAGGTTCATATTTTGGTGTTTGATGTTGCAACCGTCTCTAAGTCCGTTGTCCTTGTAGTTGACAAACAAGGTGAGCACCTTCAAACCTCCCTCTCCCCCCATGCAAGGATAGCATAACTCCCAAAAACTACTCCCCTCAATTTGAAATCTTTCCACTCTCGCCACTCTCTCGTAACAGTGCATCTCTTACAGCCAGGGGTCGTCCTTCGGAGCAAGCCTGACTAAGCGTGAGCCGTCCGGAGAAGCGGAAATAACTCGGCAGGCAGGCGAAAAAAAAAGGTGACCACTCGCAAAACCTCTCGTCGCATTTAGCCGTCATGTCATGATAGCTCAATTGAGCAATAGTGATAACCTGCTGATATCACCAAATGAGCCATCAACAATTAGGTGCACCTATAGGGTGACTTTGTAATGCTGTAATTATTCTTTGTCAATTACGTCTATCCTGAATTCCCATTTCTTTTCTGTCCTTCTATCCTTTCGGTATCCGTCGCAACGCCAGCTGGCTAAGTGTAGCTGTGGAAGATTCAAGACATGGAATGAGTAGAATGACGCGATGCGATGCAGAGTAGAGAGATAAAAACGCGTGAGACGGGGTCGGAAAAAATACAAGCAAGCCTTGTTTTGTGATCTTTTCTTTGGTTCGTCGTCGCCGTCGAAAAGCAACCAATGCGCCTCGCGTCGACTGGACAAGGGGAAAAAAGTATTCTAAGGTGCTGCTGTAATAGTAGAAGGTCTGAGGTAGAGGTAGAGGTGATCGAGAAAGAGGTAAAATGTGGTGGTCTATAGTACAAAGCCGCCCCGCCGCCGCTTGGGAAGCCTCCCGTCTATCAAAAAGTCGTATCATTACATGGCGATGGTCGTCGCTTACGCGGTCTCCTTCTTGAGGAAGCTATGAGGTGGTCAGCATTGAGTGGGTTCAGGTGATAGGGCGCCGAGTGCAATTCGGCTCAGCACAGCTCCTCACAGCAGCTCAGCGTCGCAATTGACGCCAGGCGCGCTGAGTGAGAAGCTGACAGAGCGCCGCAGCAGCTACGGCAGGGAGCAACTTACGCAATCAGGTCATCACGGTCCTTGGCCTTCTTCAGGCCACCGAAGGCCATCTTGGTGCCGGGGATGTACTTCTTGGGGTTCTCGAGGTAGTCGAACAGCGACTTCTCCTCCCAGACGACACCCTTCTGCTTGTTGGCGTCGGTGTAGGCGTAGCCCTCGACCTGGCCAGACTGTCGGCCGAAGAGGCCGTGCAGAGCGGGACCGATCTTGTTGCCGCCGTCCTTGTCGACGGTGTGGCACTGAGCGCACCGGGTCTTGAACAGGTTGGCACCCTTCTTGACGTCGCCTAGAGGGAGAGGATGTTAGCAGGGCTGGTCGTTGTGGTGTTGTGCCTTGCCGGCTGCTGCGATTGCTGTTGCTAGGGACATGCTGATCGCTGAACATGCGTCGCCGCCAGGGACCAACGGAGGGATGACGGGATGGCGAGGAGACTGTTGCGAGGCAATCCAGAGCCATTGAATAGGCTTTGCTCGTGTAATTGAGCCTCGATTGTCCTGGTAGACAACCATATCGCCGGTCGTGTGCCCAGGGAAAATGGCGCAGGCTCTTCCAAGATCCAGGGACGCGCCGGCAACTCCAGCGACGAGAACAGCGCCCATCCCCTATTACCGAGAAGCCCGCCAGCGCCATTATACCATTGTCAAGATCCAGCACCGTCCATCGCAGCCCCAATTGACGTGCGTGCCATCATGAACATGATCAGATGTCCTCGCAAACAGCCTCGGCGCTTTTTTTTTTTCTGCGCTCGCGTAGGCGCAAACCGGGAAAGGAGCGAGTAAACTTACCACCAGCCATTGTGAATAGTCGGTTTGTTGATTGAGGAGGAGGGAAAGGTAGGAGTAGGCAGAAGTCCTGCGGTGTGTGTATGGAGAGACAAAAAGGTCGAACGCGAGAGGTTGAAGAGGAAGAAGAGGAAGGGGGAGGAAAAGCAGGGCAGCGGCCGCCGAAAACTTTATGACAGCATGACACGAGCCTCGCAAAAACCCTGGCCACCGCTAGACGGCGACCGCAGCCACAGGTGGCTCACCCGCCAGCCAATCAGATGCCCAGAATTACGCAGACGCGTGAGCGGCCATCCATCCGTTGCTGCGTTCGTCCGGGAGAACTCGGCTTGGGGTGGGCGCGTGGGGCGGCGGAGGAATGATGTTCCGCGCATCATGAAAAAAAAATGCAACCCTGCCGAGTCTTCGGCGAGCTCCACTGCCCGTGGAGACGCCGGCTGGACGGCGATCAGAAGAACAAAGGAAGGAAGCAGGCAAGCAAACAAGCAAGGGAAGCTTCGGCCGCCGACGAAAAACTCCAGCGTCCCGCGTGACTTTGCGTCCCGTCGTAGAATCACCATCGGCATCCGCCCGCCATGGCCGCGACGTCCAGGACCGTCATCCCGCGCTTCCTGCTGCCGCTGCAAGGCCCGCTCTGGCGCGGCGTGCGCATCCCGCTGTCGCAGAGCATCGTGCTCGTCCGCTTCGCCAGCAGCAGCAGCAACAGCAAGACCCCCAACAAGCCCATCGTCCTCGAGAAGCCGCTCAAGTTCAATCCGCCATCGCACGGCTCGCGACTCAGGAAGAATGCCCTGCCGAAGCACTATGGCCCGGAGCTGACGGCCGCGGAGAAGGCGGTGCAGAATGAGAAGCATTATCCTGGTGTGATGGCCCCCGAGGGAAGCTGGGCGCACTGGTTCTGGACGAGCCGCCTGCTGCACACCTTTATCACCATGGTATGTCGACTTACACTGGGCCTGTGAAGGAAACCAAACTGACAAAACTAGGGCACCCTCGTCATGCTCGGCATCTTCACCTTCTTCATGAACTACGCCTACAACTCGCCCTACAAAGACCTCGTCCCGCCCATCTCCGACCTCTGGCACAAGCCCGTGTACTTCGTCCTGGCCTGGAAGGAGGTGATCCTCAGCCACGAGAAGGACAAGGCGCTCAAGGCTGTCGAGCACCGCAACCGCCACCTCGACGACGTCGCCAAGCGCCGCTACTTCATGAAGATGCATGGGATCGAGGCCAAGGACCCCGTGCAGATGGTCTTTGGCAAGGATGAGAACAAGTCGGAGGAGGAGCTTGAGGCTGCTGCGCTGGGCAAGGAGATGCCGCCTCAGGTGGAGGATGTGGTGGTTAAGGAGGAGCCGAAGAAGAAGCGCTTTGGTATCTTTTGAGTGTGCTTTTCGGCGTGGCCTGTTCGTTGCGGTCTGCATCGGCTGGGTATCTGCAACCGCCTGTACTAAATCTCCTGTACAATATCTTGTATCTTCCACCATAACAGAACCCATGAAGTCTATGACAATTCAACACCATCCAACCCGTCCAGAACCTCGTCCGCAATGCCTCCCTTTTCCAACACTGCCTCTATAATAGCATCCACGACTGCATACTTGGTGCCTCCCAATGGTGCTTTCCATACACCTTCAACGCTTCCATCTGCCGCAGTTTCTTGCGGCACCTGCTTCACTGCACCGCTCGTCGCAACATTTGCAGAGTTGGGCACCCCCGGCGGCGTCAATCGTGACGGCGGGTCAATCATCCGCACGGATAGTAGTCGTAGATCCCGCCCGGAGTCGACCTGCATGTCTCCCTTGGCGCCCTTCCTGACCTCAGCCACGGACACGGCCAGCGCGGACTCTGCTACAGCAAGCTCCTCCTTGGCCGGGTCGAAAATAATGTTGTCACCGATGGCGACCACAAGAAGTGTAATGGGGGGTCTTGATTGTGAGGTAGTGTCCTCGCGAGGGTATAGGTATGTCGATGCTTCCCAGTCATCGTCGAACATGGGATCCTCGTCGCCTTCGGATTTTAGCTTGGGCAGCCTTGTCGCAAGCAGGGCCAGGTGTGTAGTCAGAGAAAGAAGGGGTAGTGGATATGATAGCGGCGGGGAGATGAGTAGAATCTGTATCAGTTATCGTCACTAAACCACCGTCTCTCCAAGAAATCATGTTTGGGTGCACATACGTCCAGATATAACCGCCAGTGAAAGCGCCGGTTGATGTACAGCTTCTTCACAACCTCCCCATCCGCCACCAGCGCCTCCCTCAGCATCTCTGCCAAGTAAACCGTCGAAGCCTCATCGTCGCGCTGTCCAGGAATCTCCACACTGATCTCCAACCAGTCACCTCTTAACCGGGCCGTCTCCTCGTCATCCCCATTCCGTTGCAATTGCTGTTCCTCTGCGCTGCGAGGATCTACTGTGTGCTCCAGCTCAGCCTTGACTCCAACAATCGCTTCGGTGCCATCAGCAAGATGCACGCGCGCGCTGCCGTTTGTGCCTGGTAGGATGCCCGTCTCGGCTGTCAACGGGCGAAACTGTGCGGGCGTGCGGCCGTCGGGACGGATGGGCGGCGTGAGGGTGAGCGAGCTGTGGAGGTAGGCGAGTTCGGCGGGGGAGAGGAGGAGTTGTTGCGTGGCCATATTTGGGGAGGAACGCCCGATTGGCCGTCGCAATTCGTATATGGACGAGTCGTTGAGATAGGGTGCCCGACGGTTGTTGAGTTGTAGTTGATGCGGAAACTTTTTAGTGTTGGAGGGAGAAAGTTGAGCTTCGCCTTGCGAGCGATAAGATAAACGATGTGGGGTGCGGGGAGTTTGGAGCTTGAGGTACGTACCTCGTCAATTTCAGGTTGATATCGTTACTCGTGAAAATGGAACTTCATGGATGCCTTTGATTTCTCGGGTACGTTTCATGAGAAACAATACTTCTTTATAAACCTAGGAGCAATGTGGCACTGGATAATTCTCAGCTTTTTCTACTCTAGCTGCGGTTGGCAAGGGAAGGGGGGCCAAGGGTTTTCCGTAGAAGCTTCTCAGAGACTCATAAATTCATGAATTAAATCAGTAACATCGTGCAAATGTAAAAACATCTCCTATGAACTCCAATATTTCTTAATCTAGCCAGTCCAGACTTCATATGCCCCTTTTCTTTTTTGTTTCCAACACCTAAAAATCATCTTCATCCCAGAAACCTGCACATCCAAGCACCCGTGCTGCCTCCTCACTACCCAACTTCAGCCCTTGGACCGGCGAGCAAAGTCGATGCAGATCTGGTCGATGACATCAGGTCCAATCGCTGCGATGAGCTCGCCAGCCATGGCTTTCCAGCTAGGCCAGTCTTCAATGCTTCCCTGGCTCCAACTGACGAGGTCACACATCTCGAAGAGCGGTCCCTTGAAGCTCATCCGTAAAGCCATGTTATCCAAGTCCAGTGCCGCAATAGTAGCAATTGGGGGGATTCCTGGCATCCCGACACGGAACAGTCGCCTCTCATAATCGTCATCCTCGCTCCCATCGCTCCCAGCAGAGGCTTCATTCAACTCGTCTTTGTCATCGTCAGCTTCGTCAGCTTCTTCTCCCTGTACAACGCCTTCCATCACTTGATCGCCGTCAGCCTTCTCCATCAGAGACTTCTCTGAGGCAGCGGCTAATCTCTCCCTAGAAAAGCTCACGTATTTCTTCTGATCCATGAGCCCCATCAATTCTCGGTCGAAAATATCCCAAGTGAGCGCCTCGGGATCGAGGACATACTGGGGTGCAAAGTCCATCTTGTACCGCATCTTGGGACAGCTGTGGATATAAAAGCCAGGATACCACCATCGGTAACCCTCCTCCATGGCTAAAGCGATCTCGTAGAGCCCGCCCAGTTTTCCTGGTGCGTGCTTGTGTATGCTTTCGTCGTAGAGGAAGTATACCGAACTCACGCAGTCCGGCAGAAGATCAAGAACACCTATGGCAACGAGCTTCCCGTCGAGTCTATAGCACTGATGATATGAACCGAGCCGGCGCTTGCGGCCATCTGGCGCTACTAGCACCTCATGCCTCAGGGGGGAGTCGCACAAGAAGCGCTTGAACCCTTTTCGATCGATATCAGATGGGTTCTCCTTGTGAACGACTCGCTGATAATTCTCATAGACCTGAAACTTCTCTTCTGTAAAGTCGTTGTCTTCAAGAGTGACAACAAAGTCGTGAGCGGGCTGAGGAGGCGTCTTGAGACGAGACAGTTCAGCTTCGTGGATCCGCTCGATCAGATCAAATTGGTTGTCACGCTTCTTTGCCTCCTCACGCGACCTGGGGTAGAGTTTGGCAGCTTCTTTTATATAAGATTCCCCAAGAACATATCGATTGAAACGGTTGATCGTCTGGCGATGGTCTCTGGATGGCTTGAACTCGGACGAGTCTAGCCGAATCGTATAATGTGGACAGCAGGAGTGACGTTGATCAGGACGATAAATCAATGTTCCAGATCTTCTCCAGTAACGATCAAGAAGCGTCTGGTAGAACTTTGGGCTCATAGACAGCGTATTTGCGTAGTATGAGAAGCCTGTTGCAGCAGAATCGTGTTAGTCCCTGTGTGACCAGTCATGATAGCGTGGGATGAATTGCACCTGTCCATAGACAAGACAAATCATGTTACGGCATGTTTTGTGTTGAGATGATGTGGCGCAAGATGAAGGATGGAGTTTGGGAGTCATAGAGGGAGTGACGAACGTGGGCAACAAATGAGAAAGGTGAACTCACTTTGGGATTGGCCCTTGCCACGGGTTCCGCAATATCCGCATCGTGATGATCTCGAATAGCCTGCGTCTGATTAGTATGTTTTTCCCGAGAAACGCTTGATGCGGCAGACATGGGTGTGATCCGGGTCTGGTCATGCGTGGGATGACGCTGCGCAGTCACAGTATACGGGGTTCAAGGAAGACAAGTATGCTGCATGTGGTGAGGCTTGGGCAGGGATAGTGGCTCATAGCCAGTCATAAGGTCACATTGATCGAGACTACTCGATATGACGGAAGGTCATTTGCAATCACAAACGGGCGGCATGGTTGGGGGCCAAGGTTGCTGATGCAAGGACTCGGGAACATGGAGGCGAAGCAGCGATGGCAGATGAGATTCTCGAGGGAATCCAAATGTGGTGCTAAACCATAACGGAGGGGTCAATATCGAGCGAGTCTGAGCGCGCATTGGCAAGGTCCGCAGGTTCGAGAGTCACCGGGTAATGACCGAGATGCAAGGTGATGGCAAATAGTTCCAACGATGTTTTCTTGTGTCAAGCGCTTGCGAGATGGCCTGGATGAGCCGTTGTTGAGGAATTCGATGGACGTTGGACGTTGACTCCGTCGAGGCACTTGCTTCAACGGCGCCGGCGGGACGACTCCGCACCAGCCGCAGCCAACGACAAGCGCCCATGGCCGCACATGTGCAAACGGTTGGAGCAGGACGACAGAATTGGAGGCACTCACCAATGGGCGAGATATACTCGAGCTGGGACGCCGCATCTCCAGGGATCCGCGTGCCACTCGGTTCCATGATGGAGGGTGGGCAAGACGTGGGCTAGCAGACGTTGCTGGAGGCCAAATGAATGCCGTAGCTCGTACTTGGTGGATCTGGACTTGTCGTCGTCTGGTGACGGGCGAGGCGAGGCGAGCTGGAGAGACCCAGACCCAGTAGCAATACCAGGACGGGCAAGTCGGGGCGTGATGGTTGAGGTGACGGTGAGCGCACACACGCGGGCTCGGGGTTCTGTTGAAGGGCGATTTCGGGAGCTACCGTCGAGCTAGCAGACCACAGTGAATCGGAAGGGGTGAGGGCATGTATCAGCGATCAAGGGGTTTGCTGATCGTGTGTCAGTCTCTCTTGGTGCTGCTGATGCTGCATCTGGCGAGGCTCTGGCTGGGACCGGACCAGGAGGGAAGGATGCCCGGGGCTGGAGGGGCGATCGGATCAGAATCGAGGTCGGCAGCTGCAGCGACCAGCCAGTATGACGCCTGGCGTCAGCAGGGCAGGGGGTGCAGGTTCTCGGATGAGTGGGCGAGGTGTTGATGAAGCTGGGAACTGCATCATGGTGATGGCGGGATGGACGTAAACCCTGCCTGAGGTGACGGCCTGGCTGCCTTACTGCACTGCTGGGAGGGCAGGAGCGACCCGACAGGACTGCAACTGCGGGGGTGGCAGCCATCCAGCATCCAGCCCTGCCCCTGGAGCTCTTCCGCTGCCCCTCCTCTTGACTCTTTCTGACCCCTCCATCCCGCTCACGCCCAGTAGCCTCCAACGCTTCCGTCCCAGTGGAGGGTTTCTTCGGTGCTTCAGGGCATTTGTGTTTGTATACCTTGCTAGGGCCTCCTGTACAGCTACCGACGAGAAGGCCGCATCGACAGGCCGGAACCCCCACCCCAAGGCCCAAGGGTCTTAAGACAGGCCCTGTTCGACACTCAACAGAGGGTCTGGGGTCCGTTCCAGCGGATCCAGGACAGGGAGCCGTGGTTGGCATGCCCGAGAGAGACACATGGTCGGTGAATCTGGAAGAACGTGGGGTCTCGACCAGGAGGTGTCGTGGAAAGAAGCTTCTCACATGACAGCAGAAAGACATGTGTGAGTATCTTTGACATCAAGAGCAACGCAGAGGTCAGCTCTAGGTGCAGAGTCTGTCGATTGCAATTCCTGGCTGACGGGTATCAGTACATAGGCTGGATTATCACAGAAACCGGATTCGACGGCCCAGGTCCCTCTTCTCTGCTATAGTTCGAACCCTTTGCCTTGCAGTCCAAATTCCTTGCACACTGCGTTCTCCCAGCGAGGTCTCCGCTCCGGAGCTCCATTTCGCTGCAGCTGGCCGTTGATAGACGGACAGACACGACATCCTCGTCCGACTTGTTGAGGGCTTTTCTCTTGTTCGTTGCCCTGCCCTGGTCGCTCGGCTCTTTGTCGAACCTCTCTCTCCATCCCACTAGCATCGACCGAAAGCTCCGCCGGGAAGCTGGAGGGTGGACCGTTGTTGGAATGACTAGCATGAAGCTGTCCCGACTTGATACGTGGACCAGCCGCAGACGAATTCGCGGGACCCCAATTGGCCCGCGGCAGCATCCTTCGGCCGACGGCGATGCAGCCGCGAGAACGTGGCTTGTGAGATGCGCGACCAGGGCCGCTCCCGCCCAGGGAGCCCGTCAACGACGATGAACCTATCATTGGTAACATGTGAGTGAATGCCCAAATGGGACACGGTGCAAGCGGGCGAGGCGGCGTGATGCAGTGGGACGTCGAGCCTGGACTCCGAGCTCCAGGATGCAAGCCTCCTCCGGAGGATGAGAGTCCAACCCCACGCCTCGGGGCTTCCTGTTGTCATCGGACAGACACAGTCAGAGCTACATGCTCGGCCGTCATCTCCCTCGGCTCGTTGTGTAGCTGAGGAAGGTCGGTTCACGATGTCTTCATTGAACGATTTCCGTAGAAGAGAGGGGACAGACAGTGCTGCAATCCTGACAGAACACAGATTACGGAGTGCATACGGTAACATCCCAACATGCTGGGCCACTCCGCGAATGAAAGGCGGATTCTCCTGCGGCAGTGTCGTCAGACGGGGACTTGCCTGCATGACAGTCTTCTCTCTCCCCTTCTTTTTCGTGATTTATTTTCTTTTCTCATCCTTACATATTTTCTCGGCTTCATTAGCTCGTCTGCTTCATCAACGTCCATCTCGCGGTTCCGAGTGACACACCACCACCGTTCTCACCCCCAGCCAGCCATGGGATCTAATTCCCAAACTGGCCATGGCTCGGGTCGTCCTGGGCGGCAGATCCATGTACGATGTGCCTGGGGGCCTGGGGAGATCTAAATCCGTTTTGCACCCCATCGCCAGTCCTGCTAACCGTGCAGTACGTACTCGTGCATCACCACTCGCAACCCACCACCCAGGCCAGGCCAGACCAGCCAGCAACCTTGCCATGCCACGCCTCGACCGCCCGGCCTACCAATCTTTTAGGCTGACCTGCCTGCTCGTCTGCGATGGGCGGTAAAGGGCCCAGGTCAGGGATCGAGCGGCGTCTCCATCCGCTAGGTGCAGTTCGAGTATAAAACCAGCCTGCTGCGCTGCCTCATCTACCGCTGCTCCCCTCCCGCCTCTGCTTATATGGCACGAGACATGCCACGGCTGTTCAGCCCGCAGAGCGATTCGTCTCTGCCTTTTCCTCTGTCCGTCTACAGCACTGTCACTTGACGTTTCAGTCGTTTTCTTAACAACTCGAAGCTGTTGAGGCCCAGTCATACCAGGCACAGTTCGCCTCCTGCTTCTATCGCACCTTATCCAGCATCGCTAGACTCCCCGCTAGACTGCGACTGGATACTAGGCGTCGGGGTAGATGACCGTGCTGTTGCTGTCTTCACCACCACCAACACGTTGCGCCAGCCCACCCTGTATATCCGCCACCGGGTCAGCCAGCTGCGGTGCCTCAGGTGGCCAATTTACTGAACGCCTTTTCCAGGGACCTGGCGGTGAATCGGACATAGCTTTTAAACACGGTGGTTCGTGGCTCTGACTCAAGACGTCACCAGAAAAAGCCACTTCGAGAACGGCATTTTCCTGAGCGAGCGGGCCAGCTAAAGCTCGAAACTCAACTGTCACCCCGCCGCCAGCTTGATTCTCTGCCCTTCTCGCCTGAACCACAAACCGGCAAAAGCAGCCATTCCATCGTTCTCTCAACAATCTTTTCGACGAACCGCCATTTTGGCACGATTCCACTCTCGCAGAAGAAAGTGTGAACGAGGATCAAGAGTAAAACCCTCGTTCGGTTCCACCCATCCAATCCCGTCCCCTCTGCATCATCTGCAGAAGCGAAAGCACCCAGAGCTGCACCCGCGAAAGCAACCGAAACACCAACGATTCTACATTAGCCAGCAAGGCTCCCACAACTGCGTCACTTGTCTGGGTCACGGCCCAGCGTTGCCTCCGCTCTTCTCTCCTCCTGTTAGACTGCTCGTTAGTCGGTCGCCTACCGAGTCGTCCGTTCGCCCTTCTGGGTCGGTCCATCCAGATCCATCGAGACCAACAGAAAGCCCGAGAGTCCAGCGAGGGCAAAAAAAGCAGGTCAGGTTCCCGGTACAAGTCACGCCGCACGCCGCCGCCCGCTGCCGCAAGTACCTCAACCTCCCGGGCTCGCAGCACTGAGCTCCGGTCGTTGTCCCTGGCTCGAGTCGGGATTTTAGCACGTCTAGCACGTCTAGGCCCTCCCTAGCAGGCTTCGCTACATCGCCAGCCAGCCAGAAAGCTCCCGAGTTCAGGTCCCAAACCAAACTCTCCCAGGAACCCGCCGGGGCCCCTTGTGCGCTTCTCCAGCTTTCAATTCCTGGTGGTGGGAGACGCCAATTCTTCGCGGCGGCCATCCGCCCAACCTTCTTCTTCCTCACTTTCACCTCACCCACCCCCTCTGTCGAGGCCTCCTCGCTTCGTCTACACTATTATCCTCTTCCTCTCTCAACTGCCTGCAACAATGCATCTTCAGGCGCTTTAACCGCCGCCGCCCGCCCGTCGCAGAAGCTCTCTCGACTCTAGGGACAACCCCGTCCTCCCGTTCCGTTCCGCCTCAGCAGAGCAGTCCCCAATCCACCAAACGGGCCTCTGTTTTTTTCTGCTGCAGCCCTCCAGCACCCCAAGCTCCTCCCGCAGCAGCTTTGCAGCAGCTCACGGCTTTCCATAGGGTCTGTCCGTCGTCAGAGGACCAGGAATCTCCCTTAATTCTCATCTCCCGAAGCGCCCGACTCGACACGTGCCCGCAGCACGCAGACTGTAGACAGACGAGACCGACAGACAGCCCACTAACATGTCGGCTTCTGGATCTAATGGCGGCCGGACCATGGAGTCACGGACAGGCAGAGCCAAGCAACGTAAGTTTTACCCCCTGCTGAGCCTGTCTTTCTTGCGACCATGCACATGCTCTTGGTTTTGCTTGCTGGGCTGTTTGCTGGCCTTTCCACCTTTGATTTTCCCTGACCGATGCGCCGTCGCCATCTGGCCACCCCCACTAACCTCCATCCCCTATATAGGCTACAACTCTAAGGGAGAGCGTCTCGTGGCCGGCCTCGTCCCCCTCGACCCGGAGAAAAACTATGTCCTGATGATCCAGTCGACCCGGCGAAAAGGCTGGGTCTTGCCCAAGGGCGGCTGGGAGTCGGATGAGACGTGTGAGGAGGCTGCCGTGCGGGAGGCCTGGGAAGAGGCCGGCATCACCATCCAGGTCGACTACGACCTGGGCGAGTTTGAGGAGAAGCGTCCCGCCAAATCTTCCAAGGACCGATCGAGATACCACTTTTACGAGGGCACCGTTACCAGCGAATTGGACGACTGGCCGGAACGACACAAGCGCGAACGTCAATGGTTCACGTTCAGCCAAGCCTGGGAGCAGTTGGCCTCACGACCCGAGCTTCAAGAGGCTCTGAAACGGTCCACCATGAACCGACTCTAGGTCATGATAGATAAGGATCAAACGACCCAGCTCGGTGGAAGGACGATCCTCGCCGATAAAACTGGTTGTCAAGCCATTGGAATCATGGATGGCCTTTTCCATTTATGAACACGTTCTTTTCGATACATGTCTTAGAATCTTTGACCGGATGCTACACTACCCCGGCTGGACTACTGCGAGCGAACCGTGGCACCGCTTTTATGGACAAGACACTTGGGTCTTGTACCATCAGATCTTTTGACGAAACAAGGAGTAGCAGAAAAACAAGAGAGCCACCTTGGACCCGGCTGGGATTTGGAGAGTCATGGCTATCGACCAGGACTCCTTAATTGCTTTACCACCCATCTGCTCTTTTCAAATATACTAACAGGGAGGCACTGGATGCGTGCTCAGGCGTTTCGGATACTATAGAGATGTTTATACAACACCGTTACCGGAAGGCAAAACAGGGGCGGGATCGGTCTTCCGAGGCATCAACACGGGCGGTCATGTTGCATCACCTGGGGTCTTTTGTCAAAGAATATACATGAGGATCCGGGAAGAAAGAGTCACGGGGTGACAAAAAAACGAAATGATGAAATGCTTTTTGGGATTTCCCACCTCAGTCTTCCTGCTGCTTGCTTCCATGCTTCCGAGAATTTGCGTCTCCCGCTTATAATTAGGGATTTCAAGACGAGAAGAACCAAGGATTGACGGGGCAGGCAAACCTGCTTCTCTTCACAGACGGGAATTTGAATAGAAATGGCACTTGTATGCCGCATGCTCTTCCGTGATGCTCCTGTAAAAGGTAATTGGGGAAGAGGCGAGTTGAGGCTTGCGATAGTAGTGTCGTCTGACCAGTCGCATGACTGCATTGACCGGGTAAAGGGGCCATATGGAGTGGTAAGAAGTCTATACTTGACGAATACCACAGTTTGTGATGCCAATATCAGTCCCTGGGCTTAATTCTGAGGATACTTGTCGTTGATGCCCCTTGACATGGCCATGTAACCTCACCCATCTCTGTCATCCCCTCCAAATGCCCCGCCAACTCGGCGCAAAAAAAAAAAATGCTGCCCCTCATTCTCTCCTCTCCTCTCCTTCTGCCCCTCCATGCATCCTCCTTGCCCCGCATTCACCAACCCATCAACGAACTGCAGTGACGTGAGTCACCTGCTTTGTCACATGACTGTCAGCTCTTATCGATAAGCCACTCTACCCGCCCTGCTGCAAACGTCTGCGCAATCGACCAACACCAAGACATCAAGCCAGACTCACCACGCTCCTTCGATTCTCACCCTCCGCGCGATGCTTCACTGAAAGCTTCATGTACTCCTCGAATCTATGCGTCTAGGCATTTGCGAATAATCTGCCCCATGATATAATGGAGAACCTCAACCTCAACGATCCGCCTCCGCAGGGAGCGCTGCCTCCCCAGCGTGGGCTGCCGCCGCCGCCGCAGACACCCCAGCTACCTCCTCAGATGTTCACTACTGCTGCTCAACTGCTGGACCTAACGGACAGTATGGGTTATGCGTCCCTTACCACTTGAGCTTGGGAGACTAATGCGAGCGTAGAGAAGCTGCTGGTCTGCCTGCGCGACGGCCGGAAACTCATCGGCGTGCTCCGCAGCTGGGACCAATTCGGTGCGTTGCGCGCATAGCCGCATATCCTTGAGAGTAGCCATTGACACGTCTCTAGCGAACCTCGTCCTGCAGAACACCGTGGAGCGCCTCTTCGCGACCGACCCGAGTAGCACTCCCGACCGGCCCGCGGGCGTGTATGCGGATGTGCCGCACGGCATCTTCCTGGTGCGCGGCGAGAACGTGCTGCTGCTGGGAGAGATCGACCTGGACAAGGACGACGACCCGCCGCCGGGGTTCGTGCAGGCTGAGGTGGAGGTGGTGAAGCGGCTCGTGGAGGAGAAGAAGACGGCGGAGAAGGCGCATGACAAGACGCGGCAGAAGCGGTTGGGCGAGCTGGGCTTTGAGGGGGAGAACCTCGCCGAGGTGTTGTTTTAAAGAGCCGAAGGGGGAGGGCCAGAGATTTGGGTGGTATATGAAAGGGGATTTGCCTGGGGGGGCGGGATTGATGGGCAGAATATTGTGAAATGCCCGGGATATTGAACTCCTGAGATGGCATCAGGGGCTTTCCTCTTTTGGTCTCGAGGTCGACTTGGCCGAGAGGTTGTTTTATTACTAGCAAACAATGAGTTACGATGCCCAATATTGTCGTTCATGAACTTGGATGAGGTCTAATTATCCAGGTGTCTGCTAGAGTTCATGACTCTGGTGTTGAGGATTGAGGTTGACGACGAGAATGGAGGACGAGTCATGTTAAAGTCGCATAGACTCAAGATGTTTGATGTAAGATACTTGAGTGATATATACTGTGTATGAAGGTGCGGTTATATGATTCGAGCAGTCGTGAGAATTTGTAATACTATATAACTTTTACAATTCGAGAGTTCTACTCAGACTTGATACATGCATGGCCTACGATACTACCATTCTCTGATACTCAACAGCTCTTTCAAGCAACAATATAGATAGTATACATTCATTAAACAACTCAATGTGTGGAGTCTTGCAGCTTCCTATCATACACAACCGTCCCCTTTGCAAGGGAGCTCTTCCTCATGCCAGGTCGGATATCTTAACAGTACAGTCTTTTAGTCAGTCATATACCCCCAAACGCCGTCTTCGGTCGCAGCCCCTGCAGCCGGGAAACCAATCATCATACGCCTTCTCTAACCTCTACTCATGACACCTCTTGCCTAGCCGGCCGCACATAGGGATCGGATTATCGTCAGTGCCCTTCATGCCGCCCAGCAACCAATCCGTCAAGCCGACGAACTTGGCGCCCATGCCGTCCTCCCAGTCGCCCCCGGCGGCGGCCTGCTCGATGGTGTGGCTCAAAATGCGGCCCTCAGAGTCGAAGTCGAAGATGAACAGGCCTGCGAACGCCTTGTCCTCAGGGTTCTTCGGCTTGCGCTTCTCGCACCACCGCACGACGAGCTGCTCGGGGATGGCGCCGGCGCGGCGTGGGAGGAAGGTGAGGGGCTCGGATGTCATGCGCTCGGCGAGGATCTCGATCTTGACGTTGCCGACGATGGGCACGCGGTTCCAGGCGATGGGGGATGTCCACAGGGCGGCGCTGTAGGCTACACGGCCGGAGACGGTGGGTAGATGCGGGTGTGTCGAGGGGAAGAGGTGGAGGGAGATGTTGGGTGCGAGGAGGTCGTGCGGGAGGGGGTATTGGAGGAGCGTCGGGAGGCGTTCCTGGAGGATTCGCAGAGCTGTAGCAAGTCAGTATGGTGTCGTAATATCTGCAGAACATCCACGTACTCTTGCCGAGCTTCGTCTTATTCGGATCCGGGGGCTTGTCGCCGCCGGTGCCGACCCAGAGCACACCCGTCGCATCGAAGTACGACTTGGACAGCGCGCGCCGGCGCCTCGCCGTAGCATCGGGGAGTCGAGCATCAGCAGATGGCGGCAGCGGCGGCGGCGCCACGAGCTCGGGGGCCGGCTGCGTCACGGGCTGGACCTGGGCCTTTGCAGGGCTGAAGCTGGAGAGACGGCAGGCCGAGGTCACGGAAGATGATGTCGAGGGCGCTGCTCTCAGTGCAGCCGAGCGCAGGGACGCAGCCATTGGAGCTCGGGGAGGCGGGTGAGGAGCCTCATGGAATTGTTGGAGGAGTAGAGGAGTTGGAGAAAAGCCGTTGTTCGGTGAGTGAGGTCACATCAGGGAATAGGTACGATGCGGTAGGGTAAAGCCGGGTTGGAGTTGGATCATCGACGGCCAATTTTTTTTAGGCGGCTTCCCACTGGAGGGACGGCTGCCGGGGGACGGGAGAGATGGCGCCGGGGGGGTCATAACGCCAAAATCCCCAAAAGGGCGCCCCCAGTGAGTGCCCTCTGTAGAAGAGAGCCCTAGGGGCAGCTGCAGTCTATTTTGTCTTCCTCTGGCGGGGCGCTGTCCTTATCGATAAAGCTGCGATACCGCCTCCAGCCGGCGATGACGATAGCCCTCGTGACAGACAGTCCGGCGACTCCCTACTCTCCCTACTTTTGACCACCATCTCAGAACTTCGACTCACAAAACCTCAGACGGAGGCGAGACCCCCTCACAATGGGCGGCAACGCAAGCAAAGTTACGGCCCAGGACAAGTCAGACAGCCCCCATCCCCAATCTCCCATCCCATGCCGGTCCATTAACATTAACCCTTATCCCGCAGGGCCATCCTAGACATGAAGACGCAGCGCGACAGGCTGCACCAGTACCAGCGGCGCATCACGGTGCTAACAGACCGCGAGACGGAAATCGCAAAGGAGATGTTGGCCAAGGGCGACAAGAAGCGCGCGCTGCTGGCTCTGCGGCGCAAGAAGTACCAGGAGACGCTGCTAGTCAAGACGGATGCTCAACTACATGAGTTAGAGAAGCTGACGACGAGCGTCGAGTTTGCGCTAATTCAGAAGGATGTGGTGTTTGGGTTGCAGCAGGGCACCAAGGTGCTGAAGGAGATTCACGCCGAGATGGGCGGCATTGAGCACGTCGAGAAGCTGATGGGCGAGACGGCAGATGCGATAGCATATCAACAGGTGCGGCAAGACCGTTTCATATTGCAGGAATCATATCATACTCACACCCGCACAGGAAGTCAGCGAGATGCTCGGTGGTCGAATATCCAACCAGGATGAGGAGGAGGTCGAAGACGAGCTCGCAGCCCTCGAGGCCGAGATGTCGGGCGAGACACAAGAACTGCCTTCGGTGCCGAACGCTCAATTACCAGTGGCCGAGCACGAGGCCGAACCAGAGCCCGCGCCGGCGAGGGAACAGCACGCCATGTTGGCAGCATGACGATGAGCTTGATACTTTGTTTCCTGGATCTTGCACCATTTTGCTTTTTTTTGGCGTGGCTACATTGGTTGTTGACATGATATACTTAGAGACGGTCTATACAGCGAGGACGCATGAGGCGTTGAGGCATTCTGAGTTCTTACAATTCTTCATAGGTATCAGACGAATTCCATGACATAATACCACCATCCCGTTCTATCATACACGATGTCTATCGGCCCAACCCCCCGCTCAACCGCCATACTTGGCAATCAACTTCCTCATAATAGACATGGCACCTCCACGATACCCGCCCCCGAAGATGGCATAATGGTTCAGATGGTGATACAGCTCATACAGCATCACGCGATCCTCCCACTCCTCCCTCGGTTCCGCCTTTGGCATGAGCGTCTCATACTCGCGCCAAAAGTGCCCGCTAAACCCCCCAAACATCTTCATGATGCCCAGCTCGTACTCCGAATGGCCATACACCGCCGACGGATCATACACCACCTCTTCGCACCCGCCTCGTCCGGCGATCACTCCCCGCGAGTGGTTCCCGCTCCAGAGATCTCCGTGCACCACAACCGGCACAATGTCCTTCACCGCGCCGATCAGTCGCGGTACAACACGGCTCGCCACGGCCTCTACGGCTTCACTTAGCTCTGCGTCTTTGCCGTTGTTCCGCGTCCCGGCTCGCAGGATCATGCGCAGTCGGTTCTCCGCGAAGAAGTCTGCCCAGTTGTCCTTCCAGGAGTTGTCCTGCGGCGTGGACCCGCAGCACGTCGTGACGGGGAATCCAAACGCTGGCGTATCGCGGCCCTCGGGGACCGGTGCCGGCGTGGAGTGTAGCTTCGCGAGCTTGGCGGCCAGCGACGAACCTGAGCCACCCGGGGTGGAGGCGCCCAAGTCGAGGAAGTCAGTGGCGAGGAAGAAGGTATCTGGACTGCTGGATAAAGCCCCGTGGGCGTGTGACTTGGGACAGAAGTCTGGGACTTCATTGTGTATGGCGTTGAGAGAGGCATGCTCACCTAGCACATGTAAGTCAGGTCATGACTACGCTTCTCACAGGACGCACCTTTGAACATGACCTCCGACTCCGCCCCACGACCCGTCTTAACAAAGAAATGCACCTCCTGGCCATCCACCGTGCTCGTCACCTTGAACGTCGAAGCGAAACCCGAGCCGCCATGCGAGGACATGTGAGTCGCCGCAGGGTCAAGGCGCAGGGCCTCGAGGATGGCAGGATCAACGCCGGGGGCCATGGTCTTGTGAGTCGCGTGTATGAGGTGTGTTCCTGCAGCGCTGAGATGGGCTCATGGGCAGAGAATGGGTTGTGAGGCGTGAAGGTCTGGCATGAGATGCTGGGAGAGTGGGATGATGATGTGACGTCAATGCAGGCTTACTTAATACAAACGGCAGTGTGGTGGACAGCCTCACGGGCGTCTGGCATCATTATCACAGAAATACGCACAAAGGCTCGTAAAGCGATTCGATCAAAGCATCCAGAGTATATCTTCGCTACAGTAAACACCATAAGTCCAATTAACGTTCCTTCCCATCGCGGCCTCGCCCGTCCCTTCTATCGGGCCCCACCCCCGTCGGATCGGTCTGCTTTCCCCGGCCAGCTCATCTCGGGGCTCCGAAAGCCCCCCCTGCTTCCGAGCCGGATATTGCTGACAGGACTCAAGTCTGGCAAATCGGAAATCCATTTCCCGCGGCGTCCCGTAACAGCCGCTCGACCCAAGCCTTCCGCTCCGCTGCCAGCTCCGGCGGGTAACATCAGCCCGCCCATCATCAAACGCCAGGCTTGTCGCAAAGAAGAAATAATGAGGCGCGGAATTACATCAGTCGTCTAGTTCTTGGCGTGCTCAACGTGGCTTGTTGATGTAAAGGTCACGGTCGAGGCGCTGCTGGCCAGCGACATGGTGTCTGCGGCCGGATACCGAAGAGCCGTGGCTTGGGGCGGCGCGGCGTGCGTGACGGCGTGGGTGCCGACGTTGTAGCAGGTTGCGCAGGGGCAGACGGGGTTGTCGTTGAGAGGCGGAGGGGCAGCGCAGTGGCGGGCGAACCAGGACTTCTTGCCGGAGGCCATTGTGGTGACGAGAGTGTGTATAGTGTGAAGGTAGGGGATGTGGTTTGAAGACGAGTACTCAGAGTACAGAGTTGTGGTGAGGGAGTTGTGTGAGAGACGTCGAGTGTTGAGTGTAAGTGTAAGTGCGTCGAGGTGGTTCAGACAGAGCACGGGTAGGCCGAGTAGAAATAAGATCTAAGCATAAACGCTGCAAGCGATCAGATCAAGGACGTCGTCAGATTATATCTGCAATCTCTACCGATCGTCCCATGTCGCTGCTGGGACAGCCCCTGGGTATTTATATCCTCTCGACGAGAGTCTCTCACCGTCGAGCAAGGGTGGAGCTTGCAGACGACGAGCCCGAGCCAGAGCGAGAGCCCTCCGCCGGCCGGGACGTTGACGAACAGCCTACTGCTGGCCTCGACGAGTTGGCCTGCCTGCTTGCTCCACCGCTATCCTGCCGGGATTCTCCTCGCCGCTCCCGCCCGCTGACGGACTGCTCTCCTCCTCAGACTCACCCGAGGTCAAAGTTGCCGAGCGACGTCCGGGAAAGACTGGGGACGGGGACGGGTGGCGCGTTTCCAGCGCCTCGTCTTACAACTTCAACTTTTGCTCTGGCGATAGCTGTCCAAACCCCGGATTCTGAGGGCAACGACGACGACGGACGGGTTCTGGGTCGATGGCCAAGCGGCGCTCCGCACCATCATGGCGCCGTTTCTGCGCAAATCTCCATTTCCCCGCGATGAGCGCCGTCCAACGCCATGCTCCCACGTTCAGTCCACAGGCCCCCGGCGCATAGAGGAGCTGGAGCTGGGACATGGTCGCTATAGGCGATGCCGTTGAGCATATCTTAAGAGGCGTGTGTGTATGTATAGACTCACGCATGTGCGGCGGTGTGCGTATGCGTGCGTGCGTGCGTGTGTCAGCCACACCAGCGCAGGATAGGATCAGGGGTGCTGCGATGCTCCTCCATGCCTGCCTGCATCGCCTCGTCCGTACATATCGCAGCTTGCCAGGTTGACCCAGCACTCAGTCGGTGTGCCTGAGGTGTGCAGACACACATCCTACTCCTATCTGTCACAATTCGGCGGTGCGGTCGCCCCTCGGGGTTCGCAAACCGGCGAATGCGGCTCAGCGAGCGGCCCCGATCGCGGTGGACGGAACCGGCGGGCTGGTGGATCTGCAATTTTCGTTTTTCGTTCTGGAAGAGAAAAATACGACAGAGTTGCTGAATTACCCGGTGATGGCTTCGCATCCGTGAGAGATGATTGGGTCGAGGGGTGGCATTGGGGGGGGGGTTGCGGCTGGAAGGCCGATGCGGCTCGAAGCCCGATGCGGCCCCGTCCCTTGGAGATGTCGATCAGGAGATGATGTGCCAATGGGGGGGCGAGAGGATAATAGCCGAGGATATGAATGTGAGATTCATGGTGTGGAAGGGGTTGTGTTGTGTTGCGTTGTGTCTTTTGACGTGTCTAAGTGTTGGAGGGTGGGATGGGAGGAAGCAGGAACGGCATCTCGATCTGTGGCTCAGCTTGCATCACCAGCCTCACCCACGACACGGCATTCGCCTCACATCCTCAGCCCAACCACCACCGCCAGCATCGACACTCTCTGAATTCTCACTCATCACAGACATCAAATAAGCCAATATCAATGGCCTTCAGGACCCAATTGTCACGGCCGCACATAAAATTCTATGACACTCTAATCCACCACCAAAACCCACCTGTGGCTCATTACCCTTCACCCGACGCCCCAATAGCCGACCTGGCCCGAACGACCACCTTCAAATCGCATCCTCGACCCATGACGCCTCAACCCTACAGCACCAAGACTGCAAGAACGAGCCCATATCCCGTGTGGCTGTTCCTCTTCCCTGGTTGCCGTCCCAATATGCAGCGCGCATCTCGGACGAGGCGCTGATACAGAGGTGTCTTGTGAGCAAGCAACATGGTCCAATGCAGCCCGTCGCCTCAGCCCATTCACTGCCGGCCCCATGCTCGCGGGCCCTATCAGAGCGAGGATGCCCTCACAGGCGGGCCGTGTGAGATTCACGCCTGGCCCTGGACATGGATGGTTTCTCACATGCTGCTAGCTGGCCCTCCCTCCCTCCATCCGGGGAAGCAGACGACGCAGAAGCTTGGCATTAGCACGTTCGTTACTTTTGCGGCCCTCAGCTGAGACGGTAAGAGTGAGGCACATGAGAATAAGACAAGACACAAAGGCCCATCAGCATATTACGGCCAGCCAAGACCTGACGTGGCGCGATGATTCTATCAAGAGCAAAGAAATGGAAACACGTTCGAGGCAATCCCGCCCGTCCCTGGCCCCGTCTCTCTGGCCTCGCCTCGCATCGACTGATTCCCTTCACTCGGATGCATGCAAAATATCACAGAGAATCCATTGTCCTCGTCCCCCCCGCGAATCAAGGCCCCTGGATGACCCTGGATAGCACTGGAGCAAGATTCCCAAAACGACCCCCGCACCCCCCGGAATTTATTACACGCAGGGAACAAAGAAAAAATGCAAAGCCCGATCCCAGTCTATTTCGTTTCCCGTGTCCCTCGGGAGGGGGAATGGATCGATGCCTCGGTGCTTAGATGCCCAAGGTGAACTCGACTCCGACATCGATATCGCGAGCTGTAAGGTTGCCGTCCGGTTAGCCATCTGGTCTCGTTTTGCTACAATCATTTTCCATGTTCAACTTACCCATCTTGACGACCTTTGACAGCTGCACGGCCTTCTCGGCGGCGCTTTGTAGGTCATCGATAGAGAAAATCTTCAGGTGAGAGTCGTTGATGATCTGGTGGGCGCGCTCGACGTTGGTGCCCTGCAGACGAGCGATGATGGGGATCTTGAGGTTCAGCTGCTCGACCGTGTTGATCAGACCGGTCGCGATGTGGTCGCAGCGCACGATACCGCCGAAGATGTTGACGAAGATGGCAGTCACCTTGGAGTCGCTGGTAATGAGCTCAAAGGCCTCCTTGATGGCGGCGGGAGTGGCGCCACCACCGACGTCGAGGAAGTTGGCGGGCTGGCCGCCGTTCAGCTTGATGATGTCCATGGTGGCCATGGCCAGACCGGCGCCGTTGACGAGGCAGCCAATGTCGCCGTCGAGCTTGATGAAGTTGAGGCCCGACTGGGCGGCTCGCACCTCATCGGGGTCCTCCTGGGTGGTGTCGCGCCACTCAAAGACCTCCTTCTGGCGGAAGTCGGCGTTGTCGTCGAAGCCAAACTTGGCGTCCATGCACAGCACCTGGTGGTCGGAGGTCTCGGAGAGGGGGTTGATCTCGATCTGGGTCGAGTCCTTCTCGATGAAGATCTTGTAGAGCTTCTGGATGGTGTCCTTGGCGTCCTCGATGCACTGCTCGCTGAAGCCGAGCTTAGTGGCAATCTCGCGGGCCATCTCGTCCGTCACACCGACGTTGATGTCGACGTAGGTGGTGTTGATGGCATCGGGGTTCTCCTTGGCGACCGTCTCGATGTCCATGCCGCCCTGCGACGAGGACACGATGACGGGGCCCTGCGACGCACGATCCATGAGGATGGCGAGGTAGAACTCACGGCGCGCGAACTTGCGCTCGCAGATGTAGACCGAGTTGCAGAGACGGCCGCCGGCGCCCGTCTGCTTGGTGATGAGCTTGTGGCCAATCATCTGCTGAGCGAACATCTCGGCCTCGTGGGGAGAGTAGATGACGCGGACGCCACCCTTGAGGCCATTGTCGAAGCTACCCTTTCCTCGACCACCAGCGAGGACCTGGGCCTTGATCACCATATCCTCGGTGCCGATCGACTGGGCCACAGCCTTGGCCTCAGCGGCGTCCCGGGCAACAGAGCCCTTGGGCACACCAACGCCATACTGTTGGTGTTGAAATCATCGGTCAGTTGACGGTCTCGGAGCGCACGGGGAATCTCTTATCAGGCGGAGGAGTTGGTATGGAGATAGGGGGTTTTCTATGGGACGATGGCGAGATAGAAGGGAGCTCTCACCTTTCGCAGGAGGTCGGCAGAGAGGTACTCGTGGATGCTCAGGGCTCTCCTTTGTGAGGCCACGCCGGGGAACCTGACTGAGGGGGCTACCGAGAGCTAGATAGAGCACAGCACGTTAGCATCGCTGAAGCTGAATTGCGCGCCCCAGAAAAAAAGCATGTGGTGGCCGCGGCACCTGACGGGACGCACCTTGGAGGCGTTGAAGGCCGACGCCACGGCGCGACTGCGACCAAGCTTGAACATTGTGACTGAGAGGAGGCTGGCGGAAGCCGGGATTCGTAGGCGAGGCGGGAGGGAGGATGGAGCGGAGAGGTGGTGATGGTGTTCGGGGAGAACTGCTGCAAAGTGACGACAATTCGACGATGACACGGAAGCTGCTCAAGCAATCAGGATTGTCATATGAGCATGGACTAAAAGTTGTTCCGGGCGTTGTCGGGCGCGTCGGCCGGAAGAATCTAGTGCCGAGGAGGTGATTGACGGCTAACCGCGGTGACGACAGCGTGCAGGAGCTGTTTAATTCACAATTCAATTGGGGCCAGAAGCGTTCAATTCGTCGCATAATCCGGGGTCACGATGCTTTTGTAAAGGGGGCGGGCTTTTGCAGTGACGGAGACACATGTGCGATCCATTTTTCCTTTTTTTTCGAGGCTTTCCGTGAAGCATTCGTGATGTCAATTCACAGCCGGGCCACGCGAATTTGCAGTGACGCTGGTTGGCCCAATTCACCGGCGAAGGACTCCCAGCATCGGCAACGTGCGCTGGGCCGCCGAGGCTCAGTGGCTGCCGGGCTCTCATTACCGGGGCGACGATACGAAAAGCGCCGAGTTATTTGGACTGCAGTGGCAGGCGTCGGGTCTGAAAATTTGTTGGTTGTCGGGACTGGCGGAGGTTGATGTCCGGGATCCATTGATTGACGCTGAGCAGAGCAGCTGGCATATGACGCAGTGTGCTGTAGATGTTTAACACAGCTTCATCAATTGACAGTTTCAAGCAGAGGATAATTGTAAAAAAGATTCCTCTCTTCATAACTAAATCATCATTCTATCTCATAGTTTCCGCGCTTCGTTTAAATGCATTTTAGAAGAGAAGCATTGCAACAGCCCTGGGCATCTCTCGGAGGAATTAGGACCGAAGTGGAACGCGATGACTAAGAATAGCATCTCTCGGAATTGGACCTGCGCATTGACAGTTCGTGGACGATGCAGGAGAATCCTCGAGATCAAGTCACGCAATTTAGAGAAAACTTCATGACAATCTCGCATTTGGATCGTAACCGACTTCATGGGATCTCGGAATTCCATGACTGAGATCAAGTTGTGAAGAGATCTTGTCGATGAGATCTTGGATCAAGATTGACCAGGATGTCGCTTCATTGTGTAAAAGAACTACCGAGCGTTTCGCATGTGACAGGAGTAAAAGCGCCATTTACTCTTAACTGACCAGAGAGCCAATAATGAGAGCAAAGAAAAGCATAAGAATTTTCAAATGAAATTCTCGATCTTTTCCACCAGCTTTGCGGGCAAATCAATGCTTTGGTCGTGGTTGAGCGATCATTTTGTGAAGAACCAATTGTCCCCATCCCACTCAGAATTGAAGTCTAGGGTAGCTAGCCACACCACCCACATCTCGCCTACCATCCTCACATCGGTCGCCCTACGCAGATTATGTCTAGTATAACGCAAAATTGCATGCCAAATCAAAGATTCCTCTACCTCATAATTATGGTCATGACATTCGAGATGTTGCTCGACAGGCTCAATCGCAACCCTTGTCCTCGTTCTGCAAGGTCAGCTGCTGCAGCTGTTGCGTCTCCCCACCATCCACTGTCTCACCTTGACAACTCTCCAAACCCGATCTCCCAGCATCTCATGCCTCTTCAACACCACATCGATCAAGTATGAGGATACTCTTACACTCTCATTTTCCTGCCGGTCATACCTACCCCATGCAGGCCGTCGCCCAGGCTCTTGTCCTCCGCGGCCACGAGGTCCTCTGGCTGACCAGTCCTGATAACGAAGCCCGAGTGCGCACCACAGGCGCTTCCTTCATTCCCACGAAAGAAATCTTGGAGATTGATGCTCCTCTCATGACCGCAAGCGAGACGGGGATTCTGGACGGGGACTACGCGCGGCTGGAGAAGAGGCTGCTAGCACAGGTTGCTGACTATCGTCGGGCCTTGGCGGACTTCCCTGCGGATGTTCTCCTGGTGGATGTGATGCCGTACGGGGCACGAGCTCTGTACGAATTGGGAGAAATCCCAGTGTATGCGACTCTGGGCGTGATTCCCATGTACATGTCGGGATCAAAAGCACCCCAGGCAGTATCTGGAGATGGACCACCGACCTCTCTGCTAGTTTGGCTCTGGAACTACGCTCAGCATTTGGTCAGTCAGTGGATGATATTGCCTTTGCATCTACGACCAGTCATCAACAGACAACGAAGGAGCCTTGGGCTACCAGATCTGCCATACGGCGAAGCCAAGGAGTGCTTCAACTACAGCCCGTTCTTACACATCCAGGCGTCTTCGTCGCCCCTCGAGTTTGGCATCCGACCAAAGCCACCACTTCAAAGAGATAATACACACTATGTAGGCCCTTTGGTCACAGCTGTGGCCACCGATCCAAAACAACTGCCTCCGTGGTGGGATGAAGTTGTCGAACATCGTCGCGTCGTCGGCATCACGCAAGGCACACTGGCCATGGTCCCAACATCCCTAATACTACCATCGATCCAAGCCCTTTCGCAAGACCCTAAGTTGCTACTAGTCGTAGCATCGCCATACGCAGACGAGATACAGTCACAAATCGGAGGCGTCCCCAACGTACGATTTGCGAAATGGCTCCCATACCACCTCTTCCTTCCTCAGTTATGCCTCCTCGTGACAAACGGCGGCTATGGTAGCATCACACAAGCACTCTCGCACAAAGTGCCGTTGATCTGTGCTGGGCAGACAGAGGACAAGAAGGATACAGCGGCACGGGTTGCTTGGGCTGGAGTGGGCATTGATCTAAAGACGGACAATCCTTCGGCTGAGCAGATCCGTGATGCTGTGGCGAGGATTCTGGATGACGATGGGTATCAAGAGAGGGCAGGTCGACTGGGAGAGGAGCTGAACGAGCTGGGGGGCGCACATAGAGCTTGCGAACTACTAGAGACACTTGGTTCACCTAGGAGCTGAGAGAATTATCACAAGGCATCACCGAATGGTTTTGATCGCTCCAATGCTGAGGTAGCCTATCAATTAAGGGACAGAACTATATATTAGGCCTTGGAATTCCTCATCTTCCTTTGGCCACTGCAACACCCGTAAACTGGGGTTCGGGTTCGAAGTGCGTATCAAAACTGATCGATCGATCGAGCCGCGTTATGCGACGGCAGCTAGATGGCAAATTCCATTAGTGACGTGCTCTGCAAGAAGAAGGAGAACTAGTTGACATACCCTGTGGCGAGTCTGATCTCTCGTGTGGGATATAAAAACCCATATCACTGTGGTCGTTCTGACCTTTACGTCTGCCCTGGGAAAATGAGTCGTGGATCAAGTCGCAACAGCCATGTGTCATACTTACGAAAGGGCTCACGACTTTCTCTCCCAACTTTATTACCCATTGCGCTGGGATGTCTTCTGCACTTAACGTATTGTAAAGCGCAGCGGTCTCACCGGCTGGAACCGTGCGATGACGAGCGCAACAATTAACAGGACGATGAGCGTCCTTAAAAATGTCGGACTCGAAGAGTCTACGGGAGCACCGTTATCTTGCTCCATCTCCCTTAAATTAAACAAGCGTTTGAAAAAGGGATATAGTGGATGGCAACGGCACCAAACACACCAAATCGGGCACTCCTTCAGAGTGGGAGTAGGGGGGGGAATCGACGAAGGCATGATGCTGTTTGTTTGTTTGTGAAGGAAGAGAAGGGGACGAGGCAGGTCGAGTGGAATTTTTGGATAATGATTTGTGCGTGACGGCTTGAGATACGTACCCAAGTGATATAAAAGTGAGGAGGAAGCCAGGTGACGGCAGAATAACACACCCCGACAACACCGCCTTACGGGACCAACTCAGGGCAACAGGCTCCAATGACTGAAGGCGGGCGACCGTCGACCTGCAAAGTGCAAAACAAAAAAGTCGGCTACGATTCAAGACCATTCCTGCCGCTATTCTTTACTTTATCGCCTTTACCCGCGTTCATCTCAGCCCATCACGAACCGTCTTGATCGGTCCTGGAGAGGCAGCGACTCCAAACTGCACTGTTCGCTTGAACAGATCTTGCCCACCCTGGGCGGCCATGTGAACGGCTGGGGCACCGTCACGGAGTATCGGGTATGTGCTAATTACAGACGAAATATATACACACTGATACTCATTTGGCTGGATAGCGGTGTGCCTCTGTCCGGTCCAGAAGAAGATCACACGGGGTGTTAAGAATGATGGTCGCCGGATGGCAACATCCTGTCCGTCGGGCTGAGCAAGGGCTTCGGCTTAGTTGAGTAGGACTCCAGTCTCTTTTCATTGTTCCCAGCGTTACTTCGACTAACCTATAAGTTTCTCGCAGAGCTCGTAAGACTCGACCGGATCCACTACATCTACCACGTCCACTACGACCCTCCGAATCTGGAACCTGAGAGTCCACGAAACACCCCTCCACCGATCGAGCAAGTATTACGAGGGAATTGGGTGAATGAAGAACTTCGAGAGGAACTTCGAGAAGAACTTTGAGTATGTGCGCCCTCGGGAAATCTTGTAGCAGGAGGACGAGTAACTAACGAGCGACCAGCTCCCACCCTACGCTCCAACGCCGTAGGGCCATCGAAGAATTCGTGGTCTCTCAACAAGACAGGAGAGAAATCGCAGAGGAGTCTACTAAGAATGTCTTGGTGTGTTCATTGGGAGACTGAGGGTCCCGTAATTGGGTCGAATACTTGGTGGGTTACTGGGCTGTCAATACTGGGAAAGTTCATGTGCTTCCGTGTCTGGCCTTTTCCCCAATCCTGAAGCCACAGCAGTTCGCCAAGGACTCAAATGCCGTTTGAGTATTGTAAATAGACTTGATTGGATTCGACACACCATCAGATTCGCTCATGAGCTGTCGCGGGAATCGTTTTCTTGCGGCACAGTCGGGTTAGGGATCAGTCGGGTCAAGATACAGAAAGTCAGCTTTTAGAAGAATACAATCAGAAAATGCTACGTGTATCATCTACAACAAATGCGTAAGTATCCTTTGGAGATCGGTCAACGTACTACATGTCCTGGAGGCTACAGTCGCAGCCGCATGGTGGTGGACATTGGGCTAAAAACGCCGACGTGAGAACTGTATGCTACGCTGCGGCACCAGGTTCTCTGAGAACGACGCGGTAGTCTAGAGCACGCGCCTTGGTCTTCTCGTCTGGGGAAATTATGTCTGTCGGCTCCCAACTGCTGGACGGCTCGTCACTGCTGGGGCTGGGCGAGGAACGTCTTCACTCGACTGTTAATGCGGGGCTCGTCTAAATTGATCAAAGATGGAAGTGACAGAGGATTCGAGGGGGAAAAAAAAGAAAGGTGACTGAATACCAGGCGATGGCCTAGTAGGATGCTGGTGGTGTGAGCATTCGGCGGTAGCGAAAGGAGGAGCCTGGGGCACCAAGTGCTCCAAACCTGCGAGATTGGAGCGTCTCTGGACATAGGTGATAGCCATATAGAAATCCCTTCAAAAGCTGTTGAATTGCACCTTCAATTTTTTTTTCGATTCATTTCATGACTTCTCTGTATCAAGCTGGGTCATAAAGATCAAGATGCTACAGCGCGACGAGGGAATGCCTTTCGCTGCGGACGCGATGGTGGGGCTTGAGTGCCGCGGAGAATGGCGGAGGGCAATGCCAGGGCGTTGTTGGCGTGCCGGGGATTCGAGCCCAGTATGGCCATGAGCAGAGTGGGAGATGCCCAGTTCATTTCCAACGTTCGCTGTATCCATCGATTGGTATGAAGTCTCAGAGCTAACCAGGAATCCTGGATGTGGCGCTACGTTCCCGGGGGAAAACAGCCTGGGACTGGGGTCCGCGAAGAGAGCGCGCTGGGACGAAGAAACTGCTCAATCTGTGTACTTTCGAAAGGCAACGCGATGGATTCTATTCTGTAATAATGTAGAAGGCGTGTCAACATAATCCTAGAAATCCCAAGACTATGCCTGATCATCGACGTGTCTACCCATGTTATCTGAAGCAGCGACCCCCAACGCCCTGTGTCCTCCCGTCCTGTAGCTTCTGCGATCGGTTCGGTATTCTCTCTCAGCCGCGTCTTGGATGGTCTTCGAGTGCTTCCACGATACGCCCACCCTGCCACAGATGGCGGCACTCCCCGTGTGTGTGTATGTGTCTCAGTCATGGATGGTTTCGCTTCCATGCATTTAATTCCCGACGGCCCCATCCTTGTGGCATCGGGATTGCCCCATTCTGTCGCTGGCCTCGCTGCGATTGGGCCTGTCGTGGCGGATGGTGTGTCTCTACAGCGGAGAACTGGCGCCACCCCCAGAATGGCACGAACTCTGATCGGCAGTGGCGTTTCCACTGTTGGAGACTCGTGTAAGCTTATTTGGACGGTTGTTTGACTGCAGGGCTTGGTGTTGAGCTGGATGGAGTAGGGGAGAGGGACAGACAAAGAGAGGTGCAGAGGCGACCAGGACACACCAGAGCCCATATTTTGCAAGCGACCGGTGTTTTTCTTCATTATTCGTCTCGATTTCGATCGGGGAAGCACTGGATGATGTCGGCGAGGCGCTCGGATCGTAGAATTGCGCGTGAGGTCCTGATGTTCATGTCGCATCGGTAGGGACTGTCTGCCATCATGACCAAGCACAACAGCATGTTTGAAGTCTGCAGTATGATGCAGTTGTCAGTAATTATGGTGATAGTGAAATAATCTACGAGATGCTTGCAGTTGATTGCCACTCACAAGAAGCTCTGATGGCAGCACTTGTAGACTCGTCAAGGGTCGCGTTTACCGGTCTCGCCAGTTGAGTTTCGACTTGATATCCGTCTGTAGGGAATGAATTGCTTGATGGCATGAGAGTAGACATGATGATGAAAGTCCCAGAGGAGGACGACAGAGATGGCAGGTGGTGTGTTGGGAACAGCATCAGCGCCGACACTGGCCTCGCGACCTCGGCACCTGGAGCGACCGAGAATGGGGTCGCAGCAATCCTCTCGTCTAGATTTATCGAGTCAGCAGCATGCGAGAGGGACCACTGTCCGTTGGAGGTGTGGAATCGTGGCGGTCATCGTGGTCGCGTGTTCCAGCGGCCCTGACGCGCCGGATCTTCGATTGGGGTCATCCTTAGGACTCGACGAGCCATCGGAGAATCATGAGACGTACCTAAGTAAAGACATGGACATCATTAGCAAGCTTCAGAAAGCGTCCGAGTAGGTCGAATACCTCAAGAAAACCATCTGGACTCCTCGGATAGATCTAGGGTGCGTTGGAGCTGACTCGTAGCGACTGGAAGCTCGCCATCGATGGAGAGGCACGCGTTGACACTTCAAAAACCCCAAAAGAGACGAAGGCTATCACCTGGCATGCAAGAAATCGTGTCAAGAGTCAACTTCAAGGCGTGTGAGCGCGTTGGAGTGGGCGACAGTCAAGGCGAGATGGCCCAGCGATTTTGACGCGCCCGCGACGAAATCCCCAGGAGAGTCAAAACAGCACCACCAAGCATCCCAGCGACAACAGCGGCGACGGACAAGGAACAGAAAGCACGAAGGCATCATACCAATTGTCAGATACGAGCATTACTCTATTCTAAAGAACGCCTTGCGCATCCAAAACAACAAAACATCAGAACACTGGAAGCAGACATCACCGGAACACACTGGAAACACCATGGTACAGCAACGCCACGAGAGAAGGAACACAACCGCTACGAACAAGAGAACCACTTCTACTAACTAAAGACTCCTCTTCAAGACGAGACTCAGGGCCTCGCGCTCAATGAGGGCGCCAAAAATTGGTTATGTCTCAACTGTCCGTTAGCAAAAGCCAGAGGGAAGGAGGACTTACCTGTATGAAGAGGAAAGGAAGAAAAGTCGAAGTGGGAGGAGGGAAGGCGGCTTTTTATACCCTAGGGTGATGCCTGAGGCTCATGCTTGTGGCCTTACGAGTCCCATGCCTGTGGCCTTACGAGTTCCATGCCTGTGGCCTTACGAGTCCGCCTCAGTCATGCCTTGGGCCGCGGTGTCCCGTGGAGGGTGACGAAATTTTCGAGATCTGGTTGGCCAGGGAGCCAGTGTCAGAGGAGGGTGAGTATGGGCAGCCCGTCACGCGCACAGGGCAGTGAATGCTGGGACTGGGTAGGTCACCCGGCTGGCGCTGGCGGTCGCCGGCCCGCCCTGCTGGTGGCAGAGACCGAGCACACTGGGCGAGCCGAGGACTGCCAGGCACGCGGCGAAGTTCGAGGGGATTCTGAGATGGCCGCGGGAGGGGAGGAGAGCGAGGTCGTCGCCCGCAGAGACGAAGAGCACTGGCAGACCGCCCACGACCAAGCCAGATCGTACGCATGTAGATAATGGGACACTATCAGCCGTTGACTCGGACTTGAATGCAAGTGCAGGAGTTGCAGATACACCAAGTCGGCGCAGAGAGCGTGAGCGAGACCTCCAGACTTTCGCTTGCGCGCCTCTGCAAAGTGGCGATGCCATGCACATCACCATGCTTGGTCATGCTTCGAGAATGGGAGTCATGATGGTTCATTGAAGAGGATGCACATCTTCATGCGAGGCACTACGAGTTCTGAATGTGTTTTGGAGATGTCATCGGCGCTGTGTCGCGACTGGTGGCCGACGCTGGATTGTTGTTCTTCTCGAGGGCTTCCGCGACCGTGCGACCGTGACAACACCATGGCGATGACAAGCAGAATGACGAGGAGAACGACGAGCCAGAACACAGATACTGTCCGTAGATAACATTGAACTGTCTTTATTGCTTCACGACATGGGAACCTGAGTCTTCTATCTCCAGCAACAGTGGCATTTCGATCCTCATGATGCACAACCTCACGCAACCTGCGCGACCAAACGCTCAACACCAGCAAGATTCCCTCAGCACACACACGCACACACACAACAATGGCAACCACAAAGCAACTTTTCCTCTTCAAGACGAGACACAGGGCCTCGCACTCAATGAGAAAAAAAATGGAGAGAAATCAAAAATTGCGCCTGGTGTGGTCGTCCACAGCAACCTGTTGGAGAGGCTGACCGGGACGATTCTTGAGCTGTCCCGGTCCAGACAAAGCATGTGTTGTGCCTTACCGTATGAAGAGGAAAGAAAGACAGCCAGAGTTGGCGGGAGGAAGAGGTTCATTATATACAAGGGTTAGGCGGTGAGGGGTGTGTTCGAATCACTCCCCGGATTCTGCCGCCTGCCACATGGATCAGCGACGGGAACTAGCGGGGGATCGACGCTACAGGGGGTTCCACTGCTGGACGGGAAGTTTCCAGCGCCTCTAACGGCGGGGTTTAGCGGTATAAAAAATGGTCGCGCGTGTTTGCCAAAAAATGCGGCACCATGACACGATTTATTTTCCACGCCGCGATGCCATTGGCTCTTGAAAAATATGGTCAGAGGATGGTGCACCATTTTTCTGCAGCTGGGACCATTTTTGCTGATCCGAAAATGATGCCTTGGTGTTGTCCCTGAAGGCGATGCATCGTGTCGCGCAGTACCAATTGCAGCATCATTGTCTAGATGAACTGTAATGACATTTTTGAGTAGAGCAGATTAGAGAATATAGGATGAGACTTTTTTGGCAAGCATGTCTTTGCATATTGATGAGGCATTGCGTGTTGTTGGCCCGCGATAATTCGCTCCATGGCCACCACAAGGCTCGAACACAGCACCATTTTTTGAGAAGAATGCAACTAGACCAGGACATAGTAGATACTTTCAGAAGATGAACGCATATTTTTCTGAGTCTGATACTCCTTTGTGGCGCTCAAGATCACTGTTTTGGTGTTCTCCCTGCAAAGTGTTCATGGAGCCTCATGCCTCAGGCACCAGGCATGCCTGAGAGCGACGCCATTTCCGGGCAAACCAGGCGACAATTGGGCTCAGAAAAATATGGCCGGAGGATGAATGATTATTTGCCACAGCATGAAAGTATTTTTCCAATTCACAGAAGCTTGCTTTGGTGCTGTCCCTGACGAGTGTGCATGCAGCCTCGGGCAGGAATATTCGCCCGTCAGGCACCCTACCTACCTACGAAAATATCACTAGCACAGGCCTCTGGGAAGAGAAACGAGCAAGACAGAGGACAGAATTGCATTGCTGATCCTCAGTCTCATAGACGGCGGAGAGTATCATAAGTTAGATGAAAAAATTAGTCATGATGCCTAGTATCCTTCGTCCTCATCTTGAATGGCCACCTCGCTTGCCCTCCGAGAAACTCCAGGCCGCAATCCAACGGCTGTCCGGCTCAATTTCTGGGAGACTTTCATGCCTTAATGCTCGGGCTGCCACTACACGCCCTGAAAGCACTGGTGTCCCGGCCCTGAGAGCAGGGTGAATGCGGCACCTCGTCATGCGGCCATGGAGGGATCCGCTCCAAGTGAGCAGCCAGGAACAATAGAAACATGAATCAATCTCAGAAGATCAAGTACCCTCCATCTCTCGCTGCTGGTAATTTAGTATGTGGCAAGACCCGCGAGGTACCGACGTCACTGAGTCTCCTGGGGCCCTCGGTTTGTTTGCTACGCGCCATGACAATAGCACCAATCGGCCAGTCACCTTCTTCATTCTGGTCGCCTGGCAGCCTGAGGAACGCACTACCATTTGGGCAGAGTATAAATTTAGCCCCTCCCTCCCACAAACCTGATCCTTTTCTCTTCCTTCAACATCACAACTTTGCTTTTTTTGCTTTCAGGAGAAATCCTGGTGACTTTGCTCTTTTCTTTTGGCTTCTTTTTTGGCTTTTTGGTTTTTTTTGGTCGACCTCGCAACTCTCCTCGTCCTTCGATCCTGGAACCGCTTGAGTGCGTTAGGAGCGCATCTCAGCTGGTTTCCTGTCCCCCTTTGGTGCGGCCCATTAGGAGGAACCCGAGACTTTCGGACAGCGCTAGGAGCGCGTTCTCGCCACGTTCAGTAAGTATCTGCTGCGACTTTCATGAGCTCTCACTGATGTATCTCAAGGAATCCAAGACTATGATCCGCTCCGCCCTCAGGGGTGATTGGGTCGTTAGAATCGTGAATGCACCTTTCTACGAATCCCGTGTAAGTATTCTTTGCCTTCCCTTCTATTCTTTCCCGTTACTGACAAGTTTCCTTGCAGAGAAAGATCCAAAACATGGCTGGTAATGACCGGAAGCGGGGCATTATCGAGCAGGGTGTCGAGCATGCCGAGCGGGCTCGCGCACAGAGGTATGTCTTCTTTTTTCTCTTCATTTGTGTCTCTCGTGTAGTTCATTTCCTTTGCACCCTCATCTTTGTATTTTTACTTCATGATGCACTTGAGCCTCTGGCGTCAGGCGTTTGCACTGGCCATTCTGGATGTCGCATGCTCGGAACGGATGGCAAATTGGCTTCGGTCTTGCCATTGTCCGATTGTCTCTAATGATCGCCTATGCTTTGCCTTGGACGCAGAGCTAACGAGTCAAGAAGTGTCTCCGACAACTTCATGCTACTTGGGAATCTCGCACGAATCTTGTAAGTACGCACGGTTTCCTCGCACACTCTCGGTCTGTTCTGTTATTCTTTTTCTTTGTCCCTTTTCTTTGTCATTTCTTGCCTTTCCCTGCTCTGGCCTGCGTCGTTCCATTTTTTTGCGGTTGCTCGTCCCCTTGGTGTTTTCTGGACAGCTGATTGTGTGTTTTAACATTGCTCTCACTTTCCTGTATCATTACTTGCGCTGTCGCTCCTTTTCCTCCCTAACCTGCAATCTGGCCCATTGACATAAGAATCTTCACGTTCAAGATCCAGACTAACATTCCACAGGCTCCGACCTTCTTCGATAAGTACGATGCATCGAAGGACGACGACAATTGCGATGGGTGTCGTTGGATAGACATTTTGAATAAGCACACACACAAAACACAAAAAGAGTTCACACACGCAAAACACACACACACACAAAAGAAAAAAAACACACACACCAAGAAAACGAAAAAAAAAATGGGGAGGAAGATAGCCACAGTAAGTTGATCACATCCCTTTTCCCATGACATCTTGACTAACTGTTCAGACCCGTTGGATAGGGGAATTTTTGGGTAAAAAAAAAAAAAAGTTCACAAATGTTCGTCCGTTGTGCTCTTTTCTGTGACTGTCATTTCTCGCCACCATGTGACTGAAGTATCGTCGCGTTGCTTCATCTCATGATTAAGGTATGTCTGCAAGAGGCTGATTCTTTGACACAAGCTAATGCAATCCGATTTGAACCAAGCATCACCCTCTGAGAACGAAGCAGCCTACTGGCAAAGCTTCTTCAGACCTCTGTCGCTGGTGTGCCCGATGACTGGATTTCTTCTCGAATTCCACAGGGCGCCAACCTCGGGGTCTCAAGCCACCCTGCCAGGAGCCACTCCAGTCTCCCGACGAGGACCGAACAAGACGTGAGTGATCTCTTTGACGAGCCCTGCCCCAAGCTGACCAAACTTCGATACCAGCACCCTTTCCTCGTCAAATCGCCAGAGAGCGCAACCCAGCGGGCATCAGCCCCGCAACATTTCGATCTCGTGATGCCAAAGAAGTGAGAGAAAGCTCTTGCTAGGGCGAGGCCGTGGAGTGCCAATGCTGCACGGACCTATGCCCTCCTGAAGCAATCGTCCGTTGTCAGGGAACCGGCCAGCATGTAAGACACGAGCTTCTTTTCCAATTCTAAGTAGATACTAATGGTCAATAGTCTTTCTGCGTTGATTGAATGCGGAAGAGGGCCGCCTATCAAATTGGACTCCTCCAGTGCCATATGGAGTGTTTCCCACTTGGTGTAGAGTGCAGCGACCCTGAGACGAAATTCGTCAAGACTGCCTCCTCACTTCAGCAAACCCATACATGGGCCCAGCGACCGAGCAACTCTTCCGGCCGTGGACCCCGGAAACCGCGCTGGAGTGGTTCTCCAGCTATGAGACTCCGTCACGATTCTTGGATCTCACGAACTACACCAAAGGCAAACAACTCCGTTGGCATCGAAGCTTGAGCCTGGAGATACATTGTGGTCGCCCGTGGGAGGGAGGGGGGGTGGGCGACCATTTTGGAT